>JBBMOE010000012.1:9283097-9953858 GCA_037975065.1 Chaetodon trifasciatus | reverse complement strand
GTGGCACAGGTGGAGCTTCATAATCGGCGTGATGCTGCCTGCTGATGGTCCACTGGCGGTAGTACATGCTCTGCTCTGCCCCCTGCAGGTTGCTGGTGATAAGGGGTCTCAGCGGGCCGCTCCAGGCCACATCTGCTTGAGGCAGCAGGGAGAAGGAGCTCAGCTGACCCCCCGACTCCCCCGCCAGCAGGTTGTAAGCTGCCCGTGACATGATGACTGTCCGCGGGGACACCCGGGTGGGCTTAGGCTCACGACCACACTGCGTGGACTGGCTGGGCCTCTGGGTGGAGGAGGAAGATGGAGAGGGGGAGGAAGAGGAGGAACTGGAGCAAAGAGAGGCAGGGGCCTTGGAGGCTTTGGGGGTGTTGGAGGAGAGCTGGCTTCCCAGGGAATCGCACTCTTGCTTGAACACCTGTGTTACTGTGCTCACGTCGGAGGTGACGGCACCTTCAGGTGGACAGGCGGAGGTGGAGGGCTTCTGGAAAGAGTCGGCGACATCAGATGAACTGACACCATTCTCTGCCACAGAGCCTACATGAAGAGAATAAAATGTGAAAAATTAATACAAAAAAATACAAAAGCGAAGTTTCTAAAGCTAACAAATGTGATATCAAATTCAGACCACATTTCCTGTAAAACCAATCATTTACTCATTTGCATGCAGGTCAATTTGCCTTGAGATAGATAATGTGAACAGCTGTAAAAGTTGCAAATGAATGAAGTTGTGCCTCTTTTCAATGCACCTCTCTTCCAGTTTCTGTGCCTGCGTCTGTAAAACCCTCCAGTGTGTAGCTTACTGCCAGTTATGGTGTTTGCATCTTGAATCCTTAAATTCAGTATCTCAGTGAGGTCAGGGACTCACCAGAAGTTCTGGTTGCAGCGCTGCCGTTGCTCTGAGGTCTTTCAAGCTCATCTCCATCATTCAAACTGGTAGCAGCCTTTTCTCCATCTGAATCTCGAGGGACCATGGCCTTCGTGGGCTCCTGGACCACGCCCATGGACACGTGGGTGCAGGCCAGACCCACCTCCTGCTCCAGGGCTGTACGAGTCAGGTAGCTGGAGTCTATCAGACGCAGGTCACTGTATTTCAGAGACCTAGAAGAGTAAAAGTGTGGATAAGACTGTGAGAAAAGCTCATATATTTAGATTTTTATCTTATGTATATTTCTATCTCCTAATCTAAGATAGTTTACTGATGCTGACACAACACAGATACATATTGGGGTATGATGATGATCATCGTGACGTTTGAGCTTACCTGGGGAAGGTTTCTCCAAGAGGGTCCTTCCCCGTAAGGATGACAATGCAGGGCAGCCCTTCCAGATCCTCATAAGTGTGCGGCACCCAGTCTTCATTCTCATAGCCTCTCCACGCCTACAGCAAAACACCATGATTACATAATATTTAGTGTTTAGTTAAGTGGTGTTTAGAGAGCATGCATCCCTACAATCTACCTCTGAGGTAGAGGGTTGTGTCAGGGTGGAGTAGAACAAAACAGCAGGAGAAGAAGTGTGAGTTCATTCAATCATTTAATCTAAAATGGAGACATGAAAGGAGATAGAGAGGGTGCCATTCTAACTGGATCACAAGTCAGCCATCTTTTTGATGGGAGATCGTACCCAGTGGCAGACAAAATTACATGAGAGAACAAGGCTTATGGGGAACCAATCTAAACGCCAATGGTGTCATTATTCTATTGTCATTACGTTGTGAAATCAACATTTACTTCATAATGATACCTTTATGCAAAAAACTTCTCTAGTTTCAGTTTAAAAGGTGAGTGACTCACACTCACTCCTTAATTCCTTGACAATCATTTCAGATTTCTCTGTCAAAACGTGTTTTAGTCATGGATCTTGCCTGAATGAACCGCAGTAACTCTGCACAAATATTTGAAATGTTTTATACAAAACACAATAAAAAGAAAAGCCTCATGTGACCGTGGTCTCATGCCATTCTCACCCGTAGGCGGTTGGTGAAGTTTCTGGGCAGGCTGAGCTCGGTGGCGGGGCTTCCCAGCAGCACGGCGAAGCACAATTGGAGCCCCAGTTTGTCCCTCACATCCTCTAGTCGCTCCCGGGCCAGCATCGCCAGCTGTAATGAGGGCACTCGAACCAGCAGCATGTGGCCCCGACCCTGGGAGCCCTCTCTGTTTGGGGCGTTGATCAGGTCCTCCACCATGGCCAGGGTCTCCGGCGTGATGTGGTCTCTCAGGGACGGGGAAGAAGTCAGAGCCATCATGGCCTCAGTGTACTGCTGAATCAGCAGGTAGCTGCGGATCACCATGCTGTGCAGGTGTGGGTGTCTGGGTCACAAACATAAAGATATAACTGATTATGATGTCTCCTATCACAGTTCTGATATGTTTAGCAGCCGTCTGCGTTCATGGTTCCTCAGTGAAGACACCACACTGACCTTTCCAGCAGAGTGTGGACCATCTTCTCAAAAGCATCATCACAGCGCAGAATGGGGCTGGCCACGCCCCACTGCAGGGAGCTGCTGTAGTCCTTCAGGCCAAAGTACACCAACTCATTAGGAGACAGCTCCCCCTGCTGGAGGAAAATTACACCTGCATCAGCACTGACAGGCAATTAACCTGACATTCTCTCTTAAATGTCAATATTTTTCTCCTTTTACAGAAACTCAGTGCTACACCAAACACAGTGTGTTGAACAGCAGAACTAATTTACCAAGCACATAATGTGTCGCCCTGCATGATGATCTGACAGGTGAGTAAATGTTCTCATTTCACTATTATTTGTCCTCTAAAATGAGGCGATGTCTACTTGCAACAGGTCCATGGCTGCATTATATTATGCAGTCATTCACAAGGAAAGAAGTATGAATAATTAATCTAATTTTGTGGAGCATTTTTTTTTATCTGCTGTGCTGTCCTGTAAAGTTTACATAATGCCGCTGTAAGAGCAGCTCAGTGTAACAGCATGACCTTAACACCCCTCCTCTGGTCTGAAATGAGATTTTCTTTTTCCTGTGCAGGTACATTGAGTGTAATATTTAAACAGGTGTGAAATTCCTTGTATGTGCACTTATACTTGATTCTGATTTCTCCCTCTCCATGGTCATGTTTACCTTTACAACTGTCAATTTAAGGCAACAATGCTAAGAAAAAAAGATGGTTAATAAGGATGAAATTCAGTTAGTACAGTTGAAGTCCACCAGGTGGAGCTGCAAAAATACAACTGTTCCAAGCTGGTTGCTGCATGCTGCCATTGAATTTAACAAAATTTAGAAATGTACTGGCTCAGATGTCCAAATATCTGTGTATGACTTACACTAAACTATGCTTCTTGACAGTTGTGAGGTTTCATTGGTCACATTAGACCCCTTAATAATGACTTGCAGGCCTTTTCCTTGGGGGGGTTTTGGCATTAAAATTATCCTCACCAGACTTTCGTTGGAGGGCCAGTGAACTTCGTTGTGGATGCTGATGCGGGACTGGCGGGTCTGCAGCGTGTAAGGGAAACAGCTGACCTGCAGGACCAGGAGGTTCATGGCGTCTAGGACCTCCTGGCAGTTCACCACCCGGTCAGCCAAACCCTGCAGCTCCCCGTGGCACACAGAGCCAGACAGAGCGCTGGAGGGGGAGCAGGGAAAAGTGTTTGAAAGCTGTGAAGGATGTTCTAGACTCCTGTATGAGTCATACCATAGCTGTTGCTTTACAAGGATGCAAATAAAAACTGGATTCGGGGCATGGTTCATGAAGGCTTTTACATTCGCTGTGCTAACGGTGCCCACTGTGTTGTAGGTCATTCCCAAGACAAAATGCTCTGGAAAACAGGAAGTGATCTGTTTTAAGTTTCTGGCAGTGAAAACTGCAGTTTGCACTTTGGACCATATAATGTCAAACTGCATCAACAAAAAATGTTTATCAAATATCACTTAGAACCAAATAAAACACAGGGAACTCAAATTATCTGGCCTACATTTGACCAAAATTCAAGGTAACTGTTATTTGCTTTTCATTTGCTGGCAGCTGTTCTCCTCTCTCCACTTCAATCAGTGTATAAAAAATGCTAACGAGGCTACATTAGCAGCCATAACAACTCATCTTTTCACGCAGCTTTAGATTACCTGCAGGGCAAAATGACTTTGGTAACTTCCTGTGCTTGTAAAGTCGTCTTACCTTGTGAGGTCAACGTGCGAGTTGTCGTGAATGAGGACAAACAGGGTGTAAGGGTTCTGTTTGACTTTCCTCATGAAGGCGTCCATCTTGGCGTGAACGTCAGCGTCCAAACGCACCACGTACTTGTCAGATTTCTGGTGGGCTGAGGAGGCGTCTTCGATTCCCAGGTCCACAAGCACCCCTGAGCAAAACAAAGAAGAAACTACGAATTAACTTCGTGTAATTTCGTATGAACAAAGTTTGAAAGCTTTAAGCAGGTGGGAAAGTCACCCCCGAATCTTCATCAGTGAAGTTGCTGTTGCTCACAAACCTGATTGTCGGATGCGCTGTGCCGTCTGGTGTACCAGAACGTGAGAAGGAGGGACCAAAACAAGAAAGTCCACTTTACAAAAACGGCCCAAATCAAGATTGTGGGTCCCTGAGTCGGCAATGGAGCAGACCTGAGAGAGGAGGCTCCGAGCCACGCTCAGCTGGGTCGGATAGATCTGAAAGACCTTACTCAACAGCTCTGCTGCAGCAAAATAGAGAGGGAGAAAGTATGCATCAATACAACTGTCAACAGACCTTTAAAATGTGGAGAGTGTTGGTACCAATGATGAACATTGATTTGAATTTATTGTATGTTTTGACAGATTGGGATCATTTTCTACTTACAGTACACTTAAACCTGCAGCTTTTGTCTAATAAGAGACATTTCTGAGAGAAACAGGACTGTGACTGTGGTCTGGATTTAAGGCCCACATGTGACTGGGATGCCATGAAATCCGGAGTACAGCTAAATCACCACAGGGCTCTGCAACATATCGATCTACAGTAGATGTAGAAGTTATATTGATCGTTTTAGCTGGTATAAAACTGCCCCTGGTGAGGTGAGCCGAGCGGTTCAGTTTAGACAGCGAGCACGACGAAGAGCAGTCTAACCTCTGTCTGAGGGTGGTGACATGCTGGCAGCCTCCTGGGAGTGGATGTTATCAGTGACATCGCCCTGAAAGGGCTGGATGACCTGTCCCTTCCGTCGGCGCTGGTATCGCACCAGCTGCTTGTCCAGATTGTCCCCTAAAAACAAACCATGACCACAGTCACACAAAGACCCAGAGCCGGGCAAACACAGCTGTGCACAAATACTCTCTTTGATATACAGCACAGTCACTGGAAGACATAGCCACAAAAATGCAGTCATCATACCAATCATCTTCAACTGGTGGGGAACAACATCCTCTATTTTAGTCCTTGTGCTCTTTCACAAAATATTTGGACAACGCAGCTGTGTCCTTGTTCTTTCATTTGACAATCTGATATGACAAAGTCATTGCTGTTTTGCAGCCAGCACAAATATACAAAAATATCCAAAATGTCAATGTCAAAGGCATGCGTTCATAATTCACTAAATTGAAACAAATGATGACACTTTAAAGATGTATTAGTGAGACAAAATTATGCCAACCACTAGATTTAACCAAATGTCCACCTACACTGAATGTTAAAATGTTAAAATGCTTCCTTCATCAACATGCACATGTGGTATCGATACTCACCCAATGATGTGGTTTTGAAGTGAGACGCCAAGATGCTGACTTTCCCTGTGATGAGTTCGTAGCTGATTTCCTTCAGAAACTCGTTGGTTGTAAGCATGCCTTCAGCTAAGGCCCGTGCTTGGTACTTTCCTACATCCCACACATAAGATTTTTAAAACTTTTACATAGATATTGTGCAGACTGGTCAAGGCAATAAGGTCATAAATGATCGCTGATACCCAAATGGAGCAATCAAGTTGCAAACTCACCCAAAACAAGCACACAGAACTCATTGCCGCTCACTTTCGAGGCACATATTATGACTACGTATGTGGGCAGGCACTGCTGGTGGTGAGGGCCCTCGCTGAGAGAACGGAGTGACTCTGAGATGCCCTCTCCCAAAGAGTTATGAGTGACCACCACTTGGACGGTGCCCCCAGAGACGCTGGCTTCCAGCCGAGCCAACCAGGGCAGCTGGGACGGGGAGATGGCAGGACCCCCGGGACAACACAGCATGGCCTTCAAAACAATCTGCTCCAGCTCCTCCCTCAGAGGAATCTGGTCCGAGCCTGCAAGAAAAATTGAAAGATGAAAATCCCAAAACCACTGATGGATCATTTCCAGCAAATGAACACAAGTTTCGCCAGTGAAGTTTCTGTTTAAATAAGACACCAGCACCTCCCGGTCATCCACCCCATGACACAGTGTTTGATACAGCAACATCCAACATGTCAGAAAAGGTCCCAGTGACTGTGAGGCTTTTTTTTTTTACATGTGTGAATTTGTGTTTGCTGCTTACCTAAACGTGCAAGATACTGTAAAGTGAGCAGAATCATTGTCTCCACACAGAGAAGCTGGCTGCTCTTGAGGCCCAACGTCTCCAGGGTTTTCTCTGTCAGCTGGTTGCTCTTATAGCAGCTGACCAGCAGGGGGCTCACTACTATATCCCCAACATTCCCATAGAAATAAGGTAAAGTGCCATGCCCTGGACAGAAAAGTTACCATTAGATAAAACGTATGATTTCTAGAGACAACTTGTTCAGGTGAATTGTAACACACAACATGCATACAGTTAAACAGCGATGTGCAGAGAAATGGCCCTGATGACAAGATGTAGTAGAGGCAGCCTGAGCGGACTAACATGTACAGACGTTCAACAGCAAAGTGTCCTATCTTGTCCACATTCGTTTATATACTTCTGCAGACATGCATTCACACACGCGGGGCTTCTGCCTTGATGTGACCGGCACACGCTCATTTTGGGAGGATGCTCAGGCATTTCATCATTCTGCAACCAAGATAATGCCTCAACATTACAATGGCTCACATTAAGTTCACATCCTGCATCCTGTTATTGCCAGTGTGTTAGGTCGTCATGACCTGAACCATCACAGGACACCTATTGTTGAGTATCCTGTTATTGCAAATGTGTATGGAGTTCTCTCTTTTTACGTTTGGCATCGTAATTCTTACTTGAAAAAATTAGAGCGTGACTAGGCTTATTTGACAATGCTGGCAAAGTATCTAGTCTGGCATGGGTTGGAATCTGTGTGTTTGCCCTGCAGGATGATGCTAAAGAAGGAGCAGATCACTGGAATAAAGCGTGTACCGATGAGGATGACAGGGCGGACTCCTGAAGAGTTGAGCAGGTTGTCGGGAACGATGACCGTCTCTCCAGCAGTGACAGGTTGGGGCTGAATCACTCCTGCTACTGGAGGCTGAGGAGATGACACTCCTAATACAGAACCTAGGGGAAGGACAGTACATGTCAATACTAGGATTAGTCACTTCCAGCAAAGTTGTGGCATGAGTTTTAACATATTAGGGTTAGAGCACAGTGCAGTTATACTTGTGGATGTAATCACAGACATGTTAAGAAAATCAGGGCAGACACTTAATTTGAAATGATGGTAGTATATGTAACCACAATTGCATGATGTGGCTGAAATCTTGCTCAATCACGCAATTTTTGTTCAATCATTTCTGCAACAAACTGTCCAGCTCTGTCTCCATGGAGATGCTGAGTGAATCATCCCTAACAACCACAGAGCATCAGGGATGTGGCACAAACCAGAGGGAGGGAGGGTTATAAACAACACAGCCTGTGCTGACACAGGGCACAGACACACACCACTGCACACACACAGTGAAATGAGCTAAAAAAAGCAAGAACCATGACACAAGAGGGGCAATTTACAACCCATCTCACACTGACTCGTGTAGAATACATTTGAGCTCAAAGAGCCGCCCTGATTGGGCGCAGAGACTGACCTGGAGAACAAATTATTGGCCGGATGGCTGGCACAGGGACGGCTGTGGGCGGTGGGACGGGTACCAGTGAGCTGGGATGCCAGCTGCGGTGGCGCTTCTTTGGAGGCCCCGAATTCATGGCAGGGGAGACTGAACATGAAAAACAGACACAGAGAACAACATCAGCACAGAATACAGAGAAAGCTGATGGATGAACAACATGTTGTGCTTCTAAAAAAGTCAAGGAAAGGCTAAGAGTCTTCAGCCATATGAGCAGCTCTGTGAGGCTCCACATAGACACAGCTTTAAACTAAATGCTAACATAAGCATGCTAACATTTGTTAATTAGCACAAAACAACAGCTGAGGCTGGTGGGAATGTCACCAGCTTTGCAGGCACTTAGTCATGAAGCAAAATTCTGGACTAGTTCTAATTTTAACCTGTTGATGGCGCTAGAGGAAAATTCATCAGTTCACCAGATTAATTAGGATTCATCCTCTGGGCGCCATGAAGGTCTCAAAAAAATAAGGGCAAATGATTAGTGGCTAATTTAACACAATAAAATGTGAAAATGAGAATATTTTTGGAAGGATAACTCCCTGCAGAGGCTGAGCAATACATAAAAATGAGTCAGTACTCATTGATTTCCTATACATGAATGTCTATTGTCAATGACCGCATTGGACATTTTGCAGTCTCATATTCACTATGTTTGCAATACATTCAAACATTGATTGGTATGTGTAGCCTTTACCTGTCAATATCACAACCTTGTAAAGGGACTAATGGATAGCAAGGCCTTAAAAAGTCATTACAGCATTCCTTCCTTCAGTATTGATTAGTGTGTATATACAAGCGCACACACAGGCATGTGTTGGTGCGTACATGGTACACATGTGTCTGTTTGTGTGTGTCTCAGCAGGCCAGGGCAGATGTTAATCTTGGCTCCACGGTCAGCCATGGCTCTATCTGTCTTGCGCTGAACCAGTGTCAAAACAACCATGTGGGAGTGTGAATAAAAATGCATGCGCTGTACGTTGCTGTGTGAGTTTCGTGTATATAAGCTCAATAATACAGCCAAATTATGAAGAGGAAGGAGACAAACTGATGAAGGAATTTGCTGATAAAACAAAATGAAAATTACAGGTGTACTGAAAAAGAGCTTCACCTATTGGTTGAGTCTTGTTTCCAGGTGTGGACGCCAGAGGTTTGATGAAACTGCAGTCTCGGCCGAGGTCCTGACTCCCGAAAAAGACAGAGGACGCTTGTGTCGTTCTGGTGGGCGGAGAATCTGGAGATAAAAACAAAAGATGGCCATTCAGGAATTTATCAAAAAAATACACACCAACTGCCTGCCATGCGGGCGCCTGATGCTCGTTTGTCCACTGACGAGCTACGAATCTCTGGGATTGTCCAAAACTCAGGCTGCAGCCTTAACGCCCACCGTTCCCCTGATTGGTCACTTGGTTTGGCCTTCATGTATCAAACAAATGCTAGCAGACCCCTCTGTCTGTATCCAATGTCCACTGCACATTGCAAACAAACCACCACTCTCCTTTTCATTAATCATTTCAGGGTAAACAGTCAGTTGGAGCAGAGAAGTGCATGTCAGCAAAGTCTTTGGGAGCAGGATGTACCTGGAGGTCACAGTCACAGAGATTTTAGGCAACGCATATGTCAACAACGAGCCCCGCAGCTCGGCTGTCTAACACATTAGCGTGTGAGATCTCTGCTGACAGGCAGCTTCCATGTTCAGAACAAATCAATACCATAAGCCCAGGAGCTTTTTCAATCAAAGACGGAACGGGCGCTCCTGTTGTGAGAGGTCACAGAACAGCTTCTCATTAGGAAGACCGAGAATCTGCCTCGTGATCATGTGGCCTTTAGCTATTGGTTTACCTGAGGAGATGATTGACATCTTTCATATATAACACTGGTACAATTTTTACTTGGCATGAATTCATGTGACAGGAAGCGACAGAGTTAAGTCATGCTGCCTGCATAAAATTTCCCTTGTAGCCTAAAAATGACATAGACTGCAACAACCATTGTCAATAACAACAACAGGAGAGGAAAATATACTTAAATAGTTATTTACTATTGATCAGCATGTAAGCAGAATAAAGACCAAAGCATCCCAGCAGTGACAAGAGATGAAACACAACCTCCTCTTTGTCACGAACTGACGCCTGAATCAGTGTGCTGGTTCAAGTGTCAGTCTATGCTTGCCGAATAAATTTCAGGGCTTAGCCACCACCAGCTGTCTCTATGGCAACAACATAAACCTGTCAGTGTATACCAACAGAGGCGATGACTCTTTCTGGTGAAATATTGACACTTCTGATGCATTTTAGTGACAATGCAGTTACTAAATTCGCCATAACTTTAGTCAAACAGCTGCTTAAATCTTATTTTAATCATCTTGTTCAGAGGTTAATCCATCCGTGCGTCTGTGCCGTGTGCAGTCTCACCTGAGAGCGAGAAGGGAGAGGAGCTGTGTCCACTGGTGCCTCCGTTTTCTTTGCTGCTGAGAGACGAGGACGAGCTGGGTTTGGACGTCGACGCGCTGCTGGAGAACTGAAGGGTTTTACAGTCTGAGAAGGGACGAATGACAAACACTGTGACATGCAGCACGTCATCTCAGAATAAATCCGTGCACCTTTAGACAGACGTGTGGAGCTTAAAAGCTGGGCGGCTTTTTTACCTTTCCAGCAGATGAGGGGTCCTTTGCACAGAGCACCCTGAGAATTCTTCACCAGGTAGTATTTTAAGTGCTTCTGCTTCTTGGGCTGGGTGGATAACTTCAGGTTGATGTGGTTTGAAAACTCCGTGAAGTATCTGAAACCCTTCTCCCCGCAGCCCACACAGTTTCCTGAAAAACCTGCAAGCAATGTAACAAAAAGGGAATTATTGACCGGGTTAGCACAGCGATCTAAGAGCAAAATTCAAGCACTTTCAAGGTAGCTAAACCAAAAGCTTGCAGGCTCTTGAAGTCTTTACCATCACCTTAAAATCATCACAGATTCAAAGGAAGACTGACTTTCTTACTGAGACTGAGAAATAACTTAAACATCGTAAGATGGACAAAATGGATGATATACTTGTTTGGCTTGCCTCCTCATCCTCACTGCTTGAAATGCTATTTACGTTCCTTGTGCAGCATCTGTAATCATGGACATTGTGCTGTGTAAGATTCCCAGTCCCTGTTCTATTATACATAATGTTACCTGGATATTATGGATCTCACAATGCCAATTTTGTTGTACTGTGATGTTGTTCTTGTCAAAAAAAGATCTAATAAAATCTAAGTATTTAAAAAAAGAAACATCAGATTATGTTGAAAATCAAGCCTTTTTCACGAGTAAATTTGAACTGAAGCATATTCCTAACCATCCTAACCATGACAGTTAAAATTAAGCATTTTCCAAACTTTGCAGGCTTTGTACAAACCCTGTTATTATCTCCCATTTACAAAGCTTATTTACAATTACAATTATAGTAATTACAATTAGTCATTTGGCAGCAATTTTATCTAAAGCGACGTACATATGAATTCACACACCGATGGCGCAGCATCAGGGTTAATTTGGGGGTTCAGTATCTTGCCCAAGGATACTTTGGCCTGTGGGCTGCCGAGGCCAGGAATCAAACCACCGACCTCCTGATAGGTGGACGACCGCTCTACCCCCTGAGCCACAGCCCAGTCCAGTGTATGACCAGCACAGACTAACAACAGAGAGCGTTCATTGTACCGGAGCTTACAGTGATGCTGATCTGCCTCTTGGGTACAGACTGACCTAAAAGTGCATTTTTCCCATTCTCGTCAGGCAAAAAGCGGCGGTCCACGGCACACACCAGGATGTGCTCGGGGATGCTGGGGGATTTGGCGCCGACCAACTCGAAGCCCGCTGGGACTTCGATGGGCTCTGTTGCTATGGAGACCAGGCGGAGGTCCTTGCCGGCCTGACAGAAGCCTGAGGAGAGGAGAGCAAGACGCAGATGTGATATTTGAGAAAATAAAGAAGGGCTTAAGGGTAGATACAGTTTACAGATGAAGTGAAGCTGGAATCATATCTGTAGTTCTTTAACAAGAAGCTTCATATTTCCATTTCAGGTTTGTTGCGTTTTCACAGTTAAAATCAAGGCTTTTTGGGGTGTGGGTGATACCATCCAGTGTGCAGCAGCCGTCGGGTGCAGGGGCCTGCAGGTAGGGGAGTGGAGGGCTGCTGCTGTCTGAGTCATCATCCTCCTCCAGCTCCTCCAGATCGTTGGAAGAGTGGCCATTGGTGAGGCCTGGCGGCTCTCTGCCATGGAGGTCGGCTTTCAGCTTCACATCTGATGGACATTTCAAATTAAATTGAAGCTATATTCACTAGAGTGGAAATGGAATTAAGGGTAAAACTGTTTTTGCAGATCCACAAATTCCTAATATTTTCCAACAGTTTGCTGGAAACAAATATGTATCTGATGCAAATCATGATGAATTACAGTGCAGAGTCTTTCAGTCAGTGCACTGCAGGCATATAGCTGCACACATACATGAAAAATAAAGTATTAGTGATAAATTAGTTAAAGCTTTTGTTTCAAGGAAATTTCTCTAATAATTACAACCAAAAAATATAGTTCTTTCTAGTAATTTCTTTCTAGTCTTTTCCCAGGAAATTATTAGGAAATACACTAAAAACAGCAACACGACCACAGCTTTGACTCAATAGAGAAACAGATGCTTTTCACATAAAATAAACCAGAGCTACCTGGTAAATACATCATTTCTTGATTTCAACAATTTCATGAAAGTGAATTAATCAGGAAAATTGTACTGCAGCCTTTCAGACCAGGAAAGGGAACATTTAAAGCTTTAGTGAAGCTTCCTACCTTCCATGTTTCCAGGATACGCCTCCGGCTCAAGGTAGAGCTGCGTGAAGATGGGCTGCGGATCTCCGCTGCTCGAGCGCAGTGACGCCTCAATAGAGTTATGGAGAGCCTCTTCAAATCGAGCAGACTTCAGCTGCCCGGCATATGAATTCCCCATTATCTGTGGGAGCTGAGAGGAAAGAGCAGGACGCACAAACGAAAGCCAATTCATTGATTTGTTTCCTCACATGAGAATAGCAAAGACGGCAAAGCAGCAACAGGTGCCTCATGCGAATCCGTCCATGTTTTCAAATGAACACAGCTGTGTCCTTCTAATGGGTCAGCACAGCTCTTTTGACTTTGTATTTAAAATTAGATATCAAACAGAGCATGAAAACTGCTTGATTATTCAAGAAACAATCAGTTCAGTAGTGACTACTACACGTCCTTCAGCTGAATTTATACTTCCAGCTGCAGGAGCCTCATGGTTCAGTAAAAGATTTAACTGAGAAATTGTTGCAACACCAGCACAACACTAGCTCAATACTTTGCATTATCAGGCTGTGCTGTACATTTAAACCTGAAGTAATCATGTTTTATGCTCTATGAAAGACAGTTGCACTTGCAGCAAGGTTTGGCCTTAGTTTGCAGGATCATGAAATGCAAATTTGCCCAATGCCACTAAAAACAAACAACACAAGCACTGGAAAAAAGCAGGAAAAAAGACAGACCAGCCCAAGCTTAACAATGACATTTCTTGCCGTCTGTAATTAACAGTATGGTTATGCTTTAGAGGAGGTGCATATCAGCTTTGTCGAGTATGATGAATTAAATCCCCAATTGCATCTTCTCTCATTAGACCTGAACGGTCGATTGATCCATTCGTGGATCGGCGTCATTTTTCAATCAAAAATTCAAAATCTTTGCTTGTTCCAAAATGTCAGAGCAAATGGAACATCTTAAGGTTTTGGATTGCTGGTCAGACAAAACAAACTATTGAAAGACATCACATCGGGCTCTGTGTAATTGTGGTTGGGATGCTTTATGGACCATGTGTGTTGTCTTTTGCTGGAATTATCTGTCTTGTTACTAGAGGCTACCGTGAACAATAACACACACATGCACTCAACAGCAGTCTCTCTCACACACACACACACACACAGATTTTCTCTATGTCAGCCCAAATATAATAGCCAAGGCCAATGGCTTTTTCCAATCCTTTTTTTTTTGGGGCTCTGTTGTGTCACTCTGCTCTGCCCCCGTGCCCCCTCCACCCCAGTGTCCACTCCCGGACATCTGCCGGGGTGGAGGAGGTCGGCTGTGTGGGCCTGAGGTTGGCTGGCTCTCTGGTGGCAGGTGGCAGCTGGACAGAGGGCCAAGCATGGCGTCTCAACGGAGAAAGCACGAGAAAGAGATGCAGAAAGAAAGAAAGGCGGCTCTCCAAGTGTGGTGAAAAGGCAGCAGTGAAGAATGGATATGCTATATCATGGTGTCCATTCATTACACATTAGAGCTTCCTACTCAGACTCCCATTTCTCCGTTTGTCATAACATTTCACAGGATCTGTTTTTAATACCAAGCCAGTAATCAAACTGTGTGGGGCTGAAAAGGAAAATAAATGGAGTTCTGGCTGCTTTCCTGACACACAGGTTGGCCTGAAATTCCTTCAGTGTTTGTCCTTGGACAACATTTGACTGGTGCAGACCAGTGCTGTGGTTCATCAACACTGGGACAGCCAAGTGGAGGCCAGGTTGAAGACTTCAGCTGTTTAGGAAAAGCTCCAACTCCTCTTTCAACTCTAACAAAGATCCTGCGCAGCTGTTGAAGCACTTCTATGACAAGGTTATATTGTAGCTTTAGTTTTGACTATAGTCTGTTGTATAACTCAGCTAAACCTGAGCTCAAAGTAATGATTTACAGCCTTAGATTGACCTTTTTGAAATGTTTATTTTCCTGTCCAACATTAGCCTTGGATTATAGATGTGCATACACATGTTTATTTGCACGAGCTGCAACTGAAGCAGCTTTTAAAGACAGTGTTCATTTTGTTAGGTGCACCAAGGCTGAGTCAGACATGAAGCCACAGCAGCTTTACTAACAAACACTAACTAAACTAAAAAACTTCAGATATTTGGCACTTAACATAGGTCATTAAAAGGTGTCAATCGTGTTAGATTTGTACATTAGTTAATTAGCATTTTTAATTCATTACGGCTGCAACTAATAATTAATTTCATTATAATCTGCAGATTATTTTCTCAATTAGTCAACGAAAGATGTGAAAAATGTCCATCCAAGACTCCAGGGTGAGGTCTTCAAATGTATTATTTTGTATGAACAACAGTCCAAAACCCAAATATACTCAGTTTTTCTATCATATGTGACAGAAAACAGCAGCAAGGCCTCACGTTAGAAGCCAGAACCAGAGAACATTTGGTATTTTAGCTTGAAAAAAGACAGAGATGGGAGCTTGTTTGTACTCATCCAGGATGAATAAGAAGAATAAAAGAACTTTGCAGGAATTAAATTAATGATTT
Organism: Chaetodon trifasciatus; assembly: GCA_037975065.1. Lineage (NCBI taxonomy): Eukaryota > Metazoa > Chordata > Actinopteri > Chaetodontiformes > Chaetodontidae > Chaetodon > Chaetodon trifasciatus. The sequence continues at coordinate 9,938,559 of JBBMOE010000012.1, read as the reverse complement.
CTATGTTGGTTGTACTGTTCATCTGTACCACACACTGAATATGTCAGTCACTTCATCAGTATCTACTAGACTGCAGTGTCTTTTGGCCACACAGACGCCCTGAACCTTTCTATTTTGTCAATAGTGGGCAGGGTGGGAATAAAGTTGGAGCTGCCTTTCTGGTCTCATTTTGCCCACGCCTGGACAGGTTCCAGACCCCGTGTTTACCTAACAACCTTCCTGGGGAGGAATCTGACCAACCCAGACAAAAGACGAGATTAACAGTGCCTGACTGTGCTGTCAAAGAGATAAGAAGCTTAACAGAATGAAGCTACAGTATTTCTTACTTAACTGATGGAGGAAGGCGGCTGCATAGAGAAACAAAGACAGAGGGGGTAAAAAGAGCCTGGGGGCGTTTTTAAGCAGCCGCTGCCTCTTCGATTGGGGAGTCAAAGGGGGCTCCAGAGGCCTCTTTGGCCGGCTGACCCTCAAGTCTCAGTGGACAGATTTGCCATTAACCTCGCGCAGGCCGGAGGTGAACACTGAGAATGACCTTTTATCACCTGCGCAACTTAAAACGAGGGCTGACTGTGGCGGAGGTTGCTTAGGTGTGTCTGGGGTGTGACTCAGGTGGTTGCTAAGGTCAGCTGCAGTGGCAGGGGGGGAAGGGGGGAGGGGGTATTTCAGGTGAGTCAGCGGCTGCAGTGTTGCAGCTTGACGAATGGTCGAACATAATGAGTTGACTCTACCGGGGAGAAGCAGCCTAATCTTCAAAGAGTGACGGCTGAAAAGGAGGCGTTCATGTCAGTGAGCAGTGGCTTTAAAACAGCCTCTCAGCCGGTCAGATGGTCAGTCAAGGCCATTCCTCAGCTCCTGGGTGGCATCGACAGATTGCATGAATGTGACCCCAGGTCAAAATAAGCTAGTCTAACCTTCACTCGGTGCAATTGAGACAGAGAAAATATGAGAGCACAGACACTCTGAAAGAAGAGCTGAATTTCTAACAGATAGCACATGCGGGGTGCATTAAAGGAAGAGGGGACTTACGTTGTCGGACTGTTCCCAGGCGTGAAGGGACTTGTTCACCTCTGCTACATGCTGTATCGCTACCACTCAGCAGAAACTTTCAGTAAAGACATTTCACTCAGCGCTTTGAGACCTGGAAGAGAGGAAGGAGGTGTCTAGTTAGCTCACTGATAAGGATGCAACAACACAAAAATTAAACATTTTACATCTCCTGAAAGAATGCTGCAGTATACTGGGGTTAGATCTTCTCTAAGCAGTATTCGTCTGAATTCATTCAAAACTCAACAAACAGGGTCACAGAAATTAATTTAAGGCTGATTCAATATTCAAGCCATATTTTTCATAACATGGAGAAAATGTAAGCTTGTTAGCCAAATTCTACTTCTTCCCTTCCCACTGCATTTTCATATTTGCATTTTATTTGCAAAACATGGCATAAAACAACAGATTAAGGCATACTGCTACAGTATATCTTAACAAAATTACAATTTATAATGGAAAACGTGAAATAGTCTTATCCATTTACAGTTTCCTTTTTCACTTGTAGGACTCAGTCATGTGTTCTACAGTCTCTTTCTACGGGTCACCACAGTCCAAAGAACGTGGCCATTCACAAAATGAATAGGTGCACTTATAACCACTCAAACATTAAGAGCAGCTCAGCCCATGACATATGTACTCACTATTCTGAGGCTAAAAAGGCGACATGTGATACCGCAGCCCTCGGGCTACTTTCATAAAACACAATTGGGTGTTTTAGTTTGTAGCTGCGCTCATTACACGCAGTCAATCCACTCTGAATGGATCTGCCAGTTACTTTGACCCTTTGACAACGTATTGTTTAGCCACTCAGGCTCTGATATAACATAAGCAAAGTTCCCTTCACAACACTGACTGTCACAATCTACCCCGTCATCACTTCTGACTGTGTGGTGCTTTTCTGTAAGAGGGAGGCTGGTCTAGGGTCCAAGTCCTTAAAATAACAAGTGTACACAGGCTGGTTCAACTAGCATTCACTGTCCACACTGGACCTCATTTTGTGAATGATTAGCCAGCTTGATACAGCTAATCAAAGCAAAGAGTTGAAAATGTCAATATGTCAGAAAGCTGCACTCCTTTAGCTTCAGGGCAGCTGAATCGCTTACTGGAATAATGTGGAAGAAAAGGACATCAGAATTCAATGCAGCATCGATCATGAAATATACGATTCTGGCTGAAGTGTCTCAACACAAGTTCATGCGCTGGGTGTTCCCACAAAGGAAAGAATCTCAAGCAATGCTCTCCCACTCTGCTAATTACCCTGGGAGCAGAGTCTTGAAATATTTTGATGCTTATCTAGTCATGAAGGGCAGCTGACACAGAAGGAGACGCAGATGGCTCCAGAGATGAAGACGAAGGAGCCGTAAACCCAGACACCAACCAAGCCCAGCCCGAGGTGCTTAGTAAGGTTTTCCAGCAATGACATCTGAGGGAGCGTTTAGGCTAACACGCTGGTTTAGTTTCTTACTAAGAGCCAGGCTGGATTTCAGGACATAGTTTAAGATGAACGCATTCCTCACGTCTACTTTTTAAGACAAGTGCAACTGCATGTGCAAGCACAAACACACCCAGCATATGTAAAACACACATTCATGGTTACCTGGAATATGCACAATATATAGTACAGAAAATAGACTACACTGCTGTGTTAAGAGTGTTTGAGCATCTTTAAATGGCTCCATTAACTGCTTTTGTACAAATGCAACTATTATTATTATAATTAACTATTGAAATTATAATACTAATTGCATAAAAAGTCAAAAACTCCACCTGTGCTGCCTACGCTGTATCACTGAATCATTGAAGACTGTTATCAAAAGTCATGTGAACCAAATTCTCTGTTTGTGCTTTCCTTTTTTTCTTTAATGAAAAATTGTACAGAAAAATATAAACGTTGCTGTAAATGCAGCAGGTAAGAACACATTTTAATTGCTTCTAATATTAAATTTGAGGGCTAAATATCCTGATGTGTAACAACCAACGAGCAATCTGTAGCTGGTACGAGTGCCATTGTCAATAAGCTTTCTGCCAACAGAAAAATAAACACACCTAACTAAAAACTAATGAATCTAGAGTGAATGTTCTTTACATTGCCTGTAATTTGTATGACTTGTTATTAATTTTGGTTTGGGTAAAAAGATTAAAATCCTTACTTAAATTACATGTTGTATGTGAAACCTTATAATATTAGACCTTTTTTTCTTAGACCTTTAAGTGTTATGAGCTGATCTTACTTTCAACCCAGCCTTTTCTTTCTCTCCAGTCCTTCTTTTGTTTCTCCCTCAAATTCATAATTACATTACAGTGTTTACAATCGAGGCGGAGAGGCAGGATCAGACTTTCTTCCCCTCCTGGTTTCATCCCATTCTGACTTGATCCTTCAAGTCAAAGCCAACACACTTCTAAATAAATGTGTGAAAATCCTTCTACCTTTTTTTTTAGATTCCATTAGAGAAACAGAGGTAGGACGATGGCCATACTGTCCGTACAGTTAAACTTAATACTTAGCTTTATAGTTTAAAATGTCCTTAAACAACTACAGGTAACTTAAAGCCTTTGCTTTAAATTTAAACTACTAAACTAACTAAACCAGTTTTTTCTCTTTTCACCACAGTTGCAGAGAAAATGTTAATGGAAAATTGATAAACATCTTAATTGTTTTCACCTCATTGTTATGCTTTAACATTTAAGGTCCATACCAATGGCTGAAATGCGGGAAAGAGCTCAGCACACTCTTAACATTCGAAAAAGCAGTGGTGAAAAGACACTGCCCATCAGATGAGAGAGAAAGGGGGATGGGGTGACAAATAAGGGGGAAAAAAAGACAAACATCTCTCCATGTTCTCTAAATTAGGTGTTAAAAGCCCATCTCATTAATGCTACATCAGGGCCACATGTGACACACAGCAAGCACTTTAAAAAGCCTCTCCTGTACCTTGCATGACCACTCGACCGGTGGATGAACCCTTTAAAATCCAAATCAAATGCGGTAAATCCCAAACGTGAAGCTCTGTTTTTTCAAATATAGTCCATTTTAGATAATAAATCCTTAAGAATTGGTTGATATCCAGGCAGCATATGGAGTTTCACTCTTCTCTGGTCTGCCTCAAGTTACCTTTGTCATGATAGTCTACAGAGAGAAATCCCCCTCTTCCACTCACTACAGCAGAAACCCTCTCTCTCTCTCTCTCTCTCTCTCTCTCTCTCTCTCTCACTCACATGCAAACAAACACACACACATAACCACAAACCCCTCCCCCTAATCCCCAATGCCCTCCTCTGTCCCGTGCCATTTGCCAAGGAGGGAGGGAATCCACCGGGGGCTCATTCATCTTGGCCCTGCTGACCCCCTGTGGTGACAGATGCTCTCGGGGGCCTGCAGAGCCGCGGGGGGAAACAAAGAAGAAGCCCAGCATTTCCCCGCAGCCACACATCCACGGCGCCCTGCCACGCGTGACCCCCTGGCACGCCAACACAGGCGCTGTGGGCGCTGTGTCAGGTGGAAGTTCGGATTTTCAGGAGGGAGTTAGGGCGGGGGGAGTCTGAGTCAAACTTTCAGGCAGCTCAGTCTCTTGCTGCCACAGCCGACGTTTTCTTTTTTTTTTTTTTATTGGGGGCCAATTCAGAGCCAGGAGAGTCCGTCCCCAGCAAAACGGGCCCCAGAATGTCAGGTCAGCTTGAGCATTTTGTCTTCGTAGCCTTGCCCGGGATTGACCCCACACTGGGCTTTTACTCCCGCTATAAATACCAGGGGCTCATCTGGTCAAAATAAATAAACGGAAATGCACCGCAAATCAACAGGCGCAGGCAGATGTTGTGGGATTGCGTGTCATTACAGCCCAGTGATCAGTGCTGGCACCTTATCAGGATATTAATCAATGGAGAGGGCGCTCATTTCCAGGAAAGGGGCTCGAGAATGAGCGCAGACAGTGAAGTTAGGTATGTGTCACATCACTGCTAAAACATCGGAGCAACATGTCACGCTAACTTTAAAATATAAGACTCGTCAATTCCACTGAGGCCAGATTCCTCATCGTGTTTGCGATGCTTTGACAATCCAATATCAATAACTGAATCTTAAATCTTCAACCTTTTTCTGTTCAGGGTCGCTGCAATTCTGTCAGACACTGAACGGTCTCCTGATTGTGAAAGGTAAACACATCCAGCTGTCAGACTGCCAAGTCTAACTGTATACTGCCAGGACATTGCTCCGACTGAAGTTCCATTTTTCTGACACGAATATCAGACAGTAAATGAATCATTTACTTTGGAGCTTGCACATGTTAAGTTACACTATGAACTGCTCTCACTTCTGTGCCTCTTTTCCTGCTGACTAATTAATGTCAAGTCGGCAAGAATTTGTCAGGTAAACAGTAGGTCTGAGTCTCTCACATCTACTTGATGGTGCACCCAGGACAGATTAAAAAAAAGAGTTAAAACTGAGAGACAGGAAAAAGTTAATGTAGAATTGTATAGAAATTGGGTTTTTGTGTGCATTTACACAGAAAACGCCTTCACTTCACTACACAAAATAATAATAGCTAATGTTCGCCTCATTTTAAACATCTTAACTCTTACTGGCCTGGTTCCTTGCTTCACTGAGCCGTGTGACTGATGTTCCAGTTCATTACCACAGACACAGTCAACAGTTGTTTTAATCAGGTTGTGTGCAGCTCTTCTCACCTCCCCTCCAATGGTTATATTAGGGCACAGTCACTGTGACGGCTGCTGTAAACCACCACGCGAGCCAATCAGGGCCTCCATTAGTCCTTATGGGGCTTTCATGCACTCAATTCTCTCAATCAGCCACATTTGTCTAAACATTGGGCTTGAGTTTGACTGTGAAATGCGTCCGGCTATTGCTGGTTTAGACCACACACAGGACACATGAGCAAGATGTTTTTTAAATAAGAAGAATATTGCAAGTTAACTGTAGAGGATCCATCTGATACCAGCGCAGCCACAAGTTCAACTGGGGGAAAAGAGCTGTCAGTGTGATTTATCTCTAAGCCCCTGACTTTGACATGGCCTGTCTTAAATAGCCCATTTAAAATAGAGATAATGAGTAAACCCAGCATTTTCTTTGGCCTCAAAAGACACCGTGCAAAAAACAAAAGAGTGTGGATTGAATGCTTGCCCGCCCCCGAGCCCATCCTTCACCGCTGCATTGAGCTCCTGCTTAAGTCTGTGACAAAGGGGAAGTATCCCTGCCACCGCCACCTGAGGAAAGACGAGTCACATGATCAGCTGTGGGGGGTTCTGGGAGATCCTGGGCTTGGAGTTCTTAAATGCAGGGGGAGTGGGGTTCTTCCTTTCTTAGCACGCCAAAGCTTTGTCTTAGCTGACTCAGCAGTCGCCAAAGACCTGATGGTTAGAACAGGGACCCTACATAACTTCGCAGATTAGGACGGCCTCCACTTGATGAGGCTCTGCTGCTGTAGTTAAAGTTCTGCAGACGAGGCTCAACCCGCCAAATCTAGAGATGAGAGATGAGCATCAGGTGGGGAGGAAGTACAGCAACAGAGGTGCTAATTAGCACGTCTGACTCTTATAATAAGAAAACAATCCTGCAACTCAACTGTCAAAAAACAAAACAAGAAAACGAAGCTGCCACCATGTGAAAATTCCCGCAACAGAATTCCCTTTTCTACCCGCCTCACGTGAGCTACCTGACGCCAAGGGTGTGAGGACTCGCACTGTTGTTTACTATCCGGGTGGCAGTCCACGGCTCTAATTTCCTTATAAATGCCCCGCAACCTTCTTCGAAAACCCCCTCCTCCCCCTCCTCGGGACTACCTGCTGGGCCCTGAAGTGCAAATCGGTGCTAGTGAGGATAGCAGATGAGCTAAGGTCATTCATGGCTTTCCAGTGGGCCACACAAACAAAGGCAAACATTCCAGCTGAATGCCATTGCTGAAGTCGGCAGCAACAGAGAGAAAGAGAGGGAGAAGGAGACAGAGCAGGGCTCAGTGGAGATAATAGCCCGAGGGAGTGTGTGTGTGTGTGTGTGTGTGTGTGTGTTCTAGAGGATTATCTGTGGAACTATAAAGTGGGGTGAACCAGGGTTTAAGGCCTGGTGTGACCAGAGGGAACGGGGGCAGGGTCCAGGGCCTGAGGAGGGGTGGACAAAAGGAGCATTTGGGCAGATGAAGAAGTCATCATCATTAAGCCACTGGAAGTTTACTGTCCAGTTATAAAACTCATTTCAAAATTAGGGGCTAGGGGGTGCGTGTGAAAGGGCAGCGGGGCTGGGAAGGCCTGCGAGGGGCTGGAGGGCGGTGTGGCGACTCGCTGAGGAACTGTAGCGCTAATTCATTAGGGGACAAGCTGGCTTTGTGTTAACACTAGGTTGATTGGAGTGGTGACCTTGCCACACACTCTGGCCCAGCGGATGGGTTTAAGGGCAAGGCATTTAACCTTAAACTAAATCTCTGCCTCGGACAAAGGCCAGCATCACTTAATGGCACAGGCCGACCAAACGGATAACTGAAGCAGCACAAATGGAAAATAAGTCTTGTTAAGAGCAGCCAGTTCAACAATTAACACTATTTTACAGTAAAAATACGTAACGTATATCAAAACTAATATTGCAGCATGTTACTCGGAAGACAGTGTTTCTTGTTGTTGCTAAATAAGCAACAGTCATTGACTTGTGCGTAGGTTTTTATTCATGGAGTTAAATGAATACAGCCAAAAGATGTTTTAGGTTTTTGCATACACAGCTGGAACCAGACAATGTTTGGCACCTTTGCTTGGAAAATCACCAGAACGATTAATCAATTGGCAAAATAGTGAGAGATTTCTGTCGATTGAATAATCAATTAAACAACTAATTGTTTCGGCTCAACTCAGAATAATGCCTTCCTGGAGGTTTTTGACACAGCTGACCAAAACAACTGCATGATTGTGTTACTTTGTGTTGCTTTTAAGTATGAAAAGTGTCATATAAATAGAGTTTGATTTGATTTGATTTGATTTGATTTGATTGCTCGTTAAAATGTTTTTGTGTGATCACAGTGAACATACATTTAATAATTCTCTCCTGATTTCATCCTTTGCAATGGCAAAAACATCTTTTTAAATGCAAAATCTAAACCGATGGGCTGATTTTAGGCATCTTGGCCACAAAAAAGGTCAAATTCCAGGATGTCTTGCCAGTTCTTTGATAACATGATTGGTAAGCTGAGAGATCAGTTCTCATGGCCGTTATCCCTGACAGAATAAGTGAATGAAAGTGAAGGACGAGTGACAGTTTACAACGCTGTTCATGACTGTGTAATAAAATGGAAGGCCTGTCAGTGAACCCAATCTGCATTTTACAACGCTGCTGGGTTGAACGCCAGTTCACCTAAGTCTGAACAACAGGGAGAGACACAGGACCCTAATGCATTTATGGACTTATTCAGGGAAGTCATATTGAATAAGACAACAATGAGTTCTATTTCATACTGTAAAGCTGTCAGTGGCAGCGGTCAAACCCCGGTCAATGGTAAAGGGCACGATGAGGGAGGGAGGGAAAAAGCTTCAAAACACGAGCAGGATTTAAACTGGTCAAAATGCATTCAAATGTTTATTCAAAGACTGGAGCAATCATCTCTAAACTTGTATGAAACGTTCAAGAAAATTAAACTTATTACACATGAGCTACTGCCTTATCCCATTCTGAGATAGAAGCTGATCCTCCACCATCACCACAGCTTCTTCTAACATCTGGTCCACACCTAATGGTTCATCCCAGAGCAGATCTTTGATGATGGTTGACCAGGCCTTGTCCTGGCCATAAACTGTTGTTTAGACAGGCCTATTTGTAATGGGGTGTAAAAGGAGAGCCATGGATCACGTTGAGAGGGCCAACGCTATCAAAACACTGGCTCTTATCAGATGACAGAACTAGCAAAGAGGTCAGGTTCTGTTTCCAGGAGCTGCCTTGAGCTGCAGTCCACCCTGCCTCCACATTACATGTCAATCAAACTGAGGAGCTGAGCATGTGATACTGCTGGGGGATTCCAGAGACGATCGCCGCGTCCGCGAACATTTCAAATACATCAGGGCTTCATCAGGGTTTGGCATTCTGATTTTTTTTTTTGGCACCATTACGACGCCTCAGTTTTGGTATCAATACCAAAACATATTGTGTGTTTGACAAAACCTCAACTAAAGATCCATTTATTAGCTTTTCTGAGCTTTTAACCACATTTTACGCTCTTCATCAAGCATGGAAGAGGCAGGCTCACATATTACCACGAGTGTATCAAGTGTGTAATGCTGGTCACATGAAAACAACAACCAATGTGTTTTGGACAACACCGAATTTCAACGCTCTGTAATTTTCCCGATTTTCTCCAAGAAAGTTTGTTTGAAAGAACTATGTAACGTAGAGCTAACTACAGAGAGAATGAGATGTGAGATCAAAGAAAAGCTCCATTTAAAGCCAACAAATAGTGAATTGATTTTTAATAATTACTGGAAATTGTATGCTTGTGTATGTAAAAACATTCAGAAAAGAAATTTTCCTGGATAAATGACCAAAATTATTGAGATATTGAGCCTTTTCATATTCAATGTTAAAAGCACATTTCCAAAGTACTCCAGAGCTGAAACAATTTGTCGATTAATTCATTAATCGATGAATCATTTTGAGCCCATTTTCTAAGAAAAAATGCAAGATGATACCTAATTTCATCTTCTCAAATATCAGGACTTGCTGCTTTTCTTGATCTTATACAAAAGTAAATTGAATATCTTTGGACTGCTGATTGGACTAAACAAGACATATGAAGGGATGAAACTGAGATGGACATTTTATTAAGTACTTCATCAGATTAACCTAAAATAAAAAATAGCAAATAGTTGCACAACTCATTAGAAATGTAGAGGGCATGCTAAATATAAAGACATCCATTGTCTGTGTCTGAGGCTCTTCACTAAAAATTTTGGATACCTTAAGGAAGGAATAAAAGAATAAACATAAAAGGCACAGATACAAAAGAGAGGCAACCCACTTAAAGTTCAGTCAAAAAGCTTCCCTGAAAAGTTCCCACAACTGACACACTAACTCAATTATGGCCACGCAGGAGCTCTCATGGAGAGGCCATAAGAAAGAGGTCTGTTGTGTTTATCAGGCGTCCAGAGAGAGATCCACCTTCACAATAGGACCTCTCCTTTCTTTTCCTCCCTGAAAAAAGTCTCAGCCACCTTGAATCCATTTGAGTGACACCGCGACAAAGAAGCTCCTTAATGTCCCGACGAAGGAGCCTCCTCCCCCTTCCCTCAAAACTTCCTCACCGGGCGATCAGCTGTATCCATCATGCCCCCTCTTCCTGACCCCAGGCGGCACTGCTGCATCAGCAGCACCCCACCCCCGTCACTCTCTTGCCACATCTCCTCCATCACCCCCCACCCTCCCGATTAATAAGCACCAGGTTGCCATCGGTGACAGGACCCACACTTTAAATCCCATCAGTCCTCCTTACTGCAGCAAGAGCCACAGCATCAGCAGGACTCCTTTTGTCTTTGTGGGACAATGGAAGCAGGGCCATCCTTTGTGGAGGGCTTGACCCCACACACAAACCTTGCTGAAAATGAAAATGTGACAGTAAACCCCATTCAGGTCTGGTGTACTTCATCCTGCACTGATCCCTCTGAGTGATGAGATATTTTACTAACGGGCAGATGTGATCATTAACACAGGGCTCCTTGGAAAATGACCAGGCAGAAGTAATATCTAATGAGGCACTTGGGTTCAAAGTGATTTTGAATAACAAGATGAGAAAAATATGTTCTTCTGTCTTTTCAGTCATGTTGCAGCCAGGATGCTGAAGTAAATGGAAAAGTGGGTCATTCGAAAGCGAATTTCAAAATGTTCCTACTTAACAATCTTGCAGCAAAGCGCGGATAAAAAAAGTACTGCTTATCATACCGACACACAGAGCAAGTTTGTCTAAACCACAGATTCAGTGATTCATTCATTCAGTTACTCTGGGCTGAGACTTTTCCTATCAAATCAAGGGATTCTGGAGGTTTCCTGCAGTTGGGAAAACGTGCGACAACATAAAGATGGGGGACAAATGAAAGAAAAAACTAAAATATAGCCACACTGAGGATGGCTGGGCACAGATCCTCTCAGAGATCTACTGCAGATTCTGCCAAAAAGCCTTTCCCTCAGCTGGTGTTTTAATGATGAAGGTGGAGAGCTCCATCAGACATGCTGCTCTAAAATATCCAAACTGTTACTCAGCTGGGTTTAGATGAGGTGATTACAGAGGCCATAGCAAATGTGTCACCCCATTTTCATTTTCATCATTCAGTATCCTCCATTACCCGTGTGGGCTTCTGCATTTGTTATGTTTCTCCACCCATTTGTTCAAGGTTTTCCTGTCCTTTGTCATCCTTCTGTATGCCATTTTAAGAAAAGGACTGAATGCAAATAAAAGACTGTGCTGTCGACTTTTCTATGTACTGTGCTGGTTGTGCTTGGGCTGCAAATGTGCACAGAGAGGGAATGAATACAGCAAAAGAGAGAGAGCTACATCGATGACCTACAACGCCACAGAGGAACGCTGAGTGCTCTCAGCAGAGGGCTGGGTCTTGGTCACCGTAGCCTTGGACAATCTATGACAGCCTATGGAAAAGCCTTCAGCTACAGAGCTCTCTCTCCCCCACAAACGCTGACAGCATTGGCACACACTGACCTTGTGCTTCAATATGAAGAGAGAGGGAGAGTGAGAGAGAGTGAATGTCCAGTGTGTGGTGTGTATGTAGGAAGGGACATATGGGGGCTATACATGTAGGCAAAGGCAACGATGCTGCTGTGGTGAAGTGAGAAATCTGGCTACAAGCCTGACCGCTTCCAGCTATTGTTAGCACACTTCCTGCTCCTTCACAACAACAACACTAAAGACAACATTTAAAATTAACCACATGCATCAGCTGGAACTGCAATAAAAGCGTACATTTATTACAATTAATCATCTATCATGAGTGGCATTTTACACAACTTCAAATCTAGTTATCTAATTTCATTATCACCAATATGAGACAAGTCTCTATTGTACTAACTCAGTATACCACTAGTTGTCTCACACAGACTGTGGTATTTAATCAAGGACAGAAGATTTCTGAAAAGTGTTGGAGGACAGATTAAAAATAAAATGCAGAGGATGATCACTGGTGTGTCTAACTATCACGTTTAGTAATAGATAGAGGAGCAATATGGTGATGAATTACTCAAATAATTGTGTTTGCCAAAAAAGAAGAAAAAAAACTGACCCTAGCAGAGGAGGCCAAAACGATGAAACTAAACCTGAAACCCATGAACTTTCCTTCAGACTGTTGCACTATGATCCAGCCCGAGGCACGGCACACACTGTACTCTTTAAAAAGAACATGTAAGCTGAAACATTCATTTCTGTACTACTGTTCCACAGGGGTTGGCATCTGCACAGGGGGTGGTGGGGGGGTGGCTGGGGGGACAGGACAACAGTACACCCTGTGAGAACACACTGTTCCACAACAGTACTGTGCAAGAAGGGATTCTCAGCTGGATGCTTTCCAGGTTTCAATGGCAAGAATGAGGATATATTATTACTAAGTGCTCTCTATGGAGCCGCATGCACACTTTCCTCACACTGATGTAACGGAGCCCACAAAAAAAATCCACTTAACGCCACCATTCTGCCGTGACTCCATGCAATATGCCAGGACTCAGGTGCTGGGGTTATGAGCCTCATTTGTTTATTACGGCTGCATATGAAAGAGTTCAACTCATCAAAAGAGTGAAATTCCTCCTTCACCCTGACATGCCACCACTCCCCTGCAACTGTGGTAGAATTTGTTTATGCAATATGCACTGCTGATTCCTGGAAGTGTTTAGACAGTAAGTATCCTGTGAAGGTTCAGGTCACGGTGACCTGTAACATTTGCAATAACAGGATGCGAGATGTAAACTGAGCAATTGTAATTCTGACATATCATCTTGGTTGCAGGATGATGACACGCCTCCATGTGGGCATCCTCCCATCATGTCGGCACAGGAGCCCCGTGCGTGTGTGTGTATGCATGTCTGCAGAAGTATATAAACAAAGACAGGACAGAACTTTAGTGCTGAACATCTGTAGTGATCGCTCATTGAATAAAGTCCCGCTCTGGCTGCCTCGGCTTCATCTCGTCATCAGTGTCCACAACACGAACACACAAATGCACTCTCGCTTCATGGCGACCCTTTGACTTTGCTCCGGACACGCTCCCTGACGAACGACTTGTGGCCACGTCCTGATAAGTTCATTCATTTCTGTCGGGGAGCTAGTTCAGCTTTGATCTGGGGGTGGGAGGACAGAGAAAAAGAGCACCATGGGGAACACATTTGGAGCTTTTAACTTCTTATGACTTTTTCAGCTGTCTATTTAGACACCTTTACAAAATACTTTGTGACAGTGCCATGAAGAGAGTTAATGAAAGGGAATAAGCTTTATTATTGTTGTAGACACAGAGGGCTTTGATAAACTGGGGACTGGGTTCAGTAGGTCTTTGGGTTAGTCAGCCAGGAGATCCAGTGGTGACAGATAAGAACCTGCCTTGCATGTCAGAATCAGAGATAACTAACAGGACAACAGGAAATGCCATCTACCGGGGTCGTGTTCCACTCATGCATAAATGTGTATACACACCCACGTACACACAAATGCATCCCAAGCCTCCCTGACAATAAAGAGCTGGGTGTTCAGTCTTTTTGGCTGTACTCCCAAGTACTGCATGTCCTACCTTCCTGATTGTAAATTCCTTTAATCTGTCACTAAGAGCCACATTAGCTGTGTTTAAAGGAATTTCATCCCCACAACCTTTCCCTTTCCCCTTCATTCCTGAGCAGGCAATAAACGCTGAGGCGTGAAGTGGACTCACACCCAACAGCACAAATTCATGGTCAGACATTTAGGGGAGAGGAGTTTGTTCTAGAATTAAGATACAGAGTTAATGAATTGCTAATTACCAAATTTTCCTTTTCCATACAAACACAAGCTGGTTCCCAGGTCGAAACTACATAGTAATTAGCATCAATTTTTTTCATCAATGCACATTTTCATTGAATAAATTGTCCCTGTTTGGTACTGAAAAGAGATTAAACAAGCTAAATGTGACTTTTGAGGACACTACAGCCAGTGAGAGCCAACGACGAGGAGGCAAAAGGCTCAGTATTTTCAAGCTGTGTCAGCTACATCTTCATCTAATATGTTCTTTAAATTGATTTTCCAGCTGTGAGTAGCTCCTCCATTTACTTTGCGTCCAGGATTCTGGAACAAGGGGGCTGCAGCTAACTCACTGTAATATTCAATTAATCTGTCGCTTATTTTCTCAGTTGATCGTTTCTTCAATGAGACATCAGAAAATAGTAGAAAGAAATGTCCAACCAACAGTCAAAAACCTCAAACTAATCCCTCCGCTATCACAGAAGGCTCAGAAAATGAGACTTTGAGGGATTTTCATTCAGTAAATTACTTAAATGATTATAATTTAGAATTAAAATCGCATCTGATTAATGTTCTTGATTGCTTGATTGATAAATTGACGAATTGTTTCAGCTCTAACCAATAGCACACTCAAAAAGAAAATTAATTGAATTAATCCTGCTTTCCAACACATTTGAGTATACTTCTGCCTCGTGACGACACTAAACTCTCTGTAATTAAAAACAGTTAAAAAGAAAGAGCTGAGGGGAATAAAACAAAATGAAATAATTGTTCCGCTTCTTGCAGGTGAAACTAAGATATAACAGCTGATGGTGGAGGGCTTTGAGGAGGAAGCCCCACCCCCACCAGAGGGATCAATGCACATAAATGGAAGAGGTCACAGACCTTTGACATCTCCTTTCAGCCGGGGGAGGGGCAGAGGCCTTTGTGAGATTGGCTTTAATGATCCAATTGTCAACTGTGTCATGCACCTTCATACAGTACACACAGATTGTCTCACTTTTCGCTCCAACCTATGCACCCCGCACCCTTAGCGCATGTCCATTCCCTACGCTGTCCAGCCACAAGTGTGACGCTCGGGTAAAAAGCCCCGTATCTCACTCGCCGTCTGCATCCAGCTGCCTTGCTTCACTCCTCATCACTCCCACATCTGTTTTAACCTCCTCTCCCATCACTTGCCGTCCTCAGCCTCCCCTGCTCCTCTCCAGACTTTATCTGTGCTTTCCCTCCCTCCTCTTTCATTCTGCATTTTTTTTTGAAGAGGGGTTTGGTGACTTAAAAGGCCAAGGCAGGAGAAGAGGAGCGCCTTTTAGCAGCCTTTGATGCATTTTTCTCTGTGGAAATCATCTGGGCAAAACAGCAAAAAGCAAAACATCATATAAATCTAAAATTCTGGTTTTGGATGAATAAGTGGTTCAGGGTAGTTAAAGCAAAACCATTCACATGACTGCTTTTGAATAGATGCTCATTTCATCACATGCACATCTAATTTTCTGCTCCAGAAAGAAAAACATATAACCACTGCACCACCATTACAGCCTGTAAATGTTTCTTTCTTTAATAGACACAAGTGAACGTGGTGTTCCTGGTAGTCCTCAATATAGAAGGGCAGGTTCAAAGTTTACAAGCATCCATGTGGAACACACCTCTTTCAAAGCACACAACTGAATGATGCTGACTTACTTTCGATGCTGTTATTGCTAAAGCAATGAGTAGATCTTGGTACGAATGCTAAAATATCTTGCTGGGTAGCGAAATGAAACCACAATTTCTCTATGATTTGTTTGCATTTGGTATACACGTGAAATAGATCTCTATTATTTTTTGACAGCGGTGAAATGTATACATTTACACGTGTTAAAAAACAGATATTCAATTTTCCATTTTCTTATACTTGAGAATTTCTATTTGATGCGACTTCATATTCATACTCTATACTCTCTACTACAAAATATATGGTCTATGAAAAGTGATGCATGCTTACAGATTACAGCAGCTAAAATTAGCTTCACCTCCAACAGTTACAATATTGGAATGCTGATCAGACATTAATGCAAAGGTAATAATGACAAAATAATACTAGACAGAGGCCACATTTTACATAATGAATGCTTTTAATTTGATATCTTCACTACATTTTGCTATTACTTTCTTATTACGTGCTTATGCTTGTAATTGAGCATTTTTAAATTATCGTATCACTGCTTTTTAATTATGTATTTTTGGATCAACATGTGCAAAAGAAAAACTTTGACGGTTCTGACTTGTGCCTCAGCAGTTTGATGAATGATGCCTATTTTGAGGACCACCTGTTTTCTGGATCCTCTACCACTGCGCTCAGAAAAAGAGTGAAACAATAGCACTGATCTGCCTGGTTGGGATTTTGTACCATCTGTACTCCGGATCAGAGAGGCCCACAGTCACTAAGAAGTGACTCTGAAAGGATCAAGAGAAGCATCTGCCTGCTTAGCTGACAAGCCCCTGTGATGTGTTTGTGATCTGAACGTGCACTGCGAATCATCTGAGATGGTGTTTTTTTTACGTGAAAGATTTTTCCTCACTGATCAATCCTCGGGATGATGTGTTTCTGGGGCAGAAACTGAAACCTCTTTGTTACTGACTGGATTGGTAATCAATTGTTATGTAGGCTTTCTTGTGTTATGACACTAAATACAGATCCGAGCGATCTATCACACGCTAGCTTGTCATAACAGAGAGCATTAATTAGAGAACATGTGAACGAAAAACACTCAGTTTCAAAGGAACATGCATCTTCTTTTTTTCCCCCCACGGAAAATAAAACAGAAACTCTGAGGGCCAACTGAGCAAACACTAGACATGACAACAAAAGAGGAGTCCTGATGTGCTCCAAATGATACTGAGGGAATAATGAGAGAAAATAAATCAATCTGTTACCCTGGTGACAATTTGCCTTATGTACAAATGGATATGAAATAGTCATCTGTCCACAGCTTGGAGCTTTTTCATACGAGAAAAGACATGATGCATTTTTGGAAAACCTCTTTGCCTCACAGCAGGTCGTGTGCACAATAAAACAACCGTGGATGAGCTGATGGGTAAAAATAGAGAGGGGACCATTATCATAGCCAGAGAAAACAGCCTTTTGAGCCAGCAAAAAAGATGAACTATTATTTTAAAGATGGCAGCTTTTGAGGTTGAGCCATAACTGCATCACCTTTTCTTTTCGAATTTTGGTTAGGCTGAATTTCTTTTTCTCAACAAGGACACGGCCTACATGTGCATATATCAAAGTGTACAAGAAAAGGGAAATAATGAACCGATTTAAGCAACAAATATCTGTTTTCAAACTATAACCAACTCTCGTGCAGTGTTCCCAGAGCTGGCTTATCACTCATTTTTGTGAAATAAAAGCTTAAGACGCCACAGTCAGTCACAAAGTCACAAAGAAACTCCCCACTGGCAAACCTCAGCAAGTCACGGCCTTCACAAAGCATCCTGGGACGGAGATGTCTCCTTCAAGGCTAAAGAGAGAAACCTGTCCGAGCGCAGGAGTGGTGTCACGGGGGCCTTACTTATCTCCTCCCAGATTAAGTCCCAATTGTTCGCTGGGAACAAAGACAGCCAGTGAGGAAACCAGCCCCCCAAGGGCCAGATGGTCAGCGTTCAGAGCCCCCTGACCCCTTCAGTCCTTGCCTCTCGGACAGGGCTGCGCGTGCTCCAGGCAAGACAGGCCACCCAGCAAATTCACAACCCACAGAGCATAACCTCATGTGATACTGTACTACCTGTCTGACTCAAAGCCATGTTTCTCTTCAGCGGATGGTTATTTTTCATGGGATGTTTAACTGCAGAGGAAAACCATGAATGTCAGATATGATAAATCTGCAGTTAATAGCAACAATTAGGCAATATTTCTTATCATACATGCAAATATTTAAAGGCAAAAATGGGCTGCTTTATCATGAAAAGCTGGTCAGTATTCCAGTATCTTGGGTGCGTGGTAAGATGAACATGCTCTGCTGTAGTGTAGGAACTTTGCAACCTGTATGTAATTGCCCTTAGCTCTGATGGCATTTTGAAAGTACAGGAGGAGGCAATGGGGACATGAGGAATGCAACCTTTGGGACATGAAACACAAGTCCTTAGATTTGATGTGGTCAAGACAGACTGGTTTGCCTGTAATTACAATGACAAACCACCAAATACATCTCCCTGTCACTCTTATCTGATATGACTTTATCTAAGCTGCTGAAGCCTGTTTCAACACGGAGCCTTAGGCAACTGCGACAGCGTTCAGCAGGCAAACGTGTAAACTAGTCGCCTGTTTTTCCAGACATACTTCACATGACTTTGTTAACGATGATTAATCATCAGCAGGGATACTTTCGAAGATGAAATTAAAAAAAACATTATCTGCATTTCGAGGCACCGCAGGCATTTCTTTAAATGCTCGTATGATCAATGATTTGAGTGGCCTTCTTTTCCGCTGCAGGTTTCACAAAAGTTTCACCCTGACGCTCGTGTTACACTGCAAAATAGGTTAATTAAAAGGCTAATTAGGCGCTCGGATGTAGGAGAGTTGCACACACAAATGTGGCCGAGCATCACTGACAGCCACGGCATCAGGCAAGGCTTGTTCATTTGCGTAAACGTGCGTAATGTGCGCAAAGACAAGAAAATGAGATAACACGTTATAAAAACGTTATTCGTGCTTTTTTTTCGTTTGAACAGGCTTACTGACAGTCTTACGAATTGATTACACCCAGCTGCCTGTAGTCATACTTTAATTACACCTCCCTCTCAAACACCCTGTGCGGTTTCTTCAGCGGCAGCTTTAATGCCGCATGAAAATCACTGGTGAAACTAACTTTAAGTCGCATATCTCTTCCAGCCCCGCTGACGGACCCACAGCAGGCTGCGGGGCGACCATCCTCCGGAGAGCGTCAACAGCCCTAATCCGATCACTACTATGCTTTCTCGTGACATGTGATTTTAAGCGAGGGTGAGGACACAGAAACGGCGCATGCATGCCTACCTTGACCCACACGGAAGCGGCTCTGTGGGTAAATTCGCGTCCCCGGGCTCCGACAACACCACCACGGCCAGCGGCTCGGCTCGCTCTGCTCAGCCACAGCTGATCTGCGCACGGCGACGGAGCCGCCAGGTGACGTCAGGAAATTACCGTACGCACCGTTTGGTTCAGAGGACGGGAAGCAAAAGTTCAGATCAGCTTGTTGCTCCCCTGAGAGGACAAAAACACACGGGAGGAATAAGAACTGGTACATCACAAACTGTACTGGGCATGCAAACAAAGTGAAAAGAATGAATGAGTCATTCATTCTGGCATACATAAGCGGGCAAACACACAGTACAAACATGTTGGGTATCTGCATACTGTACGCACATCTACAAATATACATGCATGCATACATACTATATGTTGAACAAATATCATCATTATTAACCAACCTATAAGAAATATTTTCTTTTTAAGCTGCAGGTACAGACCTTAACTTGTGTGAAGTTTCTCACAAAGAAGCCGATTTAAGCTATAGTAGTTCTCCAACTTAATGGTTTCTAAGGTTAAAACATCTCCCTCTGTTGGCAGAAATACAGACCTGATGCATTGAGTTCCGGCTGCACAGAAACCAGCTTTACCAAAAAGGGATGTACATCCCTTTTTGTCGAGATGAACTGATATGATCTAAAATGGGATTTTCCAAAGACAACGCGAAAGCAGGTTCAGTTCATATTTCAGTGCCATAAAGACAAGATCATAGGACTCAAGTTTATTTTGAAGGCAATTGAGTTCTCACCATAAAAGTTGTAGAACACCGCCCTCTTTTGGAGGGCATGCTGAACAAAGAGAAAAGACAGCCAAAGTGAGATATAGTGAAAGCTGGTATTCCTAAACCTTACACATGTCATCAATCATGATTTCAATATTCTTAGATATTTTAGAGGGAATGGTGTGCTTTATTATTACTTACAATAATAGTCAATGCAGGCTATTGAGGGATTAGAAAAGCAGAAAGCAGAACAGAAGAAAATATAATATGGTTCAGAATCAAGACCACTGGTAGCCCATGTGACTCATTTTAATATTCATTTCCTAATAAGAGAGAATAGAATAGGACAGGCGCTTCAATTATGGCCCATACCAAGAGCCCTCATAGGAATAATTACAGCTACCCAGAAGTCAGTGAATATTTAGTTATATTTAGTTTAGGGAAGTCACAGTGAGATCCAGCCATAATAAAGCCAAGTCATAATAAACAATCATCACAGACAACGGCCCCAAACAAATGCTAGCGAATATGATTTCATCCCATGGATAAAGGAGTGTCTTTAGGCTCATTTTATTTTGTACTTCCTGTCAGTAGTAAGGTGCACAGAGTTGGAAACCAGTCTTTGCCAATACAGAGGTGGTATGAGGAACTTTTTGAGTGAACTGATCCTGTGATATGTGTCATGGTTGTTTACTTCAAACTCAACTAAATGTGTTAAATATCGTGGCGATTTAGACAGCATGGCCTTATAAATGGAGACACAGGCATGCCGATGCCTTCTAGATGTCAGTGATGACCATCTGACCTTTTCACATAACTCACAGGGGTGAGGGTGAAAGCTGTCCTGGATCACTGGATCATAGTATGAATGGAACTATGATAAGTGCAATTGCATAGAAAACAGTAGAATAGAGTAGAGCATATCAGAATACAATGGACTACTTATTTATGGTTCAGAACCAAGAGCATGTCAAACCCAGATAGATAATTATATATAATTAACACTTCATAGAATAGAGGAGAAGAGAATAGGCTATTAGCTATGAACCAAAACCAGAGCATACATGATCCATATGAATACTATACATTGTTGAAGAGAATAGAATCGGCATTTCTATGGGTTACAATGTGTAACCTGTATAAATGCTTTACGTCACTGAAAAAATAGAATAGTGTGGACAGAATAGGACATTTAAATATGATCCAGACCCAATATATGTAACCCAATTGATTTTGGTCCAGACCCACATTCACATGACTTTTTTTTTTACTCAACAGAAAGGTATAGGGGATTTCATTATGATCCAGAAACAAGAGCATCTCTGGCCCGTGTGAACAATTTATCAATTACAGTATAGAATAGAATAGAATAGAATAGAATAGGTCATTTGAATATATTCTAGAACCAATGTTTGTAACATTGTTGTTACATCACCGAATAGAATAGATAAGAATAGCACATTTGTTTTTGGTCCTGAGCCAAGAACGTAGGAAATCCACATGACTAATTTTCATTACTCTCCGAAAGGTAAAAATAGTTATGATCCAGAAATAAAAGTATTTTCAGCACATGTGAACAATTTATTAATTACAGAATAGAACAGGCCAGTGTGTTCTAGAATCAATATATGTAATCCGTACGAATATGTTACATCACCGATTAGAATTGAATCGAATCGAAAAGAATAGAACATTGAAACTTTGGGAAACCTGAAGAATGAATATCAATGATTCTTTTTTTTTTTTTTTTTTTATGTTTTCCTTCCCCTCTGACTGTAGCATTTCAAACTGAAAAACTTGTTCAGCAGCAACATGTTGCCATCGCTGTGCGTGAACTCGACTTGAATGCGTTTCGTCACGGCGCATGCGCAGTACTTGACATTTTGAAGTTGCTTCTCCGGGGTGTTTGAACAGGAAGGCGGACATGTTGGTCAGGCTGTGGGAGAAAATCGGGCATCGTCTGCTGTTTTTTTTTCCGAAGACGAACACAGAGTAAAACCCCGTTTATATGTCTTCAAAGTGAGAGTTGAAGGCGTTTGGACGGGAAACGGTCGTCAGTCAGTGACAGTGCACGGGAAGCAGCGGAAGGACTGCCGTTAAACGTTGTATCGACTCGGCGTTTAAAGTGATCGAAATTTGGAAGAAGCAGAAGTTTTTTTTCCCACCACTTCTACTTTTGAGCTGTCATATTCTATTGTCGTTTTCTGCAAGGGCCTGGCACAGCGATGGGAACGGGCCTGGACTAACCTTCCCACAAACTGTGCTTTTCAAATAGACATTACTTTCAAGTTTTAATTGCCTTTTGTTTGGATGCACCAACATTTTAAGCCCTTATCCTCAGTGGCATCCTGCGGAGGCTGACTAATCTGTCGCCGCATTTATCTTTTGCCACTGAAGTTGTTGGCCACTCGTACTGGGAAACATCTTACGACTTCGAAAATGTGGCTTTTGTACATTCAACGCAACCTTAAACGTTTCATCGTTTGTGAAGACTCGAGGAGAACGATGTATTTTCTTTGAAGTGCGGTGTAAAGTTCACACGAAGAAAGGAACATTTGGCTAGCTAGCTACAGCTGGCTGCTAAAGCTAGCTAGCCAGCACTGTGCTTCGCCAGTGAGCTGTTTTTGTTCACAACCCAACATCGGGACTGAGTTTAACAGCAAAAATGACTGCTCGGGAAAGTATGGAGGCTCGATTTGAAAAAATCGATGCCATGTTGAAGGACCCAAAGTCAGAAATAAACACGGATTGTCTTCTGGTAAGTTTGTAGCTTGCTAGCTGGCTAGGCAGCTAACGAGTCAACCGTTTGGGGTCAGGCTACTCCTTGGAGCAGAAATTCTTTCCGAGACCAACAAGTCGTCTTAATTGTCACTGAAGGAATGTGCTGATTTTGACGCCGACAGGCCTCTTTGCCTCATACACTTGATCAAGTTCAAATACCTGTGTGCCTGATCGTATATGTATTAACCATTTGCGAATAGCAAACAATAAGCAGTCTGAAAGACTTGTATTCTCTCGTCAAACACTGCATAAACCCGCAGCCAAAAACAACGTTACTGTCATTTCGAGCAGTTGCATTGATGTTTATCGGTAATTGTGCTGTCAGTGCTCGATAACCAAGCTTCAGTATAGGAGTTTGACTAATTAGAAAGCAGTGGTCACTAAAATAGGCTGACAGATGGCAAGCGTGATTCAGTTCTCCACATTGCAGGCGCACTTTTTGAGATAATATTTAATTAGGCCAGATACAACAAATCGTGCTGTGAAATCTGCATTGGTTTCTGTCCACCCACCCAATCTGATAATGGTCGTGATGTCACTAGTGTCCTCTTTTATATCATTAGGAAGTGGGTGGTTAGGTGTGCTGTTCTGTTTAGATTTACTTATCTAGGCTTCATTTTGAAGTGATAGGCTGCCTGCAAGCCTGTTGAAACCTGCAGGCCTCCAGCTGCATCGGTACACCTGTTGGCTGCCTGCTTCCTGTCTATGGGGGGACAAGTCATAAGTGACTCTCATATCTAAGGAAAGAAGGCGGCTGCTGCCACGTGCTAAACCCTAAAGCAACACCTTCATGGGTTTTTATTACATGCGGCAGTCCCAGGAACTGACTCACCGTGGAGTGGATGCCAAGGGGAGGTTGTGTCAAGTGTTTGTTGATATCAGAAGCCTTTTCGGCTTGGGTGACAGTGGCACTCAGTGTTTTCACAAGGATTTGGCTGCTTTGTGACTCAGATGTATAGTGCGATGAAACCTAAATTCATGTGCGTAATTGGATGGAACGTTTTGACCTGAATTTCCAGGGACTGACCTTGGGACCTACATTTGTGTCTGCTGGCTGGTACGCCAGAGCTTTCTCCTAGGGTTTGCTGCTTTAATTAGCAAGGAGGACTGGTGGTTCTGGGCTCTTATATGAAGTAGTTCCATTGTTAATCAGTTGGGTAGTAGTTTCAGTGTGTGTTATGCTCATACGATCATATTCTTTGATTAATGATTATATGATACGGCATGTATTAGCAGGCAGACAGACTTGCCAAGCAAAAGGACATCAGGGTAGCTGTTTTGGGAAGGGGCCCTGTCCTTAAACCCTACCCACACACCCAGCTCGGTGTGTTTGTGCATAGCTGTCTTTTGAAAAGAAAACTTGCTTAGTCTCTATCACCTTCCATCCTGTTACAGAAAGAGGCAATTAAACTCACCTAAAAGTGCACACACTCTGCATTTTTAATGGCAAAAAGCTGTGGGGACTGTTCCTGCTGGCAGCCACACACACAGGGGTGTTGTTCCTTCTCTTTCCCCTTTCTGCAATCTCGCCTGATCAATGAATGGAGGCCTTTTGCTGAGGCTCTCTGCCACCATGCAACTCCACCCACAGCTTAATAAAATTCCATGCTAATCAAATAACCTCTTGTCTTTGACTGGCCTGGAGTTCCCTGTGTGTCCCAAAGCCATTCTGCACGTCTGGAGAGAGTTGAGAGCAGGCAGGCAGCTCTGAGGTAGCTGGGTGTGGGCTCTGCTCTCTACCCATAAACCAAAATTATGTGGACTGAAGACTCATGTTTCTGAATGCCGTGAATCAGGACATTTAACTCATAAAGCAGCCAACATGCTTGGCTATGAGTAATAGCTTCCATCAGAATGCACAATGCAGGCCTTTTACTGGCCATGTTTCTGTACCTGAGTCTTCAGCTGGCATTGCTTTCTGCCCAAAGCCATAGCGCCGTTGGGGTTATTCATTTTCTCCCATAGAAACCTGGTCTTGGTCTTTGTTGTGTGATGGTGACATTTGGCCTGCACCTTACCACTTAGCCCTGGGCTGGCCTATTGAGCACAGTATTCCAACCCTGTCACTCTTATCTTCACCCCCTAAATAAATCCTGCTAGGAGAGAAGAGCGCCTTATCTGGATGGGCCGCCCCCTCCCCAATCATTGTGCTCTGGACAAGCCTCTAAGAGCCAATCTGAACAGACAGAATTCCTGACATTGTCATGTGAAAGCTCACTGACACTAAGGGTGTGAACATTGCCCATATATGCTTTTTTTGGTAGTAACAGTCAACATCTAGCATCAAATTATTATATCGAATCGTGCCTGGATTGAACATACTCACCTTGGTTGGAGTCTGCGCAAGTTAGCGTGGAGGAAATGGTGTGCTAGTCAGTTTATGAAAACACTGAATAGAAATTCTGAGTAGCTTTTTCACAGTGGTAGTCTGTTCATCGTTTTTTACTAAATTAGAATGACTGAGTAAGTTGATATGTTGGAACTTGTTTTGCAGGGACATTGCCTCAATTTGAGATATATAAAGGCCTCCTTGCACAGCCTTTGTTCTTACTTTAACACTTGGTGTGCATTAGCGTCTGTGTTTTGATCCCTCTTTCATCTGTTATTTGGACTCTAAATCTGTAATAAGAGTAATTACAGGAAACGGCAAGGCTAGTAAACCCTATTTGTAGACAGCGATTGACTGTGAATGCTGTATGTACATGTCAGGTTGGATGCTGTTATTTCTACACGAGTTAGGCTATTATTAAGACTTATTAGGTAGGTTGTAGCTATAAGCTAATTAACAGCTGAAGAAACAATTGCTTTATAAATGAATGGGTTAAAATCACATTTGCAGCTTAACACCTGTCAGTGTTTGCCAGTCAAATTAGATTTAGCCCCACAACCGTATCTATATTGGCTAATTGAAAAAAAGTGCTTATTACCTCTTATGTCATCATACGTAGTCAAAGATGCTGTGTGGCAAAGAAGCTATGGAATAACAATTGCTGGTGTAAAACTTTTTACTTTTGTGAACATTGTTTTGCAAGCTTATTTCAGCCCAGTTCTCAGAGTTTAGGTATTTAAAGGAAGCTTATCATACAGCAGCACCAGGGTCTACTGAAAGCTGGCTGTGAAGAACTTTTTAAAGGCAGAGAGACAGCTCTAACTTTCTAAATGAGAGTTATGAGAATTAAATTTTTTATTTTGCTGGGATGCTTCCTGTTTGCCTTGCATTGTCATTCTGCTAAGGCCCAGCTTCAGTGACAGCCAGCGTAAAGTCAGTGCAGAGTTCCTGCCCTTGTTCTAACAACCATTGCTTTTAATGACCTGCAGTGTTTTGACCTGATAATGCAGCTGTAGTCTGTGTTTGGTTCAAAACGCAGAGACAGAAGGAGAAGATTGTCAGTCAAGAATACTGTATTTACACTACATGACATTTTTACTGGGTGAAACTGAAAGTTTTTATTTGACTTACAACCCAAAGATTTAATAGAAACACATCATATGACTTTTAAATCAAATCATTTGACCTCATGTTTGTAATTTTGTAATGGCTTGTTATCATTATTTGAAGGACCATTCTGAGGGTTTTCTTTGTTTGTTTCTGCGAAATTGCGTACTGCATATCATTTGATTAAACGTAACAATAACTGTGAGCTTTTATTAACGCATGCTTCAAGATTCCAGGCAGCCATTGTATTCAGGTTATGCCAGTGCAGTTCAGTCACGTGCCTCTGCCTTGTTTTGTCATCGACATATTAATTCAAAAGAGTGTGCAGAACATACCGTACCATGCTTTATCACATTTGATTATTTTCATCATTTATTTGGAACTTTCATACAGACAAAAACAACTGCTTCACATGAGACAAGGACAAGGTCATGCCCACCCTGAATATACAGCAGAGACACTAAAGCAATTTGCTCATGAACCCCCGACAGTGTCCCCAGAATCAGGACTGGACATTGTCCAGAGTTGCCCTTTCACACATGTAGAACATGTGTCCATGTCAGATGCCTTCTCACTTTTCTGAAGTACTCTGTTTGGTTTAGGCGAGGGATGGCGCCTGGGTAGAGCGTGCAGGAGGAGAGCTCATCTGCAATGATGCCTGTTCTTGTGTTGATATCAATTCTACATGTATTTGGACGTATCCACAATGTCAGTGAAAGAGTGGAAAGCAATAGGTGTGCAGAAAAGAGTACGAAGCAGCTGCAGTCCATGCAGTGGCATCAGCACTGAGACAGATATGTAATATTAGTGTGACATGATTGTTCTTCTTTGTTATGTTTTTCTAAATTCTCATCGTTGTGGATTACCTACTTCAGTCATTTATCAACAAAAGCACTTCAATAACCTTTTGTATGCTGTGGAAAATAGACAGCAACTACATACTCTACATGCAATTTGTAGTTAATTAGCTAGAATATTGAAAACTACTAGTTTGGTCCTTTAATGATAAATCTGTATTTGTTGCGACGGTTATAGTCAGCATTTGATCCATCCCTATTGTCGGAAAGGTTTGGGGCTGTCAGTTGTAAACTGCTCTCCTCAGCTATTCAGCTATGGGAACAACAATTGGCTGAGCTATTTGTAGCGCTGCATTCCCTCAACTGACTGATTATGTGCAGGAATGCATACTCAAATGATCTAGTCTTTTAATAATGGAACGCTATGGCGTTTGATTCACCCACTGAACTTTACATCCTCCTGCTTCTCTTTTATGTTGTTTCTTCAGGGCTACAGTACCAGTTAGTTTGTCACACTTTCAAAGGAGACTGTGACCTCTGGCCAGTAAAGATGGTCAAAGTGAACACAGTTGAGGCGTAACAATACAGGCATTCAAAGAGCAAGGGACTGCATATGTCTGGATATGTTTCCAAAACTATTAGAATTTCACATTTGGATGTGAGTAAGAGTTTAAGTAGTTGCATGATATGTGTGTATTTACATTTCCATAGTCACACCTTAGTCTGAGAAAAACACGTTGTTACAATTTTACCGGTTCTCCCATGAAACCACTGTCCCCGAGCGCTCCATAACAACTGCTTTCTGTATGAAGTTTGAGCAGCAATACGTGTAGGTTAATTCAGAATATTACTGCTACCTGTGAATGTGGATTGTGATACGGAGTCATTGTATTTCGGCAACTGGCCATGTTTTGTCACTGGTGAACTCTCATCTACTAGATTTTAAGATGTATGGGATTTGTTCCGCTATGGCCAAATGTTGTGTCTCGCAATGTTAAGGAAACACATAATAGTTCATGTATTCACCCTGTGTGTTGGATCCTCCTCCTGGATCCTTGGCCCGTGCTACACCCTTCCACTTAGTTTCATGAAAATTGGATCAGCATTTTTTCTGTAATCCATCTGACAATCAGACCAACAAACCAAACAGAAAAGATAACCTCGTCTGCCGAGGTAATAAGGTAGTTATTTTTTGGAGGTGAGGTCACAAATCCTGGCCAGAGCAGGCAGGACAGCAGAGTTTTTCTTCTGAATCCAAAGCTCGGTCAGTGGAAACTCGTGAGTGCTCTCCACTGTTAGAATAACTCAATTATATTTTGACATGAAAGCATTTGTGACAGTGATTCTCGCTCACTGGGACCTCATAAGGAAATGGAATGCCCCTGTTTTGCCACCCCTGGGTTCACTGTCACTGCCATTTATCCAGTAGAGTTGTTAAGATATGCAGTCTTTCTAGGTAAGTGGGATTTCCTGTCAGTAGAAATTATGCACAGTAGAAGTGTTTCAAATGTGAATCTGTCAGTGGTGGATTTCAAAGTATACCAAAAGCAGATGGATTAGTTTTCCATTTCCACCTGACTGCCTGTACCTGAAAGGTAGCCCTGGGGAAGCAGTGCGGTATTTTGTGCTTTGAACGGCTCCTTTTGTTTTGTGTGATCACATTTGTGTTTACTCTGCCACAGCTTGCAATGGAACTGCCTTTATTTGCATGGCAAACTGAATGGCTGCCTGCACAATCTCTCACATGTGGAAAGCATATTGTCTTGAAGAGGTGGCAGAAAAGGAAGTGAGAAGTAGGGCTCGACTCAGGCCAGTCCACATGCCTTGTGCTGGCATGCAGAAAGGGATGATGTGGCTGAGTCTCCCATGGAAATTTTAACTCAGACTTTAATGTCTGGAAAAGAGCTTGTGTGTGCGTGTGTGTGTGTGGATTTCACTCCCCTGAAGCTTAAAGAAATAATTGCCATATGTAATGTCAACCACCGGCTTGTGCGTTTTGTAGAACTATACATTTTTTAACATAATTACCACGTTTCATTAATAGGGCGATGAGATGTTTTTTCACGTTATTATTTAGTAGTCCCGGGGATGTGTTGCCCTCTGACTGAAGCAGCATCAGCAGAAATAGGATAACATGGAGTCCTGCGAGCTCTTGGTTTGTTTTCCCAGCAATTTTTTTTTCTCTCTCTCTCTTTTTTTTCCTCCCCCAAGAGTGCCACATAATGAAACATAGCCTGTGGACTGCTACCGCCCAGTGCTTGCAGCGCTGAGTGAATAAAGGTATCTCAGAGGCTGAAGGGTAAATCCATATACACTGAGAATTTGTTGTTGTATTACTATTTATCTGCATGACCGCAGAATTTCTTTTATTGTGAGCTATTTTTTGATCAATGACGTCTTTATCCTTCAGCAGACAGAAAGTACTGAGCCATTGGAAATTTCAGTGCTGTAAGAAGTGTGGTAGAAGTGCTTACCCAGGAACAGTTTCACCTCTTGAAATTAGTCTGAATTACTAGCTAAAAAAGAGCTTTGTCAGTGATCCCGGGCCACCAGCCTCATATTTGTTAGCGTCATCTGGAGCTGATTTTGAGTTGTGCCATGTTGATGCTACTGGCTGCTCCATCTGGCTCAGCGGCAGAGTGGTCTGATAGCTGAAGCCAGATAGTGACAAATGATGTTTGGTTGCTAACCCTCAACCTTGATGATTACAAGCTAGTTAGCAGAGGAGAGGTTATTTATTTTTCATATTTATGTATTGAACCTGATGACCCTGCCTGTGTGTGTGTGTGTGTGTGTGTGTGTGTGTGTGTGTGTGTGTGTGTGTGTGTGTGTGTGTGTGCGCGCGCGCGCGCACGCGCGCGCAGTGTTTTTGCAAAATGCAGATTTTACAGATGAAAATACTGATACACTGATGTGTGAGGCATTCAGGTACACCTCTGGGATTTGGGATTTGGCCAGTATGACTATATACATCATATACTGTGAGACTACATGTTTGCTTACAGGCACCATGCGTGTTGTGGTAGCTCTATATGCTGTGGTAATATATCTGTGTGACAGTTGTAGGTAGTCTTGCACATCACTGAGCAGTAATGAATGTTTGTATGATTTTTCCATCAACGGTATTAAATACGCTGGAACAGCCAAAAACAGACACTGTATTCATCAGTAGTTTCTCAATTGGTTTTCCAGAACATCTACAATAACAGTAGAGACGTCATTACAAACAGTATCACTAGATCAGTATTACTCACTCCTAACATCTCTGTATCTCTGAATGCAATTCAACTCAGCACCTTGATGCAGTCCCTCTTTCCATGAAGACAGCTGACACCACTGCAGAGATGCAAATGCTGATATTCAAACCTTGAACAGTTGCGGCTCACACACCAGTGCAGTGATACACACTCTTACTGCTTCACGTTGCTAATTTAACATTGGGCAGTTCCTTAAATCTGCGTTGTTCTTGCTTATTTTTTACCCTACAGTGTGATTTTGTTTTTCCCTCCCCCTACTAAACCTGGTTCTTTTGTTACACTGGCGTTTCAGTAGAGCGCTCTTCGCATGGCTTGTGATGTCTTCCGATTTTTCTTTGTTTTTTCCTTCATTTGTTCTTCTGTTGGACTTGCCAGCCCCACATGCACCAGGCCGCCGCTCCCTCCTCCTTTCCGTCATACTGTAGTATTAGGCAGTAGTGCTTATTGAAAATGAGGCTCACTCTGTGTCTGTGTACTTGGGATGGATTTTTTTTCCTCCCTTCCTTCACTTTTTGTTGAGAACTTGTTTGGCCACATACCTAAAATAGCTCTCTGACGTGTACAGTCCTGTTAAGGAATGTTACTGTGGCTGTCCAGAGTTCTCTGTGGCAGGAAGTTATGCAAACGTGCATTGCTGAGCACAGAGCCTTGTGATTAGGGTCCTGAAGGACTCGGTTCTTTAGCTTTTTTTCCCCCCCAGTGCAAGCTGGCTGGATACTGTATGGCCAACAAGGCCCCTTTTCTCTTCCAGCCTATGGTCTGTCTTGTGTAAATTCTTCTTCCTGAAAGTTGACTGTAAGCTTTTTTAAAAGCTGAGCAGATGATGGCTCTCAGCTCAGCCATGTGTGTTGATCACAACCTACCCTCTCATTAATTTCCCACATTCTGTCCCTGTGAATGTCTACGCTGCTTTTGTTCTTCCCACAGCCATTCTTCATCTCCCATTTTTTTCCTTTTCTCCTCCCATCTGCCTTTTTCCCTGCATCCACCCATCCCGTAGGGTGCTTGCTTTTATATGTCTCATGGGGGGGGCACGTCTCTGACCTCCACTGCAGAGTTACTTAAGAGGATTCCTCGCTTCGTCTGAGCTGCTGATTCACCATGTGTCATCATTGTTTTGCTCGGAGATGCAAAAAGAAATCTGTCACTATTTAACAGATCATTCATGATACAGGAAAGACAAGATTCTTGTGATGACAGTGAGTTCAGAGATGATCTAGCTTATGTCAACAAGTGAAATAAAGTTGTTTACTTAAGATCAGATGAAATATTTATCTATGACCTTTCGAAGAAAGAAAATGTAGGCTTGGTGACCTGTGGCAAAGTGTCTGAAGATGCTCTGTTTCAACATCTGGCTTGCACCCGCTAGAGGGAACGCATAGCAGTATGTTGTGTTCAAGTGCTTGTGTGCCTGTCTTCTTTCAGCCATTGTGGATTATGGAAGATTAGATTAAATCCCGCCTGTAGTGCTTATGCTCCTGCCTAGCCAGAGCCAATCTAGCCTGCACTTTATGTTTGTAGCGCATGGAATTCCAATATTGTAGCTGTCACAGCATGAATTGAAATGGTTATTTATTATGGGTGTTTTATTTATTGACACCGTCCTTCTTAACCCCATTTACATAGCTAACAGTTGTCATAAAAGGGATTCTCTCGAGGGTCAGGAACTGGTGAGGTGGCAGTTACTTCTGTCGGTTCAGCGGGTGTCGCAGACACAGTTTACCTCACTGTATTTTTACTGTTAGGCACCACCCTGTAGCCTCAGCCATCAAAAGGTGCTTTGTTTCCTCATTTGCTTTTATTAGAAACTTCGTGACCAGGGTTGGAAATTTTGGTCATCCAGCCAAACTCTACCCTTTCCTTGCTTTTTACATCATCCGTTTCTCATGTAAAGACATTGCAGCAAAACACACTCCCTTTCACAACGTCCGTGTTTGCCTGCTGACCTCGAGGTTTTCCGGCAGAATGGCTCATAAACGTGTCTCTGGTCAGCAGCTGACTCGAGCCTCCAGATGTAACAACCTGTGTCAGAATGCGTATGCTCACATGAGCAGATGTGCACTTTCATCTGTACGGCTATCACTAACATAACCTTGACAACAGTAAAACCAGACACTTTCCCATGGGTCTTTTAGTAGTTGTTCAGTGATGCTGCGACCGCTTACAGAAACATAAATGAGTGCTGGAGATGTCAGTTTGGCCTGTGCAAGCATTTGTTTGAAGCATGCATTTAAAGATGCACTGCATGAATTTTAAAGAGTATTCTGCCAGCATTTAAAGGGGTTTACAATACTGATTTAGAACCGTCCAAGGCAGGCAACATGCAAGACATGTTTTGAGGCACCATTTAAGAAACAACTGCCCTTTGAGATCTTTCAGTGAATCTGTTCCTAATCGCTTTAAGAAACTGTGAATGTTTACAGTAGCACTGAAATCCGGATATTTGTAATAAGATAAAACCCTCGCAGACATTACTGTAATCCAGGCTGGAAGCTCAATTCTAGCTTTACTCAGAAGTCTGTTCAAAGCCGTTCTGCAGAGACCAACAGCCCGACAGGACACTGTTGGCTTTTACATGTTGTCTGTAATGTGGTGGCAGTAGTAGACACTGCAGCTTTGTTTGCCTGCATGTTAACCCCTTGTCCTCTCCCCTCAGGATGGCTTGGACGCGCTGGTGTATGACCTTGACTTTCCTGCCCTGAGGAAAAACAAGAGCATTGACAACTTCTTGAATAGATGTAAGTAAGCTCACATCATGCTTTTCCCCCTCCTGTCCGCCTTTAACGTTGATCTGTCCGTGTCTTTCACTTGGACCATTTGTGTTCGCAGACCCTGTTACATATGTGTATAAGCCTAGGCTCAGAAAAGAAGGCTGTTTTTGGGTCACCGCCTCTATGTGGGCTTGGACACAATAGGTGTCTGCTGCTTCGTGTCCCCAACAAAGGGGCTTTCATAAATGGCTGGTGACCCACATGATGCCTATCGTGATGGCTTCTCTTTTTCGCAGTGCCCTCAGTCTGGGGAACCCCCATAACTATGTTTAGAAAAAACATGACAAAATACCAATTACAAGGTTTGGTCATGAGGCTCAATCTATCTTTCCTTAACAGATCTAGTGTAACTACCCAATTTGTGGCATTTACATTTCCAGGAAATCATGTTACAGTGTTTACCCCAGAACCCAGCAATGTCAGAGGTGGGGGCAGGGCATCAGGATTGTATTTTAGGGCATATACGTCTTTAATTTCCAGAATTACATATACATTACAACATGTAATTTAACCAGAACACCTCTGACCAAACTAAAGTAAATGGAAAATCCTTACTCTCACCGCCTCCGTTATAACAGTGCATATTCTACCTCCCTTTGTGGCATCACTTTTCGTTTTCCTTGGTTTCTCGAGGATTTTTTGTCCAGTAAATATACCTTGCAATGAAATCTATTGAGATCTGTAATTCATGTGCACGGTGCACTTGTGATCGGGTAGTAACGGTTTTCATGGGGAAATGCTTTGCCGCTTTGTATGCACTGTGTACTGTATGCTGTGGAAGTGCACAGATTGTTGCATGTGGCCTTATATCACTAGGTCTGCAACACAAATACAGCATACTGATGCATTTTCCAATAATCATGTTCAAAATCTATTCAGTTGTTGTTAAATTAGCAGGGACAGCCTGCTTTCATGAGACATGGCTTGGAGGAGATGTAAAAGGGTTAACGGTTCATTTCTCTCCATGTCGTGACTTCTCTTGAATGCGGCTTTTAAACATTTTTATCAGTTTTAGGAAAACTAATACTCACTGTTTCATATTTGATAATCAACCCAAGCTACTGTAAACCCTTGGGCAAAAACTGCCATTAGGCATCTCCTCAATTACTCTTGGTACAATACTTTTGTGTATAGCAGCCAAGTGTTGGAAATGCATTGATGGATATGGACTAATGGACTAGCTGTCTTGTGAGACACTGGTCCTCAGTAGCATGCATTGCCTGAAGGGCTCTTTACTCTGAATTCTCTCCTCCATGCATTGTGCTCCGCACCCCGATCACCTCAGCTGACTTCGTAACTCCGTGTATGCCGGGACCTACTGGGAATAATCCTCCTCCACCCCTCACACACATGCAAATACAAACAGTATAGCTATGCAACAGCAACATAAAATCCTATCAGTACCTTTTTGTAAACATGGTTTATATGTCCTTTTGGTCCTCTGGGATTTTTCAAGCGATGCTCATGCTCCCGGGAACCAGCGCGCAGAGTGGAAATGACTCACTCTAAAATGTTCTTATTCTAATAACTGTGGCCTTCCTTTTTATTTTTAGACCAATTGAACTCAGATGCCCCTGCACGCCCCTTTTCCATGCGTTCCCGTGCCAGTTGTGACCCATGTGAATTGAAAATTATCCCCCTAGTTCAACTATGACCAAATTTGGCTTAACAGTGAATACTATCTCCCCTAGGGGAGCTATTGTTGCTTACTGAGAGCTGGCCTTTTCCTGATGTAACAAACTTTCCCGAAACGGCATCCCCCAGCTGGACAGAGGCGCTGCCAGCTTTTTCTGCCTTGCTTGCCAACAGGCTGGATGTTCCTATGAAAGTCAGTCTCTGCTATATGTAGACATTACCTGACAGCTGAGTGACGTATATAAAAACAGGGCAGCAGTGAGCTGATCTTCCATATAACATTAAACTGTATTTTAAAACCAAAAATGACTAAATATAATCCACATTCTGCAAGTTCTCAGCCACCTTATGCTGTATTAACTTGAGGTCACTGATTTTTCCACCTATGCTGTGATGCTTAAGTGTACAAGGTTAAGGTTAAGACTCCTTTTAAAGCAATGCATGAACATAAGCAGAGTATCATTCTCTTCATAGCCTCTATTTTCTATTAACATCTGTCTGTGCTTGTTTTTTTTTTTTCAGACAAGGAAACCATTAGTAAAATCCGTGATCTACGCATGAAAGCGGAGGATTATGAGGTGGTTAAAGTTATTGGGAGGGGAGCATTTGGAGAGGTGCAGTTGGTAAGAATGCTATTTTGTGTTCCTGTGATATGAGTAACATAGTCAATATTTTCTTTGTATTAGTCCAAAAATACTACATTTCTAAGTTTGTGAGTACTCGAATAAGCTCAATTGTCACATCTTCGACTTTTTTACAGGTAAGACACAGAGCCACAAGCAAGGTATACGCCATGAAGCTGCTGAGCAAGTTTGAGATGATCAAGAGGTCGGACTCTGCTTTCTTTTGGGAGGAGAGGGACATCATGGCTTTTGCCAATAGCTCATGGGTGGTGCAGGTATGACGTGATCGAGAAAAAGCATCTTAAACCTTCTTAACCTAGTTACTATGTAGAGGTCACACACATAAACCCACCCTTATGTGTGTGAGGAATTAAGTTAGTAAGAGATTTGTTCACACTCGACCGCCATTTTCATTCATTGTTTGAAAGAATCATTTCTTTTCTATTCCGCAGCTCTTTTTTGCATTCCAAGATGACCGCTACCTCTACATGGTGATGGAATACATGCCCGGTGGCGACTTGGTTAACTTGATGAGCAACTATGATGTCCCAGAGAAGTGGGCCCGCTTTTACACTGCTGAGGTGGTGCTGGCTCTGGACGGAATCCACGCCATGGGCTTCATTCACAGGTAAAACAAAGCTTCTGCCTCCTCCATGTCTCCCTTTTGTGTTTGCTGGTTTGTTTTTTTTTTTTGCAGACATTCATTTTCCAATGGAAAATGCTGTTTCTTAGGCAGTGCTTAAGGTTTTATACTCTGTTTAAAAGGTCCTTTGAAACCTTGTCCAAAGTGTGTAAAATCATTTATCTTTTATGGTTCATGATAACTGCAAGATACGCAGTAGGATCTAGAAGGTGTGGTGGCAACCTATGATCTCACGGGGCTTTGTAATAAGAATGAAGTAGCAGAGGGTCAGAGGTACTGCTGCAACTAATGATTATTTTCAGTCTCAATTAATCTGTTACTTTCTCAATAAATCGTTGAGTTGTTTGTTCTAAATGAAAATGTCAATCAGTGTTTTGCAAAGCCCAAAAGGACATCCTCGAATGTTTTTTTTTCTGTTCACAAAGTGAAATAATCAGTTTATTTCGTAGAGGACTGAAGAAACTAGAAAATGTCCGCATTTAAGAAGCTGGAATCTGAGAATTCAGCCATTTTCCCCTTAAAAAAATACTCAAACTAATTGATTAATTATCCACTGTTGCAGCTCTAGTTCTAAGGTGTCATGCTTTTAAATGAGTTATAGTTGCTGTGCTTGTCGTGTCATTTTGTGCTTTTTCAGCAGTGATTTATGAGATGTACATTATCCGTTAGAGTTGTTTCTGTTGAGTTCAGTTCCATGATGCAGGCTGTACGTGTGTCATTTCTCCTGGAGTAGTCGGGTAATCAATCACTGCACTGGACAGCCCCACATTTGTATGACGTAAACGCCATTCGCAACAGTCCTGAAATAGTTTTTTTCCTTTTTAGAAAATGGTTACTAATATTATTTTACACTCTAAGCTCTGTGCACAGCTGAGATGGTGGAAAATTCTCACCATGACAGGCAGTTGTATTAAATAGTTCTCGCTGTGTTCCCATTAGCTTGCTGGAAGTTGCAGTGAAAGGAAATTTCAAGAAAACATAAATTCTGCTCTCTCAGCCTCCTTCATACCTCATTACATCTGACCTATCGCTGCAGAACAGTACGGCACCTTCAGACACTTTGTGCTTTGGCGAGCTATTTTTTCCGAGTGGCACCTTCAAGCAGCTCTAACCTTTAACAGTTTTCTTGTTATATGCTTGACTAGGAAGTACTGTTTTTTTGTGTTTGATATCACTTTATTTTTGCCTTCTCAGGGACGTGAAGCCTGATAACATGTTGCTAGACAAAGCAGGCCATTTAAAACTGGCAGACTTTGGAACCTGCATGAAAATGAACAAGGTATCCCATTCAGTTTCTGTCTGGTCTGTGAAAAACATTTAAGGCTTTTGACTCTTATTTTGAGGGATTCATTATTGCAGTATACGTGTTGCAGTTGTAATTTTCGAATGTTTTTCTTCTTCAGGATGGTATGGTACGATGTGACACAGCAGTGGGAACTCCAGACTACATTTCGCCTGAGGTACTGAAATCTCAAGGAGGAGATGGCTACTATGGCAGAGAGTGCGACTGGTGGTCCGTGGGAGTGTTCCTGTACGAAATGCTAGTTGGTGAGTACTGAAAACGTCAGCTGTTTGAGGTTAACATTACACAACAAAAACCCGGGATCATTTTTACCGTTCTCTCCAGTCTGAAACACCAAAATGAGATTCTGAACCTTCCCTGGATAGATTTTTCATGTTCAGTGTTTGTTTCACACATTAGGACATTTCAGTAACCCAAGGCTCTTGTTCTTGTCTTGTGTTGTGCACCAGGCGACACTCCTTTCTATGCAGACTCGCTGGTGGGGACCTACAGCAAAATCATGAACCACAAGAATGCCCTGACCTTCCCTGATGACAGCGACATCTCCAATGACGCCAAGAATCTCATCTGTGCTTTCCTGACTGACAGGTTAGATAGTGGCAAGACTAAGCGCTCTTATCATAAGACCCGTTCCTTGTTTGGGCACTGATTGTTTTGCAGCTTCGAGGACCCTTAGTGGAAAGAATCTTGATTGACATGTACACAGTGACGATGTGCCTCTTAAGACCTGCTTCTATTCTGAAAACGTTTTAAAAATCAGGTGCATAATAGTTGACATTTCAAGGATCAAAACTAAGCATGGCCTCACTGACCCCCGCAGGGAAGTTCGACTCGGCCGCAACGGTGTCGACGAGATCAAGAGGCATCCTTTCTTCAAGAATGACCAGTGGACGTGGGAGAACATCAGAGAGAGTAAGAACATTTTCACCGTTGAGATATCTGATTAAGTGCACGCCTTTTTATTTGGCAGGCTGCACGCTGTTACCGCAGTCATGCAGCCCAGCGAGCATGTTTTCCATTTGACCTAGTGCAGACAGTTGCAGGAAATTCTTGTAGACGAGCCATTCATTCAGTATCCTCTCCAAGGCCGAGCGGGATTCCTGCTCCTATAGGCACAATTGGCAGCACATCGGTTTTTGAGGCCATCAGCGTGGAAGCAGCCCACCGCAAATGTTAATGCGCCGGGATTGACAATGGAGCGAAGGGAGATTAGAAATGTACGGCTAAATCCAGGAGCTACAGTCGGTTCTTTAGTGGCTTTATATTTAATACTTGACTAGGCTGAAGTCAGCACTTTGCTGTTGACCACCCCTGTCGTTCCACTGGCTGACCGGCTCTGCGAGCTGGCTGGGTTCCCTTGTTTTAAAGGGGATTTCAAAAGAGATCTGTGATCCAGAAAAACTGTGTGCAGAGAAAACTGAAACGCTTTCTGTGTCTCTTATCTATCTGGAAGGCAGCCTACCTCAAAATACTGTTATGGCTGATGATAAAAAAGAAAATATTTCTTTAAAATAATAGAGAAGGCAGAAGAGAAAAATTATGTGATTTGGGTTAACTGACCATTTTCAAGGCCTGATATGAGCATATAGTTGCAGATATATTTGCACATATAATTCATGATAAAGCATGTACATGTTGATTAACAGATCTAAATCAAAATTTAGGCTTATTTTGTGGCTGTGTTTACTTATGTAACACCATAAACACCTAATTTATGCTTTCTCTGGTGTCCGTCCCTGTATTCAAAGACATTTGAATTATTTCGGGAGTGTGTTTTGAAACCCGTGTTTTGTTTTTTGCTTGCACTACGGACTGTGCCTTTAACGCGTAGTCGACTTCTGATAGCTGGTGAGCCTCAGTAGCCCATGTTATCGTCACTGAATCTTCCATCTTTTTGTGTGTCCTGTGCAGCGGCGGCCCCAGTAGTGCCTGAACTGAGCAGTGATGTTGACACCAGTAACTTTGATGACATCGAGGAGGATCGGGGGGAGGAGGAGACCTTCCCCATACCAAAGGCCTTTGTGGGCAACCAGCTCCCCTTTGTGGGCTTCACTTACTACAGCAATCAGCAGTAAGTGTGCCAGAGTTCGCTCCATGCCGCGTTCATAATCAATCTGCTCTCCTTGTAACATTAAAATGTTCGCATATTAACACATGTATGAAAATGTATGAAGCAACAATGGTAGTTGTTAGTCTTCATTTTGATAAGAGGTGTTAATATAACTGCTGTGCTTACATATCAATGATAAAACATGTGTTCTGTTTCCAGCCTTTTGCGCAGGTCCTCCGCCGCCACAAAGACCAGTGACAAACGTAGCAGCTCCACAAAAGAAGACAAGAGTCATGTGAGTAGGCGGCTACAGTTTTTAAGAAGAACACAGCTGAGATGCAGAATCTTTTTTTTTTCCCTTTCCTGACTTCACGTTCCCTTAATGCATGAATCTGCAACATCTGTCTGTGTCTATGAAGATCTAAGAGTGTTAAATCTTTGTTTCTATTTAGCTGGAGAACCTGCAGAAAAGGATCTACCAGCTGGAGGAGCAGCTCCACAGTGAGATGCAGCTGAAGGATGAGCTGGAGCAGAAGTGCAGGTATGAAATGGGACTTTAATTGATACAGACATGTATCAATTAAATCAGTACAGACATGATGCACATTCTTTGGCTGCAAAACAGACAACAGCCTTGTGTATTTTGCTCCTAAAAAAGTCATTTCATGGCTTCTAGTTTAATTGTGATCACTGTAAATATAAACAGGACCACAGACGAGTTATTATGAAGTGGTACCAGTGTGTTCTTTGCCCTGTGGTTGCATGTGCATCCTTGATTGTTTATAAAGATTAAATTGGACTTTTGTACACAGAAATGAACAAGAGACCTGATTTTTGTAAGAGACATTCAAAGAAGTTTCTCAAATTCTTTTCTCCTCAGGACATCAAACACCAAGATCGACAAGATCATGAAAGAACTGGATGAAGAGGTTAAATGCTGACACTTTTCTTTCTCTCGACATTCCTCTAATGGACAAATGATAAATTCACGATGTTTGTTGCTTTGATTGCAAACATACCCAGAAACAGAAACATCATGTACAGGTTTTGTTTTGGTAATACCTTAAGAAAAGCTAGTTCCATCCTGCCCCATCACAGCTGCTCTGTTGTTCCTTTCCACAGGCAAACCTGAGAAAGACTGCAGAGGCCAGCGTGTCTCTGTTGGAGAAGGACAAGATCATGCTGCAGCACAGACTCACTGAGTACCAAAGAAAAGCTGACCAGGAGGCAGAAAAGAGACGCAATTTGGAGAATGAGGGTAAATATAATGAGGTGCTGCTGACGTATGATTCAGACACTTTGCAATTAAAGTGTAATTGCAGAGTGAAGCAGGGGCGCAGTCAGTATTTGAAGTATTTTTGTTGCATGTTAATGCACTTGTCCTCTCAGTATCATTGGGTCTGGGTAAGACACATGCCCCAGATGGATTATCTGGTATCCTGGTGTGACCCTCTCCTTGCTCACTGCTAACTACAGATCTAGTTAACTGTTAAACCATCCACATGTCTCTCAGACTTCCTATTGATGTGCAACAGAAGACGACACTAAGTGGATTGATGAGCAATAAGCTCTTAGAATTGAACACTTTATATCCTCTACCTGTAATTTAACGTGATTTTAATCAGGAAATTGGGGGTGTGTTTGGGGTAGAAACAGGAGCTAAAATGAAGCCTCGTCTAATTCATTTCCCATCTGTTTTTTTTTTCCTAGTGTCAACTTTAAAGGAGCAGGTTGAAGATATGAGGAAGATTAGCCAGAACTCTCAGGCCACAAATGATAAGATTGTCCAGCTGCAGAATCAGGTACACAGTAGAGACACACACACATGCACACACACACACACACAGTCTGGACAGAAAGGAGGACAATCCATTAAAATTTCTTTTTCACTGACAGCTGGAAGAGGCCAACGACCTCTTGCGCGCAGAGTCGGACACAGCAGCGAGGCTGCGGAAGAGCCACACGGAGGTGGCCAAGTCAATGAGCCAGCTGGAGAGCTTGAACCGCGAGCTGCAGGAGAGGAGCCGCGCAGTGGACGGAGAGAAGGCCCAGCTGGAGAAGGAGCTCCTGCTTCTTCAGAGCACCCTGGACTCGGAGAGGAGGAACTACAGCCAGGGCTCTGAGGAGATCAGGGAGCTGCAAGGTGAGCCACAAACGATGACACTGACACAACACTACAATCCATAAGAGCATGACCAAATCACAGTTTCCCATGTTTGTATATATTTTTTAATCTGGTTTGATGTTTATCACATCAAAAGAGAGGGCAGAATTTCAATATATTAAACCTTCTCTGTGTGGTTCCAAATAACTCTTACAGACTAGTAATCTCATTCAAATTCAGACATTTGAGACAGCTGCAGAAAGTCCATGTAACAGAAGCCATCCCTCACTCTCCCGCCGGTGTCAGACATGCCCAAGCACTGACAACACACCACAGCAGTCAAATGAGTCTCTGATTTATCTGTCAGCCAGTTATCTTTTAATACAAACAAGCTCATGAAAGTCAGAGAATTAGCGGGGAAGGAAGGGAGTGTGATGGAGCGACGCTGAAGTCATTTTCTGAAAGTCAAACAAGTGTTAGACGCTGAAAATTCGGAGTGGCAGTGAGGAATGAAAACACCAGCTTCAGATCATAAACACCTTAACGGTGACTGTTTGTCTTTATCGTCCATTCTCAGCGAGGATGGCAGGGCTGCAAGAGGACAACAAAAGCTTGAAGCTCAGCCTCTCCAAGGTGGAGGGAGAACGCAAACAGGCCCAGGAGAGGAGCAATAACCTGGAGAAGGTATACACAACCAGTCCTAGTTCTAGCAGCAGTCATGTACTTGCACCCTGTTGAATTTTTTGGAATTGCTTGCTTGCTTCATGTCTCATTACTCCTCTTCAATAGGAAAAGAACAACCTGGAGATAGACCTGAACTACAAACTGAAGACGTTGCAGCAGCGTCTGGAGCAAGAACAAACTGAGCACAGGGTGACGCGGGCACAGCTCACTGACAAATACGAGTCTATTGAAGAAGCCAAATCAGCTGCCATGAATGGTATGCCAGTCCTATGTCAGAGCATGCCCTCCTTCACAGTTTTTCACTCTGCTTTTTCTATTTGCTTCTATTTTTCGTCAAGAGTCCTACATGAATGTCTGTCTCTTCATTTTTTATTGCTTCTCCACCCTTATTTCATTTAACTCCTTTTGGACCCTATCCTCCTCTCCCTGTTTCATCTTTCTTGTCTACCATCTGATCATGCTCACCTTAAGGGGATGTTTGGGTGGGAGGAATTCAAAGTGCAAGCCAGTCAGCATGTCAAGACATTGTCTCATTGCATATTAAGGCTGGACTCTCAGGCGGTTTGTTGCAAAAGTATAAGCATCTGTCAAGGTGATTTTCTTGGCTTTCACCTTGTACACGCTGGAATAGACTCCAGCTTGTCCTTGAGAAGGCTCGTCATTGTCCGTGTTTCATCAAAAAGTCCAGATTTTTGTTTTTAAAAGGTTTAATCATCTGAATTTTATGCCCCCTTTTATTCACACATAGTTGTGTTTCCAGCTTCAAGAACACACAGTTCACAGAAGTATACAGAAAGAGATCCCCTCCAAACAAATACAGTGTCCCTGTACTGTAGGAAGAGAAAGCGGAAGAATAATAATGGAAGGGAAGTGTCAGAATTGGTACATATCGGACAGACAGATTGTTCACTGTGAATTCAGGGTTAACAAGTGACCAGCACAGTGAAATGATCAGGAATTGACTGTTCTTTTGTCACCATCCTACTCCAGCTGTTCAGCAGAAGATGTCTGAGGAGAATGGAGCGCGGATGCGAGCGGAGAGCCGGGTAGTGGAGGTTGAGAAGCAGTGCTCAATGTTAGAGTTTGACCTCAAGCAGTCTGTGCAGAAGATGGAGCAGCTGATGAAGCAAAAAGAAAGGCTGGAAGATGAGGTAAGCTGTCCCTCTCGCTGTGGTCCTTGTTAAA
This sequence comes from Chaetodon trifasciatus, assembly GCA_037975065.1. Taxonomy (NCBI): domain Eukaryota; kingdom Metazoa; phylum Chordata; class Actinopteri; order Chaetodontiformes; family Chaetodontidae; genus Chaetodon; species Chaetodon trifasciatus. The sequence goes on along the minus strand of JBBMOE010000012.1, from coordinate 9,895,513 downwards.
ATTCAGCTATAGCCTCGCACCTGTCATATCTCACCTGTCTCTCCAGGTGAAGAATCTGCGGATACAGGGGGAGCAGGAGTCGAGCAAGCGCGTGCTGGCTCAGAGCGATCTGAAGAGCCGCACGCAGGAGGTGGACCGCCTTAGGTGTTCGGAGAAGCAGCTCAAACAGGAGATCAACACAGCACTAGAGAGTAAACGCTCGCTGGAGTTCCAGCTGGCACAGCTGACCAAGTGAGTGCACCAGAATTCGAAAATTGATCAGCTGATGAGGAAAAACATTAAATTTGCACTGTTTTCAATTGAGTGTATGTCAGAAAGGATTACAAAGATCACATTCTGTTTTGTTCTACACAGCGTTTCAACTTCTTTGTAATTGGAGTTGTAAAAAGAATAAACACTTGTATTATGTTAATTGGGAAAATTAGGAAAATTTGAGGTTACTTGTGCCAGTTAATATTACTGTGAAACTAACTGGCAGCAGCTCCAGCCAGGAGCGCTAATTTTCTGTTATTGCTGCACTGGCCAGTAATGCTCTTTGGAAGTCAAAGCGTAAATTGCCCTACAATTGCCTGCTATTTTCAAATAAGTGCTATTATTCCAGATTAGAGGGTGACTACGCCAAAGCTGTTCTGCGACAGTGTTTACATCAAAGGATTAGGGTTTACTCTGAGTCCAGCTCCATCCACTCGGTTGCTAATCCTCTGGCTAGTGCTGCAGCCAGTGCTGGATGTGTCGCTGGTTGCATTTTACTGCAGAGGCGGTCTTAGAGGCCCGCTCTGTTTGCCTGGCTGAGTGTTTCAAAGTGCTCAAACTTGTGAGTACAGTTAGCTACATACCTGGATTTAATGAAGAAATAATGTGATGTGTTAACAGACAATACAGAGGCAATGAGGGACAGATGAGGGAACTTCAGGACCAGCTTGAGGCCGAACAGTATTTTTCTGTAAGTATGAGTCTCAGTTCCTCAGTGTCTCTGTCCTCTTTCTTTAGTGTGAAAATCAGTGGTTGAACAATCTGTCTGTCTTCCCTCAGACGCTTTACAAAACTCAGGTCAAGGAACTAAAAGAGGAGATTGAAGAAAGGAACCGGCTGGTACAGGAGGCTCATAAAAAGGTGCAGGAGTTGTGCAGTGAAAGGTGAGAAACTAAGTTCTATTCACAGGATTGAACCACCCAAATATATGTTATTCATCAGCTGACTAAACTTATTGTGGTCCGATGATAAAAACGGCTATGAAACTGAAAAGACATGGTTATAAAACTTGAAATGTGTTTTATCCTGGACAAAGGGACTCCCTGTCCGCCCAGCTGGATCTGACCGTGACCAAGGCCGAATCAGAACAGCTTGCCCGGGCACTTCAAGAGGAGCAGTACTTTGAGCTCAGCCAGGAGAACAAGAAGGCATTGACTAGACATAAGCAGGAGGTTGGGGAAAAGGAGGCTACTATTGCACGGGTGAGCAAAACCTAAATAATCTTCCTCCACAATGTTGATTATATTGTATATTTAATTAGACATAAGTGATAATGTTGATAATGATAATGTTGAAACTTCTCTGCAGCTTGAGGAATCCAATAAAACTCTGACCAAAGATGTGGAGAACCTCAGCAAAGAGAAGGCTGAGTTAAATGAGAAGCTTCATACTCAGGATGAAGGTACTGTCCCTTCGCTGACCTTTGTGTCTTTTTGCTGTATTATAATTATGTTGTTACAAAGCTGAGTCTCTTTTTCTTGACAGAGTATGCAGCTCAGAAGGAAGAGATTGCAAATGCAATCAAGGCCAACTATGAGAAGGTCCTCAACACAGAGCGCACATTGAAGACTCAGGTAAAGATGCACCTTTTACGTCAGAAGATATTTGCAAACAGTGGTAAACCAAGTGGTGACTGATGCTTTTCAACTGTTCACGTACTTAAATTTATCAGGCGGTGAACAAGCTGGCAGAGATCATGAATCGCAAGGACATGAAGCTGGACCAGAAGAAGAAGGGCAGTACTGCCGACCTGCGGAAGAAGGAGAAGGAAAACCGCAAGCTTCAGCTGGAACTTAACCAGGAGAAGGAGAAGTTTAACCACATGGCCATCAAGTACCAGAAGGAGTTGAGTGAGATGCAGGCGGTAAGTTTCAGAAGTCTGAGGACACTAGAGCCCATTGAAATCAAAGAAGTGCCCCTCTTCTTCACTCAAATCTCATGGTTTTTCCCCCACCAGCAACTGGCAGAGGAATGCACATATCGCAACGAGCTGCAAATGCAGCTGGACAGCAAGGAGAGCGACATCGAGCAGCTTCGAGAGAAACTGAACGACCTGCAACAGCGCATGGATAACTCCAGCGTCACCAGCTTGCAGACGGATGAGACAGACAGCAACATCGCAGGTAGGGTCACCACGGGGCCTAACTGGGCGCCGCCGCCGCTTTTTCTATGCATAAGAGACTCAAATGCAGGACTCCTCTACTTGGAAATCACATTCAAGAATATCCAAATAGTCTGGGATTTGCAGAGAAAGTGCCGTTTGTGTGCTAATTTTAGGTATGTTACACCTTGTGGATGCCAAAAGAAGCCTGCCGACTCTGTGAGCCACGCTGTTTGCATCTTGCGGCCTTTAGGAAGAAAGTAGAAGAGTTTTGTATCAAGCAGGAAAGATGCAAGATTTCTGCAAACCTTGACTTCCCAGGCTTTGGTTAGAATAGGTTGTATTTGGATAAGGTTCCAAAGAAAACTAAAGAAATCCTTTTTATGTCAAGTTTGTTTCTCAGTTTTGCTGCTTTTTGTGTGGAATGATCAAACTATGTTTTTAGGCTGGTTTAAGTAATGAGTCAGTGTAGGAACCTCGTGTGTATTTAAGATATAGTATCAGGTGTCTATTGAACAGACTGTGCCCTCGGTTTTAGGTTTACACTGCTGTAGGTAGTGATTGATTGACTAACAGTTGGTCAGAATTCATGACTCCTCTAACACATCTTAATTTAGAAATATGGTCTGTTTTCATGTATGCTGGTGTCTGTGGTTAAACCATTCTCTCTTTATTCCCCTCATGTCCAGCTGGTTCTCCTTGCTCTTCTTATCTTTGTAACTTCTATTCCTTTCCCTCTGTGAGTAACTGAGTGGACGAGCCTCTCTTGCCTGGCCTGTGCCGCAGCTGTTGTGTGGTTTTTTTTTGTCTTTTTGCCTCTGATTTTCTTCAGTATTATTTTGCCAGGGGTGAGAAAGCCACCTCTGTTGAGGGAGGGGGAACACTTTTGAAAGACGCCTGATGGAGTGGAGAGAAAAATAACTTTTCAAATTGTCAGAACGATCTGACCAGCAAACTCTATGAGACCAAGTTTAAGTGGATGTTAAGCAATGCTGCTGGTGCTGTATCTGCTTAATGTCACGTAGTCAGCCCTAACGGTAAAATAACCACATCAGATCAAAGCTTACAATCATACTAGACTACACCCTGTGTGAGGTTTACCGCCTCACTCTCAGCACCTTTCAAACGTGTCTTGAAACTGAAAAAGCTGCTTTTAGATTCATGGCACTGTGTGCTTCGAACACTTGACACTTAACACTCTTATTGGCCTTTTTTTGTTTCTTTTTTTGTTTTTTTGCAGCATGTTCACCCAGAAGTACTGCTCGTTTGGGCACAAAGACCTCCCTCACAGTGTCACATGTAGTAGACAAACCCCTCTTAGTTCACTGTTCCCTGTTTAACTTGTGTTGTTTCAGCTGCATGCACTTGAAATTAGAACTTATTAAGCAAACAATGGTTGTTTCAATGAAAGGAGTGAGTGATCGAGCTAATTGAGAGAAATTAAATACTAATTCCTGCTGCAAAATTCTTATTAAAGAGCTTTTTAAATATAATTGTGAATGATGAAATTGTACATGTTCTATTAACATGCTGTAAGAAGGACTTACCCGTATTTAATATTTTCCTCCTGCATGGGGAGTGTGAGTGCAGCAGCAGCATGGGATATCCAAACTCATCTCTGATCACCAGTGCAGTTACCTTAACGCTGGCAGAACTCCTTGAGGGGTCCGCGTGGTGTTTTGAAACAATTATGATCTTTGTCACTTAACTTTTCATTTTTTTCCCCCCCAGTTGAGTTTGGATTTAAACACTGCATGGGCTTTTTTTTTTTCTGCAGTGCGTTTCACTGCGTGGATGTGTAATTTGTGTTTTGCATCTGGGCTGCTTTTCAGAATCCAGATTGGAGGGTTGGCTGTCCATTCCTAACCGTGCTAATATCAAGCGATACGGATGGAAGAAGCAGGTATGCTGTGTTTATTTGGCGCTTCCTCTGTACACTTGCATTGTTTTGAAGTCTGTTGTGCTTCGCTGAGAATGCTGCCAACCCCTTGAGGGTAATAATCCGTCTTCCTCTCATTGTCCTTTCATTCTTTGCAGTATGTGGTGGTGAGCAGTAAGAAGATTCTGTTCTACAATGATGAGCAGGATAAGGAACAGTCCAGCCCCTCAATGGTACTAGATATCGAGTAAGTGTCATTCCCGTCTGTCCGCAGAGGTCGTGTCGTAAATATAATCGTGATGTGTAGTTGCTAATTTTGTGCCCTCTTGTGTAGCAAATTGTTTCACGTGAGACCAGTCACACAAGGAGACGTGTACCGAGCTGAGACGGAAGAGATTCCAAGGATATTCCAGGTTGGAGGCTTCTTCCTGTCATACAGATTTCTTTCATATTTGCGTTGAGCCTGGACTTCTGATGTCAGAACGTCAAATCTGATCGTGTGAAGCTCTGCTCGGCCTCAGAAAAAGCTTATTTTGGCGCAGATTTGTTTTGACGTGGCCCTTCGTCTGTCTTCAGATTCTGTATGCCAACGAGGGAGAGTGCAGGAAGGAGGCGGACATGGAGACGGTCCCTCAGGGCGACAAGACCAACTGTCTCCCACACAAAGGCCACGAGTTCATCCCCACGCTATATCACTTCCCTTCCAACTGTGAGGCCTGCGCCAAGCCTCTGTGGCACGTCTTCAAGCCGCCCCCGGCACTGGAGTGTCGCCGCTGCCACGTCAAGTGCCACAAAGACCACCTCGACAAAAAGGAGGATGTTATTGCTCCTTGCAAAGGTAAACTGCTGTAATGATGAGCAAACATTATATTTTTGAAGCCTTTTTTAATGCATTTTCTCCTTGTAACTTTTGCAAGCCGATTTTTATTTTATTTTTAAATCCTGTGTTTTTTACATCCATGTAATAAGGCTAGCACAATAATTAACAACACAATTAATAATAATTAACAATAATTAATAACACAATAATTTTTTAATAACAATGTTAACATTAAGGCTAGCACGCTGAATTTTGAAAATACTGGATGTGTTTAGGTTTTGGGCTGTCGGTTAGGCAAGAAAATGTCATTTTTTTCATGTTTTAGGGGCCATCTTTGAGTCGTGTTTGTCAGAATTGATTGTTAATCTAAACACCTCGTGCCATCCCCTACAGTAAACTACGATGTGACCTCTGCCCGGGACATGCTCCTGCTGGCCCTGACCCAAGATGAGCAGAAGAAATGGATCGGCCACCTTGGAAAGAAGATCCCTAAGACCCCACCATCCACATTTTCACGAGCCTCACCTCGTTCCATGTCCACTCGCTCTGGACCAAACCAGTCCTTCCGCAAGAACCCTAAAAGCAATACAGGAAAACTGAGGTAACTTGACAATTTGTGCCTGATGCTTTTTAGGCTTTTAGACATTTTATAATTAGATAATTCCATGACAGACAGTAAGGCACTGTAATGTTGTTTTGGGCAGCGAGTGAGGGTGTGCTGCGGTCAGAAGTCTCGTTTTATCCCATCTGGTGGGCTGAAATGTGGTCAAGTCAGTCGCGTGACCTGCTGTTTGTCTCCTGTGTTGTAGCAGAGCGCAGTCCAGCCTCCAAGCAGCAGACACAACATCCAGCACTTGTTGACAGGAGCTTCTTCAGAAAGTGTTGATTTGTTTTTGTTTTTAGACTTCACAGCTTTAAACTTGTCTATTTATTAATTGTGTTACTGGGTGTTTCTAACACGAGACACTTCCTGGTTGGTTGGTTGGTTGGTTGACTCCTGGGCTCTTTCCAGTTGACACTTGGGTTTTTTTTTTCTAATTGGCACTAATGTGTTTTTGGGGTCAGAAACTAACTTATAGACTTACTATGCAACTCCATGTGTAAAGGATTTCTACATTACCTGTCAAACATGATGCGGAGGTGTTAACGGTGTTGCAGTGTCTGTAAACCAGCTTTTCTGTTGTATGTTGACTTAAATTGGGTTACTAACCAAAGTAAGGATATCGTGTCTTTCTTTTACTGGACACCTGTCTCTGTTCTGTCTTTCAGCTAACCGTCTGAACCGTTTGGATTTTTTTCTGGACTCTAAACTTTCTCTCCTTCCTCATCCTCAAAAATGGAGAAACCTGTATTAAATGAAAAATTCATGCAACTGAAAAAATATATCGATGAATAGCCAGCGCTGGAATATTGCAACACATGTAAGACACAAGGCATCACAGACATTAAGAGGCCTGATACCCCCCTCTGCCACCTTTCCACGTTCAAGAGATAACCGTCATCCAGCTCGACAAACTCGCAGCTCTCCATCTCCACCAGAAGATGGCGCACTCGTCTTGAACTAAAGATGGACAATGAACCGACAGAGGGACTCGTGTCATGGAGACATTCTGTGTTTCATTTTATATGACAGTTATGATGGAAATGGGAAGGTAAAAGGGGGTTTTGCTGGGACTCCTGTAAGTGCGTGTTGAGTTTAAGGTACTGTCATACGGGGATTGCAGATCTGCAGTGAGTTGTTGTGTCTCAGGGGTGGAAAATGAATATCTATTTTGTAATTTCTTCCCCCACCTGACAGATACTCGAGCTAAATGCAAGCATACTTCTGTTTCCAGCTTAAAAAAAAAAGAGACTGATGCCTTCATCTAATATCTCTGGCCTTTTTGCCTTTATTCTTATCACTCTGCAAGTCACTTATCAGGTTTGGGACAGAGTATCGGGACATGAGTATTAGATGTTTTGCGTATTGAGTGAGGAGCATGCAAGATCATCATTTAAATCTATGCATTATTTTTATTATTATAATTATTTTTATTGCTCCAAGCCATAAGGAAAATTCCACTATAATGGCATATAGGAGTCCTAAAACTTAATTGATTTTTTTTTTGTTTATTTGGTACATTGTCTCTGTAATATTTTTTTTTTCTTGTATTGTTTATTTTTTGTAATGTATTGCCTTACATTGATTCATAGATAAATGGTTCAAAAGGAAAACATTAAGTTAACAAATGTAAAACTGCACTGTTTGAATTGTAAATTATTTGTAGAAGACTAAACAGGTGTAGCATTTGGCCCACCTAGTGCCTTAACGTTTGGATATTGATTTTACTGCCATATCTGTTTGTTTTTTTTTTTTTCTCCAAAACAAGACAAATCTTAACTCTTCCATCATTTATTTTTTAAGAAATAGCCACACATTTGTGGTTTTATCAGAACTTCTTTTCTCTGGTTTGAGTATATAAAATATATATATTAGATTACCTCTCTATGGACACATTGCAATAGAGTTAGCGTGTCAAAACAAAGTCCCCAGACTCAGTTCATATCACATGACAAATTTCGGGATGGTGTACCTAAATCGAGCCTACCTGTGTCAACGATTGTCCTTGTTAACAATTACAAGTTGTTTCTCTAACACGGTAATGTCCCGTTAATGCAAACCCCCCGCAGTGTATATAATGAGAGAGACATAAGGATTATGGAATACCTCCGCAATCTCTTTATTTGTAACTTTTTGTTCAGTTAAAAAAAAAAAAGCACTGGAACTATGATCTACTCTTGTCTTGGATAATTTGCATGGTTAATTGCATTGGAGTCCGCACTGATGGATATGTCAATAAACATATCTTTATCATTCATTGTATACTAGTTGTCACTACAGATGCTGTCACAGGTTTCATGTTTTTATTATCAGGCTGTACATGGGACCATCCCAAACCTGGATTACCAAAAGCCCCAGGCTTACTTTGCCAGCTGGTTTGTGTTAATTTAATTGAGAATTTGGAACTATGTGGCACAGAAGCACAATAATAGTCAACTTATTAAGGGCCCTGTGGTATTATTTTCTAGTCTTGAAGCCCTGTTTTAATAGGTCCCATGTGTCAAAATCTATTTTTAAGACCATTATTTCTTTCTGCGTAGATGTTGCATATTCCAAATGAGTTGATGTTTAATCAAATTACCACAGCTACTGTTTATCAAGGTAGTATTTCAGTGTAGAAAAACTGTAAACATACTATACTGACAATGGGAGGAATGGGGGTCTAGGAGTTGATTATTGCCCTGGGGTTCCTCAGCTGGTTCATCTATCCATCAGTAACAGAGATAGACAGGCTGAAATAAGTTGTCACATGGTGGGAAAACTATTACCTCCTTGGAGAGAACAAACCTCAGTATCAACAAGCCTGAGTCTCAAATACTGTAATTAATGTGGCAGAATAATTCGTGCAGAGACGCTGGGTGTGTGTAGTCTGCGTGCGTTGCATGCGGCAGGATGGCTAGCAGATGTCAGAGCGCATCGATAAGTTCCCAGCGTGTTGTTGCAGCGTCATTCTGTTTGAATGAAGTTCAGACTGAGAACTAGCCAAGTCTTCATTCGCGCCCCGGTGGATTGAAACAGGAAAAAATAAAGAGTTGAGGAAGTAAAAGGTTGCCAAATATGCCGGTGTTTACAGGTATGGTGCTGTTTTAATACAACACATTCACTGACATCGAGAAAGACAACAAAAACACGAACGCTTACACGTGTTTTTGTGCAATAACGTAAATTGCGTTTAGCATGCTAGTTTAGCTAGCTTTAGCATGATATGCAGTTTGCATGCTAACGGCAGTAGGCTTGTTAGGCCACTGGTGAAGTCATCACAAAAACAGTGTTTCGAGACAGGGGACATACAAAAGAGCTACACAGCTTTAACTGTGTTACTGTCTGTTCGTGGAGTTTAGAGAATGTGTTTGGTTAAAACCGGCTATGCTAGCAGTCATCTGACAAACCAGAAAGTAGCTACTGCAGCTAAGTGTTTGCTAGCTGCGTTAGCTAGTTGACGTTAAGTGAGGTGGTTTCAGTAGTTATTTGAAACCATTGTTTATCAGCACAACTTAGCCACTTAAATTGTATACTTGTTAGTTTAAGCCACGTACTTCTCTAATTTTGTATCAGTGTAAAATTAACAGAATCATGCCTTTTATTAGCATAGGTAGCCTTGCTAACCAAGTTAGCCAAATCATGAGTGTACACTTAATAAGCTTTTGGCTGCAGTTGCGGATTTTTGGAAACAAACAATGCTTATAGAAGACGAGTTTGCCGTTTTAACACGACAGTAATCTTACACTGGTACCTAAAAGGTCTAATCAGTCGTTTTACCTCATTGCATTGGAAGCTGTAGCATTATATTCGCTTTCAATTTGTGCATTTATCTCGACAGTTTGGTTGTAGCTGTGTGATTCCATGGAGTATTTTATTGTTGCTAACTGGATGCTGTGTCATACATGGCAGCACGTTGACAAACTTATGGTACTTACTAACATTCACCCTGGAAAGTTAACGTGTGGGCATGTACCGTTCCTTTGTTTTGTTGTCGTTTTTTCAGTAAATGTGAAATGGGGCAAAGAGAAGTTTGATGCAGTGGAGCTGAACACTGAGGAGCCACCCATGGTTTTCAAGGCTCAGCTCTTTGCCCTGACAGGAGTCCAGCCAGACAGACAGAAGGTCATGGTTAAGGGAGGCACTCTGAAGGTATGAACAGCACTCAAGCATCTGGTTCAGAGATGCACGGGGAAAAGCTACTGTGCTGCAGGTTTTCTTTTGTTAAAGGATTGGGTAGTCAATGCTGTCAAATCCCAGAAAAAGACCTAAACCAGCAATCAGTTGATCATACTAACAAGTGTTGCCTGTCTAGCCAAAGCCTATTGTAGCACTGTCAACATCATGGACAATAAACAAACAAAATACACCATTGAGCCGCATGCTGAACATACACAGTGTATATTAGCCCACCGCTGAAAATAATCCCCAACAAATGCAGTAATTGCTCTCTTTTTTTAACTACAGTGCCTGGCTGTTTCATGGGGGAAAAAAAGATAAGATTCATGTTTTCAGTAGTGCCGCAGTTGGAAATGAAGTCAATGTATTGCGAGGTGTATGAATACATTGTTGGCCTCAGTGTTTTCACTGGTTTTGTGCCAATAAGAAAAAGAACCGTCAGCCCTATCTTTCAAGTGTTTTTAAGAGGCTAACCAGTGTCTTGTCTTTGTTGTAGGATGATGAGTGGGGCAACATTAAACTGAAAAATGTGAGTATTTAAGATGTGTTTGGACGCACATAACAAGCATTTCTTAGTTCACAGAGCTATACTACCAAGTGCATTTTACCAGACAAGTTAGTGAATGTTCTATTCTTTTTGTAGGGAATGACTCTGCTGATGATGGGCTCAGCAGATGCTCTGCCTGAGGAGCCTGCTGTCCGGCCCATGTTTGTGGAGGACATGACTGAGGAGCAGCTGGCCTCAGCGGTGAGTAAGACTGAAAATTACCAGTACGGCGAAAACAAATATGGTAATTGCTGTTTTCTGCATTGACACGGTCAATTGTGTTTTCCTCAAAGTGTTTACCAAGTAGAGAACATAATAAAGTAGATATGCTGTGTCCTGCTCTTTTTGGAGATCAGCTTCTGAAAATGAGAAGCTGCATCAGATCAGTGTTTGTGTTGATCTGAAAGAAATGTATTTGAGCAAATTAAGTTACAATCCGGAAGGTGTTTCTTGTTATCATGAATTTATGCCGAGACTTACAAAGCATTTCTGTTGAGGAGGAATTGTGCTCTTGGACTTTAAATGCATATGAACTGCAAACTGCTGTGTCATTCCATTCTGTTGATACTGGTTGGGCTGCAGTTTCATGTCAGTGAGGAAACTGTCAATTCCTCATGGCAAAGAGCCCTGTTTTAACAGGAAAGAGAGTGGCTGATTTGATTGTCTCTGACAATGCCTGCTCTTCTTTGAAATCCTCCCAAATATAATTATTTCATGCGTTAGGAGGTTCTCACAGCTGGATGACACACTGTAACTACTGAGCACTCAGGGAAACTCTGGGATGCCGTAATTAAAGATCTAAATTAAAACAAGCCTTTTAAATGGAAGCATATAATGTCGGGGAAACAGCATATTTTTTGAACAGTTTCTACAAAGCTGTGGTTAGCTGTGGCGTGTCCTCCACCATGCCTTCGGTGCCTGCTGCCCTTTAAGGGGGCCTTTCTGTGTGGAGTTTGCATGTTCTCCCTGTGTTCACCTGGGGTATCCTCCATTTTAAAAAAAAAAAAACAAAAACCCACAAAAAACATGCAAGAAGATCACCACCTGACCAATGGTGACAAAAGGAACTGGGTCCCCGGGCACCGCTGTCGGCTGGCAGCCCACCGCTCCTGGTCTGCCATGGAGGAAGGACTTACCAGGATGGGATAAAAGCGGAGAAATAATTTCACCTGAGCATGGCGTGTGCAGTTTCGGACTCTGTAACTCTGCATGTTGTGTAGTGATAAATGAAGGATGATTCTTCTTCTTCTTCTTCTTCTTCTTCTTCTTCTTCTTTTTCTTTTTCTTAAGAGTCAACATCCATCTTTTTGGGAGTGGATGAAATGACAGTTAACAATATTGAACACTCATCCCGCTCTTGTCATTTTTAGTTGGAGCTGCCTTGTGGGCTGACCAACTTGGGCAACACCTGTTACATGAACGCCACAGTGCAGTGTCTGCGCTCTGTGCCAGAGCTCAAAACTGCCCTCAGAAGGTGGGTTTTCTGCTGTTCTGCTCAGAATAAATTCAGAAGTTTAAGACGCTGAATGTAAAGAGAAGCTGTGTTTAAGTGTCTACATTGTTGAAATACATTGCTTGAAAACAGCTTTTTGGCTTTCCCTTAAAAAGTGTGTTTTTCTCTTCCCTGCTTTTTGCTGTTGTTTCTGTGACTTTGCTGAAATCATCGCTCCCCTTCAGGTATTCAGGTGCCCTGCGATCTTCAGGAGCAAATGCGCCATCACAGTACATCACAGCAGGTACTGGGCACAGTCAGTTGTGAAGTCACAGGCATGTGTTAATGGCTTACTAATGCATATAAAATGAATATGCATTTATCTTTGTGTACTCAGCCCTTCGTGACTTGTATGAGACCATGGAGAAGACCTCATCTAGCCTCCCACCCATCATTTTGCTGCAGTTCCTTCATATGGCCTTTCCACAGTTTGCTGAGAAGGGGGACCAGGGACAGTACCTCCAGCAGGTGAGAAGCTCTTCACCACACCGACTGTCTCTGAAATGGACACAGCTGTGCCATCTATGCTACATGCGTCATGGACCTACATTTTTTTGACATTGTGTGTTTTGGTTTTTCTCTCTTTCTCTCAGGATGCCAACGAGTGCTGGCTGCAGATGATGAGGGTGCTTCAGCAAAAGTTGGAGCCACTAGAGCCAGAGACTCCCATGGAGGTAAATTGTTAAATGTTTCTTTTACCTTCAGATGTGTTTTGATGATTCATAAGTTAGCTGGTGACAAGTAACATGTTCCACTTTTACATTTTGTATTTCAATCTACAGACCGACTCTGAGAGCGGCGCCGCCTCTGCCTCTACAAAGAAGAACTTCATCGACCAGTATTTCGGCGTAGAATTTGAAACTACGTATCCTTGCTGTCTTTGTTGATCGCGTCTTCCTCCTGTTTATTTCTCGGTTCAGTATGGTTTGACTCTGAAAGCTCGGGTCAGACCCAGCTGTGTGACGCTGCTCGGCTTTTCCTCAGCTCTCCTGTTCAGAATGAAATGCACAGAGTCCGAGGACGAGGAGCCGATCAAGGGCAAGGAAAGCCAGCTCCAGCTCAGCTGCTTCATCAACCAAGAAGTCAAGTACCTTGCAACAGGACTGAGGCTGGTACGTAAACGCAGCTGAGTACTTAATTTTTTTTGAAAACTGTCACTGTCTGGATATTTAAAACTGTTCATGGAGGTTTTATGTTTGTCCAGGTTTAGCCAGAGATAAAGCAATGAATACAGCATACCTACATCAAACTCATGTTTCTGCCTGTTTTCGCTCTCCAGAGACTGCAGGAAGAAATCACGAAAATGTCTACATCCTTGGAAAGAAATGCCCTGTATATAAAATCTGTAAGTAAGAAGTGTTATGGTCTGCTGCTGTGTTTGTAGACTTGAGATTAAAATGTATTTACCCTCTGAAATCATCCTCTTAACCCTCTAGTCAAAACTGAGCCGTCTGCCTGCCTACTTGACTGTTCAAATGGTCCGATTTTTCTACAAAGAGAAGGAGTCCGTCAATGCAAAAGTCCTTAAGGTTTGTCCTCAGTAATCTCTCATTTCTAACAGGGCTCTCTCTAATTGGTCGTTTACTTCTAGGTCTAACATATTGTCTGTTGTTTTGAAGGATGTCAAGTTCCCGCTCATGCTGGACGTCTATGAGCTGTGCACCGCAGAGCTCCAGGAGAAAATGCTGCCAATCAGGTCAAAGTTTAAGGAGGTCGAGGACAAGAAGCTAGAGAAACAGCAGCAAAAGGTAAGGCTGATTTAGAGCCTTTTTATTTTTATTGCCTCTCTACTGTTCATGCCTATGTTAGAAGCAGGAAAGCTCCCACTTTAACCATAAATAATCCTGCACGGCGTCTCACAATGTTCTCTTTTTTTTTTGTCGCGTCAGTTGGTGAAGAAGCCAGAGGCAGCAAAAGAAGTGAAATATGAGCCTTTTTCATTCTCTGATGGTATGTTGGGACATGACACGGACACCCTCTGTACGCTTTTTAATGCGGGAAACCACACTAAAAAAAAAACACGTCACTGTCACCATTTTTCATGTAATGTATTTATCACAATACATATTTAGTGAAATACAGACAGTCATTCAGCCGTGAATCTGTTATTAAAAAGGCTGATAGCTGTTTTCTTACTATTGCATGTTGTACTTACACTCAGCAAAGGTCACAATTAAATGTGAAGCAACCCCGAGCACTGCACTGCAGAGTAATGGCATGCCAGAGTGGCTTTCCCCATTTCAGTCAGTTACAAGCCAACATGAGGGAACTGTAACATACTGCTGTATCTCTTGCAGACATCGGTTCCAACAACAGCGGCTACTACGACCTGCAGGCTGTGCTGACACACCAAGGCCGCTCCAGCTCATCAGGACACTACGTGGGATGGGTCAAGAGGAAAGAAGGTAAGCACAGATTCACACCGCGCTGCGTTCAGCATGTATGTGTCATGATGTCACGAATCATAAGAGCCGACAGGAGCTTCATGCTCGGTGTGCACAGATGTTCAGGAACTGAATGTTTCCTCTTCCTGCTGTGGTCTCTGCCTCCGTTAGATGAGTGGGTCAAGTTTGATGATGACAAAGTGAGTGTGGTGTCTCCAGAGGATATCTTGCGACTGTCCGGTGGTGGAGACTGGCATATAGCATACGTTCTACTGTATGGTCCCCGGCGGCTGGAAATACTTGAAGAGGAACAGTAACTGTGGAAGATTGCCTAGAAGACAAAGACAACATCCAACATACATACAAATTGCCATTTCCAAGCACTGTCTGCATAGATGTGCAGTAAAACTGGTGTCTTTAAAGATTTGATGACCTTAATTTTTTTTTGTTTGTTTGTTTTTGTAACCGACTCGGATGCTTGTAAAACAAATTCTGTCAAACGGTGTTAAATATTCAACCATAGTGGGCTTTGAAAGTGGAGATATGACGAGCGGCAATCTCTGGACTGGATCCTTGAAAGAGGTTTTTAAGTCTAGCTCTGCAGTTTCATTAAATGTTTTATACACATTGTATATTTTTTAAAGCCTTTGATAAGGTGCTCATATCATAAAAGCAAAATATTTCTCTTTAGTCATTTAATCGACTTATACAAAAATGCCTAGCCAAGCTGTTGTCCTCGACATTCTGGCTTGTATCTTCTCAGATGTATTATGGAGATTTTCACGCAACACTGTAAAGACTTGCCCTTGTTCACCTGTTGGCCCGCTGGGAAATTTGGGTTCAATCTCAGGTCTTTTCTTAAGTGCTTGGCTCGCATCATCTCCTGGAATTGTTCTCGAACGCATTGACAGATGAGGTTCTTACTGCCAAATCTTCACTAATGCTTTTTTGGGGGAGGCGTGTGGGGAACCAGTTCAGAACAGGTTGCCCTTGTGGTGAACTGTGTGCAGTTAAATAAAGACTTGAGATTCAACTGTGATGGTTTACTCGACAAGCCTTGGACATTGTTCTCGCCGACACTGATTTCAGACATCTGTACGGTTTAAAATGCTACGCTTCACTTTGTTTCTCCTCGCAGGTTTCCTGATCACCCTGCCACAATGTGTAAGACCTAACCATCACCACTCTGTAATAAGTTATTGACGGATCGCTTTTCATAGGTGGTGAAAATAAACTGTTATACCAAAATGTGAGGTTCTTTTAATTGAATGGTCTTACAAGTGATTTATTAGGAAAAAAAAACATTTATTGGTTTTTCTACAGTGAAAAAACTTGTGTCAACCTACGCTACATACAAAAATTTTAGTCTCCGTTTGTTTTTGGTATGAAAAAGGATGCTGCAACAATGTAATGGCGGTACAGGTTATGTAAGTAAAGAGGGATCTACTTTATGCCTCATTGAGGCCGTCTGCAATCTGTGAGAATCCTGCAGCGTTTAGAGCCGTGACCAGGTTGTCCACCGTCGCTTGTGTTCCCTCTCTGTCCTGCCAGGCAACAAGCAGCAGTTTGGCCTGCATGTCAACATCTTCGCTGTCTGTTTCGATCTCCCGCAGCTCTGCCGCCTTCATCTCCAAATGAGTAGCCAGCGTCTTCCACTTTGCGCCCAGTTTGGCCGCTATGTCATCCATCTGCTGGTTTGTCACCATCTTGCTCTGTATGCTCGGACCTGAAAGGACAGACACAATAGGGAGGATAAAAATAGACTCTTGATCTAAAAGGGATGGACATGAGCGGATACGTGGATGATGAGGTGATTTAATCTGCAAAACCAGCACATAAAAAATACAGAGGTCAAGCTGAGGGAAGGATAAACCAGAATATGTTGAGAATTGATAAAAGTTGGGGTGAAAATAAATGCTCCATATATTCATAGAGAAAGGTTTGAATTCAAGGTATGTCCTCAATGTATGTACCTGAGTCAAAAACATGAATATGAAAGAAAACTAGTTGATACTGGTCTAAATGGTGGCTAAACGAGGTGTCGTGTTGAATAAGCTATCACTCAAACTCACTGTCGTTGCTGTCTTTAAGAAGATTGTCTCCATTATCGTCGTCATCCTCTTCTCCTGTCTTGATCTCTTCAGAGGGAATGTCCTTCTGCATGTTTAGGATGAAAATTGAAGATGTTAATTTTTTTTAGACAGTTTTTGTGACCATCGTGCACAAGAAAAAAAAATAATCCTCACCGGCAGCTCTTTGGCCAGCTTGCTAACCATGCTGTCGAGGTAGTCTGCCAGGCTCTTGAACTTCTGGTTCGTTGGCTGAAAGAAGTGCGGACTTCTCCTGGACAGCAGCCTCAGAGCGCGCCAGCCGTAGTTTGGGTTCCGCACGACCCTGCGTTGGTTTGCAGGAAGAATCAGAGAAGTTACACACACGCAGAGGAAACAGAGAATAAAGCCAGTGATGCTCTTTTGGATAAAAGCTTTTTCGGACTTGCAAACTTACTTGTACTCGTCCTCCACCATGTTAGCAGGGTCGGCCTGCTCGATGGCCTCCGCAAAGAATTCGTCCAGTGATGGCATGAACTCCCTGAATGAAACACATCCGGTATGAAAAAATGTAAACTCTGATATATACTGTATATAAACCAGACAAATCAGTCTATTAAGTGTGAAGTTTTGTGACCCGCTGACCTGCTGTCTGACTTGCAGGCCTCCATGTTGTCATGGTTCAGATTCCACAGTCGAGTCAACTCATCACTAACAAAAACACACAAGACTTTTAATTGTGGAAGTAACGGTAAGAGATCTTCACAGTATGATAACCGTCTCAGAAAACAATGGTAGACATGTAGTAGCATTCAATGCCGTAGACAAACAAATGCACATGGTTTGTTGCATTATTCGCAGCCTGGTTCTCCTGCATGCTTAGAAGAGGATGGTCGAGGGGTCTTGCAATGTGCAACCTCACCACTAGATGCCACTAAATCCTACACATTGGTCCTTTAATATTAAAGAAAAAAAAACTCCCTCAGCTATCAAACAGCTGGATTAGAGCACATACTTTCCCATGAAAATCTTGCGGTCTGGCCCTTTGCCAAGGAAGTCTTCTGGAGCTTGTCGTTTCCTGGTGGGTCTTTTGGGTTTGTCATCTACTGTCCTGTTAAAAGAGGAAACAAGCTGTCAATTTGTCATGCTGGCTCACGCTCACACACCACATGGTTTTAATATAAAAATGGACAAATCAATCACATAAACTTTTGTACCTTTCTTTCACGAAGCTCGGGCATCCCTCATTTTTCCAGCCATTCCAGTTCTCCTCTGTGTTGAGGATATGCTGTCAAAGGTGAGAAACATTTCTAGTGTCACTAATGTTCGGGGAAGCTTGAAGGTGAGTGAGCGCAGATGGGCCTCATTTAATATTTAATATCAGTATTCCCAAAGCATGTGTTACCTCAACCATGGTGGCAAACTTGTCTCCATCAGGAGGGATCTCTCTCAGCAGCTAAGAGAACAGTTCCAATGAATACAGGTCAATAAAACGCCTAAACGACTGTCCAAATGACATTTATCTTAGAACTCAAATCAAACCAAAGTCATTGGCTTATCTTAATGTGAAAACAGGTAAGATCATGGGAAGACAGTGCGGCACACTTCTTTATGGATTGCAATAGCTACTAGAATTTATTATCTATCACTGTGACTGACCTGATAGACCAGTTTAGTTGTCTCTTCAATCCACGTAGTCTGATCATCATTCAGAACACAGTTGGAGCTGTACAGGGACAAAAAAAAATACAAAATATGAACCCGCCAACAACCGATGACCATTTCCATCAACTCAAATAAAGTGTGTTCACTGTTCTAAGAGGTCCGAGCAGAGACGTGCGTCACCTTTTGAACTTGACCTGACCCTTCAGGTACTGAAAGAGGATGAGGTACTGCAGGAGAATGTGCCGCCTGAAGTTGCTGTCGCTGAGCTGCAAGTCCATGAGCTGGAGATGAAGATGAGAGAAGAGGAAATTCAGTCATGAGCCTCCCATATCTTTGGAGGGTTATCATTCTTTACTAGCATAAATGAACACATTCAGTCCAGATTCCAACAGATATTTCTAAAATACATTTAAGAACATAAAAACTGTGTGGTACAGTCAAAGTCTTATCTACATTATATTACAAAATGAGACTTCTATGCCAGCTGGAAATGAATATCTCATCCACTCTTATTAAGTCTCAAAGCTGGATAAAGGTTTTCTCACCTTCTCACTCGTTAGAAACTTGGCAAAGTAGACATGCTCTCCTCCAGATGCTCTCAACTCCTCCAGCTTCCTCTTAGAGGCCTGCATGTCATCCAACTTGTAGCTCTTGAACACTGCCAAGGTCTCGTCTGAGAACTGTGCTCAACAAAAAGAAATTCATGTCAGCAGGGAGTCATTATGTAGCATCAGAGACCCAATGCCAAAAAAAAAAAAAAAGTTGGGACGCTGTGTAAAACATGAATACAACAGAATGTGACAATTTGCTAACCCCTTTGACATAAACTCAACTGAAAACAGTACAAATGCAGTATATTTAATGTTTGACCTCATCAGATTTATTGATTTTTGTAAATATCTGCTTATTCTGAATTTGATGCAGCAACACGTTTCAAACAAGTTGGTACAGGAGCAACAACATACTGGGAACACCTGTTTGGAACATTCCACAGGTAAACAGGTTGATTGGTAACAGGTTAGTATCATGATTGGGTATGAAAGGGGCATCCTGGAAAGGCTCAGTGGTTCACAAGCGAGGATGGAGTGAGTTTCACCACTTTGTGAACACATGATTGCATAAAGGACATTAGTACATGAGCTCAGGGACACTTCTTCAAACCGCTGTCAGTAAAAACTGTTTGTTTGCAAATGACTGAATTCTGATTTTATTTACGTTTTACACAGCGTCCAAACTGAATCAGGGTTGCCCTTTGGTATTTGTGATGATGTGACAAAGATCCCCCATGGTTTTGTGCGTTACCTTCAGGAAAGTCATCCAAGAGAATTTATCGTAACACTGCACGGGGTTCCTGAAGTAGTCCTGCAGCGTCCAGAACTTTCTGTACAAGTTGTAGTCAATTGGGATGGAACTGAAAGTAAAGTTTTACTCAGTATACACAATCTGAAAAACAGGTGTGTCATTTAAATCGAGAACACATGGACAAACTGTACTGAGAACACCTTCACATACCATGGTGCAGGAGCCTCATCCTCTCCCATTTCTCCTTCCTCCACCTCCATACCATCCTCCTTCTCCTCTGTTTGCTATGAACATGAAACCATAAAATAAGTCTCAGCTCAAGGTTTCGGATTAAATGCACAATTCTCACAGTCATCGTCGGGTGTGGACACTTCACCTTCTGGCCGAGAGTGCTTTCTTGTTCATTTCTGTTGAACACTGTAATATTGTCCAGGTTAAACTGGCTCTGTAGATTGAGACCTGGAACAAATGCAAACAGCAGTACATAAAAAAATGCAATCGGACGAGGTCAGAATTGATGTCATTCAAAGATAACACAAACACTGCTCCTACCTGATTTTTCAGACAGAGGGAAGAGACGTGCCAGGAAAAGCTGGATTCGCCCACAGAATACTGTATTCTGAGATTTGGACAGCCTCCTTAAAAGATCTACACAGATTGAGGAGTGGGTTACAAACAGCGATGCCATTTAAACATAAAATGTCTCGTTCTTCAACAAGGAAAAATCATCTTACCATTACACATCCTCAACAAGTAGTTCTTCCCGGCAGTGTAGAAAGAGTTCTGAGAAAACGGACAGTACAAACACAATGATCACATGATCGATATCATGGTGGAGAAACACTTCAGCTGCTTTTACTAAGAGGCTTTAGCTTACTAACCGATTTCCAGGTGGACACATTCTCCTCGACAAAAGAGAATATTTTGTCACACTGGTCGAGAGGGAGGCAGTCCAGCACATCTCCCAGCAGAATGAAAGGAGTCGTAGCAGAACAGATACCTACATGAAGAGAAAGAAGCAAGACAGCAAAAGCTTGATCAGCTCAAGTGTCAAGCTTTGAGAGAGCTGAGAAAACTTGCTCCAAGCTTTCCTCCACATAAGCAGTTTAGTAAACACTTTGCAAATACTCTATAAGAAATGTTTCTCCCCAAAACTGGGGGTGAGCTGAACACCCATCCCATGTCCACCAGTACAGGGTGGTCTGTCTGATAGTGGTTCAAACTAGTAACAGAAACCCTGGTCAGAACATAAACTGAGCTTATGACACATAAATGGCCTCATTGATAAATGTGAAGAGGATAAAATTTAAGCTTAACCTCATGTTGGTCATGCGGGTATAGCTTGTGTATGTACAGCTTCTGACATCTCAGTTCTGTTTTAGTGTAAAGCATATTTTACCATCATTTCTATCATTTCAGAATATCATCATACAGTTCAGATAATCACCATACAGCATGTGTGTGTCTTTCTTTGGAACAACAAGTTAAACAGCTGGAAGTTTACTATGATCAGAGCAATACAGATAATATGTAGTATCACCGAGTGTCATGTAATCCCATTTGAGATGGCCAATTTGAATGTACTCCTCCATTCATTGTTATGATTTCTACAGGTCAGTGTAACGTACCTTCTGTGACTGCATCAATACTCAGGTAGATAAGAGACAAGTAGTCATCACAGCTCGCCTTCTGTTCAACCTGGAGACCAAAACGCACCAATTACAGGTATTCACGTACAGAAAGGTTATTTTAAAGAGGTTTGACTTCCAGTTGATGAGCGCTAATTTACTTACAATCTGATCTCCTAGAACACCCCTCAGCGCCTGGTCAAGGGTGGTCTTCTTCTCTGACTCACTGTAACAAACGAAACACATACGTGAAAAGATGTTTCGTGATTGGCTAAACTAACGTTATTGATATGCATATAACTTGTACACAGGCTAAGCTAACATTAGCTTGTTACTTACTTCCCAGGCATCTGGTTGAAAACACTGACCAACTGCTTGCCGGTTTTACAAGCAAGGGCATGTTTGGCGGACGTCTGCGGGTGTGTGAGAGGGACGGAGAGAACATTTATGAGAGAAAATGCATCGTTAAGATAGCGTTTTTGTTAGCTTTGCTAGCATTTGCTACCTGCCATGGGAACACTAAAAGAACAAGAACGATCAGTAACTTGCAGTAACAAGCCCGCTACTTAGCTATGACTTTAATCACGACACACGGTGTTCAATAACACGCGCTTTGATACAGACAAGCAATTCTGCGAGTTCTCACCGCAAATTTGTCTTTAGCGTCGACAAAATTAAATAAGGACGGCGACATCTTTACGCTGTAGCAACCGGAACTGCCGTTAAACTTCTTCCGGTTTCTTCGGCTGCGTGGAGGGGTGCGCGTGCAGGAGGTCTCTGATCCGGAATATTCTGTTTATCACACTAATATTGTATAAATAACTAAACAAAAATCTATCCATCTCATTTTGGAATTTTGTTTTACTTGTATAATATGCATTTTGTCATTTTTTTTTTTTTTTTACTTTTTTAAAATTTTTATTTTATTTAATAACACAGCACAGGTGTAACATTGCACACATGCATTCATTTGCTCAGGAACTAGATTATATTTAATTGTCATTTTTATATTCATATATGCATACATATACTTGTGCCCTGCACTTAAAACAGACCAAATGCAGATGGGTTGATGCCACCTATCTTTACTTATCTTTGGTGGCACGGTGGAACGGTGGTAACACTGTTGCCTCACAGCCTCACAGCTAGAAGGTCACCGCTCCTGGTCTGCCACCGAGGAAGGACTTACCAGGATGTGTCAAATGCGGAGGAATAATGTACATGATGTGTTTGTTGTGTTCTTTAAAAAGCATGGCATGTGCATGTGTGTGATTAATAAAGTGAAGTTCTTCTTCTTTAAGTTTTATATGAAGAGCAACACATCTCTCCATCATGAAACAGTTCCAGCACCAGATAGTTTACAGTTCCAGATTGACTAGGTGGACATAAAAAGTAACGCACTTTAGAAACGTGTTTTCTTTAAAATCTAAAATGTCTGAGATTATTATGCCTCAGTGTGCAGGGAAGATACTGAGTGATATTGGGGATTCATTTGTCTCTGTCTGAAAGGTCTCTGAAAAGCTAAGATTCATTCTCATATTAGGATGGGAGTTGTCAGTCTGACTTTAATTTGTTAGTTATTGATGTAACTGCATTGTGACCTTTAGTGTAACTGTTGAAATCCAATTTAGTCCACTGGGCGGCAGTGTTGCACGCTATTTTTGCCCCCTGTAGCTGAAGCTGTCAGATCATACACTGCTCTGTTTGCACACATAACATCCTAAGTGGTGGCTGTGTGTGCGTGAGCTGCTTGAGTCATCTGATAATCCAATCAGAGTCATGCAAGAATTTGAATTTGAACAAAACCAAAAAACATTGAGATCCTGGTTTTTGTTGTTGCCAAGTGTTAGTCAGTGCTTTACAATACCTGTAAATCAATATGAGAGTGATAGCAGGCTTAAATCCCTCGTTGTGAATTTTGTTGGTGGGGTGAGCCCTTGGTTTATTTATGATCGCACACTCTGCCTTTAACTTTGACACAACCAATGACCCATTTTGATCTGTGTTTACCAAGCACTTTCACAGGTCACGACCTCTGAAGTAGTTCGCAGTAGTGGAACCATTCACCTTCTGCACCGTCTGAGTGTTCATAGGTCTGCAGTTACAATGACTGAGAACATCTTGTGCTGATGTTCGGAGAAAAACACTAAAGCTATAAAAATATAGGCCAGCAGTGTCACGTAGCAAGAGTCGAGGAATGATTTTCAAGACATCCACGTGGTTGGAGTGGTCATAAAAAGGGGAAGTGAGAACTATTTTACTCTGCAGCTTTGACTGGCACCTTGTTTCTCAAAGCAGAATATAGGGCACAGTTCTGCACACAGTATGCAGCTGTGCACCACAACACCCCTTTTCAGACACAGCGTTTATTGAACCAGTGCCAAAAACTGATGTAAACCAGAGGGGAGTGAACACGGCGAGTAACGCTTGGGTTACAGATAAGAGCCCAGCATCAGTCAGTATGTGGAGATGGAGCGAAGACGGCTAATGGGAGGGGTTAAGGTTCAAGGCATGTGGGCCGCAAGTTGGAGGTGTCACTCTACAAGAGGACTCTGAGGAAGCTGGTGTATGTCCCTTTGCATGCATGCATTTATATTTTTCATTTTCACAATAAATCCCAAACATAGTGCAAAGCCATAGTGTGTGTGTCTGTTTTATTTTTGGGTTTTTGTATCTAAACAGGCTCAGTAATTTGCTGAACTGGCTGGACTCTTCAGCTTTCAGCAAATATTACTCAAAAAGAAGCAAGTAATGCATTTGTTTGGGACTATTTTCAGTCGTGGCTTAATACACATTTGCTGCGCTAATGAGTATTTACTGTAGCAGGCTAAAAATAAACTACAGTGCCCATGTTCACTGTCATGAAGGAATGTCATTGAGAGCAACAGTGTGGCTCATTGATGAGTTTCTAATAGGTTTTTGAGGTCTATGACACAGAAGTATATCAGGCTTGGGCTACACAGACAATACAATTAATATATTGACAGTTTTCATGCTATTTCTTGACAAACAGCATGAAAATTTGTTAGAATATTGCCTGCTCCATCCTGTAATGCATTGTGATTAATTTGTAAAGTGAAGATAAAGGACCCTGCTTTAGAGTATTCAGGATGTGTTTGACAGGCCATACTGATGGGCTGAATATTACACTGATAACATGTCAAATCAGTTTAAATCAGGTTAAGCTTTCATTCAAACTTGTTTATTTTGTCTAGATAAAGATAATGAGAGGACCACTGAACACTCTCCCATGCCAAGTAATGGAATAATCAAGCTCAACATGAGGGCCAAATCATTTGATGAAGGCCAGTCTCAGACGAAATGACTGAGGGGCAACAAAAAGAGCATTGTCCATGTTGTTGAGGACAAACTTCAAAACAAGAGGCCAAACACAATGCTCTGACCCCCGAGGTTAAGCACACAAAGGACGGAGATTTTAGATTGGCCGCCGTCACATGACCGCCCTCTGAAATTCCACCATAAAAAAAAATCATGTGAAGAAGTGTCATGTCGTCAGCACAGCTATCCTTCATTGATAAATTTAAAAGCACAGTGCACCTTAGTGCTTATGAAGAAGCGAACTGACAGAGCTGTAGTAACATAAACCAGAGCAGAGCATTATTCCTCCTCGTCGGGAGGAAAGCCATAAAGAATGATGCACACCCTGAATGCAGATAAATATTTTTATTCTGATTGCTCCAGCCATTGCAATTAGATATACTGAAACATGTTGATTTATTCAGACTTTGCAGATCCTTATAGCTTCTCCCTCATGCATGTCTATCTGCTGCACTCATGCTTAACAGTGCTTCAAAGTTTGTATTACACATCAGTGATTTTCCATGGTGGATTTTACCTGCCAAGCTGTGTGGCAATAAGTGGAATTTATTACCGCACAATATGCCAATATAACAAAATGTACACCTTTACTCCCTCACAGGACATAAAATATTTGGGACATGTTGTTAATGATCATCTCACACAGAGCAGTATAATGGGAATGCTCAATGAGGGGATGTGCATCCAACCACAGCGGTCAGCCTGCCCCTGATTGGTGCTTTAGCTAACAATAACTTGCATCTACTTGAACGTCCTTGGCTGCACTGCCCTCAGACGGCAGGGTTTCTATTGAGTAATGTTCAGCAGTGGAGTTTAAAGTCACTTGATGGTTATTCAATGATTAGCCCAGGGTGTGGGGATCATGAAATACCCATAAGCCATAAAACGGGATGTGAAAGAGGCCATGTGCGTAGATGGAGAGGACATTCTTGTGACACAGCCAAACAGGAAATCTCCACGATGGACACGTCTTGTCTAATCATACTTTTTCTTATGAAGAACTCAAAGTGCTTTTATGTGCACTTACCTGATCCACATCCTTGTGTTGTTTTACTACAGAGAGATTTTTGGGACTGTTGCCAAACACCTTGACTAGAATAATATTGTATACAATATGTTATAGATTGTAAAGAAAGTCAAGGTGAAGCAGATATATACATTGCGTTATTCTGGTAGCTGCATAATGTAAATAAGGATATGTTGACCTTACTTTGAACTTATTTGAGATGCAAACACTGAAACTGGATGAAAGGTAATCTTTTTTTTATAATATCACATCATTAAAGTATCGACAAAAACACTCAATACAAGCATCACATATATGAATGTAATCAACAGCCTATTCAAAGCATAACTGTAAATCATATGTTGTTCAAAAAAGTGCTAAATTGTTGCATGTTCAGCGGTTTGGCCACTGGGCTGCCGCTTCCTTCTCCAGTTATTTCAAATGCATCGTTTTTATCTTCTGGATCATTAAGCAGGGCGTTCCTGCACATGCAGAAGTTTTGTGTTCGTGGACACAGAAGGAAAACAAAGATAAGAGC
The DNA here is from genome assembly GCA_037975065.1 of Chaetodon trifasciatus. NCBI lineage: Eukaryota > Metazoa > Chordata > Actinopteri > Chaetodontiformes > Chaetodontidae > Chaetodon > Chaetodon trifasciatus. Next base: position 9,869,753 of record JBBMOE010000012.1, on the reverse strand, counting down.
TGCTGCACACATGGTTCCCAGCTTTTATACCTGAAATCAAAGCAGAGATCATCTTTGTTATTGTTGTTGTTTGTTATCAGAGGAAAAGCTTCGAACTGTCACTACTCATCAAGGCAAGGATTGGTATCACATCCAGTGAAATCTAAATGCAAATGGAAAAGTCAGCTATTTGAAAAATTATATTCATGGAATGCATTACAACTGTTTGAGAATACACAGTCAACAGATGCATGTGCGGATTAACTATGCAGGCTGCTCCTGCAATTCCTGCACAATAACCTTGGGTTACAATAAAATGCAGTAAATCTTTTGACACGCACAATTTGCAGAGACTTTTTTATATGTGTTGATTGACCAAAATAAACCAATTAAGCATATCTTCACGTATTATTTTTAAAAAGTTGTTCATTGTGAGGGCCTAAAGATTTTTAAAACTTTTTTAATGGTTTTATTATACAAGTTCGTCTTGGCAGTAGGCATTTACCCATTTCTACCTCTGCAGGTGCCTTATTTTGTCAGAAAAACACACTCAAAAATTTGCCACACGCTGTTGATTTCTATTGAACCTATCATGACTTTTGTCTAGCTGTTGCTCCACTTGTGATTTGCTGCGCCTGCTTCCTCAACTGCTGGCACATCAGCCACACACGCTGCAAAGTTATGTAACAAGGCATGGAGGAAAAGTCTTGAATCGTGCCAATTTCTGCCAAACACAGGAAATATATGTATTGCAAAGAGGAGTCTTACACTCACGTATACCCTTGCCAGCACTGAACAGGATATTCTCCTCACAACACTGCAAATAGCCCCCAAAAACAAAGTCTTGACAAATCCAACATACAAATCTTTAGCAAATTGCTGTTTATTGCAGAACTATTTGTAAGTGCTTCTGTTTTTGTCATTTAAATGAAATCCTCACAGTACTTAGCTGAAGTGGTAACCTTCGCCATGAAGAGTCTCCACTGCATACATTTGTCTCCTGAGCTGTTTCGGTCTGCTGCTCTTGTCAAAATTGCTCTAAAATCCAACCACAGGTTTAGCAGAATTATTGGATTGTGACTCACTTATGGCTGCAAAGTGCTCGAGCCCCACTGACAACCCAATAGGCAGCAGTGCAGAACCTTTAACATCACTGTCACTGATCAGTCACTGCTGTCACACACAAAACCAGCTGAAGGGTAGCAAAGCAATCGATGACAAAGCCTTGCCCTGCAGTCTCCTTGTCCAGCTGCAAAAGACTAACTAGATAAATGCAAAAAGTGACTTTTCTGAATAACTGTCCTGTCAAATGAAAGTTAGAAAAAGACAATAAGGCTTGCAGGATGTAGTAAACACTCAAATGTGTTGACTGATCTGGCAGCTCATCTTACTCAGTATCTATAGTGAAGAGCTTCGTCTGCAGAGGGGAGCAGAAACAGGAAAAAAATGACTACAGGTCACACATTTGAGCATCAGAAAGAAGGAATTCCTTATGTTGAAAAAGTATTTTTATTGGACACAAATAAGCAGCATGCAGTAGTGATTTCCACTCAGACCACTTCTTTTGAATTATCTTTAACATCCTCCAGCAGAGGCTCATGAACTGCTGAGCCACAGCAGAACAGGACCCGTGTTTGCTGGCTGAAGGGCTCATCTCTGAATGCCAGCAGGTAATTGTACAGAAGAGCTGCCACCACACCGGCAGTCACTGGTCCCGCCCAGTACACCTGAAAAAAATAAAATAAAAGATAAATAACAATAATAATCGATAGATAAGTATGTGATTTACAGCTCTACAATACCAACCCAATGATCAGCAAAAGACTCCTGTATAATCGCAGGCCCAAAGGATCGAGCTGGGTTGATTCCGCATCCTGTGTAGCTGATCTGTAAACCATATCAGAGGAAAACACCACTTGCCTCTCTGGCTGTACATCAGCACATTACATGCAAACCTGATTTACAGCCTGTTCATCCTACGCCAATCCATTGTATAAGGCTATAACAAGCTGGAGAAACCATCTAGCAAATTAATGAGAGGGGAAATGTTTTGATATACTCACTCCAGCGAGGTGTCCCAGCCCAACAGACAACCCGATCGCCAGAGGTGCAAATCCACCGACGTCACGTCTTTTGTCGGTGACTGCGAGCACACAAAGGACCAGCTGGAGTGTGAGCAGGAATTCAACGCCGAAACCTTGACGTGGGCTGATTCCATTTAGCTGCAATAGAGGAGAAAAGAGTTTTCACTCAGCCTCCTAAGTCTCCTGTTAATAATGATTAATGGTGTGGCTTTTGCACTATGAGAAAGACCTTAAAAACATGAAATTGAACTAAGCATGTTGCTAAAAGTCCAAGAGTCGGAGCATGCTTGAAGTATTTTGCTCCCTGACTCATTCAGTCCTTAAATTACTGCAGAAGACAACACAAACTTTCACCCTGTAAACACTGCCTGGTGACAGAAGGCCTTTCTTTGATGCAAGACAGCTACAAACCCAATAAAATTTCATATCTAAATCAAACAACTTCTTATCAGCAACAGTCAGCAAATGTGGAAGTCTTACAGATTGCAACACAAAACTTTAGACAATGAGTGTCTGGCTCTCAGCAAACTAGATCAGGCTGGAGGCAATTCCCCAAATGCCACTCAACCTGAGAAGTACAGTCATTCATTAAGGGAGCATTGCGCAGGAGAATTAGAAGCACATGGATTCCTCCTTACCTTGTTAACACCAAGTGAATCTGTGGTTTCTGGCCTAATACCATACACAATGGCACTGCCAGCAACTGCTCCCAAAATCTGTGCTATTATGTAGAAAAAGGCTCTGAGGAAGCTCATCTGGCAGCTGGCCAGGAGGCCCAGGGTGATGGCAGGATTCAGGTGGGCCCCGCTAACGTGGCCTATGCACTGAGCTAACGTGGCAATGGCCAAGCCAAAGGCAAACGCCACTTTTATCTCCTGGTCAGGGTAAGAATTATTTTTGTCCCCTATTGCGGCTGACAGGCCGACGAAGACAAAGATGATCATTCCCAGGAACTCAGCCAGAACTGCCCTCCAAAATGCCCACATTTTGATTTCTGACATGGCTGCTCAGAGAATGTCAGCTTCATGCTAACAAACAGGTTTTGGGCAGTATTTAAGTGGTGCACCACAGTCTGTGGCACAGGCACAGATTTGGTTCCACCCGCAGCCCAACTGAAAACATCATGAGTTCACCAGCATTCATCAAGTGTGTGGCTTAAAAAAAAAAAGGCAGGCCTAATTAGAAACAGCTGAGAGATATGTGTTTGAACCAGTGAGAATGACCTCCACGTCTCCTGCTCCATTCAGTACTTTTCCAGTTTAACAGAAGGCGGTACTGCTTTTACTTTTACTCACAGCTCTTTGAAGACTCACACCAAACTTACTTTGTGTAACATGAGATGTTAACTGAACAATAGAGAAAACCTGTTCAGATGGACCATATGTCCAATGATCTGAATGCTTTATTGGAATTAAAAGGAGTTTTAGTGCATTACAGTACAAAATAGCACATGTAGCAATCAGCAGCTTGCATGCAGACTATCGTAAATTAGCATTTTTTATCTTTGCAACATGAAATTAAAAATAGACTATCCTTCCAAATGATCCAGGAATTTAAAGAATGCAATGCATCTTAATATTATGCAACAAGTTTTCAATATTTTGGCTTTATTCCAGTCACAGGAGCTATTAAATGTGTGAAGGACACTCATCAGATGTGTGAAGGACGCTTACAGCCCTGTTTCTTTTTACATGTCTTTGTAAATGGTATCCTTATCGTTCAATCTACTTATTCTATTCTGAGCATGTGTCATGCAGGGCCAGCTGCATTGTAGTTAACATCAGTCATGTGCCGCTGTGAAGGAAATGGGACCTTTTGAATTCACGACAAGGAAACCAGCCTCCCATTCTGTTTTTCTGTGAAAGGACTGACAGGTTAAAAGGTCACCCTGCTTCTTGTCTTCTGTCAGTAGAAAATCAAAGCTTCACCTTTGACTTGTTCAACAATACTCTACCCAAAAAGAGGAAGGCATCCTCATTTTTCCTTATCAGAGCAATGTAGGTCCACTTCAACATTTTTTTTTTGTTTTACCAAATATTTCTCGAATTTGTTTTTTCAGTTCATTTCTCTGAGTTGTCAAATCAAACAGTTGTTTCCGTCCTCTGTGTGAGATTTGTTTTCAGGCATTGAAAAGCACACGACAGATCTGTTGCAGTTTTGACTCTATAACATTTGCAGACAAGATACTTGAGATGGGAGATGATAACACAATTGGGAGGGTGTAGGATTTGTCACTGTATGGAAGAGGAGTATAATAATGAGCTGCACATCATAAAGTGTGGCCTTGATTCCTAAAAACTTGCAATATAAATAAAACAGAATGTGACAATTTACTGATCTTTTCTGACATATACTCATACTCACATAAACAGTACAGAGGCAATATATTTCATGTTTGACCTCATCAGCTTCATTGATTTTTGTAAATATCTGCTTATTCTGGATGTGATGCAGCAACATGTTTCAAACAAGTTGGGACAGGAACAACTAAAGACTGGGGAAGTAGTGGAATGCTCCAAACACACCTGTTTGGAACATTCCACAGGTAAACAGGTTCAATGGTAACAGGTGAGAGCATCATGATTGGGTATGAAAGCAGCATCCTGGAAAGGCTCAGTCGTTCTGAAGTGAGGATGGAGCGAGGTTCACCACTTTGTGAACACACACAACAAACTGTTGTCAGTAAACACAGTTTGTTTGCAAATGAATGCAAACAGTCAACCCCCAATCCAAATGACTGAAGTTGGCAAATTAATTAAATAAATAATTAATAAATTAAAGGCGATCGATCCAAGGAAACTAGCAAATTATATTGTATTCTATTACATTGTTGACATATGACAATGTGAGCACATGTACAGGCCTACAATATATAAAAAAATGCACTTTACATTTGGGCTTTTGGCCAGTTTGTCAGTGACATGACTTGAGATCTCTTTTTATTGAACTGCTTTTAGGAGTTCATTTATAATAGTGAACTCGACTGATAAAAGTGCTGAAACTTAAACTGTGTAAAGTATATAGAATAAAAAAACTGATAAATATCATTAACAGCTCCTGAAACAGCTGTAGTATGAATTTATCAAGAAGGAGACAACTTCTTTCTGACCAGCCGACTGTTCAGACAGAAGGATGGCTTTCAACTGACCAACTTTTCTCTGTTTTTAGAGCCCACCACAACCCGTTTTAATCCTGTGCCAGTGGGACCACCTCATCACGTGTGCCCTCCACTCACCCGTGATGTTCTCGCCCCTGGCTTTCAGATGTAAATAAGACACAAATGTGACTCATCCCCCAAATCTGGTCCTCCAGAGGCAGAAAAAACATCAGAATGCAGGTGTTCTGAGAAAACCCCAAGAGGATTTATTACTGTGGTCTGTCATGAGAGCTGAACCTCAACCTGACTCAGAGATTAAAGAATTCAACCATGCAGAAATGGAAGCAAGTCAAGTATATAATCAATATGTAATCTGGTCTGTTAGGCAGAGTAAAATGATACTTACGACCTCAAAAGGGTTTCCCTCCCAGTTGTGTAAAGTCAGTGAAAACATAAAATCATGTATAGACACATAAAGACAACATTTAAAAAAGTATTGAAGGCTAAATGGTGACAGAGGAGCTTCTATTGTCCAGTGAGTCCAGATTGGATTTGTCTTTTAATTTTGTCTTCCAGCAGTTTATCCAGAGTCCAGGTCCAAAGCTTGAGGTGAGATCCCAGTCTGTCCATCCAGTCTCCTGTGAAAAGAACTACTGAGCCTCGGTGGTTTTCCTTAAATAAAGCTCTCAATCAGATCTTTTCTCTCCATTACATATCTGCCATCACATTTTTCCTGGAAACCTTTCATTGTCTGTCACCTCCCTCACTGTCATCATCTGTTATATATAGTGTTTATACAAATTTTGATATTAATACACCACCTTAAACATCAGAGAGGAGGCACTGGAGCAAACCATTACACCTTTCAACCATGTGTCTATTCATAGAAAATGTTGCTTCCTGTATTTTCAGAGGTGATCTCACTCTGCATTGGCACACATAACTAAAATCCAATCGATAAAGCCGTTTGAACATTCTGGCACTTCTTTTCCTCCTATCGAATCAAACTCCTTGTCTGTAATAATGATCCTCCACTGATTCACACTTTGGAACTTCATATACTGTGCTGCCCTTTTGTGTCTGGGAGTAACCAGTCACTCCAGCCCAGCCTTATTTATACCACAAAGAAGGAGGATTTGGTTTAGTAATGCATGGACTTGACTTCCTCCTGCTTGATGATGTAGACCACAGTTTGGTTGTCAGTCTGTGTTGAGAGATACTGAGCACTGCTCAAGTACGTTGAAGTGACGAGTCTTTGTTCGGACCACATTTCACACGTGCTTGTTAGAGGACATTCAGACTGAAAAAACAGCCCTGTGGCTGATTGGAGGGGGCACGCAGCTTCGGGTACAGGTGGACTTTCTGGTTGAAATACAGTCCAGTTTGAGTAACAGATACATGAATTTGAATGCTTATCAGATAGCACAACACGTTATACTCCCCTCAGGGTCTGAGTTATCATGCAGGCAACTATTTTATCTTTCTCTCCGACGTTTGCGAGATAAATGGTAGAAATACAGCATTCATGCTAAAAATTAATCCAACAGGAATGCATGCTTGCATGTATTTCATTGGCCACCGCAGTACCTTGCTGAATGAAGTCATGTTTCAGTCCTGCAAAAGCTGAGCCAGGTTCAGCTCTTTTTTTTTGGCGCTGTCCTCATTGGCTGCATTTCTTTCACGCATGCGACCAGTAACTCACCTGAACTGACTCCAATAGCTATGGCAGAAATACCAAAAGGTGCTGCAAGGTGCTTATTTGCCAGCTGCCTCTGGCCTTTTTGCTCTGAACCTATGTCCAAAACCTTTATTCAGTCAAGATATGTTTGTGTCTCTTCCATGGTCCATTCATGTTCCTGTACAGAGGAGCACATTAGCAGCCTAAGCACAACTCCAAAAAACCACAATAAGGCCTATCGTCTCTCTCTTTAGCTCTAACAGTCCAAGCTAAAATGAACCTTGATCCTATACCCAGCCCATAGCGTGTATGCTGTGCAGATGTCCCTGACCCTTTGAAAACCTCCACTGTGCGGTGATTCTTTGAAATGGAAGCTTAATATGAGTCTACTCTGTCAGAGGATGAGCAAAAAGCTGCAGGGTCAAAGTGAAAAAGCTATTCCGTCTTCCTCAGTCCTTCCCCACTGGCAAACGGCCATAAGATGACCAGCTGACCTATGGGGGGCAGTACTAGAGAAAAGGTGAGTCAGTAAAATTCCCAGTATGTGCTGCTTCTTGGCTGCTGGGGAGAAATTCTCACTATGCTGGCAACCTGCCATTGGATGCTTCACCTGCTGAAAACATCAGCGAGAGAGAAGCTATTCATCAATCAGCAAGAACAGCTGCACAGAACAATGAAAACACAAGAAGATGGAAGCATAGCTGAGAACCCAACATTCCTCTCAAGCCAAGGATTCATACTGTTGTGGTGTCACAGGGTTGATGATGCTTTTGCTCTCCTCTCAGCTTAAATTGCCACCAGTTTAAACATTCAGTTATAAGGAGGTTTATTCACAAATATTACTGAAGAGCTTGACCTAATAATGCAAACTAACTGATTATACTTGAAAATGTAGGCCTGTGGTGTACTACAGCGCTCTATCCCTGTTTTCATATATACACTGACTTAATCAACCTTTGACATCAGCTAACACCTCAGACTTAGCGCTTGTTTAATCTTTGCGTTGTGTATTTAAAGACCTATCAGTCAGATTGGGTCTGATAGCAGGCTCCGATCCTTTTGACCTATACTTGAATTATGCCATTATATATAAATTTTGACTTCAGGTCACCTGTTCTTGGTTTTCTTGATCAGCATGTAGCTTCTGTAGCATCCATAATGTATAAGACTTCACTGATTACAGCTTATTATTTTGCTGAATTGTTATGTCACAGAGAACCGGTGGCTGATAAATAATACATAAATAATGATAAATAGTAAATTAGAGATTTGAAGTTCTTCAGGAATGCAGACCTATGAACAGTTATTTGAGATAAATCCAGGACTGGATTACCAACTGGACGAACCTCCAAAATTTGATAATTTGATCATGTGCAAATTTAGTAGGAATTTTGCACTGAAGATCAACAAATGAGGGTTCTGCATCATTCTGCAAAGTTGTTTTCATCATGCCAAAATCCAGGTTGGATGCCTGAAGTGCTTTAGTTTAAATTGTGCTGACATGGTGCTTTTTCATAAATAAAGTTGTGCTTAATCAAATTACACACAGTAAACCTGGGGCCATGTATTGCTTGCTGTGTGTGCTGTATTTTGAAAGGAACTTGGAGTCAACTTAAACCATGCACAGAGGACTGCAGATGAGAAGAGACCCAACAGCAAAGTTTTGCCCCTGGGCCTCCTAAAAGATCAATCTGGCCACGGATGAATCGGTATATTTAGAGGAGGAAATATTCTGGAAATTGCAGTAAGTATCTAAATATCAGTGTACTGCACCCTTGTTTCATTTCACAATGCAACAGGATATTTTCTCTTCTGTCAAGCTAATATTTATCAGATATGTAAGTGAGTATCGATACTCTTTTGTGCTCTTAGACGCTAATTGTTTAGTGCTGAATGCACAGAGAAATCAGATACTAAACATTTATTTATATTTGGTAACTATCCATATAAGAAGAAAGCTCGTAGAGTAACAGCTGTTAACAACAAGTGTTTTATTTACTTAAAAAAGTGAGAGACATATTAAGAGTGTACACACAATACATTATCCATCAGAAATAAAAAGTGATACAGGCACATGAAGTATACAAAAAATGGCTCATCATAGAATACTGATATGGGACAAAAATTTCAACAAACTGCTCTGCCGAGATTCTCACAACCTCGACTTGTATGCTGCAGTTTTGATAAAATGCGTGTGTGTGGGGTCAAACACAGGAGTGAATTAGAAGGAGACACTAACTGACCCGTTACCACAACCCTCATTGGTATTTCACAATAGCTCCAAAACACTCACATCCTACGAGTATTTATTTATTTTACAAGATTATAGACAATGAAACTAAGTGGTTGTGACTGTGAGGGACTATTTTGACGTCATCTCCACAGTTGTGGTGTCATTTCCTCCGTTCACGTCATAGTCGCCCACTGAGCCGCTGACCAGGACCTTCATGCGCTTGGGGAAGTCATCAGTTTTGGGGTACAGCAGGAAATCGTACATGAGAGCTGCTGCTACACCACCACACATCGGCCCCACCCAGTACACCTGCAATGGATAACTCTAATCAATCTCCGGATTGGGCGTTAGTTAACACCTGCCGTGTGTAAACCATCGTTATCACAGAAAGAAATAGCAAAAAGATTCCAGTCGAGATCAAAAGGTGCGCTTTTGTCAATATCTAAGCTGGGCTAACTGTAAAACAATAGGAATGCTATGACTGATTAACTCGTGAAGGAGGATTCACGGGTGATGGAGTTGTCTGTCTGCTGCGGAGTTATTGAATTATTTAGGGTTGACATGTAACATGCATGCAGAAAAATGTCAAGCATGCGTAAAAGAGCTTGTGTGCTTCTCGCCATGACTTACCCAGTGGTCCTTGAACTGGTTCAGGATCAAAGCTGGACCAAAGGAGCGAGCAGGATTGATGCCGCAGCCTGTGTAGCTGATCTGTGATCAGCAACAAAGACAGAACATATGAGAGGTTATCATCAGCAGGTCCGCGGTATAATAGAATCTACCAGAGGGTTGGAGCATTAGCTAAAAGCATAAAAATGATTACAGTGCTCACATGTGCTATGCCTAAACCCAGATAAACATTACACTGCTTTGGTGATGGTTGTAAAACTTACCGCTGCCAAGTGTCCTAGGCAGACTGAGAGGCCAATGGCCAAGGGTGCTGAGCCGGTGACATCACGTCTCCTTTTATCAGTGACTGCAATGACACACAGCACAAGCTGGAAGGTTGCCAGCAGCTCTATGCCCACGCCTTGGCTGGGTGTGACATGGCTGAGCTGTGAGAGTCGGGGGGGGGGTCCAAAACAACAACAGCTTGTCAGTCTGTGTCAGTTAGACGAACAGTTTCCCATCACGACCATTTCCTGTTTAGCATCGCCCCTGAAGTCTGACAGCAATTTGGCAGGGACTCCAGAGTGCCACACTGCTTATTCATTTTTCATTTGTGGAAAACCTGATCATTGTTATTCAGTGTAATTCAGCTGTGTGTAGGACTGGCAAGTTTGCCCACAATGAGCAGATGCCTCGACACTCACAAGATTTTTGTTAAGAAAACAGCTGATGTCACACATTCTAGATAATTAAAGAAAAGTGCATTTTAGCATTTATAGCAGGCAAAACCTCAAATTCACCAGCTGTACAGCTGAGGAGAAATGTCAAAGAGTTGACTGCATATTTTTATTTGCAGATTCTTTCAGCTGTTGCAGTGCAGTGCGATTTAAATCATGTGTCATCACTATTCAATAATAAGCAATGACAGAATGTCCAAAGAGCAACACAAACAGTGCAAACTGAAGCACCTACATCTTCACAAAAGTCACTGGGTGGTCAGCTTTAGACTGCAGAGGCACTTTACATACTGTTGCATCACATATCTTAGCAGTGTGGCATGTTTTTGAGCTCCCAGCTTTAAATCACATATAATAAAATGTTCTGTCAACGACAGTAATATGAAATGTTTCACTTACAGAGTTGACCCCCAGTGCAGTAATGACACTTGGACGTGCTCCATACAAAATGCCACTGGCCAGGGCTGAACCCAACATCTGAGCCACAATGTACATGACCGCCTTCAACACGCTGATCTGGCAGCTGGCAAGCATTCCAAGGGTCACTGCAGGATTCAGGTGGGCTCCGCTGATGTGGCCTAAACTCTGGGCTAGTGTGGCGATGGCCAGTCCGAACGCCAGTGACACCTTCACCTCCTGGTCTGGGTTGCTGCTTTGCGGGTTCCCAATAGCCGCGGAGATGCTGAGGAAAATGAAAAGGGTCATGCCAACCAGTTCGGCCAGAACGGCCCTCCAGAAGTCCTTGCTCTTGAACTCTCTCATGGTGGTGGCAGTGTGGCTGTCGGGCTGTGGGTTTGAGCTCTGTAAAGTGTGTGTACTCACAAACAGCGACAGGCTGCATATATAAGGCCTGGGCTGATAATGGTCAGTGGGCGGGCTTTAAATAAACTGAAAGAGAGGGCCACGCTGAATTAATGAGAAATCCAAAAGACTGGTCTCTTAATTCCCTCCCTCTGCTCCCTCACCCTCCCTCCTCCTCTGCCTGTCCTCCAGCCCCCCTCCCAGTACCTCCCTGCACACCACTTTGTGGTCTTTGGACTTTTGTGAGTAAGAGAACTGGGTCCTGAAATAGCTGTATCCAAAGGTACGTTTTCCACTCACACAAGCATTTACAGTTTTACTGCAGAGCTTCTGATTGTGAGTTTTCAGAATTTTTTTCTGCTTCAAATAAACATTTTATGTTTCATTTATCCTATTTACGTTTGTGTGTCAGCTGCAAAAACACAACAACAACAAGAAAAATTACAAGTTTGCTCAGTCGTGTTTGTGCTCCTGTGGACTTAATCACACCGTGGATGACTGACAGCACATAAGGGAGAGCCAGAGAGAAGCCAGACAACTCCCAAATTGTCTTTTCAGGTCTCACCCCTCCTTCCACAGATAAGGTTTTCAAGCTTTTACAAGACCACCCAAATGACATCTGAAATGCCAGCTCCTCGGCACACTTTGAGACCAAGAAAGGGAACAAAAAAACAAAGTTGAAAGAATAAAAAAAACATCAAGAATTTATTGTCAGTGTTGAAAACAGACCAAAACAGCCCTGCTTTGCTTAAACTGGATGAAACTGGCATCTGTAAGTTTCAAAACAAGAAAGACAATGAAAAGAGACTGATTTTTTTAGCAACCTCAACAAGCAAATTAAAGTGTGTAGCAACTCATTAACTGGAAAGGTTTGCTAAATAATTATTAGATTAGCTTTGTTGAGCAAAAGGTTGGAGCAGAGTAAAACATCAACTTTGAGAAACAAGCTGCCTGTTGCACCTGGAACCCAACTCAGGGGGCTGTGACAGCAAACAGCAGCCAGGCCACTGAAAAATATGTCATGGTATTTACTTTCCGTGGGAGTTTGGATGTTGCCGTGTGCTCTGGTTCTCAGGTAAACGAGTTTATTTTGTTTTTAATTTCTGAAGATATCAAGTGTCTGATTCAATTCAAATTAGACAAATTTGGCTGTGTTACCAAAACACATCATTTCCCACTGGTGTAACACTCATTATGAAGCTGACTTGTAGGATTGACAGAATGCACATACATGTAGCTATGACTAATTCTGCCATTGCAACACAGGAATTCTTATTAACTCCTTTTAAGCACCATCAAAGATAGATGAGGGAAAGTGTTCTGTCCTTAAACAAATTTATGACCGTTTAATTATTAACCATGCCAGTTTGTACATGCTCGACAGGCTCGTATTTGGCACGTTGCTGGCAGTGACAGTGGACAGGATATCTTGCAGTGCCATAAAACATGCTCTGAAACCATTATGACGAATACTTGGAGGACTACATCACTTTGCTCAGCGCTGTGTCATCACTTCGTGGAATAAAATGTGTGTCAATCAGTGTTGGTGGTGCTGACAATGCGTCTGGACTCTTTATCTCAATTTCCAATTAATTGAATCATCAGATGTTTTTAGCTGACCTCTTGCAAGCGCTATCATTCCTTTGAAATATGATAGAAAGTACTTCAACTCAAGTATGTTACTTAAGTTCAGTTTTGTTAGTTTATGTTTTCACTGCTCTACAATTCAGTGGCAAATATTGTACTTTTTACTCCACTATGATTATTTGATTACTTTAAAGTTACTAGTTACATTAACACTAGAAAATATGAACCAACAAACAAATATGTGTGTGTGTTTATATTTACTAGCTGTGATATTAAAGTGATTCTTATTAATGCATCAATAATCATATCCCAGTTACATAACATGCATTAATCTGAAATGGACCTGCATAAACAGTACTTTTAATTCAGATATATTTTCATGCTGATATACATTTTAAATGCATTTATTTATTTATTTTTTTTCAAATCTATTTATTTAGAGCAAAAGCGTAATGGATTGTACGTGCAAAAGTAAGTGTTTTGACTTTAATATTATACCCCATTAAATCTTTGACCGGGACACACCTATAGTGCAGCTTTTTTTCTTTTTTTTTAATGTTCCTGCACTGTGCTTTGCTGGCCAGGAGCAGGATGTAGATAAGCAACATTTGTCAGCAATGAATTATGAAATGTCCTCTTTAGTCCTACACAAAATACAGTTTGGTTTGAATATATGGAAGATAAACTACAGCACACTCAGATATTAGCAGCCATACAGAAGTCTCTGGTTTTCATGAAAGACGTATTTTCTACACCTCACATTTCAAGCTCAGTGCGTCAGCTTTGCTTGAATCACTATAAGCCAGGTGGTGGAAGAAGTATTCAGATCCAATACAATGATGTAAAAATACTGCACTTCAAGTAAAAGTCCCATATTCAAAATCTCACTTAAGTAAAAGCATAGAATAAAAAGCTCATTATATTTTTGAGATATTATATTTGCTGCATAATCCTCCAACAAGCATTGTAATGTTGTTTCGAGCTGATTATCATATGTTTCGTATATGAAATCTTAGCCAAGTATTGAGTAACAATATGGTAGATTAGAAAGTACAATATTTCCCTCTAGAATGAGCTGAGTATAATGAAGCAGAATTGCACTAGTTGTACAGTAGTTAAGTACTGCACAGCTGTTCTTAGCTGCTCTGTAGTTTGTCAGGCTGCACTCTGAGATGGTATCAATGCAATGTTCGAAAAGTTAGCTAACATGTTTATATCTCTGCAGTGCTAACAGTAGCATGGTAACACTAGCATTAAGCCAAAAGCGCAGCTGAGCCTGATGGACAGCAGCTGAAGCTAACAATGCACAGCTGAGGCCGTTGATGAAGAGTACAGTACACGATCAGTACACGAGATTCCTGTGAAAACTGTTTAAGCTATTAATCTCACTAAACTGCGTGCACAGTTGCAGAGTTTACCTGATCTGATCCGATAATTGAGTTCGTGTCCGGAGGAATGTGTTGCCGCCAACAGGAAGCATTTTATTAGCACAACAAAATAGGAAAGTGGAAAATGCTACTTTATTTTTGGCACTCATGACTTTAATTGTCCTCCACAGTTAGCCAAGACATTATGCAAAATGTAAACAAAACAAAATTAAAAAAACAACACTTTTGCCTCCATATTATTGTCTGCGCTTACTGGAGCATGTCCAGGATCAAGAGAGTGTGAGAAATCAGATTAAGTGTAGAAATTCCACATGATTTGAATGCTTGATCATGGCTACCCTGATTTTGACCTTAATTTAACAACTCAGTTAAGCTATTAGCATGAAAATAATTAGTAGTACTGCTTGATCTAGTAACTAACCATGAGAGAGGAATGATCCGTTGAGGATCGACTTCCTCTAATCTGTTCCTTGCAGCAACAAACTGGAGGCATGAATGTTTATTTTAATACTAAATCCTGATCTGAGGAGACTTATCAGGCCAGTTCGCGCCTACTGTAGATTTGTTCTAGGCACATTTTGTTCCAGGTGTGCTCTTGCATACCTGATGCAATTGAATGCGACACATTTTCATGACTACTTCATGTGGTCTGGTGTGCAAGAGTCGCACTGGAGCAAAAAGTTCCAGGACAGGTGTGGGCTCAGGTTGAGAAAAAGTGCTATAATGGAAACACTGAATAAATTGTGTGTATGCTGGAGAGGTGAAGGTTTGGAAAGTTTCATGGCCAGAGGTGTGCCGAGCTCCCACATCGCAGTCAAAATGAGATGGGGTTCAGAGTCATACAGTACATTGTCAAGCCTGGCAGCACTTACTGTCATTCAAACCAGCTCCTCTTACTCCCTTTAAGAGCAGGGTTGTACCAGGGTGAACTGACAGCTCTGCAGCACAGAAACGGCCTTTCAAGTAATGACTGACTAACATTTAAAGGAGCAAGCTTGACGGCAGATAAAAGAACAATAAATGATTTATAAATCGCCATTGGTCACATCTCGTTAGTTACATCTGATTAACCTTTTATGTGCGTGCCCTCCATTATTACAATTTGTAATAGGAAACTGGAAAGAATTAAGTGATTTTTCAGTAGATTTGCAGGGTGAGCCATCAGGGACATGTTGCTGAAGCAACCAAAGTCATGATCAGTGTCAGAGAACGAGGATCAGATTTCAGGCTGCAAATGTGAAAAATACATCAAGGGATCTTATGTAATGCAGTGTGTAATGTGTAACTCACAGTTACACACACTGTAATATTTCTGGGGGCAAAATTGGGCAGTTTTGTCATTTACTTAATTAACCAATTTAAATTCCAATCAAACCTGTGGTTACTAAGATTATCTCTCTGGAATAATTGAAATGTGCACACATTGAGATAATCCAGAAGCCCCCAAAGTGCAACAGACCCACACACCATACTCCCTGTGAGGAAGTTTACATGCATCAATATTCAGAAGAGGTGTGATAACGCCTTTTAAAATGCTTAATAAGCTGCGTTCTAGCCCCGTATCCATTATGCTCAACACTATTCTAATATTTAAATATATTTTTACCTCAATCACCTCAATCTGAAGTCAACCGCAACCAAAAGAATGATGAAAAAAAAAAAAAAAGGACTAAAAAACACAGAAATAGAAAGAACATGATAACCACAGTGTGATTCAATTCAAAGATCCCCTCACATCAACATCATGAGCTTTGTCATTTTTAAGCCTATTGTCTTGCCTGGAAAACTTTCCAAAACGTTTTGATAAGTGTGTGCAGAAATCTTTCACAGCTGACACCATGACATATCTGTGCATCTTATCAGGCTTTCAGACCACTCCTGCTTCACCTCTGCTGATGTCTTCTCCAAAACATACCTCTGCTGGAGGGACGTCACATTAGACTGAATTTGCGAAGTGCTCGGACCACGAGTAGAAGAATGTGGGGAATGCTTGAAAACACACAAAGTATTAACACGGGGAGATGCTCCGTGTGAGTGATTTATGTCAGAGGTGAAATAAATGTTATGAAAAACTTTCAGATTTCCCACCAATGGAGGTGATGGCTGTAATGACAGCAGAAAGTAGATGTCAGGGGAGGTCAAGGTCATGGTGAGCTTGATTATCACACAAGGTTGTTTGGTATTTAGGTTAAAAGGTGACACGTACCATAAACAGAGGTCGAAACTATTACACCATAATAATCCAGATTGCACATACAGCCATAAATAACTGTACAAACAGCAGTAAAGGTCTGTAGATTGATCTAAAAAGTAGTAAAGGACTCCAATGTGAAGCCTTCTCTGACTTGTGGGGAAATCATACATTCATTTTCAGAAAAGTGTTCAAGTGGAACAGTTTTCTTGTTCAAAATGAAAATGGTTGCACAGATATTGTGCCATTTTCCAGAATTTTGCTGTTTGCCTCAATACTGCAAAAGAGAGAGATAATGACATATATGTCATTATTCTTGCACTAAAAGAAAGTGAAAACTTATGAAAAAGTCTTCAAGAAAATGTGCAAAACATGCTCAAACACTATCAAAAAGACAGAAGAATTTCCTTCTTTGTTGTGACTGAAAGTCAGTACATTATGGATAAACTGTGGTTTGGGAGATGCCATTCAAGTTGACGAGACCTGCCTCAAGCCATATTAGTGGTTGTTACTGTCAGACCGCAATGAGTAACACAACAAATTCAGTAAAAGCTTGACAGGAAAGAGTCGTCACTTTTTGGCCCACTTCATCAATTTCAGGTGTCAGTCTGCCTTCCCTGCTGCTCTGCTCCTCCCAATTCAAAGTGGTGCAACGCACTGAAAAACTAAAGATAAAATCAAAACATGCACAAGTTCCAAGTGTTTGTCGGCAATACTGTGAGCTGGTGGTTGAACAAACAGAGCGAAGGGTTGAAGGTTGAGGAGTATGGGCAACACAGAAATCCAGTGACCCGAAAAACCGCCTGTGACAGTCAGGAGCTCATTTTACTAATTGCTCAAACTTATCTAATTACTGGTTCGGTCACAAGGTATTCTGTGTCCAAAGGAAACATTCTACACCGAAAGAAACAAATACGCAACATTTGCATCGTTTCTTGGATCATTTCCTCTGAAAAAAAACAAGGAAAAGAAAAGATTAAACTTTTTGTTGAGGCTACAATAGAAACAAAAAAGAGAAAGCACTTGGTGGAAAAGGTTGATAAATTTGTTCCTGAAGAGATGTTTTGATTGCTGGGATAAAGAGAAGCCATTCTTCACACTGACAAGGAGAGGAATTTAGCTACAAGCGTGTGAAACCGGACGCGGACAAAAGACAAAATGACTGATTAAATAATTTGCCAGAGCTCAGATTTCATGTGTTTGACCGTGATGTGGCCCAGAAAACACCCAAACACACACTCCTGCGAACACTCTGAAATCATCACCGGTGAACGGCTTCCTTCAAAGGCTTCTGTTCTGTTGACAAATCACAATCATGAGACTGCTGCTGCTTAGCGAGTTCGGGTCAGTGCGCTGGTGAGCCGCTGCCAGAACAGACTATCAGTTATATAACTAACGTGACCATCTCAAAATAAAGAGGACTGCCCCTAAATTAGCTTCTTCTCCCATTATTCTCATTGCTGGAGTTTTAAATATCACAATCATCAGAAAGGATAATTTCCTTCAGGTTCTCCATCATGTTGCATTCAAGGGCTATTTTTTACTTTGTTTACTTTGTGATTGATCAGTTTTTCTCTACAGCACCAAAAACGGCGAAACAGCCTCACGTCCAGATATTGTTCGAAAAGACAGGTGAATTATAACATCCCTGAAACTTCCTGCTGTGTCTGCGTCATTTTTATTTGTTTATGAAATATCCAAGGTGTAATGTTTGGTGTGGCTGCTCCAAATAGGAAGCATTAGCAGGTCTAATGTCGCTTTAATGGTTTTTGGCTTATCTGACTTCCACAGTGGGAACGTAATTAGCGAGTTATAAGGTGAAACTGTTTATTTTTGCAGCAGCCATCATAGGATATCCTCTTATTCTGCATGTGTCTGGTCTCAGGAGAACAGTAGTAGGCTTGTGTGCCCCTCCACAGCATTGATCAGTGATTTTGGCAGGACGGCAGCATGTGAGTTCCTTTTGGCCAACTGTGCAGATCTGCTACCATCCCAGTTTGGTGTAACAGCTATGTGAATAAATAAACTTATTTTAACTCAAATGCCCTGGTTGTATTCCTCTACTTTTATCTCTGGAACGGAAACACGTCAACCTCTTCAGTGAATGACTTTGCTAGCACCCACAGATTGTTTTACAACAGTTGCAGCAGTATCAAGGTGGTCTTATCTGTGCCGGGTTCATATAACTTTAAACATTAACTGATTGGTGTTTGAAGGAATTTTCTACTCGCGGGGTGAAATGCAGCCCTCTCAACTGCGGTGAATTGTCAAGATTTATCTCAGTTGTAAGCAGCTCTTTTTGTACAAGTTGCTTTCAGATTGGATTCATCGCACCAGCCTCTGCAATTTGGTCCAGGGCTGACGCTTACATATGTCCGTCTCCGAAGAGATTTATATTTCCACTCTGTGTGTTCTCTTGAGAATGGCAGAGTCACAACTGCAAAGGGGGTCTTTTATTAGGGGGATCAGTTCCCCTCAATTGTTACGTGTAGCTCCTGGCTCTTTGCCTATTTATTACCATTGTAAAGCTGCTTGCCTGTATCCCCCACCTCTACAAAACCTACACAAAAACATTTCTGAAAGGCTTAGCGAGGGGTCTGCGATGCCATGGCAACAGGCCCAACATTATAGACTTCTTCCCGCTTCAGAGACCATATCATGTTTTACGCATCTCTGTAGCGAGATCACCAAGGAGACCTTTCTGACTAACCACATTAGGATTTTGGCACAGAGGAACAGCCCAGCGGCTCATGGCTGAACACTGATGGCTGCGAGCAGGAAAACTGTGAAACTGATCACTAGATTTGTAAAAGCACAAAACTGATTTTGAACACCAAATTAATTGATCAACTGATGTTACAAATGCCAGAAGAATAATGATGTCCCATATACTTTACAATAGCTGTGTCTTGATAACCACACCCCTCCTGAAACATGAGCGTTTATTAAGGCTTTATGGCTGGCTGCTGTCCTGGATGCTTTAGGATAACATTAACTTCTCCGGCATGACAACAGGTTGATAAAATAATAAAATTTTGTGTGCTAACCGATAAGGATGGACTTCGTACTGTCAGCAAGCTCATCTCTGGCCTTAATCCAACATAGATAATAACACATTATGAACCCTAAACTCCCACATGAAGCCAGTTTCACTTGATGTGTTTATATTTTTTTACATACTTATTGGGTAACAGCTGGAACACAGAGTGCTCTGGGAGAGACAAGATTGTTTTCATTGATTGATATGGTTCTGAATATCTTTCTGCAGTCCAAGGATCACACTCAAATACTTGCTACATGAGCACAAGTATATCTAATTTAAATTGGTATTAATTAATTGTTCGGCTGCTTGGCAGTAAAACAAGCTGTAAACATAATGTCGACAACCATGGAAGTGCATCTACACAACCAGGTAAGAGCCCATCAGACCAAAATAGTCAGATGCTACGTTAAAAGGAAGTAGATGTGGTAAGCGTAGATTGGTGGGAGCTGAAGAGAACCAGAGTTGATAATTGTCTTCATCATTACATAAAGTCATGATCCATTGTTAATATGAAAATACGCATTTTCTCTCCCAACTCGTCAGATACGAACTCTCGGTCAGGCCCCTTGGCATCACTTTTTAAGGTACTGGATTATCCTTTAATGTCACTTTTCAGCATGTAGGGTAGCATTTGATGAATTGAGAGTGAGAATGGGTTGGAAAAAAGGATATAATGAACATATATTATTATTCCTCCTAAAACAAACAATATTTCATAAGCTAAACTGCTTCAATGGCAGATGAGCCCTGCTTCATCTGCTGGTGGTTTGCTTCCAGTGAAATAGTGGTATTAAGGTGATCTTTCTATTCCAAACAGAGCAGCACTTAAAGTTATTTATGACAGACTGACAAACTCCTTAAACCTACTGAAAGAGTGTGCCTTGGCCAAAACATGTTTCACTGGGAGGCAAAATGTAATCATATATACTGTGTGTGTGTGTGTGTGTGTGTGTGTGTGTGTGTGTGTGTGTGTGTGTGGGGTGGTGTGTGTGTGTGTGTGTGTGTGTGTGTGTGCATGAACCATGTATTCCTTATGTTGTGGTAACTCTCCAGGAAATGAATGTAAGTCTATGTAATGTCCCCATAAATTATGTATACACTGTGTGTGTGTGTGTGTGTGTGTGTGTGTGTGTGTGTGTGTGTGTACATATATATAAATTTGCGTAAAGGCCTCCCTCTGGTCAAAATGGGATTCTCCATAAACCATGCGCAGTAAATCTTAGTAGTGATATACAGTATAATATATTATCACAACATAAATTCATTCAAATGATATCAGCAATTGTAAAGTGGCTGTGATAAGAAACTGCAGTATCCAGTGGTACCACAGTCTTGGCTGAGTTCACTATTCAGGCAAAGCTAATCAGGTCATTTTTTAGACATCAGATAGAATTTTATAGGCATACCTGAGGTAAAAACATATCCTGTAACAGTTTAATATCCAGGCTGGGTACTCCCCAATAAGAACTAAATGGAAATAGACTCTGCAGAACTAATGTGGGAAAAACACAAAAAGCATTTAATCAAAATGTGCACAAATTTAATGTTCATCTAAGCTCTCTTGGCTCTAAAAAATAATTAGATTTCTTTGAAATTAGCTTTTATCTTAAGAATGTTATTTCATATCTAACAGTGTATTAAACATCATCAGTATACACTTAATATCTCTTGGCAAGGTTGTCTGACTGATGCATTTAGACATGAAGCCTCAATCTAAGATTGGAGTGATAAGTGATGGTATAATCTGTCTTTTTGTTTGTCCCCTGCCACGTGGACAGCTGGAAGTGTGAGGGACTCTACACAAGGGTGGATGCTCGCTATCACGGGAGGTCGAGCCTCTGGGCTCTGTGGTGGAGACTCCCTTATTACAAAAAGACAGAGGAGTGGCCGGATGTCAGAAATTCCTTTTAGGAAATATCTTTAAAAGTTGTTGTGAGTAAAAAGTCAGCCATGTGTGCTGTGTGAAGCAATGAAAATGAAATATGATTACACACATTGTATACTTTGTGTGCACATTTCATTTCAATTTAGAGACAACTACAGGTTTATAAAAATGGAGTTGCAATATATTCATCACAACTGATGTGCTCCTGCAGCGTGAAGAGGCAAATTCAAGCCCCTGTCTGAATAAACAGGGAGGGGTCACTAAGTCTAACATTATTGTATGCGAAGTACATTTGTTCAGTACAGTGTGTGGATGCACAAGAGAGTAGGTGTGGGTGTGTATATGTCTGTGTACAGCCATCTGTTTTCATACCGAGAAGGGAAACAATGAAACTAAATTAGAATATGTCCTAAGAGACAATCCACTGGGGACCAGAAATTAAGACAACAAAACTGACTTCCTTATCATATAGCAAGCCTCATTATACCACACATGCCAATGGGCGTGACATTGGCTTAGTATACAGCTCTGTCTTTCCATAAGGAAGAAGGAGCACAAATGACTTGACACACAGTCTCTGTGTACACACTGCAGACCAAGATTTCATGGGAGAGGAATCGGAGGACAATTGCTGCATATATGGTTAGCAGTAATTTAGGATGTGTCCTCAAATATTTTTAATTTCACAGAGAGTGTCTGAAGCTCAATCTGGCGTCCCTCCCAACACAAAGAGTCCATAAATTTCCTCTGCTTGTGGTCCCGAAAGTTGAAAACAAAATGTTTTCATGTAGCAGTTAGTGTGGAACACGAACTTCAGTCAATAACTCTGCAACACAATAAACAGACATCTTTGACATTTTACCAGAGCTGTTATTTCTTCACATTATGTTGATAGTTTGTGCAACGTTTTAAACTAAAACCCTAACTTATTGCACCTTTAAGTCATAACATCTACAAACTTCAGGTCTTATTTAAGGATAATCTCCATGATACTGCATCCATGCCAGAGATACAGGATGCATTTGATGCACAATGGAGCATACACAGTAGTGTTTATTGTCATGGTGTCATATTCACAGTCACAGGGGTTTTGTCTCAAACATGACTGGCTCCATACGGTGGTATTGATTCACACTTTATCTGCATCAGTTGTCTCTGAAAGTGAAAGTACAGCCAAGTCATCATCATCTGCATCTTTGTCCAGGGCACTCAACTGTGCCCACAAGATCATCTGGCTTCCCTTTTATCTCTTCTTGTGGGTAGTGTCTTCATGATCCAATCAGTGGCCGTTCAAAATAGAAAAGATGACAACAGGGAACCCTATTTGACTTCTGATCCACAAACTTCTTGCCACATGACCGAATGCCATTCCTCAGAGTTCCTAAAAGGCCTAGTGTCTGTTCTGTAGGGCCTAATTATAGTCCACAATATTGTCTGTTGTCAGTGTCCCTCCAACAAAATCCTGCGATTTACCATTCCTTGGACTGACAACAGTGTGACATCTCTGTAGATCTTGCAAAGGCTATGGTCACCTTTCACCAATATCCTGATAAGGTATCTTGTCTTCTAATCTGATGGTGTCTATTCTTTCTCTTCTATCTTTAGATGGCCACAGCAAGGCGAACACAGACTGATAACTGTAGAGCTGTTGTACTCTGGACATGGGTCTGACAATGTCTTGCACTCACAGGAGATAGGACTTATGTTGATAGTAGGTGCAGTCCGTAAGAGGCCCTTTGTTGGGGTGACAAGGTCAAGAATAATGGCTATTGCTTTTGAAACTCTTTTTATGCACCACCAAATGACCCGAGTGTGGAAACAAAAGACGTCTTCAACAGTGCAGTCGACAATCCTTGGACAAGCTTAGTGATAGGCATGGACATATGGAGAACCAGAATCCAGAAGAGATCATTGGGTAGCATTAGTTTGTCAAAAGGAAAAAGGAGAACAGGGACAGATTTATGTATTTGTGCACTCAACAATCTGATTACCAGAGGAAGCATTTTTGTTCACAAGCCAGTCAGGTTTCCTGGATCAGTCTCAAGAGAGACCCTATTGAGTACTTCTGCATGTCCAATAAGTTTCAACATCACTACATAATGTGCAGGTAAAGAAAGGGGCGGATGCTAAAAGAGTCCATTGTGTACTAACTGCAAAGCTATGAACATTCCAATGAGGTAACACAAAAGGCAGAAGTTAAATATATGGCTCCTGCAAGACCAAGAGATCCATACAGATTACAGGTTGGCACTCAGCCTCATGTTCCGACCACATCAGGAGCTATATGACGAGGAGAACCACCTTGATGCCCTCTGACAGGATGTAAAGTGGGTTTCACCTATCATCAAGTACTGGGTACAAGGAAACAACAACAGAAGGAATGGCTATCAGTGGAGACCATGCAGAAAATCCCGACGTGACAAAAGAAAAAGGAAGCAGTGAACAAACAGCCATGCAAGACCAGTGACAGCGTTTAGACATTCGCAGTATATGCAAGACAACGGGGAGGCAAGAGAAAGAAGAAAGGGGGCAAAAGACACGTCACTGAGAGTTTGGTCGCAGAAGCAGAGGAAGCCACAGTACATCATGACCAGAGTGCCTGTAAGAAACAATTGTAGACCAGAGAGACCTGTCCAGGATGGGAAGATCATTACAACAACAGAGCAGCAATTAGCCAGATAGATAGAATATGAATTACAACAAATGCAGTGTTATATTTTGAACAGTGTTATATTTATGACAAGTGACTTGTTGGTTCCCTAAACACGATTCAAGGTCTTGGGATGTGAATGTAATTTTACAAACATCTAATGTACCAATGTCTACACCTAAGTGAACTTTTATAACTAAGTTCAGGAACAAAGACCACGCCCCGAATTCATCTCACTTCTGCACAAGTATTTGAGCTCACCTGATTCATTCATTTCCCCTCCACCTCTGTCTTCGCACCCCTCTCCCCCAAGCCCCTTTTTCTTTCTTTCTCCCTTGTCTCTCGCTTGAATACAGGAACCACTGGGGACTTTTACTGAAATCCAAGAACATCCGAAAAGGTGGCTCCCCCACCCTGAGCCTCAACTCCCCCAGTTCCATCTTGTTTCTACGCTGGTAGCTCACACTGGTCCATCATCACATTCCATCCATCCATCCACAGCCCGGTTCTCTCCCTTCATCCTCTCCTTCCTCACCCTTCTTCCCCTACTTCGTCATCCCTCTACCATCATCCCTCCATCCCTCACTCCTTCATCCCTGGACCCTCATCCCTTCATCCCTTCATCCCTCCTTCCCTCACCCTAATCTATTATTGCTCATCAACTATGCTCTCCTCTGTCCACAATAGGCATTAAACCATTATGAATCTGTATCTAATCTGCGTGGTCTTTGCTAGTGAAATGATATTCCAAAGTTCCAAAATCTTCTAAGCATTGAAACTCTGATCCCCTGTATGAGAATGAATGCGGTAAAATGTTCATAGTTTTCTTCCTCATGGAGATTTGAGGCAGCCTGGATTCACTCTAGGTACAATGGATTCCAATACTGGCAAGGTGTCATGACTGAACAAAGAGCCCACACACGGAATATTCATTTATTCTGACAAGCTTCGGGTCAGGGACATACTTCAAGTATCCAGTGCTAGAAGTCACTCCCTATTATGGCAGCTGTCGCTCAGGAGGTAGAACCAGTCATCCATTAATCCCAGGCTTGGTGGTTCAGTCTTCCTGTCAAACTGTCTTGGTGTGAATGAGAGGCAACATTGTCCATTAAGGTAGAGAAGGATTATAAAAATGCAGTCCATTTACCATGTTATTACACGCTCTAGTGCCTCAAATAAGACTTTATCTCGTGGGCAGGCGAATTTGTCTATATTGGACAAAAGGACCTCCACACATCCCGAAAAAAGTCTCAAGCTGCTCCTGCAGGATAATCCAACTTTCTGCTGACAATCTGAATGTTTTGAAGCAAATGACAACTCTTCACTTTCATCTTTCAAGCCACCAGGGGGTGAGTGTTTCATACTCAAAGGTCACACACACACTTTAAGTATTGCATGCTGAGATTTATAGTTGGTGCGTTTTTTTTTTTGCAGATTGACCTTCTGTCAGTCAGGAGAGCACCTTTACTGTACAGTATAGCTTTAAAGATGATTCAGATAAATCAATTTTTCTCTGACAAAATGAAATCATGCGTTCATTCTTATTTTTTAATTAGTCTTTTACATCATTACCAAGCATTTACTGTGTTTATTGCTGAATTGATTTTCAGTTTTTGTCAGTTTTCTAATTTCTCTCATAATTGCAACATGCATTATCTCTGCTTTTATTGACACAGTACACAGGGGCCCATGAATATAAATGAGCATCTTAATGCTTTTTGGGACTGAAGAGGAAGTTGGTCAATTAATTTCCAAGGCAGCATGAAGACTCTCTTACTGTTGTTGGTCTGACAATGCAAGGAATTGGGAAGCATAATCTGACATGAGATCTTTGTGGCAGCAACAGATCAGATAGTACAATAGAAAGATACGTCAGAGGTTTATCTGATGATCAGTGTCTCTTTTTCCTGTGAGGGGAAGACGGGGGTTGCTGCCAGTGCATGTAAAATAAACATCAACACTGGAAGTGGAAGGTGCTGCTTAATTGTGGGATGTGCATTTCTCTCTCTCTCTCTCTCTCTCTCTCTCTCTCTCTCTCTCTCTCTCTCTCACACACACACACACACAAACACACACACACACACACACATACACAAAAGAAAGGCACTGTTCAGGTTCTATCATGTATTACAGTACTTTCTATCATCCAAGATCTTTAATTTAAAAAGACTGAAGATTCAGAAAAAAAAGGAAAAAGTTGGGAAAGGCCCTCAGTTAGCCTCATCCAAGACAAATACACTGAACAGACAAAAGAAATCTGGAGAAAGGATGAACTGGATGGAGACAGTCCAAAATGTCAGCCAGGATGCAGATTAAACTTAGCAGAGTGTTGATATTTGATCAGGGCTGTGGTTTCCCCTTTGGACTCACTGCTGTGACAGTGTGTCAGTCACCATTAAAACATGTTCAGTGACGATGATGATTGATATATGACGAGTACTGACTGTGAAAAAACACTGAGGCTGACCACAGGTTGACCTTTGTGGCTGCTGTTTTCTGTCTTTAATTTGTAAAACACGTGATAAAGATAAAAAAGAACTGTATACTTTTGTGCATTATAACCATAAACTGTATGAATCAAATTACAGGAGTCATTTATATGCAAAAGTCCTGCACTCCAGCTTTAGAGTCTGTATCTTTAATAATGTTGAAGCTAAATGCAATAAAATCAGCCTATGTCTGCATGACTCCACTCATTCTTCTTACCTACACAGGCAATTCTATCTGCTGGGAAATGAGAAAGCATCCCTCTTTCCCTTCCTGTGTCCACCCGCAAGTCAAAGAAATCCTGCCTCTGTGAGAATCATTGGTGATGGATGTCAAGGTCTTTGATGTGGTCAAAATCAGTGGCTGGAACAATGTGGGGGAATGCTGGGCCACCGACGTGTTGGACAGTGTCCCATGTTGTCTGCCAGTTTTTTGTAATGATCAATGACAGCTTTCTGAGTGGAAGCTCTTGGGTGAGGAAGAGAGTCACATCAGGGATTCAGGTTCCTCTGAGTGGCCTTTGATCAGAGGAACTGTCCTTGAACCACACAGGGAAAGTGGCTGCAGCATTGGCGTTAATAGGCTTCTGACGTGCTGAAGTGGCTTTAAACAAGGCACCACATCCCTGCTAGTTCCCGGCCTGACGTAAGTGCAAACAAAATTTCTCTAAAGGGAGTAATAAAAAATCACCATAAGCCATTATGTACAGTGATTCACACGTGTCGCGCCTAACCCCACTTAACAGTGATTAAAATCCGACGGAAGTAGCTTATTTAGCCTTATTTTGATGAAAATCCAGGATACGCACATGTAACAAACAATAAGAAGTGGATAATTTTTTGAGAAAATTCTATTAATAAAGAAGCATTTTAGATTTTGGATGAATTATCACTTTAGATTCAAAATCAACAATCTCTGAGGACGGATGTGCTCACTGCTTTAATTAAAAATCTGAAATATATTGACCAGATTGTCTCAAAACAAAAGTTATGACGGGCTGAACATTCCTCACAGCTCAGTGTGTGAACTTATTTTTTCATTCTTTTAACTCTTACGCAACCTTGCCGCTTACCAAAGTTTTTATTGCTTAAAAACAGACAATTACAGTATGTTCTCCGTGCACTCCTCCCAAAGCCACGGACAGACAGTTATATCACATTGCAAGCATTTCCTAGATGCCTGAGTGTCAGCGCTAAATCTTACATACAAAGCATTGTGTGCGCAGCGGTGGAAACCAGCAAGGGCAGATAATCAGTGGGAGGTCGACTGGGAACTGTAGCAGGAGTTCATGGGTGGCAACGGGGCAGGTGTTGGCTCAAAAGGCACAGGATCTTCTCACACAGAGCAGGTTCCGACGGTGCCAAAAGGGCTCTCCTGTCTCCTATTCTGTAGTAGCTGCTGCCTTATCAAGGGAAGGAAATAATCTGGGAGCTGCTTCCCTGCATTGTATGTTATTGTTCCCCCTAGTGAGAGGAGGCTGCGTTAGTCAGCATGAGGAAGATAATGCTTAGTGGTGGCTCAAGGTAAGTTTGTTTGTGCTTTCGAGGAATATCAGTAGTTTTGACTCATAGGAGACAAACACAGGAACCTGAGAGATTATAAAATAGCTGACATGGCAGTAAAAGCTTATCTAACAACTAATAATAAAAGAAGTAACTGAATACACAAGATAACATACTCTACTCAGATAGGAAAATGCATGGATGAGAAGTTCACACAAATCCTCATACACACGCATCAAAACAAAGTTGGTGCTCCTAAGAATCCCTTGGTGAGTTTGTATCCAGCAACTTTAAGTGACTGTCCCTCCACCTGAAATTCATTCAACAGCTGAGGTGCGTAGCTGCATAGTAAGAGGCCTGTCCATTCACTTCCTCTGGCAGACAACCCTGCCAAAAGACACACAATGCCAACTTGGTAGAGGAACAGAGGATGTCCTTTTCCATTTCTTGGGCGGACAGCAGCACTGTAGGCGTCCACATTATCACAACATTGACACTTTTAACCATTACTTGTCTTTCAACATATCCTCTACACATAGCCTTGCTGCCATGCTGCTCAATCCAATCAAAGCAAGTTCGAGAACAGATGGATGACTCAATATCCAATCGTGCACAGTAACATTTAGAGCCAAGCACTGGACTTTGCTAAGATGTCAGGAGGGCTGTTAAAGGTTCAACAGTTAAAGCTGCATTCATGGTCTCTCCTTAATGAAATCCTGGGCTGCTGCTCAGCTGTCCAGGCCAAGGACTTGATACAATACAGACTTGTAACCTGACCAACACTTACCCCTGAAAGTTAGACGGTTTACTCGAACTTGATCCAGCAGCCACAAGGCGTTGAGGGGGCTCCTCTCTTAGGAACAGTGCACCTTATTAGATTTATCTTCCAGAAGACTCCAAACCTTCCTTTCACCCTTAGACTGTCAAATTAATGGTGCTTGTTTAAAATCATCTTAAGGGTATTGCTGATGTTCTTATCATCTGGCCAGAGTTTATATCTGGTGCCCTCTCATTATTCTCTTGTGATCTGTCAACAAGCGAATCAGTCTCGAACAAATTGACCGTCAGCTAAACCCTTTTCCCGCACTGCGATCGTTCAATCATAGTCTCACTGTTTCAAGCCTGTCAAGCTTTGGATTTCTTCACATATTGAAGCGGTGTGCATGGGGCTGTGGTGAGAGCAATGCTTTCTACATGCAGAGTTCAGAGGGTGATGTCTTCTTTTAGCCTTTACAAATGCAAACGTAAAAGCAAAAGAGTAAGGCATGGATTTAACAGTGTGTCTGTGTGCTCTAGCATAAACTAACATTACCATGCATGGCTAACTAGCTTACTATTTTAAAAGGAACAACACATGATGATGATGTTGTTATACTACACGTAAAATCTATTTTTCATCTATATGGTATATTGCCAAAAAGCAAGCAAATATGGCAGCAGGAAGGCCTCATGCCATACCTCTCGCTCTATAAATGAGTATGATCACAGCTTTGTTTCTGCCCACTGGGCTTAATGGGGCTAAAGGGGTGCAGTTTTCAAGCCATTACTTTGAATGTCATCAATTGATGCAGCTCAACCTCCTCGAATGTAAAGCATCTCATGCAGCCTAATCACAACACTAATTTGAGAAATGGTATGCGCTAATTTCAAGTTGCACAGAACGAGGCTACAAAACAGCAAGTGGCATGGACCCGAGGACATAAAATACTCTGACTGCTACAGTCCACCTTTGCGCTTTACCTCTCTGAATGAGACCAGGTCAGAATATAAATATCACAAAGTGTAATTACAAAAT
Organism: Chaetodon trifasciatus; assembly: GCA_037975065.1. Lineage (NCBI taxonomy): Eukaryota > Metazoa > Chordata > Actinopteri > Chaetodontiformes > Chaetodontidae > Chaetodon > Chaetodon trifasciatus. Next base: position 9,840,007 of record JBBMOE010000012.1, on the reverse strand, counting down.
CCCTGGTATTTGAAAAGGTCACTTCTACTTTTTTATTGAAACCACTGATGGGATGCTGGCTCTTTCTCATTGCTACACACCAATGAAAAGATCTGCTGCCATTTTTAATGCAGTTTCCTACCAAACCCCCCATAGTGAGGAATAAAAGCTATTGAGGCAACTCGGGTGTTTGGCCCCTGAGTTGAAAAGGGATCAAATGTGTGAGCAGAAGGCTGTTTCAGACCTATATGTTAATGAGAGAGCACTGCCAAGAGGCTGTCGCTGCAGCAGCTCACACTCAGGATGTGGAAAACACTAATGCCCAAACCCAGCAGATAAACACTTGTCACTAAACTCTAAGAAATAACATCAAAATGTTCCTGGATGTACTCCTGAGTTTCATTTCCACACATCATTAATGCATGGGCACAGCGGTATGGCTGAAATAAATGTCGAAATCATCATCAGCTGTTCAGCGTTGAAGTCCTATTAGTAACCACACGATAAGTGCTTCGGAAATGACCCTCCTTTCTGGGCAGGTGAAGCACTTTGTCATATTTCATTGACGGGGGTCTCTGCCAAAATGAAAAGTCACTAAGATGAAGGCAGAGTGAGTCATTCTGACTCAGAGCAGAGAGGACTTTTCAATGTACCCTCCGCACACACTGAGTAAATCAAACTGCTTTGATTAGAGCAACATCCCAGTCAATCACTTCATTAAAGGTTGGCTCAGATTTACTTCCTGTTAAACAAAAGGCCTGTACATCGAGCAGCAGGCCATGACTGAACCGCTGAGCTCTCCTCATAAATTATGCATATAGGTAGGAAGTGTGTGCATGCATGTGCAGCTGTGACATAGGCTTTAGTTCGACATTTCTTTTCCATGGAGCATTTCGCGCAATGGGTTAAAGTAGCAATGTTTACACAATGGGTTAAAGTAGCAAAAGAGCAGATGTCGTCTACAAATCAAAACCTATCAGGCATAGGGCCAGTCATTGTGACAGCCTTTTGCCAAGTTCAAAACATGCCTTCCAGACTGGGCTGGTTGGCTTGTTTTCTTTCGGAAAGTCTGATATGTGCATTGCATCCTGTCTCAGTGGGTAGCTGGTGAGCTCCATCCTCTAGAGCACATGTTTTTGTGTAACTTGTATATTTTACTCAAAAGCTTTTATTCCTGCGCAGAATCCCCATATTGTTTTAGCCATTTCTGCAAGACAAAAAATTTAGCTTTTTCAGCTAACGTGCTCTCACTAAATCCATTGAAAACTTAGTGAGGATTTGAATGCTGCAAACATTTAGGCCTGTATTTCAGAGAAATGCAGTCAAACATTGTCTGACAATCTTTCTTTCTTTCCTTGTGTAACTGATTTGATTCTTTCGTATCCAGGCAAGAGATTAAACATTATCATGTTTTCTAACACAACACCATTGCACCGGGCCAACCATAACAGACCCAAAACAATCCATTCATATCAGATAATATGGGCATTTTCACACAGAGGAACTGATCTCTGCCCATAGTGCACTAGTCCCCATCATTCTGCTTCCCAAGAACATACAAACACCTCAAACGCTTTAGCAACCAGACCAACTCATGTTGACAATGCCTGCTGTGAATTAAAAGAATCAACAATTCTAAACCCATCTAATATAACTTTATATGAAGAGTGAGGAGCAGTTTTGTCTAACAGGGTTCACTTTGGGGCACCTAGAACCATTTTTATCTACCTCTGTTCAATGAAATGGTTAAAATGCTGCACTGAGATGCTGCCAGTCAGCCCACACCTCCCTTGTCTCCTCCTCCTCCAACCTTTTCATTGTTTGTCTTCAGCCTTTAAATTAGAATATGCAACAAAACAAATATTAACCAACTTTTTGCACTTGTTTAAGACATTAACTGCTGCTTTTTGCACAGGTGCTAATTGAAATCATTCCATCCGAGTGGTTCTGACTGGACCAGATCAGATTCGGCCACAGATGTCCCATGATGGAGATTATTTGGGGAAAGTAAAATGGGAGGACAGGAAACATCACTATTGACAAAGCACTTGTACAAATATTAGGATAACACGCTGCTGAACTCAAAATAAGGAAGGTATGGGCTGCATGTTATTTCAACTCAGTATCCTGCCATTGTAAGATGGGATGGGAACAAAGAACCAAAATCAGGAATTGATTTAAAAAATAATTCAGTTGTAGTTTATGGCTGGATTTCCACTCGAGTTGATCACATACAACCATAAAACTGTGGCTTGTGAACTAAACCTGTGATCATTTGAGGGGAGAAAGACATCCATGTGATCAGTGACAGTGTGGCGTATAGATCTAGGCTTGACCCCCCAGTATCAGCTTTAATGATCTCTAGAGTCATTAAGTGTAAATATATATGGTTACATATAAACTATGACATTCTGGAGAGCCTTTATAAGTTGCCTCTGAGGTCAGGAGCTCCACATAGAGATCACTTTATCTTTGCTGGTATCAGGGCATACCTTGCATTCACCAGAGGCCCATCAGGCCACCCATGAAGTTCACATTAATGGAATTTCGAGGTTCTTCAATGCATAAGAAATTGTATCCCATGAATAATGTTTGTTATTTATCACTGCATTAAGTGACATGGCAACGCTCAGTCATCACCCTCTTGTTATTTTCAACCTGTGATAAGATTGGATGTTGCATCTGGAAGCAGAGATCAGGTTCAGTGTTTAAGAAGAAAAAAACACTCTCTGCTAAATCCTCAAATACTGAGGTGAGGTTTTTGGAGATTGCATGTCTGTTAACATGTCTGCAGTGATGACATGGACATCCTCAATAAGTTTTATTGTGACAAATGAAAGAGGTCTTAAGTTGCTGAAACTTAGTGCACCTCCTTAATTCCACACATTGTTGGGTATGGTCTATCAAACATGGATTGATAGGTCTAGAGGGAGTATAGGTACATCACTAACTAATGAAACAAGTCTACATTGGTTATTTATACCTCCAAAGACGCCTCCATGGGGTCAAGCACAAGCTTTTCTACAAACTCTGAATATCTCTCAAGGGTGGTCAGACCAACCTGACAAAGCTGTTTGGGAAAATATCTGGTGGTATGAATTGCTTAAGCTGCCATGTTGATAAGAAGACCTTTCTCGTGTGTTTAGTTGGCATTATCATCGTCTGCTGATGCGAGAGAAAGAGAGCTGGAAGAAACCTCGCGTCGTGCTTTATTGCTATCTTGTGGGAGTCACTGTGTGCTGTATTTTCTGCCCTGACTTTCATCTCTCTCTGCCCACATATAACCCTAACCCTGTCCTTGGTTTGAGTAAATAAAAACAGAGTCAAATTATAAGGGAGTGATGCATAAAATACTCTTTTTGATTTGGTTCTTTTCTCAGCTTGGGGGAAACGTACAGTTCTTTGACCTCCTGCAATGGCACACTGGGGAATAAGTGGGAGGATTTGTCCCTCTCCTCCACCAGATGGTGTAGCCATTGGAGCCCATGAAGGCATTTATAGTAACAAGGTGGGGTCTAATGTGCGACCGAGGTGGGAGACTGTTGGGATACAATACAGCTTAAGTCACATACTCACTCCACGTGACACAGGTCAGATTGACTCCCATCACCAGTGAAATCAACATAATGCCCCAAACAATTTCCCTCTGAACAGATCTCATTGTTTACTGTGGTGCAAAAACTTTAAATAGCAGGGTGCTTGAACTTCCTCTGCATTATGCTTTGTGATTGCATCCGATTTCAAAACATGGCCATGGATGTTTCCCAATAGGCTTTTCTTCAATGTGGATGACATAGCAATCACAAGACTCCTTGATTTCCATCTGAATTCCACTCATACCAGATGCAGTCTGTGATACAAAATATGCACTATGTTCCTGCAACATGAGATAAAAGATCAGCCCTTGAACTCCCGGGTCACTGCTCTCATCCCCTAGCCTCATCATTGCCTGGAGTGAACACGAAACGAGACGTTTGATTGTTTCAACGTGCTTAGAGATGTCATTTTTAGTTTCATAAGAAACAGACAGGTAGTGCTGCACTGTGCCTCTGTGAGAACCACTTTGAGCCAAAGTCTAGTTATGCTATTATTAAATGAAAACTAAAACAGACAGAATTAAACAAGCAAAGCACAAACACTTCAGGTGCTTACATTGATTTCATAATTAGACCCAAACAGTCAGCGCTACATGTTGCCTTGATAATTAGACTCTAATATTTCAAATAACACAAACAAGAGGACTCACACATTCCACACATATTCCCCTTTTCTGGCATGAATGAACACTGATACAGTCATTATAGTTGGACCAAAGTTCGCTCCATTTCACCACATTTGGGTGTAAACACAATATTTTCTCCTGCAACTTAACGGTGCAATCATGACAAGATAATATTTAGCAACATTTGGTGTACCAGCAAATTAGAATTTAAAGAGCTCTCTTCAGCCATGCTTTGTTTCATAAGTACACTACATTGGGTTTAACTTGCAAGTTTTAATGGGAAAATATGAAATGTTCTTGAATTCATGAGCAATAAAACACACAATTGATCATTTCAGTGCACTAAGGGGTTTTTACTGCTACAGCCATATTTGGTCTGGTATTACCAGTAGGTTATGGTAGCTAATATTAGTTAATAGTCAACTTTAGGTACCTCTATAATCACCCTTTCTGAGCCAGCTTGCTGACTCTATTATTCTTATCTGCTTGCTACATGCAACTACTAGGCTATGTTTTAGCATTTTCCAGGATCATGAATTTGTCATTTGTGGCCGCAGAGGCAGCAAAAGTAGCACACCATTAGTCAAGCTGTTAATTCTGACATTACTTACACCTGAGGCCTCTGGGAACGGACAAACAGCTTGCAAGACAAAGTCCAATGAGAGTACTGCTGCTGCTTGCTGCTGCTGGATATGGTTCAAGTGTCAGCAAATGCAATGCTGTGATGAGCTGATGTGGCAATACATGAGCCACAAATATTACCCATCTAGCTTATGTGGCTAAAGTTAGTGACATTGTGAATTTTTTATCCAGCAAACAAAATGCCAACTCATTATCTGTTTTGAAACAATCATGCTGTCAGTGACTTGACTACCGGCGACATACCCAGAACATTCATGCACTTCCTCCCCCATTAAGCCTTTTGCACCACTGCTACTGGTGACACTGAAAATGATTGGACATATTTATCCAAACCCCTGATGTTTCTGATATGTTTTATTGGAAAGCATGTCTGTAAAAACATGCACACACTCTCTATCCCATCCTTCTCCTGACATTTTGACTTCACCTCTAATCACATCAGACCGCAGCACATCCAGCCTAAACAGTTTAAAAATAACTGCTGTAAGTGCTTAAGCATGCAAATTTCATTTACGCCACATTGTTCTAAAGCAATACAAGGAATAACCAGAGCAGCTGAGGAAGAGGATTATCTAATCACACATCTCCTCACGGCTCTCAATTTGAGTTTATTTCACTGCCACAAGTTGAGCTGAATCATTCCAACAGTATCGTTTTGTATCGGCTCACTGTGAAATTGATTTCACTTGACTTCAGTTCGTCTACATAGATTCTAAGTGACTGGGCTTTCAAGGCGCTGAGAGTTGTAATGAGGCAGAAGTCTGCTTGGAAGCCGGGAACAGAAGCACACAAAACAAACAACTGAAGCAAGATCGAAGACGGATGTCCCCCTGCTGACGCTGTGATTACTAAAAAGCATTCTTTTTTAGATGCATAGCAGCTCAGACGCTATTCACTCTCTCTGACTGCTGTCAAAAATGTCCTTAAGTATGCAACATTGAAATCCATATCTCTGTTCACAATGAACCACTGACAGCTGGACTTTTAATATTCAGGTGTTCATGGCTTGAAACTCTGTAATGCCGATATCTTGGCCAGGGCTCCCTTGAAAAGTAGATTTTTTGATCTCAATGGGATTTACTTGGGTAAATAATTAAAGGTTTCGCAATAAAAAAAAAAGAAAATGAGAGATATAATATACGAGTGATGCTTCTTGCTTCTTGATGCAAATCTGTGTCCTTGTTACAAATGGCTGTTGTATTAAAGTAATGTATTTTTTATATAAACCTTTTTTTAATTATATAAAACATGAAATTATTGTGTGTTATGTTATAATGTTGTTGTTTAATGTGCATAATTCTCTTCATTAGGAAAGCTCACAACTGCATTCTTAAGCTAAATTAACATTTTCTGATGCAAATCAGCTCCACACAGAAGAGCTTGTGACTTACTTATTGATCACTGTTTGACTGTAATTCCTGCACCAAAAGGATTAGCAACACTCCCTTCAAAATTTCTCTGTAGCTGCGTTTTAAGCACAAAGCAGCATTTTGCCAGGCATAGAGGAATCAAACAGACTCAGGTGTTTTCATTGAATTAATAGTCTTAGTTCCACTTTTGAATGTGGATCAGAAAATACCCCCAAGCCAGACTCAAAACAATATTAATGCTACTTTAGAAATTAACACTGTACACAGCATAATGAACGTCGCAAAGAACTCAATCTCAAAAAACAACAACTTCAGTAAAAAATATATAAAAAAAAATACAGAGATGTGTACAAAATTGCTAAGATGCCATACATAAATACAATAATCATTAGAAGACAATCAACTGGAAAAATGCGAAACAAGGTCAGTTTGACTCTAATAAATCTTAACACTAATGTGCACATATTCACCTTTAACTAGATGCTTATTAGCAGGCATATTAGTAGCATACTGGGTCTTTATTAGTCATTTTAAAGCACTTATTAATGCCTTATTCAGGGGGTTATTAAGGATCGGGGTTAAGTTATTAAGATCATAATTCATGTACAACACCTTCCTTATTTACTATCAATAAGCAGCAGTTTGGAGGTTATAGAGGGAAAACTCTTAGCTAATGACTTAGTAGTTGTAGACAATGGTCATGCAGAATAATGCATTAATAAATACTTTATAATGACTAATAAAAAACTAATATGCTGCTAATGTGCATGCTGATAAGCAATAGTTAATGGTGAGTGTGTGTACCTTAGTGTTACCAAAATCAGCTGTGAAGAGGCAGCTGTGCTGTGTGAATGAAATGGCTGAGGGACTGAGTTGCACATTAAGGTGGTAGGACAGCTTGAAAGGTTTTGTGGCCTCTCAGTGAGGGTGATACCGGTGTCCAGCAGAGGGCAACAATGGATCAACATTTTCTGTCAAACACTCACATCCTTTCCATGATCTTTACACAAATGTGTCTGCATCTTTTCTTCCACAAGTTATTCGTACATCGTTCGCTGTGTCTCTGTCTGAAACCAGTCTCTACCTCTGTCTACTTTATTGATTTTATGTTATATTGCTTCTTGCCTGCAAGCGTAGAAGCATTCTTATCTTGTCTGTCTACTTTTGCTGTTTTCCCCCAAATCCCCATCTCTACTCTTTGTAGCCCTTCTGCATGAATAAAATTCAATTTTAAATTGACTTGTCTGTTTGAAATGGAGGTTAGACTAACAGTTTTCCTCCCCTCTTGAGTATGTAGAAGGTTTTTAAGATCCTCATAAAACACACAGGTATGCCTATTAATCCCAAATCCCATCAAGAATTCATTTGAACCTCAGGTGAAGGATTTATTTAAGGCTTAAGTGGGGGTCTGCATATCTATCACATCAAATTAAAGCACCGCCTTGTACCCTCCAGGTAATTGAAATATGCCTTTCACATACAGTTCAGTCCTGCTTCATCGTGTCCTCCTTACCAGCTGTATCACTGACGTCATGCTGCAGCTCCTATACAACCCTACCATAAACTCCCCAACCCCCGACGTGGGGGAAAAACAGCCTAAAGAGCCTGTAGAAAAGCATATTAATATCCATAGGAAGGAAGTAACAGATAAACAGCCTGCTTTGCTCGCTCTTTAAAATGCTATTCAGTCCGGTGATCAAAATTGAAATGATGCAAAATATTTCACAAGTTTTGACAGCTTTTAATGTGGCTCCACAATATTTCAAATGAAAATGATGTTTATTCAGCAGGCTGTCTGAGATCAGAGGTGTGATGGCGCCATGCTGGGTGAACTCGCAGCAACACAGTGTGTTGAATCCAATGCTGAATTTGTTCTGCAGTTTGATCTTATGCACCTAAATATACAGAAGATATTTTTGTGAGGCTGACAATACAAATATAATTCAATGATATTAAATTACTGAATAATTTCAAGTAATATTCACAATAATGTATAAACAAGACCAAGAGTCTACTAATGGATCTGTGTGTGTGAGGCACGGTGGTGCTTGGAATTAAATGCTAATGTCAGCATGCTAACATGCTCACAATGACAGTGCTAACATGCTGATATTAGCAGGTTTTAATTTTTATCATGGTCGCAATCTTAACTGAGTGTGTTAGCATGCAGCACACATAAACAGCTCTCCTTGCTCTTTCTTCAGTATGCTGTTCAAGCCGGCTATCAAAACTGAAATGATGCAAAACATGTCAGAGCGACGCAGCGTGTGCTCAAAACTACGCAGGATATCACATTAATATTGTGAAAATTAGTTGCGGATATCCTGTCATCACTAGATGTTTGTGCATGTGTGACAGAGTGTGTTTTGTTTGTGGATTGGAGTATAATATTCTAAAAAAAAGACCCCCATCAATTCAGCTGTCTGGTGATTTCAAGCTAATTCCAGCCATCACAGTGAAAAAGTGCCACAACTTCCGCATTGCGACTGTACAGTATGTGCTGTTGTAATTAAGGCTTCTATAGCGCTCGAATCTTAGACTTGGAGACCATCCAAAATTCCAACAGGGCATCAGGTTAATTACAAAATGTTTGGTGTGACTGATGTGATGCAGAGGCTGGGTTGCAGTATCAGAGATCTGAGCCCAAACGTCATGAAACACTTCTGTTGTGATGACAGGATAATCTGCAGCACATGTTAATCCAACTTCCTCTCTCTCTTGCTCTCTCAGTGTTTCTAGGTCTTAGCTAAGATTTAAACTTCAAGCCCACACTGAGCCTGTAGTTTATTGCCGTTCAGCTCTGTTTTATTGCACTTCTAATCAGTGTGAAATATGTCAGACTCCATCAAGCACCCTTTCGGCTTCTGTCTGTGTGTCAACCATTTTCACACCCATGTGCCTTCTGTGATGGCCAGATAATCTGCATCATACGCTAATCCAATTTGTTGCCATATCTAAAGGATTGTACAGCACAGCTGAATAGATGAATTTCTTCCACACTTGGCGGATTACTGCAATTAGACATACACACACATGTGCACGCACATGCACTCGCAAACAGTATTCCTTTGATGTGCAGCAGAGACACTCTCCACAGTGTCTGGAGGATGTTGAGGAGAAATACATAAAAAAAAGCAATTTTCTCGATGACGCTACAGGTAATTATTGACATTCATTTCAATTCTACTCTCGCAGGGGACCCTGATTCACCATTCAGCAGTTTGCCACGATCACAATCAGATGTTTGTGCAGACAAAGACATCGCAGATTGTTAAGCAGAGGTGGCTGGGTTCCTCACTGTCTGTCCCTGATGTACATTGCATGGTGTTTGTACAGCACAAGTAAAATGATTGTATTAGAGTTTTCTTCAATAAAACAAGGAATACTGCAAAAAATCTGTTATGCAATTTGTCTACCTGGAAGCATCTCTAAACCGGTGCTATGGCACTCTCTGCCCTTGTCTTATATCTTATTAGCTACTCAATCCATGCTGAATTTGATGCCATGATCTTATATAGATAAACACAGAGTCTCAAACTTTATTGGGTGGTTCAATGATGTCATAACTTTTATTGAAAAGTGTAATGGAAAAACAATCCAAGAATCTACAGTGATGCTAATTTCTCTGTGTCTGTACTTAGCCGCAGTGGTATTTTGAGCTAAATGCTAATGTCAGCATGCTAACATGCCCCAGTGACAGTCATCTTTAGGGGAACATGAATGTGTATGTACCGAGTCCATCCAACAGGTGTCAATAAATTTCAATAAAAAACAAAAATGTCCAAAGTCCAAATTAGAGTCAGAGTTACTGTTTGGGTTAGAGTTAAACCAAGTCAGTTTAACCATAACATAAAAGCTAAGGTAACATGGTTTGTTGGTTTAATAGATGCAGATTGTTGACCAAAGGTTCACCTCTGGACTAATTAAATATACTGTCGCTGAATTTCTGAATAATGACTGTCAGTAACACTGAAAGGGCCTCGTTAATTCTGAACAAAACTGTCCCACTTGTGTCATGAAAACACACTACAGGACTAATGATTTCCCTTTCTCTTTGGACACTGTATGTAATGTATTCAATAGCTCGAAAACACACTTCAAAAAAGCACTTCACAGACACTGAGGAAGGATCCAGTAGCACTAAACAGCTGCATGAGAGGTTCTTCACTTACTAACACTGGGGAAATGGCGTCAGAAAACATAAGTGGTGAGCATGATTAATGGAAATATCACACACTTAATCATTACTCAATGTTAGCTCACAGTGTGACAGGAAAGATAGTGTTATCATTATGTAAAACTCCAGCTGCTGTTTTGCAGGGATTTCACGTCAAGTCCTTGGTTTGGTAATTGGGTAATTTAAAGTACTTGAAAAAGGTCAAACACAGACATGCAGATGCAAAATTATGCTGACCGGACATTTACGGACACCCACAGAGACCGGACGCCTTGTACATAATGACCTTTTTCCACCAACATACAGTGCTATCAGTCAGAGAGGATCTCATATTGAATGGATCAGTAAATATATGGTAGAGATGGGCACTAGGCTTAAAGTTGTGCTTCTGAGCTTCACCTGAAGTTTTGTGAGGACACAAAAATTTACTAAAACAGAAACAAACATCCACCAATAAACATCTTGCCTTACTTGTTTATGCTGCATTTCACATGGAAAAGGCAAAGAATGATGGTGTATGTGCAAAAAAACTAAATTCAGTAGAATTAGAGGATGGATGTTGGCAGCAGGGACTGTAAACTGAAGAGCTCAAGGTGAGCGCAGGTTAAGCTGTAGCTTTGCATTGAAACCTGCATGAGGTGGTTTATGAAATAATACTGTCACTTGTGGCACACAGCAGTTTTTGCTTTTGGCCAGTGTCATAATTATTATCATTTTCACTCCTGCTCACACCTGTGATGTTGGCAATCCCACTCCCAGGTGTAAAAATCAAACATATATCAAATCATTTTAATGGAAACGGATGGGAAGTAAAACAATAAAATCCTTAAAAACACACACACTATGATTTATCTCCAAAATGTCAAAACACACACACACACACACACACACACACACACACACACACACACACACACACACACACACACACACACACACACACACAGTGTTGTGCCTGAACGTATTCATTGAAATATAGTTCAATGAACACGTTCATATTTGGGGTGAACGTGAACTGAATGTACTGTATTACTGCCTGATGAACGTTACTATGAACTCGTTCATTCTGGTGTCTGTGAACGGCACGCTCTCTCAGTTTAATTTCGTTTAATAGGGTGCCAGATTTCTATAGAGCCTTCCAAGCGAAAACCCGGCAAAAACACACCGTAAACAGGCCTTAATATGTAGTGGAAAAAAACACCCAATCTAGCAACACCAGCCACCAGAATGAGAAAAATCTGACATTTCTGTGCAAACTTTGACCACCGGCTTTCAAAAAGAAAATCCGCACTTCAGTCTCATGGGGTAAAAGCTGCAGCTGCTACTAGTGTGGACTGAATGGACAGCAACAAAGCGTTAAAGCAGCAATGGGGAAATGCTGTCCCCTCAATACTGATTTAAACCCTGGTTGGATAAGAATTCGAAATTGGATATGAAGATGGAATCTGATGCATAGTTACAGTGTTAAAACTGGTAAAATAATTACTGTCTGTGGCTCTATATGGGCTGTGTCAATAATTTTGAAAAATAACAGCTCACAGCAACATGTGGAAAAAAAGAACTATGAACTAGTTCATTTTTAGAATGTTGAAGTTCAAAATTTTGAATCATGAACTACTTTCCCAACACTGCGCACACACACACACACACACACACACACACACACACACACACACACACACACACACTCTTACTAATAAAATGTATAATGTATTAAGACCACAAAGAACTCTCATGATGCTCACATTAAGTACACATCAGAGCAGTTTACCAAATGGGCTCCAGTATTGACCATGATTGACTGAAAATGTTCAAATGGGCTGTAATGGTCTTTGGGCATTAAATAACAACCATCACATATCCAAAGGGGATACCGACAGCCTTTTACACAGTTTTACTGCTTTCTCAGACTGAGTAATGAAGCAATTCTGTGAATATTAGATTTTTCTTCCCTCAGAAGCTCTATTACTGAAAATAGTCCCTCTGAGTGTTATTTGATATCACACTGAACAGGATCTTCTATTGTAACTGTCTAGGCAGCTCACCCTTACAGCTGGAAATTGGTAGTATTGATGAAAATAATGGAAACCATTTTTCAACTCCATTTCCCCTGAACTCCAGAGTGGCTGTGCTGAAGCACTTTTATAAATTGCCAGGGGTAACACACACAGGAGAGCTAATAAAACAGAAATTAATACAGGAGTTTAGCTGCAGATAATAAGTTGACTTGTCTGATTGTGTCCAGCAGGTTGTTTCACATCCTAAAGGGCCCTGATGGAGGAATCTGCTCATCTTTATTACAAAATAACCGAACTTCACTTTACCATAATGATCATACAGGTAGGCTACAGGTACAGGTACAGTGTAGGCTGGATTGATGATAAGATTATTAGAACGTATACTGGTTCAGGATAGCATCAAACTACAGTGATATAGCAGGCTGTAGAGTGTGTAACAGGCCTGAGACACAGCTGTGCTTTGAGTGAAATGCTAATGTCAGCATGCTAACAGGCCGATGTCTTTGCAAAAATTGCCATGTTCACTGTATTAGTTTAGCATGTAAGCCTGCTAAGACTCGCTTACTTGCAGAAAATGCAGTGTGCAGCTGAAAAGGATGTGAATGGTGTTACTTTTGCAAGTATCTGATCATACTGGAAAAATGGAATGGAACTGCTGCCTTTTTGCCAGTAGAAAACCTTTACAGTTCATCCTAAGACGGGCATGAATTATATACAATACCTACATCAAATAATTGTCGAGACATTTCACTCATGCTGGCAGTCGAGGAAAAGTCAGGGGATTGCCAAAGTCATCAGTGCACCATCATTATCTGTACAAAGTTTCACGTCAACCCATTTCACAGCTGTGATATTCCCATCCATTAGAAATCAAACAATGGGTAACTTCAGCACCAGAACATGTTCGGCACAACTATGCCATATGCATGAAGACAGTTGAGTGACAGCGTTATGATTAAATGAAATTCCTGTGATGAATATGAATCACCCTCGTCTGACTCCAGGCCTTTGAGAGCTTCTTTCCAAACACAAATCTTATGCATAATTCTGAAGAGTGTGGCGACAACAACGTAAGTAGGTAAATTATTGAACCGTCTTTCACGCTTACATTTTTTTGTGTTCTTGTTTGTCTCAAGTGGAATGCATGTGGCCAAAAAACAGAGCTAATCAGTGTATTGTCTCCTGAAGTGTGCTGCACTGGATGCTCTGTCAATCCCCCGCCTCAGCCTGTGATTTCTGCCCTAATCCAGGGGCTTTTTCTGTGTAGACATTAGTACATTCAGAATATAGACTATAGACACTCGACAAGAGTGGCTGAACTGCAGGTGGTGCATTATGTAGCAAACAAAGCAACATTACATGAGAGCAAATGAACAGTGATGTTTCAGAGTCAGGGACTTGGCCAGATCAGCAGGCCTCAGCCCCTCATGGGTATTGTAGACAGAGCGCAGTCTTCAGCTGACTGATAATTTGTCAAAATGTTGATTGCTCAACATGAGTTCTGATTATCGCAGAATGGAAACATGCAGAATGATTATATGTGGTCAGAGGTGATCGCCTCCCGGTGATCTCATTTTAAAAGAGAGATAATTAAATGAATCGTAATAAGTGCGTCTAATAAGAGATGCATTCTCTCCAGGGATTATGATAACAATGAATTTGTAATTGCTTGACACTAGCCGTTCTTTCATTCATAAACCCACTAATGTCCTCTCAGCTACTGCAGGTTTTAAACAGGTACTTGTATATTAAGATACTTTATATTATATTCCACAACATTTCAGAGGGAAATACTACACTTTTTAAGTCACTGGTTACAAGGTACTTTGACTTTTACATACAAAACATTGTGGGTACAACTTATTATCTTGTCCGCATAAGATAAAAAAGGGAAATATATCATCTTTTGGGACCTTGACTCCTGAGTACTTTCCTCACCGCCATCAGTCTTATCATAAGTGGATATAACACAAGGCTGGAGAAAGTTCCAAAAATGAAAATGAGCTGAAAAATGACTTTACTGTAAGTGTGGAAAACCGCCAGAATTAGACACAAAACCATGCTTTGTTACACAACACTCCAAGCTAAAACATGGTACTTTCAGTCATGACATAAATAAACTTAAGGCATCACACACGAGTCAGTTTTGTTATGAGCTGAAAATAAAACTGACTTTGTTTCACATTGCCCTAAATGTGTTTTTCTTTATTATTTCATAAATTATGTGTTTCCAAGCCCACGGAGGAACACAAATCCTTCAGCTGCAGTTAAGTGTTTCACTGAAGCTGGGGACATTTTTTTCTTTACCAGACAGCCGGCGGTATCCAGGCTGTGCTTATGCAACATGTGGCTCTTCCTCCTTCCCACTCTCACCGGGATACTCAGCTTCATTCCTTATCTGCAGAAAGTTTATAGAGCACCTTCTAATTAAATCAAGGATTCAAGCATTAGCATGAATCCTTGCATAATTTTGTCATCAGCTGCGATGAGAACTGTCTAAAGGGATAAGGCGCGATAAGTGTTTGTCCTCCCTAATCCTAAAATCAAATCTCAACTAAATATCCTCATTTGTCTTCGGAAAATAATTTAAAATAGGTTTTTAAAATAAGTTTAACTTTGTGTAATATCCCCCCAGGCTCTCTGACTGGACAGGCAAATCAATGGAACAAACTGGGGAAATATCGCCACCTATAGGTTTTCACATTGTCACGATGGATTGTTGTCTCTCGTGTTCTGTGTTCCATTCAGTCGTGTCACAGTTGGTGAGAGTGTTTGCCAGGCAGCCATCTAACCAGTTTATGGACGTAAGGACATTTTCCGTGAGCATCAGCTGTGAACAGCGGACTGATGTTTCAAGTTTGTGAATCCACAGCTGGAACACTTAGCTAGCAGCAGTCAGGTGGTGAAGCGACTAGACTAACATGGACTGGTGGCCAGCTAGCCTGCCTGCGGGCTAACTATTAGTTTATTAATGTTTATTTTTCTTCCCGTCAGCAGAATAGTTTCAGAACATTTACTTTTTTATTATTTCAAATAATTTATTACACACTCAAAGTTTGTTTCAAAGCATGGATGAACTCCATAAAGTGTAAAGATGTTCATAAATTAAAGGATATTTAACATGAAATTAACTCTATCAACTATAGAAATAAAAGTGCTTTTAAGGACACTGAAAAAACAAGCAAATTATGCCTGAAAAGGGTCACCTCTAAAGACTTGTATACAAAATTATAAAGGAAATAAAAATATTTAACAAATGTAAACTCAAAGAATGGATGAACTCCAGAAACTATACCAACAAAAATGTTTTGTAACTATACCCTCTACAAACAAAAGTGCTTTTATGGTCACTGTGCATACCACTACAAAATTAAAAGATTGAAGTTCTTGTAGTTTTGTCCCTATCTCAAATAATAAA
This sequence comes from Chaetodon trifasciatus, assembly GCA_037975065.1. Taxonomy (NCBI): domain Eukaryota; kingdom Metazoa; phylum Chordata; class Actinopteri; order Chaetodontiformes; family Chaetodontidae; genus Chaetodon; species Chaetodon trifasciatus. The sequence goes on along the minus strand of JBBMOE010000012.1, from coordinate 9,824,181 downwards.
AGATGAATAGTTGTTTTTGGTATTTCTATTCACCTTCAAAATTGATGCAGCATTAAAATTTGACTCATCTGGACTTCCTAATAGCAAATTCGTTGATGGTATCATCAAATGACATTTTACTTGAGACCTCTTGGTTAATGCTCACCAGCGCAAGCTGTCCAATATTAGATGATGCACAATACTAACTTTATTTCGTTTGACACTTTAATGGCTGAGATGAGAAGACTTACCTCTATATTTGGCTTTCTTTTTATCTTCTTCATTTTTCTGTTTTCGACCCTGTGCACCAGAGGGTTTAGATCGCTTCATTTTGGAAATCAACCTAGGTGGTGAAGCTTGATCAAGGCAGCAGCTGAGCACTTGCCTAACGTAACGCAACGCAACTACAGTGTGCACGCGAACTACCCCTGCCCCCCCCTTAGGAATGATCAACAAATTCATCAATTCAATCTAATAATCACTTTGACAAGTAAACGTGTGGCTGAGGGGCGCCCTACGATAGTCATGTTTATTTAACATGTTTTATTTCACTTATTGTTCTAATTCCATGAGTAATGGTTAAGGGCGACAAAAAGCAAGAGCGACACTAGAAGGCGCCCCCAACACATTTGTTGCCCTAGGCAAATACCTAGATTGTCTATAGCAATCGCCAGCCCTGGTTCTACTCATGTATACACTGACATTAAAGGCAATAAATTTTGTAGCCTAAAGGTGTCCTTTAATTTAGCAGTTCTGTCAGGAGAGACCTAATTGGGAAAAAAAAAAAGGTTTAAAGAGATTAAGTGAATTTATATGAAGTCGTGGAGACTAGGAAAGTTGAAGAAACATGAGAGGAGTCTTTCGCAGGAACTTCCACGGTCCCCCTTTCAAAACCAACTTTTTACTTTTATCTAAATACATTGTTACACAAGTACTTTTACTCGAGTTAAATTTATTGAAAGTAAGAGCCCTGGAAATGTATGTATACATACACTTTCTACACTTTCTACATATATCTCTGTAAAAAGTTATCAGAAAGATCAGATTTTATTCATGGATAGTCAGGAGGACAATTATGAACACATTTGCTCATTGTCCTCTTACTAGCTTTTTCTGGAGCTTTCAACTACAACTGGCAATCCTCCTAATTGGCTGAATAAGTCAGGTGACTAATTATTGCATGATTTTTTTTTTTTAATTCCTGTAACTTTTAGTTTTAAGTGGACACTGAAGTCTTCTTACCCTCCCATTCTTACTGCCTCTGTAGAACAGCGTTTCGATGGAGCTTAAATGACCTGAAACGTCCGGATTCTGGATCATTTTGACTCTCGCTGCTACCTACTGTGTGAAGTGATTAGATAGGCTTATCGAGGCTTGTTAGCATATTAATTAGAGATGGAGCTCATATGCCAGTGAAAGACAAAGTTTTTTTTAGCTATTTCCTCTGGGGTTTGAATGTACCTTTTCATTCTCTCTTTGGATCAGATATCTCCAACTATCTCCTCAGATTTAATCTCTATACAGGTCTTCACATAGATGTGCAGTTATAGGACCAATGTTTACACACAACAAGTCAGTTATTATTGTGAATTTCATAATGCTAATCTTGTATCTTTTATCTGGTCTTGGGCTATGCGGAACAGGAAGGGTGGTAATGAGCTAGCTGCATAAGGAAATCAGATGTAGTTCCACCAGTTTCACTCAGTCAAACATCTCATTTACTGCCATTTATTCCTCATTCACATACATTTTTTTTGTATGTGCTGCTCTGCCCTTTGTGGCATGTCAAAATTGCTCTTTTAATATGCAGGTACTGCTGAGTAACAGGCAGTCTCTCTGTGACACCTGCAAAGGCTTGAATATTGCATTGTGAGCACCTAGAAAACAAAAGGTTTAGGTGGCGGTACCTCTGTCCATCCATTTTGTTGTCACCTGGCATCTAAAAGCGGTGTAGTAGAATGTTTATCTGAGGGCACATTCACAACAAGTATATTTTGAGAGGTTTATTCCAGCCAGTGTGTTACAAGTGAGAATATTTTGCCACTGATGTCTTTAACCCTGCAGAATGACAAATTAGCAACCTCCACGATAGAACTACTTATGAGTCTATGCGGTTGAAAGTGTGAATTTGAACTCAAACTGATTCCAAATAAAAAAGTAAACTTTCATTTGTGGTGCATTTTCTGTGATTAAGATCAAAGAGAATGCGTTGAAGATGTAACCACGTCCTCTGTCCAAAACTGTAGAGCTTTTGAAAGTTTCACTTGGCCCAAAGTTTGTTCAGTATGTGCTGAAAATGCATAAAAACCTTCTGGTAAATACTCACAGTGTGGTGTACACAGTCAAGGGTCGAGTGATCTCCTGTGAATGCCTCAGGTGTGCCGCATATGACTCACCTCTGTGTAATTTGATTGACAAGAACAATCTGATTGACACGTTGTCTCTTCAAGGCACAAAAGCTGATTAGCAAGTCACCTGCGACTGCTGCATGCCACAATTACAGATTTAGCATGTAAGTATATGCTCTTAATTGAATTGCAGATGCTAGGTGCGTCTCTGCATACAAAATATGGTCTGGAGATTTCAAGGGCAATGCTCATGCGTGCATCAATTTATGAAAAATCAAATTAAATGACATTCCAAATCAAGGCTGTGCTGTGCAAAATGCCATAGAAGACATCTGTGTAGTGGAATTTACCACAGCATGGAAAATCCTTTAAACATGTAACATGGCAAGGCGCACAGTCACCCCTTTATGGAGGTGATGGAGGTAATCAGAACATCAGATTGGCTTGTTGGCAAGAATAGGCAATAGGGAGTGACCTGCCTCCCGCTCAACGGGGTACATTTGAAGCTATTGCAGTGGTACCTTGAACAAAAGGCTGCTTGACAGGATTAATGGTAAGTGTAAATAGCCGATGCAAATCATTCAGCATGTCCATTGTTCAGAGGGAACAAGCACACAAAGCACTCTCCATTCAGCAAAAACATCAAGGAAGGCTGTCAGATTTTTCCCAAAAGGTATAGCAAAATGAATAATGGAGGATCAATACATTTACTTTAAAGCCTGCTAACACAGACATCATTTGCCTGCACTTACTGTGCAGACTGATTACAGAGAACAATTAGATTAATGTTATAGTGTGATGCATGGTGGCCCAAAGGAAACGTTTTCATCTAATTTTATTCCAAAAATAGGACACAATATATTTCATCTGCATTGGCTTTCTTCTGCTGTGTTTTCAACTTACTGAGGCACTGCTCTTCTTGTGATCACTGGAAACATTCAGCAGGTGAAAAGCTTTCCTCCTGCTTGTTGTGTCTCCCATATTGCTGTTTGTCTCCTCTCAGGAAATCAATAAAAAGCAAAATGAATGAGCCAAAGACACACAGCACATACGAAAAGCAAATCGTTCCACGCCACTGAAATTGAAATGAATACTTTTGTTCAGATGCTGCAGTGAGTGAATGAAATTTATTTTGTTATATCATTAATAATGATCAAATTCATGAGTTCATGCTGACGCTAAGCAGCTACACCAAGTTATAGCTGGTTCCCCGGGCGTTGCAAAGGTTAGGCTGACATTACTAACTGATGGTAGCTAGCTGATGTTAACTTAATAAAAATGCCACAGTGTGAGTTTATCAAAAACATTAATATTAAAACTCAACCTAGCTGATGTCTCGCTAGGTACAACCAGCGCTGTTGAGACTGGAGAAACCATCTCTCTACATGGATCTGCTTATAACATAGTCACAGACTGTTGATTAAACTTATTTCTACAACTATGGGCCTGTACGTACTGCTGTAACCTCTGCAGGGCGATGTTTCTCGCTCTGCCCAGAGACACAGCTGTGATAGCTGACGAGGTTGGTGTGTTTACCGGGGAAAACAGAGCTCACAGTCTGCTGAATCAGCACCGCCGCTGGCTGTTTGTCTCACAAACCAACCGCAATGAAAACACAGACACAACCGGAGACTGCAGCCTCTATGCTTGACTCGCACTGTTAGCTCAAAGTCCTTCAGAATGAACATGTCCCATTACCCAACAGTAACGTTAAATTCATTAAATTCAGTTCACCATGTTTGCCACTACGGCTTTGGAGGAAGCGTGACCCGTGTGAGGGCAGTTTCCATGAGAACGCAGCCGTCGAGGCATTCATCATATGGAAGTGGCCGTGGTTTCATCTTCACTGGGTTGGAAAATCGATAGACTAGGCTACATCAGCACCAACTGCACCGTGGCCAGTGTATTAGATCAAGGTCTTCTGACCAAAATGACAATTACCTCAGTACACAGAAAATGCACACAACTGAATTTATTGCCTATATACCTCCATAAGAGACGTTACACACTGACTGACCAGTGAGAAGCTGTAAACATCAAACAGCTCATTGATGAAGTTCAGATTCTAGGAAATGTTCTTTATCCTGACTTTCAAAAATGCATATGTTCACCATCATTCAGAAAAGAGGCATTTTTAACCATCGGCGTACTTTTTGCACATCAAAGTTGCAGAGTTAACTTTGCCAGGGACCTTTCTGAGCTGTAGTTTTCACTATAAAACGCTGCTTCGCGCTAGGTTCAGTCCATGAATTCATCTCAGCAGGGTTATAAATGCCACAGCAGGTCCATTACAGAACCTTTACCTTTTGTGCAAATGTAATATGTGGTAATAGTTTGAAGTCCTGTGTTTTGCATAAATTTTGTTTTTCAATTGATGCACTATGTAGTTTGTCATATTTCTATCGCATTTTTCATTGCTATAGTATGTTCTCCATTGACTTTGTAGACATTTGATAAACTAGAATTTCTACATTTTCCATTTCGATCATACTTCATTAATATGATGAGTGATTTGTATGTTCCTGATACACAGCATTTATCTAACTCTACTGCTCACTTTCTTGTTTATACAGTGTAATATTTGCTGTGCTCTACCACTGCTTAAATCTCTATGAATCAAGCATCCCCAGAGGCGACATTAAAAATGCATGGACTCTTTTCAGTTTGATTATGCAGGAGTTGAATGTGCATACAATAATTTCAGTATTCTTTCTGCCATACCTTAATGTATAGGGTGCATTCCATCCATTACTTGGCCCTGCATTATTCTGAGACAGAAGAATACAAATGTCGTAGACACAAATAACAACATGGATGCAATGTGTAGGAGATGAAAAACTAATTGCAGAGAGAACAAGAGAGAATTAGAATTGCAGATCACCGCTGTTGTGTGTGTCTTGTGTATGTGCATGCATGTTTGAGTTGCAGGGGCAGGGTTTTCAGTGAGACATACAGTAATATCCAGATTAATGTCAGCACCTCTGAGGCATCTGTTGGTATGGCTACATGCCAGGGATTAATAGGGGATATTAGTGGAGGTGGACTGGTATAACTAATGTTGAAAAGAGCCTTTAACAAATTAGAGAAGGTGGCAGTCTGAGGGCATGAGTTACATAAATTAGGGATTCAGAATGAAGACGATTAGCTCAAAGACAAATATTTCACAGTCAGGGACAGAAGTCTATCAGTAGAACACGGACAAAAAGGAATTAGAAAGCCTGCATGATAAAATTCCAATTAAAACTTTTTCCTGTTTTTCTGTTGAGCATGGTCTTTGTATGCTTCACAAAAAGATCTTAAATGAATTTAAATGGACTAAAGTGGAGCTGTGGGTGCAAATTGAGCATCTTTCTTATTGCTGCTCCCCCTCGGATCCCAGTGGGGATTTTACTTTGCTCTCGGTGGAGAGCTGCAGAAGACATTGTCAGAATAACACCTGCTGACGCACGAGACTCTCACAAATCCAAAGTGTGTTTGCGACTGCTGTGCGACTCTTAAACCGACAAAGTGACATTCAGTTGCCGACCCTTTTCAATCTCTTCTTCAAGCTTCTCTCGAGGAGAGGTGGCATCTGAAACAGGTGCTGAGACAGATTAGAGGGATGTCGGCTGAGTGTTAATGGACCAGGGCTCTGTCTCAGATCAGCCAGGGATGAGGGAGATGTCCAGGGAAAAGAGAAGGATTTCATGAATGTCAAAGCCGCAGTGTTGAAAACGAAGATAGAAACACTGAGTGCTTGTATCATCCAATACTTGTAGACAAGACAGTGGAGATAAGTGAAGAGGTACTTAATTATAAATTACAGTAAGTTACTCCTGTGCCGTGAACAACCATGAGAATATACAGTGTGCTGAAATATTTTTTGTCCATTTTATTTGCTGTGTGTTCCTTAGCTCCCTACTGGGGCTCGTCTAAAGCGACTCTTAGACGATGCAATAATTTTGTTTTTCAGTTGTATCCTACTGTCTAACGATGTATAAATGGGGTTTTAGATGCTAAATCTGGATTCTTGGAGTTTCTAGGCATTAAACCTGCATCAGCTCCACTTAAATCAATCAATCAATCAATCAATCAATCAATCAATCAATCAATCAATCAATCAATCAGTCAACCTTTATTTATAGAGCACTTTTCATACAAAGGAGCAGCCCAAAGTGCTTTACATAAAAGCAATATAACAAATAAGACATAGTATTATCTTGTTCTGCTGTACGTGTTAGCAACCTGTTGCCTATTTATACATCCAGGAGACATAAAACATTATATGTCACTAATTTGGAGTCCTCACTTAATAATAACTGTTTTGGCTTTGTTTTGGTCTCCACTAACTCCAAAGTTTTCTGGCTATTTAGTTGCTGAATGCTCCACACAGTCTGCATTTCATGTGTTGATATTAGAAAACTGAATGAGACTTAAAACATTGATTACGCAGGTGGTCTGAGGTGTACATATCTGTGTGTCTGATCTGTCCTACATGGGTTGTTTCTGCCTGTGTCAGACCTTGACTGAAGTACAGTCTGATAAGCTGATCAATAACGGGTACTCCTTGATCTGACATTTTCATCTTAAATTAGGTGCTACAGTTGTCAAGACACCATCTATGCATGCTGGAGCTGGCATGGCACTCCTGATCTCTGGTAATTAGAGGAAACAAACTCTTGTTTTTCGTGATAACCGGTTGCTTATCTCATTATCTTGAGACAACGAAGCTTGTTTTCTTGAGATAATGAAACAATTAACTTGTAACTGCAAGCACAGCCAGAGCTGAGAGGAACTGCTGAGTTGGGTGGGAGTCGCTTTGGGTTTGTCACTGCGATTGACCCCTTTTACATTACATTTAGCGATTTAAGTCAGTGTCAGTATAAAAAAACTGGTAAGGGCAGCTTTAATGTCTAATGGTGTTTAAAAGCTACTTTAAATGCATTGGCACCCCACAAATATTAACATAATTGGAGGAAATGGGTTTGTGAAATTTTTTTAAGCGGCATTGACGGAGTGAAAATAGCTGTAACTTCAACCAAAGCTTTTCAACTGAACACTATTCTCATTGTAAATGCTCGCAGGGGTAAAATATAACACTTTCTCACCCCTTAGCGTCACTTTTTACAGCACTGGGCATCCCTTTAGTGTCTTTTTTCAACATGCAGGTCTCCGCGGTATCGTCCAGTTACACTTTCAAAATAAAGCTTGCTGACACAATAATAAACACATGGTTAGTGTTGTGCAGTCGCACTTTGCTTTGGTTTAAGCACCAAAATACTTGGGAAAAGACCATGATTTGGCTTAAAAAATATGTACGTTACTTGCATATATTAAGTCATGTATGTTATGTTACTTCACTTATGATGTTTTATGAAGCACAGGGAGTAAGAATGGGCTGTCTATAGAAGTCTATTGGACTATCCTGCATGTTGAAAAAGGATTCTAAAGGAGTGCCCAATGCCTAAAAAGTGACCAAGCTTCGGTATGTGATGAGTTGGGAGTAAAAACGGATTGTAAAATAGCACAGATACAACAGTGACTAAATCAAATTTAGGTGGTAATGTTCCTGATTTAGTTCCTGCTGATGGCTTCTCTGTCCATTCATTCATCCATCCACACATTCATTCACCCTTTTTTGAGCTGCTTGTCATGGTGATGAATTGCTTGTAACACAATAGGCCGCTCTGTCATCTTGGTAAGATCTTCAAGAAAAATTTAGCTGCTATTCCAATTCCATTCGTCCTTGTATCACAGCTATTTTTACTGTGTGTCACTTCTCTGGATGGTAACATAACATATGATACTGTATAAACTCACAACATGGGAACAGATTTCAAACCATTTATCATTTCTGAGAAGCATTTTACTAATCTCTTTGAACTGGCAGGGGAACATTCAGCATATATGCCATATGGCGGATTCACACAGCTCATTTACGGTCCATGATATCATGGAGATTATTCTCTAAGAAAAAAGCAAAACTAAACAGAAAACAGTCCATTTGCACAAATTAAACATGTCAATTAAAATAATAACTTTGCATTCATGCACACAAGCTTTTGAACTATTTTATTATCATAAAACACAAACATAGTTTAAATGTGGATTTGCACAACGTTATCAGACAGCTTTGCTGGATAGTAGAGTCAGATTGCAGATTAAAAGTCTGGAAAACGTAATTCACATAGTGCAAAAACAGAGTGTGTACTACTGCAGGTTAATGGAGGATTTATTGCAAATAACCATTAAAATGTGACAGGTCATAGGTTAGATAAAGGCCTGGGATACAAACTTACTGCATCCAAGAGGGAGAATGACTATGAAATAAATTACACATGCAAATTATATAAAACAATTCTATTGTAATTACACTAAATTGAACTGTGCATCCTTTATGATCAGTGGGCCCACCTCTTATTGTTTTGTAGCTTATGTCCTCCATTGGGATGTACTATATATAATATATAAAAACACTTGGGAGATCATCTTTATGATTTCGTCTCAGATAAAAGACAGAGGAGGAAATTAAAGGATAAAGCCAACCTACGCGGAGAGCGAGCTTGACCACACACATTCACACACTGACACATAGCTGAAAATCAATCAAGCAATTGTAAAAGCATCTTATCTTTATTTATAAGAAAATAACCATAATGTCTGAAATCTCATGTGTTCACTTGGAAAGCGCTGCTGTCCAAAATGCAAAATTATAATCACCAGTTGGCCCCACTGGCTACTCACAGGTGCAAATACTGGTTGCTAAATTGTTCAATTACGAATCCGAGCAAAGGGCCAAAGGTGTCTCTCCTCTCTCCTGAATCAATGATAGCTTTGCAGTGAAAGGTAGAGGGGGAGGATGAATGGAAGGAAGACAAAGAGCATCCTGGGTTGTATCAGTCATGCCAGGCAATATTTCCCCTGCTGTTTAGCCCGACATTGTAGAAGAAAACAAAATCCTGGAACTAACATTATCTTGGTGTTGAAGGGAAAATGTAGCAGGTGTGGGCCTCTTATCGTGTTTTTCTTTCAAGTCATCATCCTTCAAAACTGGTTCTTGTCAAAATTTATTCATAGAATGTCACGTGTCACCATCTGAATGCAAATTTCAGCTTTTAGGCGACATTAAAAGGTTTCAAGAGATTGGCAGAAAGCATTAACAACTCGGATTAACAGGCAGAGAAACAATCCCTGAAGCTGCTGTATGTCTGCTGATCCAAGCAGCCTGTTCTCTTTTAAATTTAAAACAGTGCATATGTTATGTGACATTTGTTTTTAATTTCTTTGTGCGCTGTAGAGTGCACATCCATCTGTTACAACAATCCATTATTTCCTAGCTGTTCAGAAAACGTTTAGTCGTTCAATGGAACAGCCAGATAGATAGATTTCAATTTGAAGATGCAGATGAGAGGCTATGGACTCCCAAAAGGTGATGTATATGTATGTTAATTGGCAAGATCCTCGCCCAGCATAACAGGTCGAGACTCATTCTCTCCCCCTACACAGCCATACTTTAAATAGTAAATTTGGCTTTAAAGTGTCACTTCAGAAAGTCAGGACTGGTGTCATGGATCGCTGTAATCTGTGGTCTGTGTTCCTGTGACCATGGCCGCCTGGTTATGTTTGAGAAAAGGGAGGGGCAAGCTTGGGGTCCTTCCCAGAAAAAAAAAAATTCCCTGCTTTCTACACTACTGAACCTTCAGGATTAAGTCAAGAACCAGCTGACTGCACTAGTCCAGATAAGTTAGACGGAGGGTGCTATGAACAACAAGAATGCATCAAGAACAGTAGCTGTAGGTTTGGTGGACCAGGACAGAAGACGGTCATTAGAAGAATGACAAAATCACTTTGAGATGTAGAGGTCAAATAAAAGGTGGGTAAAGTGTAAATGCCCGCTGGCTTAATTATTCAATGCTAAGCGAAGCTAAACTTGCGACAGTACAATCCTACCTTTAGCTAATTCTTTTGCGGTCAATTTAAATGGCATGTTTCTCGCCTATGTAGAGAGTACACCCCTGTGTGGATTGACTGTGATCGACAGCCAGAGCTTGCAGAGGGGCAAATGATCAGCGACAGGTTCGACTGAACCAGCTGAAAGAGTTGGAAAAAGGGCATTTAAGGAAATAAGGAATGCAGAAACACCCAAATCTTTGGGAGCTGGTCTCACTGGACACATTCAAAGTGATTCTAAATTACTTGCAAAGCAAGTGCATCTGGCTGTGGATGTTTTGTATGTTGTGGACAGTTTTTTTTTTTTTTTAATTTTATGATTCCTTGTTGTCATCTTAAAATGTTATGCTTTTTTTTTATGTCTACAGCTGTGTAACTGTTGTGTTGCGTCTTGGCCCTCACACTGTAGAAAAACGACACTTACTCCTGGTTAAATAAATACAAAAAAAGGTAAAATGATCACTGATATAGACCTCTTACATATAATCACCTGATTGCGGGAACTGTATGATGATGCATTTTTTTTTTCCTCTAAAACTGGGACCTCAAACCATAATTTTGCTTCCCCTAATCGAACAGTGGGGATGCATTTGCTCCGCTTGCTGCATTTCTCAGGCACCTACGCCCATGACCATTAACCACCTGCTTGTAGTTGCGTCTCTTTTATGCAATCCTTTTGTAGTGGAAAATGTGTTTCTCTCTCTCACAATGCAGAGCACGTACTGTACCTGCAGTTTACACTTGGACTTTTTCTCATTTTAAAACAAATCAGAAGTCTAAGCTCATGCTGAGCCTCAAACGTCTGAATTCAAAAACAAAAAACTAGTGAGGTGGGATGTCCACGCGGTGAAGCTGTCGTTGAAATCCCGCTTCTTAGACAATGGATTTGGGGCAAGTCAAATATAATTGGATTTGAAATTCACTTTCTACTACTTTTCAAGACTGTCTACAACGACACATTGCAGTATAGACCAATGCACAGAACACAATTGAGATTTTTTTGTTTTTTTAACTAAAACAACACCTCAGAAAAGCCTGAAAAAAAAATCAAGCAAACAAACATACAAACTTTTCAGCTGTTTCAAGCCCCACCGATTCAGTGTTTCATTAAGAAAGTGGTTGTCCGTATTTATTCACTTTATGCTCTTAATAATTGATAAATCACTGTACATGAGGGTTCTTCAGTTACAGCACATTTACACCTTGGAACCAAATTTGTCTTTTATTTAAAATAAAGTTTCTGCATTAGTCTGCAGTAGGACTGTCACTCATTCATGACAAACAGGTGTCAGATAAGAAAGAAGAGGAGCTTCCCCCTTCGCTGCTATATGTCAGGTCATGTTATGATGTTACTAGTTTGTATTCAAGGGACAGTTCACTAATGCAATATGACGTATGGATGTTGAATTGAATGTAAATGTGCTCCTCACGGCTCTGCACTGTCTCTGGTTTGTGCCATTCATGAGCTAATGATACATTCCTAGTATGCATTCAGCTAGATAATTGGATCGGTGAAGACTGCGTGATTACATTTGAATATGATTCAACGTTTAACTTGAATGGAAACAAAAATAGATTACCTAAGCAGATTAAGAAATATGGGAGGAACAGCACACCACCACTGAGCCAGCTCAACCACACACACACACACACACACACACACACACACACACACACACACACACACACACCCACACACACACACACACACACACACACAAAAACTTTTAAAAATATTATAAAACTGGGTGAAAAGCAGCACAAAACCTCAGCCTGAGAGGCAGCCACACCAGCAGTCCTCATGCCAGCAGCCCCTCTTCTGATGCAGCCACGAGAGCTTTTAAGCACTTCAGTCCCACGTCAGGTGTATCTCATTCAGCAATCAGATGTAGCACACCTGGGCAGAGCTAGAGAGGACGGGAGAGCAAAAGGGACAAACAGAATGCACACAGCCCTAACAGTGACCACTGCTTAAAGATGGCAATGTCTGTCAGTTGATCTGCTGATCAACCCCTTTGGTCCAAACTGAAATATCTTGACAGCTATAGATGGATTGACCAGAGGATGAATCCTACTGACTTTTGATCCCTGAGTTTCGCCTCAATGAGGTTGACATGTGTGGATCAGAGTCAAATATCTTGACTTTCACCTTGAGGATACATTCTGATGATTTTGGTGATCCCATGACTTTTCCTTTAGCACCACCAGCAGGTCACAATGACACTTATTCAATGAAATATTTCAATTTCAATTCAATTTCAATTCAATTTATTTGTATAGCCCCAAATCACAACAAAAGTTGTCTCAGGACACTTTACATATAGAGCTGGTACAGGCCGAGCTCTTTTATCTACAGAGACCCAACAATTCCCTCATGAGCAAGCACTTGGCAACAGCGGTGAGGAAAAACTTCCTTTTAACAGGCAGAAACCTCAGGCAGAACTAGGCTCTGGGTGGGCGGCCATCTGCCTCGACCGGTTGGGTGAGAGAGGGAGAGCGAGAGAGTGAGAGAGGCAGAGAGAGAGAGAGACAGAAATGCTGTCGGAGAGAGAGAGAGAGAGACAGACAGAGAGAGACAGACAGAAATGCAGTCAGAGAGAGAGAGAGACAGACAGACAGAGAGAGACAGACAGACATGCAGTCACATTAACAGTGACAGTGGATGTAATAACAGTAATAGCATTTGCAGTGGATGTCAGGCAGGGCCATGGTAGGAGACGTAGCTGTAATCCACGATCCAGATTCAGCCACTGTCCATGGGAACCTGCGAGACGACAAAGCACATTTCAGCAAATACAAAAATGGATTGGCACAAAGTTTTGCATACACATTCATGTTGCCCAGAGGATGTATTTTAATACACTTTGGTGATCTCCTGATGTTTTCTCTAGTGCCACTAGACCTATATGGTCTATTGCATGTTAGGAGTGGAACCAGCAATTGTCAGAATTAATATTGAGATCATATTAAATCCCCATCTAGGTCTTCTCCAAACTGATATATTGGTTGTACTAGCTACTGGACAACAACATTATTGGCTGTTCGTTCCTTACTTGTTTCTTGCATGTGAGTTCTAGTTTGTGCTCCTTATTTTAAAGAGCTACCTTTGTATGCATTTTTTATGCCCTGAAACCCCAAACAGCCTTATTTGCTATGCTAGAATTCCACATGTTAAGAAGACCACTGATTAACTGCAGAAAAAATGTCTTTGTTGAGTATGGTAAACTTCCTGGGGGAAGAAATTCAGCACTATATGTCCTTAATACTATATTCTGTTCACACACTGTAACTTCTTTCTCTGACACAAGTTTGACATCTCCAGGGAAGCTGGAGCCTGAGGGCACGGAGGTTTTGTTCTTGTGGTACCTACAGTACATTCAAAACTGCACAGGACAGACAGCAAGGGATCACAATCCAATGGTGCATATCAGGATCTAAGTTGTATTTGGGCTTTCTTTCATGACATGTTAAAACTCAATGGATAAGTCCTGTCTTACAGTCAAAGATAGAGCTACATAAAACTTTTCATTGTCATCTTAAACCTCTGTCATATTTGTTGCTTTTTTCATCTTGAACCTTCTGCTCATTAGTATTTGCCTCCCTGGATACAAGGTGGAAAAAAATAACAAAAAACTGCAGCTATTATGTGTCTTTAAGGGATTAGAGAATTCACTGAAATGCCATCTGCATTTTACACTGAATCACATAACAGATTAAATCCCACCTGGGATGTGAAACCCTTTGCTTACTTGAAGACTGCAAACTGTTTCTAAGAGCTCACCATCAAAGCCAGCAATCTAAGGATGCTGTATGTGGGATAGTCAGATGAGGAAAGTCCACGTTGTTTAAATTTCACTACATTTATAATCCAGAAAATTGCAAGATTGCATTAAGTGCTACCGCTAAAGATAGTAGTGCGCGTAGTGCGCATGCCTCACAGCAAGAAGGTCACCGGTTCGATCCCCGGGTCAGGCGGGGCCTTTCTGTGTGAAGTTTGCATGTTCTTCCCGTGCATGCGTGGGTTCTCTCCAGGCACTCCGGCTTCCTCCCACAGACCAAAAACATGCTTACTAGGTTAATTGGTGACTCTAAATTGTCCCTAGGTGCGAGTGTGAGCGTGAATGTGTGTATGTGTGTTGCCCTGCAGTCGGCTGGCGACCGGCTCAGGGTGTACCCCGCCTCTCGCCCGTTGACAGCTGGGATAGGCTCCAGCTCCCCCCCCAACCCCGAAAGGGATAATCGGGGTATAGAAGATGAATGAATGAATGAATGATTGATATTTTAGTGTGTGGGGTCAATGTTGTATTCAGAAAAAACACCAGCGTTTTACATTCTGATGAAATATCTGTCCAACTTATTAACAGTGTTTACCATAAAAGCTAATTGAACATTTTGAGCGACAACAGGGAGATCGATTATGAGCTTCATCACGAATTCCCTGCCATCGAGTAGCTTATGAACAAATGAAACATACAGTACAACAGAGGATCAAGGACAGTGGAGACAGGATATTGAGCTGAGAAGCATGGCCTCAATTTCTCTGAAGATGGAAGAGTAACTATTGATTAAAGCCTCTTTCTTTCTTTTGCTTATTGCACTGCACAGCAATCTACAGGCCGCTCTGTAAATTGAACACTGAGAAAAGAAAACCTGGTTAATCAAAGGTCCAACCGCATCAACATGAACAAATTAAGAACAATAGCACTCAGTGGTGAAGAATTTTACTTAGCACAATGCAAATCACTTGCACGTGCATCAATTTTGAAATCCTCTTTAGACTTCTGCAGCATCTTGGCCTGCATGTCTTCGATTCTGAGAAGAGCGAAGGGGGAAATCTCCTGGATAATGACTTCTGGTCAAAGGGATGGGGAATACAGAATTGCTTCACCCATCATATGACAGCTCGTGGCAAAAGTATCACCTCTGTTATCCATGATTTGCATGGTGACGGCCTCAGCTTCATTCAGTCAGTTCTTCATTAAGGTGCTGCAGTAAATTCATGACGATGATACAGAATGTGAGCACTCCTCGTGGCAGTCAGTGAGATTGGATGTCAGTAGTTACGGTAAGTATTTATTTATATATTTATTTGTAGGATAAACCTTTTGAATACAAATGCCTGTGATGGCGACTGTACCAAATTTATCTTTCCAAGAAACTTGGCGCATTCAACCCAAATCCCTCAACATGTGGTGCCCTGTGGTGTTTCCTGGCAAAGAAAGTTCCTCTTTCTGTTTGCTGACATGTAATAAAAAGAAATAAATTAAAACAAGTCGCAGTTGCATCACATACAAGTTTTTATAATTATTTGTATTTCCATAATTCTAGTTAATCTGCAGTTGTGCTTCACAAAATAATTTGGACTTTTTTGCAGTTCCACATATATAAACCCTCTGGGGAAAGAATGTCTGATCCTCCCGGTGACTGATGCTTGTCGTTCACTCTTCACTGATGATGCATGTATAAACTGTGCTAATATTCCTCCAGAGTAAAAGACTGCTTTAGAGGAAAATCAAGAAACAGTTTTCCAAAGACCTCTGACAAGGACAAAACATTATTTTGATCTCAAGTCATCCAGTGTTTAAAAATACTGCTTATATTTCTAGCAAACCACAGAAATTAGCTCAACTTACGGCTTTTAGCTACAGAAGATATAATTTCTGTCCCCGGGGTGCTGTTTGTAGATACTCTGCCATGAACTCATATATTGCTACAACTACATTTGCAGTGCTTTCACACACACCTGGGAACACCACATGGCCAAGCCTCTCTGGGTACAGGGATGATCTTTAATGAAAAGGTTCATGTCTGACATGATCGCATAATTTCACTTCAAACTGAGTGATGAGGAGCAACAGATGTCTCAAGTCTCTGAGGGCTTGAATGAGAGCACTGACAGCGTCATGGTGCAGCTTCATCTTCTAGTGTCGAGAGGAGCAATATGGCATTAAAGTCGAAATGAATCTTGACCTTGGGTAATATGTGGCTTGCTCTTCCACCGTGTTGTCACTGAGAGCTCCCAAGAAGTGTCTAAAACAGACATCTCATGCAACACATCAGAACAATTTCCGACACTGTGACATGTATGATGCACACCATAGTCTACAATTCACACAAGGTTAATCTGAGGCAGTGGGAGTAACATCCCGTAAGGCGGTGCTCTTTGTCACGCAATTTCACAAAGGCACCCAGGGCGTGTCAGTCTAGCATGCAATATTGTGATGAAGCTCATGGAAGGAGTCAGCCTCTGGGAAATAAAGTTGCAGCAATCAACATATTTCTTCGTGCTCAGTGAGCAGATGTAGTGTCTGACATTCCTGGCTTGCACAGACAGCCCTAAGAGGGTCACTTTTCCTGTGATATTGTAGGAGTATTTCTCCACACAACATCATCATTTCCAGCCTGGGAGGTTTTGCTTATTTAGTTACATACCTTGAGATAAGGTAGGGTGAGGAAATATTTTTAACAGCTGTTATGCCTTCCCTGACGGCGCATCTTCCCCTCCCCACTGTAAAAAGACAAATTGAGGAGTCTGTGAAATAACACCAAATTGCCAATTGCTATGAAATTAGAGCATTGAGAAGCACTCAGTAAATGAAACAAAGCTTCATTTGTGCTTCCAGCTATGTGTTTACACCGGGTGCGAATGATAATTTCATGCTCAAAATTAATTTTGTTTTTTACTTGAGGGAAGCACTATCTCTGAAACACTGTGTTTATTTTAGTGTGCTGTTACACTGGATGCTTCTTTGAGGCTGCAGAAAGCATCAACCAAGCAGCTGCAATTGTGGCTCCTTTAAACCACAAGGGTTCCCGCTGTGGTCAGCCAATCTTTCAGAGGGGTCAGCTGAATTAACCCTGAAACTGAAGCCTTGACCACACATTTATGGATATTCTTGTTTTACAAAATATCTCTGTACACATGGGAAAGAAAAAACAAACAATTCCAAATGCTTAAACTAGCATGCCAGGCCAGCAGGTGGTGATAAGATCTATTAAACACCAGAGAAGAACATTCTGAGTGTGCCTGGTCCTATTTTCTGTTGATGGAAATAACTTAAAAACACAAACAATAGCAGCTAATCATTTAATGTATTTATTTGCAGTTATTTAATACTTTTTCTGGCACACAGCCTAGCAGTGTTGACCGAATGTAAACTGACCAATAGTCTGCCATTGTCGTTTCAGGCTCGTCACACAAAGCAACAATCGGCGCGTGCTCCCTTTTGCATGTACACACAGATACACAAAACCATAAACCACAGTTTTGAAAATTCTCAATTGACCTTAAATGCTGCTTGCACATTAATGAGAAGACCAAATGCAGAGAAACATGTTTGTTTTGCAAAATATCTTTGGTGAGGGCCTGAAACTAAGCATACTCATTTAAGTAGTGTGTGGGAGGAATTTGTGAGGAAGTGAAGTCAGATAGGTTCTTAAAAAAATAAGGTATAGAGTGGGACATGTAGCCTGCAGGTATGCTTCGACAAACAAATACATTTCTATTTGAAGTACCTTTGCATGGTGAGCAGAATATAAAACAACAAACAACCCTCAGTTATAGTAAACAACAGGATGACATACGTTTATATTCATGGTCATATCAAGAGGAAACTCTGCATGAATTACAGATTAAGTTTTAGACAAGTCTCTTAACATTCTGAAATACCAACATACCGTATTTCATATCCTGGATATAAGTCTAGATCAATAGATTATGACAAACTATGCAAAAATCTTGCAAAGATACAGCCCAGTAGTTTCTGCAAACCATGGATAAGTTAAATTTGTATGCTCTATATATCACATCACAGTTTCTACAATAGGTATCAAAGTGATGTAGTTCACATTGACAGTTTGTGTACATGACCTGAGTTTTTCTGATCAGGAGGTGGACGGTGGTGGCATGACAATTGCAAGACGACTGCCTCTATCAAGATGGGGGGTCATTTTCCAGCCATGCAAACATGATCTTTTCTAATCCCTAAACAAGTGTTTTTTTCTGCCTAAACCTAACCAGACCTTAACCACAAAATTGAAATGTAAGGTTTCAGAATATATTGCAGTTTGCAGAAATGCACAATGCCAACAATTAATCTTGTGGTTGGGTTGAAAGAGAACATTTTAAAGTTTGTGTTTGCTTCAAAAAGTATCAGTTCATGTTTGAAATACATTATACACCATCAAATTTGGGATTAGTTGATGCTACGCTCTACCTGCTGAGCCACGGCCACGGAATTAGTGACAATGAAAATTACTTAATCTTCTTTTTTCAATAAAATGACGATAATATTTTTGATCTTTTGTTACTGCAAATTCAAACCGCCAAAAGTTTTGTGTGGGCTGCTGGATCCAGTCCTGTACATAACAAAGGTTTCTGTTCAGCTCAAGGCTTATTACACCATAACACTTAATGGTTTTCCACCTCCCGAGGAATGAAGCTTAGCAAAAGTTCAGTCAAAACTAATTAGTTTTAATCTTGTTACTTCAGACAAGCTTTAATACTGTTCCTGCCTCTTGTGTTGTCAGCTGCCATTTCAGTGTCAGATCAAGGTGACCCACCTCCAGCCCATTCATCTCCAGTTTCATTAGAGCCAACCGCCCAATTATTCCAGTGGGCTCCACATCACATCCGTCCACATCTTAAGCTACAGTTGTTCTTCACTCCCTCATCCCCACCAGTGTCTCGTCTCCAGGGGGATATTCCTGTGCAGCTTGTAGCGTGACTTCCCTCTTAAAATGATAACATCACTGTGGGGTTTGACTCGTTCAACTATTCAAATTATTCTGATGTGCACATTATATCATATACATAAATTTAAGTACCCTTTCATCCCTTCTTTGCCTTAGTCTCTCCTGATTTCAATATGTCTATGTTTTCGTGGTTTGCTAAATGTTCGACCTTCTTTACTAATCACTTAGTAGCACAGCAGGTTGTGTGCAAAGGTGTGGCTTGGTTAAATTAAACCATTCAGTTTGGAGAACCAAAACAATGAGCTAAAGGCTGGGCTCCATTTGATTCAGCGCTACTACCAAAAACTTTTTGTGTCATATTTCAAATACCATATCTATCTGTGCAAATCCTCCTTAAAACACCCATTTGAAATATATTCATCTTATTGCGAATTTCAGCGTGTGTGCAGCATGTACCTGCATGCAACTGCTGCTGTTGTCTGAAGCCAGAGCCTGATTGTAAATAGCACTCTGTGTTGTCTGCGCTAACAAGCCTGATAACAACAGTGAGAGATTTATTCCAAGACGAGCAAAACAGTGACTGACAAAATAGATTTATTCAGGTTGCACCATTCTTGTAAGGTGTGCTCTATACCCTCCGTAGCCCTCAAAGAACAAATGCTCTGAGACAAAGGCTTTAGAAAAACAAAGACTGTAGCTGACAAGTCTTTTCTCATCTTCACCCTAATAACTCACACTTCAGCCTCCCAAGAGTCCCGGTAATAACACAAACTACTAAAAGTCATTTCAGATCATCAACTTGAGCTCCACATTGCAATAACAACCACTTGGATTACCCTCACAACAGCAACCCCCCCCCCAAAAAAACACATGCAAATACGCACACATAGACTCATGAGGGCCTGCATGCACATAGATAGACCAGAACAAACAGCACAAACACATCAGCAGGGATAAAACGTCAAAGCTGGAGCTGAACTCTGGAGTGTATTTATTGGGGTGAAAGCTGAAGGAAGCAGGAGAATATGCACTCTCCACCCACAGAGTTGGACTGGTGTCATTACAGACTTGCTTCTTATACCTACAAACACATTTTCCTTCTCAGAGTTTTTATTCCTTTAAACATATGTTTTTACTTATTATGTCCCCACTCTGTTTCATTAACTGAACAACCTCAGGCAAGTTCTGTCTCCCACTGTTTTTGTTTTTAGGGACTGGGACAAAAAATGCAGTCTCACTTTATTTTATTTTTTTGTGCTATCCTCAAACCCTCATAAGCACAAGCACAACCACACATTCATACATTAGACACACACATAAAACAGTGCACACAGGACACATCCAACACCTCAACTTTATAATTTTCTCATTTTAAATATTACACTTCAAATGCTATATAATATTATGTTTCGAGATGCTATTTCTTAGTAATTAACAATGTAAAAATTGCATCTCGTCCAGAGGACCTGCAGAACAGCTTGCTAAAACATTTTTTTCAGCAATCAATTGTGCCAATTCTGTCTAATGCAGTTCAGGTGGGCAACTTCTTTTCTTTTTCCTGTGCTCTTAGTCACAGTGTGGGCAGGTGAAAATTCAGTGCACAACAAAGCGACGCCAGACACAAAGCCTGCATCGGCAGTGCAAAGTCGTATGTTTATCTACAGTGCGACAGTAGGATTTGCAGCATCTCTGTTTGTATACTGGAACGTTCTGCTTTGGTAAACGCTGCCTAGAAGACACAGGATTTCCATTCACCCTTCACAGCTTGTGGACTGTTCTCTGCTTGTGATAACACACTGCATTCGTCATGGCTCAGCGTGGAAGCAGAGTTCACAGTGTGATGTGGGCAGATACTTAAGATATCAGTGGCAACAGGTCATTTAGTTTAGCATATTAATTGCAGAACAGTTGCTTGCCTCAGCCTCCAGAGAGGTCATTTAAAATCTTTCAACATGAGGATGTTCATATACAGTGCAACGAGCTGGGGGGTTTAACCACTTCTATATCTGGGCACTGCCCATCAGTCCAGACAGAGCAGAGTGGTCAAAGGTTTTCCTCCATGACGCATTTCTGTTCAACATGCCGTTCTAGTGGTCTGTGGCACAATGACTCAGAGGAGTGGGTCATGGCTGGCAGCAGGTCATAAACAGAAGGGATGCAACTGCTCACATCCTCAGCCAAATGAACGGGGAGTCAAATGGCTACAGTGAGCAGGGCTTATCACTTGTGCCACCTGAGCAGGGCTCAGTATGTGACTGCTGAGGTGCACTGTCAAACGGCTGCATGCTTTGCTGAAGTCACCTTGAGGCCGGTACCCTGCATGATGATATTTATTCAGCAGCTGTCATTTCGTGGACTACAGTAACTCATTCTAAACCCTGCAGTCATGCACAGCTTCTCAGGCTGACTCATGAGATCCTTTTGTCCTTCTATACTGTAGGGAGTCATCTTAAAGCTTAATCAGCTCCTGACAGTGTGCTGCATGATGCATAGCTACTACTGGCTTTTTATAATTTAAACATCACTGTGTTGTATTTAGCCAAGGGTATTGTTTGGTTGCATTTAGTGCATTGTGCTGAACTGTGTAGGTTCGCCAGACACTCCAAGGTGCACCTAATGCCGCTCCACAGTGGGTTTCTCTGTGCCGTGCCCTTGCTCTGAGCCACACTTTCACGATCCTTTGACACATAGCAGATCTACAGATTCTCATTGCTTGGATTTTGGCTCTGCCTTTGTCAGCCAAAGGAGAGAGAAGTGCCTTTTTTTGTTGTGCAAAAGGACTCACTTCAAGAAATTGCATTCATTTGAATTAGGTCTAGATTCAAAGGGTGAAGGCTTTCCTTCAAAGAGCATTCAACATGCCAGTGGCAACAATGAAGAGAAAAACAACAGGAAGGTCCCATTAACTTCAGGTGATTAATTTGGTTCGTAACCTCAAAAAGCACAAGTTAAAACCAATAATGATCACAAGTTACAGCTCTGCAAAGCAGTCCACTGATGTGTCCTTCTCAGCCAGATAAAACTGGCTTGTTATCTGCAGCCTATACTTACATTACCCTGAGTCATCAAACACCCTAAGGCTCAGGATCACTAAAGAAATCCCACATAAAAATCAACACTCTTATAAATCAGCACACAATCAGCGGTTGAGTTTGGTTGTGGGATTAGGTCTAAATGCCTTGGGGTCTCGAGATACCCAGGCTCCCACATCTGAGGCTCATAGATGTGCTCTGAGTCCACGCAACCCTGATGAAATGTCCCTTATCTTGGCTAACAGTGAATCCTCTGTTGTTCAAACAAAGAGCAGAGGTTACCAAAGGCATGAGAACACACTGCATCATGTAATATTGCAGAAGAGGGAGAAGTCTCTTATGATTCTGTCAAAGATATAAACCTTTGCTGAACGGAAATCTGAGGTAGCATGATATGTTTAACACTTTAACAAAGGTGCTCTTCAAGCCCATGCTCTTTATTGAGATTGACAATTTCCTTACCTCTAGCAATAATAAGCCCAGAGGAATGCTATTTTGAGCTCAAAACAAGCTTATATGATAATTTTGCGAAACATATGGATGAATCAGTACAAGGCTGTGTTCATGTCCAATGTAACACTTGCATTTTTTTCATTCTTGATTCTTAAACTTGACATACGAGGTGTAGTGGATATACGTTAGAAACTGCAGGAAAAGTATTAGTTGCATGGTGGGACAGGCTCTTCTTCTTTTGGCTGAGGGGAGAGAGTCAAGCTCTTCTCATCCTGTTTAAAAACTGCTTGGTTAGGTTAAGGAAGAGCTTGTGGTTTGGGTTAAAACCATTTCTGTTACATGTCTTACATAAGCTCAATACATTATGGAAGTTTAAACAAGTCAATGTTGGCTTTTGGTTTCACGGGGGATACGAACAGTTGGCTGGTTGAAAGTTTTTGTTTTTATTCAGCCCACATCTTCCACTTTCTTACTTTTTATACTATGTCACCTGACCTTTGCTCCCATCATAATTACAACAGCAGTAACAGTAAACGTAAATACAGGTCGCAGTAACTTGCACAGAACACCTTTATGGACGTTTTTCTGGTGTGGACAGATTGACTTTGATCCCAGAGACGGCAGTTCACATCCAGACTCTTGCACTCTATGTGGTTACGTTTTAGCCACAAAAGCACTTCCTTCATACACTTTTTCTGTATTAGATGTAGACCATGGTGTTTTCTATAACCTTAACCAAGTGCTGCCAGTTCCTAAACACAACCATAAGACTGAGTATTTTTGTGGAAAACCAATGATTTACATTGCTAGCGTCAACATTTTTGCAACTTGCCAGACATGTTAAATAATTTCCTCATTATGTTAATAGCAAATATAATCATTTCCTTCAAAATGTATTTTCTGTTGCAAATTGTGCAATTAAAATCACACTGTGCTATGTTGGCCATACATATAACCTTTTGAGAAGTCGGAAAGATGGTGTTTCTTCTCCCATTACGGAAAGCAGTATAGTTCAGAGGGAGCGCTGTGGGAGAATTAATTAACTTTTCAGTGCTCTATTAATAGCAGTTGTTGTTCATCACAAGTCAACATTCAGATGCTGGACTTAGTGCTGTGTGTTACAGATCTATGAGTACGTGATCTGAAAGCACAGGGCGGTAAAATGACGTGGAGGGCTGCATGTGGAAGCTCAGAGAAGAAGCTTCACGCTGGTGAAAAGGTCGTGTCTCAGATTTAACAGGTAAACAGCCAAGATATTAGAGTCAGTTATGAGGCACATGTCTAGTCTAGACACTTTTTGTTGGGCAGTTTTAAAGTTTTAGAGCCAGAATTTTGAATATTTTATGTGCTGTTATTCTTACAGTTTTATTTTTATATCTTTTTCATTTTTTTGTTTCACTGTGGTGCTTATTTGCAGCCTATTCGCAGGTTTTTAGTTTCCATGTGACACATACTTAAAGTCTTAAACCGAACCGTACACCCAGCTACATCTGCTCTCAAGTCAGCACAGCAGTTGGAGAGGAGCATCCTTCAACCTTATTGTACAGTGTTTTGGAAAATGTTAAGTGCTGGGAGCGTTGCAGCACATGCTAATAATTATTTTCACATTTTAAAATCACACATTGGCCTGTAATGTCAAGAGGAAAGCCATCATTTTTAAGACCTCTCAATGTTTCGAACACTATTGTTAGTGAAGTGTAAAACTAGACTCTGCTCCATTGAAAAGGAACGAGGGACTGTCTGAGTGGAGTCATACTAAGTTATGGCAGTCACATTAAATTATTTTGTTTGTATTTCAGCACTGCAAAGGAGGCTCCTCTTACCTATCTCTTGTGCCAGACCTCAACCTCTCGTCAAGGTCTACAATATTTGTCCTGCATGAGGACTTGTTGCATCAAAGCCAGAATCACACTTTATATCAAGGTTCAAACTCTGATTTTACATCTCAATGCGGTCTTTAGAAAACAGTAGAGCGTCTTTCAACCATTACGCCAGACAACAATGTCAATAGACCGTTCTGCAAAACCCTGGATTTTTATGTCCAGAGCCAGAGTGTTTAAAATGATTGCTTTTTGCGTTTTGACACACGGCAGCTATGGTTACTGTCAGGACAGTGCTTATGACAAATATTATAGTATGGTTAAGGTTAACAAAAGTTTGTGGTCATGGTTGATAAAAATGACTTTACTTCCAGGTCTGGATACAAACCCCAGTCTCAGGCATGAAAGGTGAATGTGCTACCCCTCCGTGCACCACTCTGGTATCCACATCCCCATTTCCTGCTTCAGTATGGTACACTACACTACTTCCTGTGCTGGCATTGGATGCAAATCGTAAACCATGAGGTGTGGATTTGTCCAGTGTGGCTGTAATTCCTGGGGATACTGGCCTGGCATGTCGATAAGATTTAGTAAAAGGACACACACATACAGTGTTATAGTGTCATTTTCATTATCCACCTTTAAACCCCCAAATAAAGCCTTTTTTTAAAGTAATGTTATGCTGGAAGAACTTCTCACTTAAACTTATGTATATATATATATATTTGTTCACTTTTTGCTGTACTTTGGATATAAGCTGATTAATATCTATTTTCCATCTTCCGCACACATTCAGGCTTCATCCACAGGCATCAACAGGTATATCAGCAATGCACATTTTCATTCTGCAAGCTCTCTCTCTCACTTCTCCACCTGAATGCTGCGACTTTTTCCTCATGAATAACCGCGCCAGGTGGGCGGCAGGTGTGAAATGTCAGAGTGACAAAGCTCCTGATCTGGTCACTTCGGCGTGTCGGCCGTCGTTCACCGGGTTGCTGCAGCACGTGGACGAGTGAGCGATTGCGCGGCTCTGATTGGTTGGGCACGCGGATCCCAGCAGGAGCTCCGTGCTCTGTACTTGACGTTACTGTTGCTCTGATTCACAAGCCCGAGAACACCGCTGGGCTCAGTGTGCGCATCTCTCCTGTCGGACTTGGGATTAATCTGCGGTTATTGACAGCGGCGGCTCGCACCATGGATGCTACCATTTATCAGATCATATTCGGGGAGCTCGGGGACTTGAATTGTAGTTTGATAGATGCTTTCCAGGACACTTTTTTGGAAAACGCTTCATTGTCATTGCTGAGCACTGATGGTAAGATGGAACTGCTTCCTTTTTACATTGAATATTGAGAGGTCTTGGATAAGGGAAGAATAAGCATCCGCCTTTTTTTCTTTACTTTATTATCTTTTTTAAGGTCTATATTGCAATGCCACAACCGATGAGATTGGAACCTGCTGGCCCCGGAGCAGCACCGGGAGGATAGTAGAGAGACCCTGCCCTGAGTACATCAATGGGGTGAAGTACAACACAACGAGTAAGACCTTTATGTGCCAAAAGTTCCTTCTCTTGCATTCATTTGGGTTAAACCATTTTGTGCACAACAGGTATGTCAATTATGAAAATAAATAAAATAAACGCACAATGCTGCCAGATGTGCTGGCTTCAGGTAAAAGTCAAATATCACGAGCAGACACATGCAATAATTTCATGTGTCTTCGTGCAGCCATTTTGGATTTTTTGTCAACTTTTATTATTATTATTATTATTATTATTGTCTGTTGAAGCTTCTGTTCCTCATAGCTGACTCTCAGTGATCATTGCACCTCCTGCCACTGGAACAGCTGCATGAGGATGAGCGTTTGTGCTCTTCACGGGATGTTAAACGACAAAGCTCTGCAAAATCAGTGCAACATCACTGCAATTCTTGACCTGTTCTGTTGCATGGTTTTGATTGTTCTATCACTTACCAGCTGACCAACCCTGGACTATGTGACACGTTGAAGTATTTGGATTTCAGCTGCAGTGGTTTTATAAAGAGAAAGAAAATATAGAAACCTTCAGTGTTGGTCAAGGTAATATGATTCTGCAAGTAGAAGAATTCCATAATCAAACAGAAGAAATTAATCACAGGCAGAGCTGCAGATTTACTCACTGACAAGAGCTTCAGTATTGCAGAATGTCACCCAGGTAGCAACATTTTCTGGCCACCTGAATGTGGTACACAGTTGAGTCTATGAGGTCTCCTCCAGTCACATTTGTTTTGCTGAATCTAATAGACGCCAGCTCCAGCAGGCTGAATTTATGACAATGCAGCTTCACCATACCAGAAAAAGTTGTGGTTTAAAGAAAAATGTGCAGCTGTTTCACTTTTAATCAGCTTCACATCTTCAGGTCTCAACATCAAGCTGCAGCCGATGTCACAGGCGATATCTGTAGTTCTCTGCTCAACTCGATTTCAGCAATAAGCTGAAGGGATGGTTTTTATCTGCTGTCCTGAAAGCTTGTGTAACTCCAGTGCCAAACAGTATCTGCCAACAGTTTTACCGAGAGCTGAGAACAGCATATCACAGCTCTCAACCACCAACACGTCATGTTATGTAACCCCTCTATTAATCATAAGACTGACCAAGTTGTTGTTGACACATTCAAGAAAAAGAAAATTGCCGTGTTCATTTCGCAGCATTACAGCAGAAATGAACTCCTGTGATGCAGCGAGGCACGTGTGTTTCAGGTTGACAGCGCAAAAGTTTCACAGGCTGGATTCTTCATTTAGTGCAGCTGTTATTTCTGTAACCCCACAAACCTCTGCAAGACACACTCATTCACACACCTTGCTCTCTGCGTAGTCACCCCTCATTGCATTGATTCACCCCTTGCTCTGCTGGTGTCTCAGTATTAGCTGGACATGCCTGCAGGTTTGATCCACTCTGTGTGAAAAGTGCAGTTATTTGCCATGACAACACGTGCCAACACCCTCCCTGGCTTATCCTGCCATTGATATGTTATTTTTTGACTGGCTGAGGAGGCGATATTAATTGATAATTGATCTTCCAATCAAACAATAGCCGTGTCAAATACACTGGAGTATAATGACATTTTGCGTTCACTGGACATGATGGTGTAATTGCCCTACTTTTGTTGCCTCCTGATGTTAAAACAGGTTGGTTGGGCGAATTAAATTGGAAAGAATTAGAGTCAAAGAGAAAACAAAGCCCCGAAGTCACATTAAGTCACATTCTTCAACATATTGCATTTCTGATTGATTGAAACAGGTGACAGATTTCTTTGTTCCCTTTTGTAGAGCCCTTGAGTAAGATGATTACATGAATCAGTCTTTCTGACAGCAGAATGTGTAGGTTTTATGCTTGCATCATCATCAACATTTATTATTAAAAGTGTACATTTTTATCACAAATTGGGCTGCTGATTACTGTTGATTTGCCACATGTAAGCGCTCTCTGAAGTGCATGACACCACATGTGAGCAAATCCTTTAATTTACCTCATTTTCCACAGTATAGAAGGGCTTTCAGACAAGGAACAAGATGAGGGAATTTTACAGTTTCTCCACTTTGCAGTCGTAATGGAAAGTATTTTACAGCTTGTTTCACACATTGACTGCGTCGTCTTGGGACTTTTGGCTGTTTCCCTCCTCAAGTCTCACTGTAGTGGAAAATAATAGACATTGGATCATTGGATTTTGTATCAGAGTCACTGTGACAGACTTGATTGGTAGGTGTCTGGGATCAATTGTCATATATGAAAAGACGCAGGAGTCACACTGGATAAGAATTTGCTGTATGGGACTCGTTCATGCTTGATCATGTGACAGAACATGAGCATCTCTGTAGATTATTGTCACAATGCATGAGCATGGAGTGTTTTGGTGGTGGGGCGGGGGTTTGATGGGACCAGAGCATGATGTGTTTAAACATTGCATGCCTAGTCTTGGCACGCACTTTTCATGCATCAAAAAGAGGCTCGATTTTGACAAATCTATGGCACTGTTCCTCAAGCTACAGGAGATTTTTATTTATTTCTAATGAACAGAAACTTGGCCAGTCCTCCTCTGTGATCCACTGAGCATCTATATGATAAATGCCAGGATGAAAGCCATGTTAGGTGGGTACATGAGGGAGGGTCATAGACGGGGCAGAGTTCATATTAAAGGAATAGTCGCTCTACTTATCCATTTAGCTCAATATTTGATGATGGCTACAGGATGTGTGTTGAATGTTAGGTATAGCTTTCTTTCATATACTGTATGCTGCAGTGTCACAGTGTACCATGAGGACCTGTTGACCTTTTACGTCAGTAGAGCTCCACATGCACATTAACAAGGCAAACTACTCACTAGTGCTAATTCATTTCCTGTTCGTCTTTCAAGGACATCCAGTCAGCTCAATTTAATATATTAGGGTGAATACATTAGTGCAGGTGGAGCAGGGAAGCCCTTACAAAAGTCTTAATTGCATAACTGAATTGGATGCTGCCTGTTTCTACAACAAAGTGACATGTGTCCTGAGACGGTGGAGACGATTATCTTGATCATGCTGGGTCGCATTAGGCGCACCCATTTGCAGCCACGCAGAATTGCAAATTTGAAATCACAAAATAGGTCAGACTAAGAATAGAAGTAGGCCCCAACATCGCAGGAGCAGGTGTTAATTAACACATTGCCATTGCACGCAGAGTCTGAAATAAAGTCGAATTAGAAGATTAATTTGATGTGAAGCGACAGCATGCTGTTTTGCAAACGAAACCCTTAACTGTGTGTGCAAGTCTCCCATACAGTATCTGACCTGTGGGACTAACAATAGATTCCCCTCCATGTGCCTGCTCGGAATGTCTCGGAGCTAAACATTTAATGCTACAGGCCTACATATGAGACAAGCGTGACCCAGGGTGGGCTGCTGCGATATTTTAAGGACATGCCCCTGTGCTTTGTACTCCCCGTTGCTCAATCACTGGAGGATATAAATGCAGTATCCTGTGTGTAACCTTGCAGGTTTTCTGTAGTACTTTAAAAATAAACGGTCGAGCAAGTCAAATGTCAGCAAAGTGTTGGAATTCTCTGTTAAAAATCAGAGGTTACACAGACTTAACAGGCCCGCTCAGGTAAGGGGCTATAAATTCTTTTCCATTTCTTCAAGCATATATAAATATTAATGCCTCTTCAGAGTGGCTTAAGAGGTTTATGCATTTTTAAACCTTCCCCCGTCCCGTTGTCATTTTTTTCTTTCTCTGCTGTGTTTATTCAGCTCTCTGGTTTACATGGAATGCACATCACCGCAGTCGGCGCAGAATTGCGACTGTACATGTGGCTTAAAGTCATTCATTGTCTCTGCTTTGTCACTAGCGTGTGATGTGCTCTCTGTAGAGCCTCAGGCCAGACAAGATGTTCACAGCAGTAGAGATGAGTGATATCATCATCAACGTGTCAGTTTTTCAAATCTGAGCTATGTCTCGATGACTTTGCCTGCTCAGACTCTCAGAGTGTAACTGTAATTATTCAGTGAATCTTGCTTCGTCCTTTGGTAGTCTCACCTCATCCCTGCGTGTCCCCGCTCATTGTCACAGAGGAGACATTGTGTCAGCTCATAATGTACCTCCCCAGTCAACACAGTTCAAAGTCAGGATCGCTGTTTCTACAATGGGACTTTATTGATTCTCTTATCAGGAGTAATAAAGTCAGCGACGTATCAGCAGCGTGCTCTGTATCAGGTTTGGGGAGAAGAGCGGAGATGCTGTAGCATTGTGTGTTGGGAATACAGCTAGATGCTTTATTTTAAATCAGAGATTAATCTGTGCAACATCACCTCGTCTTTCGGAAGCAAACATGAAGCTGAAATAGAGCGGTGAATAAATAGAGACAGGTTCATTGTTTAAAGTGAAAATTGTTGCCTTTCTCCAACTCAGGAGGTTCATGCTAAACAATGCTTTTTTTAATTATACGGCCATCTTTTCCCCAAGAAGAAACAGTTGCAATCACTTAGATGCTTTATTTCAGGGAAAAATCCCTTATTAAAATTGCTTAGGAGCCACAAGTGACATTGGAGGACAGGCTGTGTGTGGCTGTGTGGCTGATTTAAGAAGTTAAGGATATTGACTTAACCAGTATAGAAGAAATCCTTCAGCTTGTCAAAGGCTTAGTCACTGTACTGGCAGCATGACCTAAGGCTAAAGTTTGCTTACAGTCTAAATGAGCATAATAATGCCTTGCATCTTCTGTCATGGCCCCACAGTTTCCCTGTGGAAGGGTAGTAAGAAATTCTTCTTTCTTCATTAGAAAAGCCTGTGTAGACATACAAACTGCACATATAAAACTTTATTTATTGGTTTTAAATGTCCAAACCGCAGAGCATCTTGGATTAGACGCTCAATCTGTTGAATCAAGTGACTTCCCACTTGCTGTTCCTCATGTGAGAATCACACACTTTTCACTGCCACAACTCATGCTTTTTTCTTTGCTGGGTCTGTTGATTGCTCCAAAGACCTCTTTAAAGTACCTCTCCTGCCGTGAATCCAGCCCCTTGAAACCTTTGATTCACTTCTCCACAGTGAGACTGGGTAAGAGGTTAGTCAGTCAGCAAATTCAGGTCAGCGTGGGGAGCAAACATTTCACTAGCCACTGCGCACCAAGTCCCTCAGGGGGACCAATCAGCACCAGGCTCCACTGGCTACACTCACCACTGCCCCAATATCCACACATACAAGAATACAGCGCAACACAAGACAGGCATGTTTGAAGCCATCATACAATACTCCCAACCTTGGTTACTGCTGTGGAGAATGGAGCTCTTAGCTTTTAGTTTTGGGTATTGTCTTGTGTTATTTTAATGTGTGTGATTATTTGGTAGTATTTTAGAAATGATTACTTTTTTTTTTTAAATTTTTTTTACACGCATTAATTTGTTTTGATTATTAAATTCCTCCCTGGCTCCTAAAACTTACATCAAATCAGTGATGTCTTGGGAGCTGTTTTCCAGTTCTCCAATCATCCTTCCAAATTGACATTTTCACACATCAAAACTCAGAAGATGGACCAGCTTGCTTGTTAAGGGCGCCTAAAATCTCAGCACAGAGGTAACTGTGGTCTCAGGGGTATGGATCAACAACACTTGTAAACCCCCGCAGTGCTGCAGGCATCACATCTTCTTTATCTCGTCTCTGTCTGCAGATGATTCGCCCTCTTGTTACTGACTGTCGCCGGTGTCGTCATTGTCAGACAAAAGAACATTGAATTGCACAAGTCATGTACATGCACAATATGTACGGTTTCTAAGAATACTGTTGCCAATATAGAAAATAAATGCAGCTGTTTTTGCTTAGTTGAAAAAAAAACATACAACAAATTGTTAAAAAATGCACCAGATGTAAGGAATAATGTGAGCATATATTAGCATAGATAACAGTAGTGCAAAAAAAACATTAGGTTTATGATGTGGAAATGGGAAAAACAACATAAACACATGCTACATTAAATGCTACTGGAGTTTAACAGCCTGGCAGCTGTTGGGATGGAGGACCTGGGGTAGTGTTTGTTCTTACACAATGGATGCAGCAGTCTGTTATTGAAGGAGCTGCTTAAGGAGCTGTCTCATGCAGGGGGTGGGGTGAGTTGTCCATGATCGATGTCAGCTTGACTGACGTCCTCCTCTCACCCACCTCCTCTATGTTATCCAGAGGGCAGCCCAGGACAGAGGCAGCTCCTTTACATACTTACACTAAGTAAGGTTTTGATGGGTGACTTTTACTTGTGCTGAAGCCTTTTCACAGGGTGGTATTGCTACTTCTACTTAAGTAAAGGATTGTAGGAAGGTGTAATATACCCTCAAGCAAAGGAGTGGGCAACATGACACCACTGACTCACACAACTAAAAATTCATTTGCAGCATATTCTTTTGTTTCATTGACAGCACCTGCAGCGTGTCTTGTTATTGCAGTAGCCTGCTGTAAATTACTTGAATAAAGTGACAGTATATGCTTTTTAGCTTTAACATAGTATAGTATGTTCTCATTATCCAAACACGCTATTCTCCATGTTTGGCTTGCCGGTCTGCCTCAGGGCCGCACACTTGTAGCATGCGGCCTTTTGCTCATTTGCTCTCACCAGCTGACTTCATCGAAGTCTGAGGTGAGTTTGACAGCAGTCTCGCGGCCAAACGTTTGAATCTATGACTTTCAATTAGAGTTATTACTAACGTGTCATGGGGGCATGAAAAGAAAATCGGAAAGCTTAAGAGACACAGCTGTGAGTAAATGATTACCCAGCAACTCTTCCTCAGGCTGCGTTGGCCTGTCTGCTTCAGTGATCATCACTCAAGGCACGGTGCTTTTTAAGAGAGTTTTTTCCTTGCTAAACGCTGGACTGACTGTTACCCAAACTCCGTCTTTGCAGTTGTTCACGGTGTGATGCTTGTAAGTTGCGCAGTGAAGCTACTTGTCAACCTTTTATCAACCATGATGTTAAGCCAACAATTCTGATAATTGATTAATCGTTTTAGTCATTTTGATTGTTCAAGAAGCATGGGTGGCCATTCCAATACTTTAGCCCTGACTGACATATCACAGCAGTGTGATGATGACATGACTTTTCCTGTAGCATCACCATGAAATCTGCTAGATGGATTGGCACCAAATGTTATACACACATTGTCTGACTTTGGGGAGCCCCTGATGTTTCTTGTCTGTGTCTGAACAACTGTTGCTGTGAAACTTGACACAGACATTCATTTACCCTGCAGGCTGTAATAACTTTGCCTACCATCTTTGTGACATTTTTTTAAAATTTGTCTAGGTCTTTGGTTTATGAACAAACACCTGCAGAACTAATGACACTGCATCAGCCTCAGCTGTACTTTGTAATTAGTGCTAATTAGCACATGCTAGCATTTTAACACTACTACCTACAATAATCATGGTGACATTAACTTTGAGAACATGATAGCTTGCTGACATTAGCTAAAATTAGCATGTTGACATTATCTTTGTGAGTGTGATAGCTTGCTTGTAGTCCCGCAGCCTAACATGACTGTAGACCTTTCTTTTTCTTCATGTTCATGAAAAAGTCTGAAACATCTCTGGTTCCAGCTTCTCTAATGTGGATGTCTGCTGGTTTCCTCAGATATCTGATGTTTAATTGAATACTTTCGGGCTGAACACAGTGATTCAACATGAGCCTTGGAAAATGGACATTTTTCTCTATTTCCTCACACGTGATTGACCGAACTAACTCATGGATTGATCAAAGAAATAATCAGCACCCAATAATTGGTAATGAAAATAATGTAGCCCTGTTTGTGGAATTAGCCTGGCTACTGTTGAGCATTAAGCTTATGCAAATATTAGCACTACAATTAGCAGCTCTTTTTAATATAAATGCAAACCATTTATTTATTAGAAATAATGATGCAACAATAAATAGCCATAAAAATCCCATGCTTGAACTGTGCATCATCCCTCTGACTGTTCTCCAGCTGGGGTCATAAGTGATGCAATGACCTCCACAACCTTTAAAATCTGCATATTCTGTTATAAAGATAAACAAACAAAATATTTACTCAGAGGAATAATAACAGTTGTATGCCGTACTCTCTCTCTCCTTTTGAAACCCAAACAAAACTTGCCCCCTTCCTTTAAGTTCGATGCAGAAGAGTAGCTTTCTGTTCCATTTGAATTCTCTTTTTACAGAAAATAATCACCCTATTAGACATCTGACTAATACTGAGCAAATTCAAAAAGAACATATTCCTTTCAGGTTCATTAATGTTTAACCGGAGGGGGTATTTCGATTCTCGGATGTCTCTAATGACAAAACAACCTTGCCATAGGGCATAAGCAAGTAATACATTAGAACTTATGTCAAGTATATATGTGTCGTGCTCCTTCCCTTACTTCATTTATGAAATTCAATGAACCATCTCGTGTAATGAGTGCTATATTCATCCCTCCCTCCCCTCACAGGGGAAATAGTTCTTCAGTCCCGTCTATGCAGTTGACATGTTCAGAGGCAAAAAAAACAAAAAAAAAAAAAAAAACAAAAAAAACATCACATCAATAGAAACATCACAGATGTGTTCAGTAACCTCCAGTTTGCTGATTTCCTTCTCCAAGGTGCATTCAGATTTGAGCTATTCTTTGTAAAGTGGCATAATTTTCACAAGATTACTCAATTTGTCCCTTGAAATAGCCTCTGCAACCTGGTGGAGCAGCCCCGCTCCCTGATCAAGCCGCCAAGTTACACAGACAGTTGTTTGTTCCCAGTCCTTTAGAAAATGTAAGACATCACTCCCGACACAACAATATGTGACAAGCCACAATGCCAAAATAGGTGTTTGTTTTTTTCCACTCTTTTCCTGACAAGACAGATGTACTGCTTGGGTTGCAGTTCTGTAAAATTATATCATGGTATGCTAACATGCTCATGATGAAAATGCCAACATAGTGTTGTTTAGTTGGCATAATGTTTACCATGTATACCATCTTAATTCAGCTTGTCAGCAAGCAAACATTAGCTAATTAGCTCAAAACACGAGCGTAGCAATCCATCTAATCCAAAGACATTGTCTTGAACAAAATGGTGGCATGTAAAAATGTTCAGACTTTCTCCAAACATGCTGCATCTCAAAATTGTCAATTTGAGAGAAGTGACAAACAGAAGAAATTCAAATGATTATTACTGATGTATTTGCTTATATATGTTAAAGTGCTCATTGATCATCACAAGTAAGGAAACAAGCAAGTAAAGCTTTATGTATATAGCACTTTTTAAAACAATATTAAACACAGCACAATAAGAGACAGACCAGAAATAAAAGAACCAAAACTAAGACAGGGATAGGGATCTTTATAAAGGCTTGCCAATAAAGACAGTTAAAAGATTCTGCACATCTGATAGATTTGGGAAGATGGTTCAAGAGGTTTGGGGCTAAAACAGCGAAGTCACAACCGTCTTTTGTTTTACAGTTGGAGCGGCAGATGAATAAAAGGCAGAGATTTGAGGATTGGAGTGGTCCAGAAGTGGAATACAGGACATGGAGATCAAAAATGTAACTGGGGTCAAGCTTAATAATGTGTTGGTCAAAAGTCATACGCTGATCAAAGATAATACCAAGATTCTTAGAGGTAGATTTGATGTTGGAGTGAAATTAACCAATAAACTGAGCAGCCATAGAGGAGAAGTTGTCAGAACCAGTTGAAAGAACTTCTGTTTTGTTGGGGTTTAGATGGAAGAAATTCTTTGATGGCAGCTAAGCAATCATGGAGGGAGGACTGTTGATTCGGGTTATTGGGTTTAGAAAAGAAGCAGATTTGTGATATGGTATATCCTGAAAGCGGCTAAACAAGTGAGCCAGAGGAAGCAAGTTCAGTACAATGAGAGGATTGGTCCAAGGATTGACCCTTGAGGGACGCCACACGATTTTTGGTACGGACATTGATTTTGTACGGACATCTATCTATCTTTTTCAAATAGGAATAAAACCATTTTAAAGCTGTACCAGAAATGCTAACCGAGTTACACAACCTATCAAGTAAAATGGCATGATCAATGACATCAAAAGCCATTGGAGTATTGGAGTATTCATCTTTGTCTGCATGCATAAAACCGTCCTTGGGTAGTTTTAGTAATGTGGTCTCAGTGACGAAAGCCGGATTGAAACTTGTCAAAGATGTAAAGTAATTACACAGGTCTACTTAGCTCATGAGGAGTGCATTTGAGACTAAGCTTTTACTCTGATGCATGTAATCCCTGGTCTGTGATGAAGCTGTCAGTTATTAAGATATTCTATGCTTGAATGACTTAGATTTATTTTAGTATACGACTCCATTTGCAAAGATTGTTGGATGACCTAATAGGTAAAGCCCATCTGGAAAGTAAAACTTTCATGCTTCCCTTAATTTGCAATTACATAATTTAAATGGTTTTCGAGGTATTTTTAGTCATCTCAAAGCTCTTTCTGTAGAAAATACAGAGATAAACAGTATGGAGCTATGACTTTGGAGCTGTCTTACTGTCATAAAATGTGCCTTTCAGAGAACAATAACACTTTAAGTCTCTGTGTGTGATTGAGCCATTTCTACATGTTGTCAGTTAGCTGTAATTTCTCATACATGTTATAAATTGCTTTTCTTTTCCTTCTTGATGGAAGGACAAGGGAGTTGCAAAGGCCACTAGGACAAATTGAGGAAGAAAGAGAAACATCCAAAAGCAGAGAAGCTGTTAACAACTTCCCTGCTGATCCAGCTGTACACTTGTTCTATTCTCAAGAGAAACTACATGAAAAAAAAAGTATTTCAAGCCACTGAAAGTCACCGAGTGTGGTCTGGTAAATATATTTAATTTTCTTTGGAGGACTTGGAATTTGCTGTCTTTATTTTTGTTAATGTGCTGCTAACTTGCCAAGAAAGACGCCCCTGCACTCTCTATGCACCATGGATGTTTTATAAATGTAGTAGCAGGTTGGTCAGGCAAGCAGCCAAAGCTCTTAGACTGACCCCATATGTCTCTTGTTGATTGGCTCAGCGGAGGTAGACCTGAGCTTATGGGGTTTGGTAGTTTATGAGGGTGCTCCACTCCCTGGAAATTCCTCTGTTTAAACCTGCTGCAGCATTTCTGGAGCCACATATCCCACTGTCATCTCAATTGTCAGGCGTAGGAGGAAGAGCATGACACAGAATCTTAGAGTCACTCTGAGAAAACAGTAAAACAGTGGGATTTCTACTCTGCCAGATTCCCTGCTCTGAATTCTACCCTGTGTTTTTGTCTCCTGCAAGCACAATACAAATGATCTTTTTCTAAAATCTGCACTCATGTTAGCAATGTTCCCAGGATGCAATTTAAACTACAAGAAGCAGAAGTGGGTGTGTAATTTTCAGCAAAAATAAGTCTTTTTTTTTTCACAAGCTGCAAATGTGCATGACACAGAAAAAGCTTGAATGTCTTTTTTTTTAGAGCTCCACCTTCCCTTGGGCCGCTCCCTTTATAGAAGCCATGAGTGTGTGTCAAAGTGTCACAGGAGGAACAGATGACAGAACAAAGACGTTCAGCATAGTTTCTCGAATGAGTGTTTCATTTCTAAACTTTTAAACTTTGCATACAATGTCAAACATTCACTTCATATACAACTTTTTGCAACACCCCGATTTTCCAGGACCACCACAGAGGACGTAATTAGATGTATAAATAATCCCTGAAAACACACGCAGGGCAGGTTATGAGTTAAAAGGCTTTTCCCTGTTTAAGTGCTAATTACTTCAGGAAGTCAACAGTCAAACGCATATCTGCATCTGAACAGAAAAGCTCAGAGTTAAACTGCAGCTACAGCACCGGAAAGCTTTTACCCAGTGGAATAAGTTTAATTACTTTGTGATGTATGTGTGACTTGTGTCCTAGCATAGTGTGGGCTTTCAGTACCCTCAGGATAAACCTCCCCGAGACGTAGTTTAGGTAATCCATGTGCTGATAATGCCAGGGAGCCAGGGATTTTGTCTTGCTTTGAAAAAGAAGGATCAGCACCTCTGACAAAATGTATAACAGAACAAATGTGACAAGGACGGGACAGTATTATTATTTTATTTGTGAAGTGGTTTGGCTGCCATGTTGTGTTTGATCAAACTTAGGTCAATCAAGGCCTTGGGAATAGTGGCACTTTAATGTTGTGATGTTGGTTTGTTAGTGTTGACAAGTTAGACTCACTGGAGACTAACACTTTGTGATCTGAACCACAGGTCATCTGATTCATATATGTGAGATATTTGGAAACTGGAGGCAGTCCAGTCATTTCTCTCCAGATACAGAGCAGTTTGAGTTTTTCATTATACCACACAGAGGAAGTGCCTCATGTTTTATATTATGTGTTTGGACAAACACATCATCTAGGGCATTCTTTCTCCAGCTAGATGATAAATGCAGAAAACATGTGAGGGAAAAAAAATGATTTGCCCTTTGAAAAGGACACTTTTGCATATGAGACAAAAAGGGCAGGGGGGTCACTGACACACGTAAAAAAGGCAAAAATAACACACATGGAGATGAGAAGCAAGCACCAAAATGGGAAGAACCATCCTGACACTGTGAAAAAAAAAACATAATCCAGAAACTTACATTATTATAAAACAGCTTCAGACAAATGTCAAACGATTAGTTCAACTCACTTCTTTACTTCCTCATATTGTCTTTCCACCTAATTATTGCAGAGGTTACACAAAAAAGATCACGGCTGGCTGACTGATT
The DNA here is from genome assembly GCA_037975065.1 of Chaetodon trifasciatus. Lineage (NCBI taxonomy): Eukaryota > Metazoa > Chordata > Actinopteri > Chaetodontiformes > Chaetodontidae > Chaetodon > Chaetodon trifasciatus. The sequence continues at coordinate 9,785,687 of JBBMOE010000012.1, read as the reverse complement.
TTAGAAGTTGTGAGTATGTCCTAACCGCATTCCTACAGACCCTCCTAAATTGTAACGCACTTTTCCCCAAGCTGCTCCTAAGAGTGAGTACATCTGCTTGCCATTAAGAGCGTCTGAATACAGCTGTCTGATTTGCTCAACAAAGATACTGAACACACTATAAAGTAAAGTGGCATATAGCTGTGCTATATTAAGAAGAAAGCATTAAGCATAGATGACACTAAGAAATCATTTATACTTTTTCACTGATTCAGCATTGCACTCCTACAACCTTGTTGGGCAGCTTAAAAACCTACATCACACACAATACAACTCGACTGCAAGCAGTCAGAAATTGTATGCTATGCTCGTAGCGAGTCGTCGCCTCGAGCTGCTTGCCTTGAACAGAGATGAGGAGCGGGCGACAGGGGTCTGATAAACTCCCTTCTTCCTAACACCACACTTTTTATTAACTTGTAGTCTTCACACCCAACTGATTCAAGTGACATTGCTTGAGGCAGTGCTGCACATTTTCTCACATAAAAGGCTTTATGCAACTTGTGTTCACATACTTCCCAAGATTGTAGTCAAATCTTGACGTGTGAAGTTGATGGACTTCCTCTTTAATGTACAGTCAAATTATGATTCATTCCTGGGTAGAAGGTTTTGATTAAAGCATTGATTAAATATAATCAAAAACAATAAAATTGTCAGTGAAAGACAGAGTTTTCTGTTTGTCCTGCAGCTGTTAAGACACTCTCATCATTCTACAAGCGGGTACAGTTGCAGTCATCTAAAATTGCCCCCGGGTTGTGATGGAGCCCATGCTGATCCGTGGCTAATCCCCACCGGGTCCTTGCTCTGCACTCGGTTGGTATGTGACGTAGTGAATGCCCCAGTGAACCCTCTGGAAACTTCAATTGGAACGTTTTACCAATCCAGCCGGAGGTCTAACAGTTTATCGCCATTGGACTGCTGTGTGTGAGGCACTTGTTACGCTGTGATCATTCACCATATGATGCTTCTGGGAAACACATCTTGAACTTAAATGCATTCTATGCAGGAAGTGTCAGTTTTGGTTTGTAAACAGTTTCTTGGTGCTGTGCCTCTTGGATGCATGCTGGCACCGGGTCGCTATCTTTTTATGAAGTTCCGACCTCACCTGGGCCCTGATTGGCTGGAGGCTACACACCCGCTAGCCAAAGGTTGCAGCTTTGAATCCCGACCACAGTGAAATGAGAGGAAAATAAGATAAAATGGACCAGAGGGCAGAGGATCTGAAGATAAATACACCGCCACACACTTCTACTGAGTCATAAGATTGAGAGGGGTTACTTTTGTGTCAGTCTATACTAGCTCTTTGAATCAAAATCATAGCTGTAGGATGATTTTGGGAAATGTTTGATAAAAGTGTTTCATATTTGTGACACCTACATTATTTAATATGTAATTATACTTTTGGTATGATAATTGTCATGTGATTATTTATTGTTAAACAAATGTTTAAGATACTTTCCCGTCATCCTGAATCTTCATCCTGTGTTGTCATGTTGTATATGCATCCTCTGGACTCTTGCCTTCATGTCCTCACTTGCCCTCTGATCTCTACATATGCAACATGGCAGATTTGTTTCATTTCTTGCTGCCGAAATGAAATAGCAAACTGCAATGAGCTGTGAGATCCCCATGCTGTTATGGTATGTCCTAGTTTGCTCTGTCCCCAGCTCACAAAATTGCATTTCAAATGGCTTGAAGGAAGCGCTGTCGTAACCAGCGGCTCAGGTGTGCGGCTCGCATGAGCTGTTTTGATCGCTCAGCATTGAGATATTATAGCCTTTCATCTTTACTACAATCTGAAATCTTTCCAAATAGAAGGCTGTAGCTTTACTGGCTATTTTTCAAAGCAACTGAAACAAGAGAGTAATTTCTGACAAGCTGTGAGCTGCTGCGTGTTGCTTGGAAGAGGTGCCATGGTCATGTCGTTTTTTCTTTTGTTGTTTGAGTCCACCCATCAGGAAACTGACCTACTGGCTCAGAAGTAACACAGAACTAAAGAGACCGATGACAGACTAAAGCACTGAGCAATCAAACACCAGACAAAGGAAGACGGCTTACACAAGCGTTAAGTGAAAAATGATGTACTGAAATCTTCCTGTGGCATTGATGCAGGTCTCACGGTTGGTAACACAGATACAATCAGCTGAAGGAAAGAGGTGAAGCTCAGCAGCAGTGAAGAGATGGTTTGTCCTCCTGTTAAGTTCTGAGAATTCATTATGAATTTATCTCATAATTAATGACAGAATCTTTGATGTGTTTTACCCCCTCATTGAAGGACCACTTCATGAACAACCAAACCACACAAAATGTATGAAAGTCAAAGCACGTTTCCTCATTTATCTCGACAAACAAGCTTCCAAATCGTCCAACCCTTGGACAGTCATATGGTGTTTGCATGTACGTATTTGTGCATCCAAGAAAAGCAAGAAAGTTGGCGCGGTGGCTAGCGGAGGAGGCGGGCAGTGCTGGCACGGAGTAAGCCAGTTGGGAATTGCAAATTTCTATCATCTCATGTGTCTTTACACCAGTGAAGTGTGGTCAGTGTTGGGCTGCTTGGAGCGTCACTAACACCTTCAGCTTTATCCCTTGCTCAAATTCAAAAGCGGCTTCTGTGGATTCTGTGATTTTAATTTTAACTGTGTGAAAATAATTCACGTGAAGAGAGTGGCTTTATCATGCGTAATGCACAGATGGTTAGTCAGAAATGTGCTCTCCCTGCACCAGTGCCTTGAATTAGTCCTGCCTCAGTAGAAAAGCTCACAGGGACAAAACTCACAACCTGCTCCCCCTCCTCTATTTCTGCACCATCACGGAGTGTTTCGCAAACACAGTGTGATATTTGCCTGGAGAAACTGAGAAGTTTATCTAGAAAGCTCTGTGTGCTGCTCCTGTAATATTAGCTCAGACAAATTAAAGGTACTATAAAGGTATTTTATTGGCTTTCGTGAGGTTGTTTGCAGATATAATAGGTCTCAGGATAAGCAGGGTGATTGATAATGTATTAGTTTGTGACATCCACCCTCTGACCGGCTTGGCTGTCACTTCAGATGGTGCAGATTGATCTGACTGGAGGGATTTTAGCTGTTGATGACTTAAAGCAATTCAAGTATAAGGATGTCAGCTGACCGTTAACTGGTTAACCACAGAGAATATTTTTGAGCTGTTATGCATGTTGGTCAGTAGACTCATTTACATACACACACATTCTCCACTAACGGCTTTGCTAGCTAGCAGTCTTAGGTAATAATTAAGCGCACTATGCAAAGCTCTGTGTGGGAACATTTCCTCCAGACAGGAATCCAAGTCACATGAACATGCTGTGATGCTTCTCTCCAGTTTAGTAGTATTAGCACTATGCTGTACCACTATAAGAACAAGCTGACAGGCTGACATGTCTGGTGGGGGGCTGGGGTGGTGGTTTGATGCAAAACCTTACAGAGCATCTGAATGATGTGGTGGAGACATGGGGCTTGGTCGTGTTGTGCCGGTCAGTCAGTGGAGTGCTTGGCCTCTTGTATCTGGGTTTGTTACAGATTAATGGGTGTTAATGGGTTGTTTGAAAGCAAAATGAACCAACACTGAGATCTCTTGTCCAGCGTCCCATTGATGCTGTAATACTGACTCTATCTATCTATCTATCTATCTATCTATCTATCTATCTATCTATCTATCTATCTATCTATCTATCTATCTAGAATGTAGTTTTAATTATTATGGTCATTGTTTATTAATGGGTGACTAATACCCTGAAAGGTGATTAAACAGGAACAAGATGAAGTATTTTTATTTTAATCATGCTGAAGGATACTTTATTGGAAAATTAGAGCATATGTTCCACATTCCCTGGTGCGTTTTGTTGATGGGTTTGTTGTTGTTATGGATAACTGACCACACATACAGACAACATGGTGTCACCTTGAAATATTTCTCGTGCAGGAAAAACGGAATTTAATCAGAGAAAGAATTGCTGTGATTCATAATCACACCTTCACAGTTAAATTTAAACTGCTTCCTGTGCAGAGTCAAACGTTTGGAACAAAGTTTGGTTACTCATACAGACGCCCACACATTTGATGTTAATAACAGTGCCTGATATGGCAGCTTTTATAAAGCGCTTGTGGGCTGTGTAAATCGCTTACTTATATAGGCTAGATTAGTTATAAGCTATTAATAAGAACAAATTTTGCAGAACTTGTGGGTTTCTCTCTTCAGTCTGCAAAAACAAATGTTCTAAAAGTCATTAACAGTCATTGATAGGATTAATTATAATGAGGTCAGAGGTCAAACAGTCCATTAGAGAGTCTTCGTAATAATTAAAAGAGTAAGAAGAGACATGAAGTGCCATGCTTGTTAAGTAAAGGAGTTTTTCATAACCTGGCAATCCAAAAAGTTGTTCTTATTAATGACTATTAATAAATAACTATCTGCAAAGCATTTGGCAGACATTTAGTAACTACTAAGAAAGCCATTAGTTCCATCTTATAAACTATGAGTGATTCAAATATTTTGATACATGTGCAGTGCATACAAAGAAGAGAATGTAGATCCCTAACAACGAAGCTCATTATTGTCTCACAGAGCTCTTAATTTAGCTATTTTTTGAGACTAACATATGCTGTTTGTTTATTGAAATTCAAATGGGGCCATAACAACAGAAACAGCCTTGAAAATCCCCCATGCAGTTGAACCAACACCTCCCTCAGTGTATTTAACTACATTACAATATAGGGTTTCAACGTCCTCTCGTCATTCAGCGTGCACCACAAACTATTGCATAAAACGCTTCAGACTAATCTCATTTGTCACTATTATGGAGATGAAAGAAGTGGCGTCCCTCCTGGAAATCACATGACGTCTTCCAGCCTTCGCTCTGCACTTTATCTGCTTTAGTTTATGTTCATATCATGCATGAGACATTAGCTGCCATTTCTCGTTTGCTCGACTGCACAGGAGCTCTGTAAATGCTACATGGCAACTGATCAATGAGCACGTTGAGGCAGTTTTTTCAAGCAAACAAGCACTCAGTGTTTCAGAGTGAATTGCAATTGACTGTTTTACTGCATCTCAGGAGATTCACCTTCCAGTCAGTCAAGTGCTTTGGTGGTTTAAGCGACTTTGAGTTACCACTGAAATAAATAGCTCCGACTCAAACGGCTGAAAGCTGGGATTTTTCTTCATCAGCGGCACAAAGCTTTGTCTCGTCATAATATAGTGAGGGTTGCCATAAGTCAAATAAAAGCACATGATGAGCCCGTTTTAAAGGACCTTTTTTCTACTTCTGTGTTTCGAACTGCCACAAGCTGCTTCCTGCTCTCTGCTCTCCAAATACAAATGTCACATTACGTAACATTAATTCGAATGCAAAGGGTCTTACTCTGCTGCTGCCACTGCTTCAAGAGTCGCCGTAGGCATTTCTTAGGTGGATGCTTTCCTCACTTTCTGCTATACTGTTTTGGTGTTGACAAGAATCGTTGAGTCAGGATGGGTGAATATAAAAATGTCCAAATTACTCATCCCCAAAAGGAAAAAAAGAAGTATCATGCACCTCTCTGAAAAGTGAGACAAACATCTGTAAAGCATTTATTTAGAGCTGAATACACACTGAAGGCCTTGACCTGTGCAGGTGGAAGAGTAACAGAAGGTGCATGAATCTATTATTTTTAATGTGTTTTACAAAAGAGCATAAATCAGACAGTTCAGAAACCATAATTGACGTGTCATGCACAATAATAATAAAAAGTAATAAAAAAACCTAAATAAACAATGTGTATCTTGGTAGCAGAGTGGGTTGAATTATCGCTTTAAGTGGCTGGCCATAATTGAATAGAAGAAAATAGACTTCATACATACTACATTGCCACTCTTTATACATTTTTCAGTGTTAAAGAGATAAAGGGGGTCTCTGAATGCGCGGTGAGGAGCTGCAAAATGAAAAATTCAGTTCAAAGTTGATTGCAGAAAGCAGGTTTTAAAAGATATGCAAATAAAGCGACAGAGTAAGAGGCTTTGCATCTCCCCACCATGAATTGTGCTGCTGAATTGGTATTCTGCGAAAGACTCAGACAGATAGTAGTTCTCAGGTCTGAACGGAGCTCCAAAGAAATTACAAGGATGTTTTAGCTCACCTGCTTGGCACACACTTCACCATAACCCTGCCGCAACAACTGGCTTGCACCAGTGCGACTCTGCCGGTTCCAGCGTGTGATGCTGACTGCTGATGAGAAACTCGAACAGACGAACAAAATCAGTCAACAAGTATTTGAAAACATCAGCGATGTTTGCAACAATGCTGCAATTTCATTGTTTTCTCAACCGTGCTCCTAACTCTTTTCTTGCAGGGAGTGCTTACAGGGAATGCATGGATAATGGGACGTGGGCGTTGAAGAGCAATTACTCCAATTGTGAGCCCATTTTGGAGGAGAAGGTTAGTGTGGCGTCGCAGGAGCAATCCTGCTACGTCCATCGTTCTGCAAGCAATCTTAGATAAATGCTCATTATGGTTTCTCAGATTTACCCTAATGACACACAGAGAAATCCAATCAGAGGAAACGTGCTGCTTTGATTGCTTATCGAACTGCATTTTCTATTTTCTATGTATGTCATTCAAACTGTATTTTGTTTCCAGACGACTTAACAAATACATAAGTTCAATCTTGTCAGTGACCCTATGAGGAATGCGCCAGGTCAAACCATAACACTGATGTATGTAATGAGTTTTTGGCCTGATTACCTGACTTCACATCTCCTGATTGTATGTACTTCTGGGTCTTGCTCTATTTTCGCAGATAATTTTAAGCCTGACAGTCTGAAGTGTGTCAATGACATTTGCTTTCTCTTGCTAAAAGTTAAATCTCAAAACAATGTAGCCTGGACAGATAAATAGAGACGTGCACCCAGCTTCTGCTCATGTTCTTATGTATGCCTCACCTCTTCATTTTGCTCTCTCATCCAGCACATTAAAGAAGTAACTCACATGTTGTCTTTACAGAGAAAATATCCAATGCATTATAAAATAGCGCTGATCATCAACTACCTAGGCCACTGTATCTCCGTGGGAGCTCTAGTCGTGGCCTTCATTCTCTTCTTGTGCTTAAGGCAAGTACAGAAATAGTAGCCATCTAAATGTGTCCCGTATGCATGAGACCTCAGAGTAGACAATCAGGGGAATTCACGTGATATCCTCGACTGCTTATCATTAACTCGCTTATGTCAAATGAACAGAACTCTGCAGCTCGGCTCAGACGGAGGCTAAGAAAGACATAATGTGTATTTCATAACACATAACATACCTCGTTTCATGTCCTTGTGTGAACGCACACAGGCAGAAATGCACACACACCTACATCTGCAGGGCAGAGGCTAACCAGACTCAGCTGGGTTGTTCACTATGGTTTGATCGATGTGAGCCTCTTGAGGCAAATATTGATTTCTTTCTAGCTGAAGACCAAAATAGTCAGTATTTTGTTCCGAAATGAAATCTCTTTAGATTTCACGGAACAATCTACGACCGCTTAGTGTTTATACTTTATTCTTCACTTCGATCCCCGTGAGCTTCCAAGTGGTCGCTCGACGACAATTTAAAATCACAGCATCAATAAGACCAGGAAATACTACATAAGCCAAATATAAAGATCAGAAAAGTGAAACAACTCAACATGTGAAACAAGAAATATAATAATAATGAAAACAAAAAATGCCACGTTACCCAAAAATAAATAAAAACAAGCAAAAACATTTTGAAACAGTAATAGCAAAGTAACATCTACGTGTGTCATCAGTATGTGACGTTCAGCAACTTGTGTTTTCGTGACCTTTTGAGGGAAATTCTGTTTGATTTAATGTTTCATGTTTTCCTCACCGACGCTTTTTCCTGACATTGTTGACCGTCATCTGAACCTAAAACTGACAAAATAAATCATTCATCTGTTAGCAGCTCTTTAAAGCATGATGACCTACCACTTCTACAGTACAGTACAGCAGTACTTAAAGCCCCATTTGCATGAAAAACTTCTTCTTCTCTGAGTCATATCTCAGTCAGATTTGATCACGCAGACATGATACATGTATTTTTAGATTCAGTGTCACTTCTTTACACTCTTACACCGTGGATATCAACATCTCTGATGTCTATTGTCAATGAACACCCATGTTTTATGCCTAGAAACCATAAAAAAGACGCTCCCTAGTCGTTCCAGAACTTGCTTTAAAAGTCATCACATTTTCAAGTTTTCCTCCACTTCAGAGTAATCCAGTGATATGTGTCTGCACATCCATGTACAAGCTGTACTGCCTCTATGAAAAGTTAGTAATAAAACCTTCAAACTTTCATTCGACTTGTGGTACAGGAGCATACGATGCCTTCGAAACATCATCCATTGGAACTTGATCACCACCTTCATCCTGAGGAATGTCATGTGGTTTTTGCTTCAGCTGATTGACCACAATATCCACGAGAGCAATGAGGTAATGGTGTTGTGTGCTGCACAACTGTAATTATACAGTAAATCAATTAGATCTTCAGTTTTAAACAAGGAAATTATTTGTATTTCTGTTGCAATGTACACGTAACTTTCTGTATTTTCTTTTTCAGCCTTGGTGTCGGTTAATTACAACGATTTACAACTACTTTGTGGTGACAAACTTTTTCTGGATGTTCGTTGAAGGCTGTTACCTTCACACAGCCATTGTAATGACTTATTCGACCGATAAGCTCCGAAAGTGGGTCTTCCTTTTCATTGGCTGGTGTGAGTATGTTCATGCTGACAGTGCATTAGTAATGCTTCACTCAGCTCTCGGTTGTGTGTGATACACAGTTCAGCACACTTACAATATTTTTCATCTTGAAGAGTACTTCTTACGGACCCCCTAAAGTCATGTAAGGTGATTTTCATAAATGTTTATCTTGTGCAATCAAGTTGCTGTGCAGATGTTAACTTGCTTCCACAATAAAATTAGCTTGTGTGCACAAGATCTTTAACTTGTTCCCCACATAAAAAACCTTTGGGGACTTTAGGGGCTCCATAACTTATTCGTGAAGATGTAACTTGACAACATTTTCCTAGTAGTTGGATTTGAGCTTTCAACCATATCACATGATCTTCATCAGCTATCAGGCTGTCATGGAAATGTTGATGCTCAACATTTCATTTTCCATCTTTTCTTGTCCATGTTGGCTTGAGAGTTGAGTTCCTTGGAAAAAGTTGCTGGAATAAAACAAAAATCTCACCTTAAATTCCAATTAGTGGCTGTTCTGGACCTTCACATAATTTTGAATTATTATAAATGTTTTGCATTCACTGTGAACATCCATAATTATTTGTGACAAAATAGATGTTCACATCCTGTCCTTTAAATATATTTCCGTTCGTGCTGATGTCTGGTTGTCTGTCCAGAATGATCAGTTTCAGTCACAATGTGTCTCAATTTTTTAAATGAGAATCAGGCTGTGGAACAGATGGACCACAGTATCATAAGATATTTCTCCCCAATTCCAAGGGAAGATTTGCCTGAATGAAAGCACTTAAGTGAAGTCTGGTGAGCGAGTCAAGTGGAGGGAGGCCCTTCAGTGCTTCGAGGCATTGATTTCATAAGAGAACAGAGCTGCGGTGAAGTGTACAAAATGTCATTTTTTTGTGCTTGACTTCCAGTGATAGAACGAGTTTTGAACATGTTGCAGTTGCCCCGTCATGACCACATGAATTATCAATGCTCACCTTGACTTACAGTGAGCTATTATAAAAGCATATTGTCAGTCTATTCCATCTGGAGGCAGAAAAACGCACATGGAAACATGCTGGTACGCTTCCCTGAGTCAGTCTGACATTTTCTTCTTTCCTTTTTTTAATGGACATTGTGTGTTCTTGCAGGAAGAAAAATAAACACATACTTTACTGTATCTAGGTCACGGCGCAGTGCTTTAAGTAATGAAAAATAAATAGATAACTAGCAGAAGAGAGATGACATATAATTGGTAATGACACATGGATGACATGATTGGGAAGCTCATATTGGCTTTAAAATAGAAGTAACCGAAGGCAGATATCAGACAAATCAATCTCGTTTTGCTGACCTAATGTGATTCTTATGATGAGGAAATTATGAGGGCGGCTTCCTCTTTGAGGAAGGTCAACTCTACTTGAAACTCACTAAGCACTCCTGCAGGGCTGGATTAAACTTGGTTTTCGTTTTAATCAGATATATCTGAGCAGCCGCGCAGCCTTTAGGGTGTATTTTCAATGAACACAATATCTTGAAAAATACTGTTTTCATTTTCTGTAGTGCATGTCGTCTGTGTTCCATCTGTATCATTTGCCTGTGGGGAAAATTCATTTCGCAGTAGCAAAAGAAAGTAGACACAGGTGACTGGGGCGGATGGACTACATTACATTGATTACATAACATCAATATAGGTAAAAAGGTATCAGGTATGACGAGGTATCAAGAACAATGTGCACAAATTCTTTTTCTGCATTGTGAGAACCACAAGCCAGTAAAGAGGTCTGTCATTATGCCGCTGACATAAGTCTTGAGAGATTGTTAATTAGAATTCATTAGCACCTGATGGAAGTGGGGCAGGTTAAATTCGTCTTCCACCAGAGGCCTGATGTTAGCTGGGATCGAAATAAGGTTAGACCTGTGTCCTTTCAGCTCCATTTCAGGTCATTTCACTGATAATTTCACCTTTATGATCCACTTTGTTTAGCAAATACAAAAAGTCACATCTGGTCGGCTTTCTTTAACATGCAGCAAAAAGCAGCACAAAGTCACCAAAACAAATGAAGTTTTGTAGATTTGAAAGTGAAAGAAGAAATATGTATTGCATAGAAAAACCTTAAAAATCTGTTTTGAGGAGAGGTTCACAGCATGCCAAGTCCAAATGGTTTTATCACTGATGATTCAAGCACACTTGATCAAATAGACTCCCGGAAAACAAGTATGTGGACATCCTCTCCTCAAAACCGCCGTGACCAGCACGCGGTATGTGAAGGATAGAGACTTTTCATGGGTTGCTCTTTTCCTGAGGTGATTTAAATTCAATTTGAATTAATTTAAAGTGAATTTAATTGATTTGCACACATATGGCATCTGTTTGGTCACTGTAATCATTCTCATATTATTTTAAAGGTGGGGTGAGTCATATATACCAGTCAAAAAACAACATCAGATGGGGGAGTGAGAGGGACGGTGAATGTGAAATACTTGCATGTAATCGCATTGTGGAATTTTTGTCCAGAATGACTCACCTCACCTTTCAGTGTTTCTCAAAGTGTGTTATTCACTTTGTCAAAGCTTCTGAGAAGACCAGCACCCATTACACAACACGTGTTTTTCAGTTATACCTACAGGAATCCATTATTTCTCTGCTGGACCTCTATAAGGGCAGCAGCTGTGGCTCCTGAGTGATGTATCATATGACTGTGAAGCCCTGTTTTTTTTTTTTTCTAAGTTTGTACTTTGTAGTCTTGTTATTTTTCTCCATTTTGATCAAGCTGCACAGCGGTTTTGGTTATGTTGGTGAAAAACAAATGCATTCTGTGATTTTCCCCTTCATTATTCTGTCTTACTCATTCCAGTGCCACTCAGAAAAAATGCATTTTATTGTGCATTACAACATTAAATAACACCTTGAATTCATGCTTTTATCATTTCTTGCTAACAGTATTGTAAAGGTGCAGCGTGTAAGTTATGGCCATCTTAAAACACACTTCATTCATACAGAAACTAAATAAAACTCACCTAAACCTTTGTGTCTTTCAACTGTTACAACAATCACAAACTCTGGTTTGGCTCTCCAAGTGTGAAAATATTTTGGCTGCTTTTCCATGATGAGTGACCTTCCTCTCGGCTCCTTCATCCTGGCCTGCTGTGTCTTCATCGTCCCTGGAGTCAGAGTCCTGGTTGGAGCCGCTGTAAATCACCTCGGCACTGTTTTCGCTGTCGTCAAACTGACCTCCTTCTGCCTCAGAGGTTGTGTTGATCCGGCCATGTTCACTTGGAGGCTGCTGAGCCCGGTTCTGTTGCCCGTGTTGTAAACTCCAACAATCCCCCGGTTCTCTGAGCTCTTGATCGGGAAGTCCATTGCAGTTTTCACCTCCGGCCCTCCTTCTGAATTTATCGTCAAGTGAATGCATACAACCTAGATGACCACTAACTGCACGACTAACTGAGCTAACTAGCTAACAGCAGCTAGCAGCTACAGCAATTAACATAGCAGCAGTTAGTGTTTACTGTGGTGATATGCTTCCCCCCATTTGGAGTGACTGAGAGGTGGCCAATTCTTACATGTTGTACCTTTAAGAGTATTATCTTGTAAATGTTTTAAGTTATTATTTCTTTATTATTTCTTTATTCTAGGTATTCCATGCCCTATAATAGTTGCCTGGGCCATAGGAAAGTTGTATTATGAAAATGAACAGTAAGTATCCCAAAAAGGATTCAAGTCCCTCTAATACAACTCTGATAAACAGAATGTGATCATGTGACATTACTCAACACACCTGTTACACAGTTTGTCAAATAATTGAATCCTGATTTTATTGATGTTTTATACAGCGTGCCACCTTTTTGGGGATCGTGTTGTATTTTCTTTAATTCAGTGGTGTTGATTCTTTCTTTTCTTCTGTCAACAGATGTTGGTTTGGTAAAGAACCGGGAAAATATATGGACTACATTTACCAGGGACCAGTTATTCTTGTGCTTCTGGTGAGCAACAACACAGGAAATCATTGCACTGTACATCTACTGCTGCTATCTTCACCCTGTTTGTACACTCATTCTACACTGACATAAGATTTATTACTAATGCCTGCTTGTAGGTGTAAACTGATTTAAAAAAAAAATCTGCCCTACAATGAAAATGGTTTTATAATGAAACTCATTTTAGATCCTGCATCCAGCTTGTTGGTGGAATTAATCTTCCAAATGGGAATTTCCACTCATAAGAATCCCGAAAATAAGAAACTATTCATAGAAATGTATCCGCTAATGGTTATGTACAAGCTGTTGCCAGCATGCATTCGTGCAGTGACCATTTTTTATTTCTGTGCTCATCTAACACTGTCTCGTTGAGAGAGGAGGTGGCTCTTACTTGCATTGCTACTCCTCCCACTCAGCATTTAATAAGCAGAGTCTGTTCTCAGCAGAAAATGGCTCTCGTATTTCTGAGTAAGCCAATTGAAAAGGGTTCAAAACTAATTATTTTGTGTGTCTTTTTTTCTAGATTAACTTTGTTTTCCTCTTCAACATAGTAAGAATTCTTATGACCAAACTAAGAGCGTCAACCACATCTGAAACAATACAGTACAGGTGAGTTGATGATTGTGTACGATACAGAAACGACCTTCTTTCTTCTGTTTGCGCCTTAACTTGCAATGTTTTAAGGCTGTGAATGCATGTAATTTCAGCACCAAAGTGGCCAATTTAGAAAGCAAATTTCAACCTTCATAATTAGAGTCAACATTTAAATTCTGACTCATACAAACTGGTGAGCTTGATCACCAAGATACACTCTGAGAGAGAAGATATATTTGGGCATCAAGCTCGCAGATGCTCAGAGAGAAGATGTGTGAGGAGATATTGAAAATGACAATCAAATCGAATCACTGTCAAGTCCTGTAACAGTCACTGGCACCATCTATGGAGGGGCGTTGGGTTTTATGGCCCCCAAAGTTAAAGATTGTCACTGCAATCTGGATGCAAGGCAGGAAAAACAGCAGAGGTAAAATTGCCATACCCTCATAAATTCCAGTCACAAAATACACACCCCCTGTGCAGACAAGGCTTGTAGGCTATGCTATTTGCTTTCCACACACTGTATCACATCAATAGTGTGTTTTCATTTCTGGACAGAATTTGCTGGGTCAATGTCTGCTGCCATGGCCTTTCTCGCTGACCTGATTGTGCATTAATTAGGCTCTCATGCTGTTCTCTTCGTCAGCTTGGCTATTAAAACAACAAGAGATGGCTTTTGCTGCACCTCTTGCAGGCTGTATATTGCCTGTAATTGCAATTATTCTTTGTAAAAACCTATTTTTTTGATACTCCAAGCAAGTAAATCATCTTTTCAGACAGTGTAAATTGTCAGATCCTCTCTAATCTTTTCCATGCTTATTTAATCAATTTGACTTGATACATTTCTTCTAATATTATGTGTTGCACGCTTGGATTAATTTCGAGTGTTTCAGTAATCTTAACAGACATCAGGCTTTGAATTTAAAGATACAGCAGAAAGAATCCAGACCAACAAAATGACCTCAGAGAACACACAGTAGTTGCAGTTTTTCTTGGATGTGGCCATTTTATTTAGCCCCAGCAGGAATCTTTGAAGGTGGAAAACCTCTCATGTGTTTGACATGACTTGATGAGTGACTAAATGCAGAGATTTACAATGGGATTGAGAGAGGAGAGCTGTGTGCAATCCTGCTTCGTGCTGCTATGTTGTGCATCTGACCGCTAAATTGTGAGAGTGCTTTCCCACCTTTTACTTTGAGTGTATTTTTCTCCTTCGGGGATGATTTAGAGTGTACATGGTGTTTACAGTGTCACAGCTCAGGCAACTTCAATTCAGGCTTCTCAGACTTGAGCTGGATTTACGGTTGTTGTGTGACAGATATGTTGACATGAGCCACGGAAATTTAAGTGAGTGGAAAAACAAGAGTGCCAGGCATAAATTGTTGACCTAAAAATAGAGCAGAATATTTCCTTCAAAACGCTGCCAGTTTTACCAGAATTAGATGAACAATATACAGCAGTGGGGCTAATGCGTCAAGGAAAGAGGGGAATTTCTGTGATCTTTCCATTGCGTGCTTGGCACAGCAGGAAACTTATGTTTTAAAGGATATATCACCATCATGAGGTCCCTGATCTTTTTATCTCACTCTTTAGTTCATCAGAAAAAGCCCTCCACTGGACACTTCAACAACTTTCTCCCTGGAAGAGCCGCAGAAACTCTGGACCAAAACAATTTATTATAACTTATCAACATTTACATCTGCTGACTTTAAGGATAATTGTAAAAAAAACAAAACAATTTTAATTATGAACATTATTAACTGCATATCTGATGAACTACCAAAAAGGGTTTCTTGAAACCTGCCAACCCAAACTTTTTTTTTTCTTAATGGCAAACACTTAATCTATAAAGCATTAGTAAATTATTTATTCACCATTTACACAACCATTAGTTACATCTTATTTGGGCTCCCTGCTTCCTCCTCCACATGTCCAAGTGTCCTTGGGCAAGACACCCTGTGTGGGAGCTCACTGCCATCGGTGTGCCAGTGCCTGAATGAAAAGAAAAACCTTACAAAGCGCTTTGGATAAAAGCTCTACATAAATGTAGCAGTCTACCATTTGTAAACCCTTAGCAGAAAGTGCCTTAAGAAAACCTGGTACCCATATGGCAAACTAGGATTCATCTCTAATAATGTGTTGCTATTTTGTGAAGCAAAGCGTTGGTGTGTGAGTGTTTTGCTAATGACACAGTCATGCTTTTTCCAAAGTCAACTCGGATGAAGTCCAAATTCTTTTTAGAGTCATTTTAGAAATGAAGCAGCTGACGTTCCATATCTGTCTTCACAGGAAAGCTGTGAAAGCTACACTAGTCCTGCTACCTCTGCTGGGCATCACCTACATGCTCTTCTTTGTGAATCCGGGGGAGGACGACATCTCACAAATCGTTTTCATCTATTTCAACTCCTTTTTGCAGTCCTTTCAGGTGAGGATGAGGATAATGATACAGTGTGACACTGGCTAACGCTCGAAAACCTACATGCACTGTATACAAAGTGAATCATGGCGATTTCTTAATGCGCGTTATCGCAGGGCTGTGTCACTTCTGTCGGGCTGACTTTTCAGATTATGAGCCTTCTTGCGGGAAGATGATTTGAAGCAGCATCCCGGCTGTGCTCGCACACAGTATGGCCCTCTTGCCTCATGTTCAGAGCTCTCAGCTGA
The DNA here is from genome assembly GCA_037975065.1 of Chaetodon trifasciatus. Lineage (NCBI taxonomy): Eukaryota > Metazoa > Chordata > Actinopteri > Chaetodontiformes > Chaetodontidae > Chaetodon > Chaetodon trifasciatus. Next base: position 9,769,697 of record JBBMOE010000012.1, on the reverse strand, counting down.
CAGGATTAACAGGGACCATGTGGGCATGATTTCTCCTCTGTGACCATTTTTTTTTTATCTTTCTATCTTCTGCACTTAAAAGTGTGACTGAGTGGGAGGAAAAAAGGGATTTCATGCAGAGCGACTTTAGTGTCAAGAACTATATTTGGCAAGACAAAATGTGTTTGCGAGACTGAGCGCATCATTTCTTTTGCTTTTTCTTCTCATGACTGCAACGTCTGAATTCTCTGATTTCTGATTAAGGTGCTGTTACACAATACAACTGCATTCATGACTACCGGTCATAGTAATGTGTCTTATTCTGCAGGGCTTCTTCGTGTCAGTGTTTTACTGCTTTCTAAATGGAGAGGTGAGTCACTGGAGCTTTGCAAAAGTCAGTACTTATGAACATGTTTTCTTGATATGCGATCTTAATAGACTCCCACATGGATTCCTTTGATGAGTTTAGTACTTTTCTTTTTCTAACTACACTCCTAGTTACAATTTTTGTGAGCAGGGATGGTATCAGGTAGCTTTCATAAAGGACAAAAAAATGACGTCAAAAGATTTTATGTTCCAGTCGTGAAATTGTAGCATGTTGATGATGGGCCTTTCATCTAATTAAAATAGAAACTGTTGGAATTCCAGCTGTTTGAAAGTCATTAATGCCATTATAAGAATCACTTTGTCAGTAAGTGAAAAATGAAGGAATGTCTTGCTGCTTTTTTCCGACCCTAGAAATAATTGAAACACTGTGGGAGAGAGACGCTTAATTGGATGAGGAATTGTGAATCGCTCCTCTTGTACAATTAGTTAATACAATATCAAGACTGTCACTGGCATCAGTGGTTGCGTGGCATTAAGATATGGTTTTTAATTTAGGACATTCCGATTTTTGTGTACTCACTGGCCACATAGATAAAGTTAGAGGAGAAGATTGATGCCACAGGCAGGATCTGTTCATTAAGTTAGCATAATGACTGGAAATGGGGGAAACAGCTAGCCTAGCTCTGTCACACCTTGTTTTCATACTTTATTTTTTGTTTGTATTAAACAAACTAGATGAAACATATTCATTAGTGAGCTTCACAGATGCTGGTAGACAATTTCACCTTTGGACAGAGCCACACTAGCTTCTTTCCAGTCTTCATGCTAAGCTAACCATCTCTTGGCTGTAGCTTCATATTTAACCAACAGACAGAGTGGTATCAATGTCCTCATTTAAATCTTGAGGTCGGTCCTTTAAAACTCACTAGTTTACATATGTTTGTTTAATCCTGACAAAAAACAAAAGTTGCTAATGGCTGAACTTCGTGTGCATCTATTCTTTATGCTAAGCTAGGCTAAAGCACTCCTCAGACATGGAATATGTGACTTTGCTGACTTTATCTAGCTTTTAAAGTCATTCACATGTACTGCAGGTGTCTCTTCTGACGGTTTCCTGTGTTGAAAATTCTATACAATTCTTCTTCAACCAAATAAGATTGAGCTTGCTCATTAAATTGCCATCAGAAATGGGTCCATGTCTGAAAAGAGCCTAGGAGTCTACTGGCTATAGCTTCATATTTAATAAGCAGACATAAGAGGGATGATGATCTCAATTAGCAATTGCAAATATTTCCCAAAAAGTTGAACTATTCCTTTAAGACAACCTTCATGTTATAACATTTGTTTTTTATGCATCTATAAAGAAGTACAATAAGTGCAACAAGATTTACTATTTCTGAACATTTTAGGTACGTTCAGCAGTGAGGAAACGGTGGCACCGCTGGCAGGACAACCATGCCCTTCGTGTGCGGGTGGCACGAGCCATGTCCATCCCGACATCTCCGACCAGGATCAGCTTCCACAGCATCAAACAGACCACAGCTGTGTGACCATGGCAACAGGCGCATAATCTCCACCACAACATCTAAAGGAACAGACTTAAATCTTTTTGTTCAGTAAAAAAACAATGATGCGATTTACAGAACAGACTCCTCTAACAAGGCAACAATGTGTCCAGGGGGACTGAAGAAGCAGGCAATTTCCGTTGTCTGGTGAGAACAAGTAATGACATCTAATAGTACGATTTAACAGCACAGGGAGTTTGATTGGACACATATGAGGATTTGTCTGCCCTGGCATACTGTACATGAGGAGCGGGGTTTGAGTTATTTAAAAGACATAAAAATGTCATCATCGTCAAACTGTCACATCACAACAAGTCTTATCATTTCATCTTACTGTGATCTTATCGCTGTCATCTTAGGCTACTGCTTAGTGGTTATTAGTGGAGCAAGATAATCCTACAGGATTTGCTGCTACAGGATACTGCAACGGCTCACGCACTCAGAGGCATCTGCTCCTTTCTTACTTAGTGGGAGGCTGACGAAGAAAACTTTCAGTTTAATTAGATGCATCCAGGAGGATGCACTCAAAAGGTTTTCCAGAAAAGCCATTTCTATTTAGTATGATGAATATCAAAATGCAAAAATGCTCCCTGACTTAACTGCTCTTTGCTGTCAACAGCCGCTTTTGACAGATAGGAAAGAGGCTCTGGGGCAGAAGAGGGTTCACCTGAATTAAATATCAAACACTATACAGTATAAAAGGCAATAGATTCAAGAGAGGTGATGCTCTCTCTCATGAAAAGGGATTAAAAATAGGTTTGTGTGCAGCAAACAGTTGATATTCACCTCAAAACATGTGGTGTTGGTCAATGTGTGATGATGATTTTATACAAACAAGCCATTGTAGTGGAGCCTTTATAATGTGTCCCCAGAGCAGTCTTTGCCTTTAAGTCTGTGCTCTTTTATACAAAGTTGATTTTTTTTTTTTTTTTGGTCTCATATTGCACTGTTGTAAACATTGTTAAAACATTTGTTCACAAGCCAAGCTTCCTCTCTGTTCCAGCTGTTTGTTTCTACTACTATTTTTCACTTCCCCTCTGTTGTAGCTTGCTTTTTCTGCTCTCAGAAGGAAAATGTGAACATAAAGAGCAATTTAATGTGTTATGTGTTTGACCGCCCTGAGGTTGACGGATGAGCAGTCCCAAATTAAAGCTCTCTTCCAAACGGATAAAGCTAAGATTATATGTGTGTGTGTGTGTGTGTGTATGTATATATATATATATGTCTGTATATATGTATGTATACACACACACACACACACACACACACACACACACACACATATCTTCTGGCGTTAGGAAAGTGATTCTAAGTCATTTATGTAATGTATATCTTACTGTAAGTGCCAGGCACGGACTTATCATGCAGGCACGGTTGAAGCAGATTAAATTCTTTTGGCTTTTGGCTTTATTAAATCCTTGTGGCTTTCTAGTAATCAGTGTCACAACTAAGCTGCTGGTTCAAGAGACGAGATGCTTGATGAAGTCAGCGCCGGTTGCCTGTGAAGCCAACCCTTTCATCTGCTCAGGCTGCTCACAGAATAATGGGAACAACCATCGATCTGCACTGCCAAACTCCAGAAATACTTTTGTTTTCTTCAAAAAAAATGGTTGTCGAGGGGGTCAAAAATATTAGTTTTATGTAGAAATCAAAAAAGTTGCAGGCTTAGGCTTTGATGCTCCCTTGTGTTTCCCTACATTCGCTGCACAACATCAGAGGACTATTTCTGTCTCTCAGGTGGTACGATTGAGAATGTTTAAAGGAATAGTTTGTCATTTCGGAAAATACGCTTATTTGCTGTCTTGCCGAGAGTTAGATGAGAAAATTGATACCACTAGCTTAGCTTAGCATAAATACTTCAAACAAGGGGAAACAGCTAGCTTGCTGGTTGCTTCATGGAGATAACAAGAAATAGTACTGCATTTCCATAAAAATGTAAACTGTTTTTACACTTTTGTGTAAATTAAACAAAGCAAGACGTAACATGTTAGTAAGCGAGCTTTAGAGTTGCTGTTTCCAACTTCATGCTAAGCTAACAGGCTGCTGGCGGCAGTTTCATGTTTAATGGGCAATCATTACATGAGAATTGATCTTCTCATTGAACTCTCAGCAAGAAAGTAAGTACTCACATTCCCCAAAGGAGTTTTATTTTTGTTTGGTTTGGATTCATTTGTTTGTTTGTTTGTTCATATTTCTGAAATTATATTATGATGAATCCACTGGATCTACTGTGAAGTTTGGATTTTTAAAAAGTAAAATAAGAGTTTCTGTGGTCAGCTTTCATTGAGGGATGTTGTATAGAACATAGAATATTTCATCACTCCTTGTTCTGAAATGTGAATTTCATCTTTGTATTTCGGGATTTTTTGCTACATTACAGAAGATATGTTTTGTTGATGTGCTGCTCGACTGGACTGACGTTAGCCATAATCTCCAATGTTGATCATCCAAAGTGATTTTGATGTAAATATCTGGTTGTAACGTTAAATGAATTTCTGTTTCCTGCATCGCAAATTGTGCAGCGGTACCACTGCACACCCGTCCACGACCTCATCATGTTATGTGAACAGAAAATGAACATTACCTAATAGTTGTGAAGTATTTTCATACAGACGTGAGAAAACAAACCATTTATTCAAACTCGCCAAAGAGAGAAACCATGTTTACCAGCATCCAGAATTTTTATCGTCTGCATATTTCTATTGTTGCCACTGCACTTTGTAGACCAAATCCTGTTGGTTTTATTTCCTACAACATTTATTGTCCATGATGAAATGTATTCAATGCAGTGTGATGTCAGGTTTGTTAACTTATTGCTGTACATGAATACATTTGGCTGATTTTATGGAAAACTACTTGTCAAACCACCCATGTTGCCTTACAAACAAAAGGAAATGCATTTTTTTTGTGAGAAGGAAGTTAATGTGTTACTGTGTAAATGATATACCATTGTGTTTCTGATATACATTTGTACATGCACATGTGAGAGGAAAACTATTGATTTGAATTAAAATGATGCTGTATATATGTTTGCTTTTCATGCTGACGGTCTCGTATTTTCCAGGGAGCTTGTAAACAAATGTGATCCGTGTTGACAAAGTATATGATGCATTGTGTTTATTCAGTTACACTGGGCAATCTGACATTAGATTCAGATTGCACTAATGGGATCTGTTTAGTTGATTCATTTGCTATTTATCCCCCTCTGTCTCCAAGCACTGTGTGAAATAAATGCAGAAGTCTTTTAATGACTCAATCAAATAATCATTCTTATAATAGAGTAGACTCAGTGGCACTGTGGCATGTAATTGTCTTACTTGTAAATATGGTTTTCAGTGATGGAAGTGAAAAATCCTGAGAGAGTGCCTGCTAGGTTATGTAATAAGAGTGTGGATACAGCTTCGTACATCTCAGGCTGGGCTGGAGTGAAGTGGAGCAGAAACTGCTGTCTGTGCCCAGAACCCTCAGGGCTCGATGAGTTATACATCCCCAAACAATTAGCTGAGCCTCTGATGCAGCCTAATAAAAGCTTATTGTGACAATTAATGCTGTTGATGGTTGACAACAGTCTGAAAGGCGGACAGTGGATGTGACATTCAGGAGTGTACCACTGCCAGAGGCGAGCAGCACATCTGTGCTTCATTGTGGATCGTTTGCCCCAACCTCCTTTGTCTCTATATTAAACTGCGTTTCACCAGTCATTACCTCAACTACACTGAATGACGAGCACATCAGCCTGAGCCACTGCAGTTTAAAGCTACATCATCCTTTATACTGATATGATGAGGTGTTTCCTGCTAAGCATCAATTTGAAAAGAAAAAAAAAAAAGTTAAGGTTAATAAGGTGAAATTTCAAATCAGGGATTATTGCTTTTAGAAGGGACGATCCAGAGTGGCATCCTTTAAAAAGCATCCTTTTACACATAAAGGTCAGTTTAACTGTTATTGTGAGCACCACTGCTGCTTTGTCGAATGTGTCTCTTGAGGAGCTTTGTCAAGTCTGACAACAAATATGAAATACTCTACATAAAATTATGAACTTGTCTCTTACTGGGCTTGTAGACTAATTGAAAACAGCCAGCACTGATGGCCTGAGCCAGGATCCAAGAAATACTGAGGTCTTGAGTCCCACCCCCCCAACCCCAGTGTCCTGTATTCCCACGCCAACCCCAGACAATTCTGACTAGACAACAGGAAATATTTCATTATTTAATATTCACATTAATTTGTTCAGCTGTTCCTATTCACTCTACTGTTTTTTCCCCTTGACAACATCAAGCACTAAACATTGTTTACTCACTGCAAGAAATACAGTTTGGGTCAGTAAACATTGAATTATTTATGGATTTATTCATTTTGTTGGCTTAAAAGCAGTAAAATTTAATTATAGTGTTTGTAATGGAATGGAATGTCCCGTTAAGTTACTAAAACTTAAGGGTTGAGAGGGTCTCATAAAATATATTCTTGGTTGCATTATGGGAAATGTAGGATCCAGCATCCAGCTTGACCCAACAAATGCAGTAAAAAAAATCAATCAAGAACCTCATTAATTGCTGATTATTCTCTTACGAGTGAAATGAAAAGTAAGTCTTAAGCTTCTATTATGCAGTAAAAGTGCAGCACAACAGTCTTTAAGTTTACCAGTAACAACAGAGGTAAAATGTCACAATTGATTGACGATCACATCCTGATTTATATACTTCTTCTTCTTTTGAACACAAACTTATTGGACAGGAAGTGAACATGCTTCCGTTAGTTGCATCAAAGCAACATGACTGCTCCACGAATCACCTGTCACCAACAAATCGTCCACTAATGACAAACATCATTAAACCGATGCTCTGTATAGAAGTGGAATGGACTTATTTTATGTCCGTGACACTGAAGCTGTGAGTCAGAGAAGAATGTCATGAGAATAATATACCATAGCACAATCCTTAGGCTAATAAAATGCACGGTGAACGCTGAATATATCTATCTGATTAATCAAATAAATCAAGTCTAACCACAGCATGTGAAAGGAGAACATTTCATTTTGGCATTTATTTTTCCCCTGTAAGGATGAGCCTCTGGGAGCTGAGGTTGAGTGCGATTAAAGTGCTCTTTAATAAGAACAGCAGTGCTGTTTTACCTGGAATCCCATTAAGGAAATGATTCCATTACGATACAGCTGGTTTGCTGTGTTACTCAGGCTGTGCAGAGTCAAAATATCCCAGAAACCACAAACTGTTGGCATCCTGGAGGTCCGGTGGAAAATTGGCTGTGCACAAATAAAGGTTATATATTTAGCCTGCTGCCGAGGCTGGAAGAGGAGCGCTGACTGACAAAGATTATGTGGTCTGATGATGGTCAGCAGAGACGCGCTATTTGTGGTGAGCATGAAAGTCACATTAATGTGAGAATTGGAGTGGATTTGTTTCCATATTAGTTTATTTCCTAACAAACTGGTAGGCCAGTCATCAAAAGCCCATGCCAAACATTGCTAGAACCCACAAAACGTCACTATAAATTTATTAAGTTTTAATCATAGTGTTGGCTATACCCTGCAATTCTGGGGATATGTGCGTAAAATGATTCACAAAACATCTTGAATATTGGTATTTTAAGGAGTGGTGCAACTTTTATAGTGTTAACATCACATAGTGACTGTACCTTCAATAAAGAGTTGAAACAAGCTAATATGATTGTGGATTGACATCATTTTTTCAAATCAAAGTGAATAAAAGGGGATGATGTGAGCAGCTAACTAGCCTCTAGTGACATGCTACAGACATGAACACACTGATATTTGTTGGTGTGGTTAGTAGCTACCAGTCTGGCCTATAACATAGAAAATGATATTTCACATAGCTGAGCTGTAGCATGAAACACCAAACAACTGTGAATAGCAAAAAGTTCCAGCAGCAGTAAAACAGCACAACATGAATAACATTAAACTGTGTTCATTTTAAATGACAATGTGGGTTTCAAAGACAGAGGCAGAAAGACAGTTATTTCACAGCCAGAAGAAAGTGAAGGCGTGTTATGCACTTTTGAGGGAAAAGCTTCTAGCATTTATGGCTAATTGAGTCTTTCTGTTGGGTGTTGAAAGATGTAGGTTCACCAGCAGTGTGACCTCCACTTGCCACTAGTTTGATCAAATGGAAATCTGAATTTAAGTGACGTTCAGTTTTGTGGCACCAGTGGGATGGATGAGTTGTGACTGCAGCTTTGAAACTGTACTGAAGGAGTCAATAACCTAAATCAAACTTTCAGAATTCCTCATTCATTCAGCAAAGGAATGGCATGATGTTTTTGCTGAATCCCTATTATCAGAATGAGGAGTTATTATTTGAGCAACAGCCCACCCTGCTGGTCAAAGTGGGGAATTACTACTACAAATGCCCCTCAGATGACCGATCTATTTATTCAAATATGTATGTGAATGCATATATTGTTATATGCTCAACTGTGGGTGAGATTTGCTGGAATTTATTGTTTGAATACAGAAAGTGGAGACACTGATTCACTGTGTGTCTAAAGAAATCAACAAAGTCCTTTCTGTGAGATGCCTTTCTTTCTCCTCGTTTCCCTCTTTAATTTGACCTTTAATTTCCCCTCTCCTTATACCATTTATTGTTTCTAGTGATGTAAAAAAGGTACCAAAACACTTGGACAGATGTGCACGAAAATGAAATCATGCAAAAGAAAAACTTTTCATGTCCATAATGAAAAAGTTGTTTTTTCTAATGAACTCAGTGCTTGAATTCAACTTCCTCATAAAGTGTGTATAACTCTCTCTCTTTAATTTATGGAGCAGATCAGTTATATAACTTTGCAAACTATCTCCTGTGGAGGATACAGACAATAAACCACAGCTAAAGAGCATCACTTTACAGAGGAGAACACCATCAAAATGATTTCATTTATTTACCCTGATCTACAAGATGAACAGGGGTAATGTGCAACATGTACACAGCATCAACACATGCGGTCTTAGAAAAACAAGATGAAATATTGATGAGATATAAATCCATCTGAGACGCATGGAAATGGGAAATATACAGGATGGGATTGACAGAAACATAAAGATATTGTGTGGTCAACAATCCAGGGACAAGTCATTCCTGACTCATAGATTTCCTGATGCAGAGAGATGTAGCACCAGAGTGTCAGAGGTATCCTTTTTACGATGCCATAATGTGTTTTACGAAAGCTTCATAATTTATGCACCCATTGGCATCCTCTTGGTTTTGCATTAGCTGCTCCACCTCGTCCTCCCTCAACTTCTCACCTGTAATCCATGAGGAAGAAACCAGGAGAGGTGTCAGCTCAGTGCTTTATTATGACAGCTTTATAAAATCAGTTTGCAGTAAGACTCACCCAGTGTTGCCAGAACGTGTCTGAGCTCAGCTCCCATGACTGTGCCATTCCCCTCCTTGTCAAATACCCTTAGTCCCTCCACAAAGTCCTCGAATGTTCCACGATCCTTTGCCTTGCAAATGTGTTGGTGTATGGGCAGAAACTGGTCAAAGTCAAGCATCTTGGTCTGCATGTCTGTGGAAAATTCAATGCAGAGTATTAATACCAATCTGATGAGCACATAGACAACAGGGGAAATGCCCCTCATATGGACTGCGCACACAGCTCACCTTCAGCCTTGGGCTTTCCAAGGACATGCATGATCTCTGCCTGGGTAGGATTCTGGCCCAAAGCCCTGATCAGATCACCACATTGGGCATAAGTGATCTTCATCTCATTGGCTGGAGTCCTGTCAAACAGTTGGAAAGCATCCTTGAAGTCTGTGAAGAAAAAGAAAAACAGGTAATTCTTTTTAATTTCTATCCACTTCACTGTAATTCATGTGTGCATGCAGTATTTGATGAAAGACCCTGAAGATGATACGCAGCAATGATGCATTTGGGTATCTCTGGGATGAAGGGCTCGTCTGCTAAAGAGTCAAACCTTAAGGTGTTCCATTCCTGACTGAATTAGATGGATTCTTATGGTAAAATAATAGCATACCACTGTGTCATCAGCTGTTGCTGAACATTTTTTCCACACTAACGGAGAGCTTGATCACACAAACCATTCATTCCCTCTATAAATAGCTGACAGTCCATGCAACGCAAATGACAACTGTAACACCAACATTACCCTCAAGCTGCTCGGGGGTGAATTCCAGCTGAAAAGAGACAAAGCAAACAAGGCGGTCAGACGCTGCTCATCACTCAGGAATCAGAACAGCTCACAAGGCAAGTGAATGGGTTGACAGCAAAAGAAATGAATTAGGGGAAATTAGAGAACAAGCCGTTGAGGCTGACCCTTGACTCTGCCTCCACCCTTTATGTGCCATTCCACCAGATCAAGTTACAGTCTGCATCTGTTCCCATCACAGTGCAGTGTTTATCAGTGACCTTGGGTCCAAACCCCCTCCTTACACTATGTGTATTGTCTGCTACTGTCAACTTCATTTGAGGTTATATTTAGATGCATTATGTGCCAAACATTTGATGATAGCTGTAAACACCAGCAGGATGTTAACCAACAATCTCAGAGGTGTTGATAATTCACAAGTCAGTGACCATGCTAGATATATGCAAATGTGTCAAAATTAAGAAAAGATTTAATGAAGTTCTGCTCAGTTTGACGTAGAACACAAGCTGAACATGTACTGTTAATTCATCAACCACTTGTTGAGCAAAGTCTGATGGTTCAAAAGTTTAACGGGGACCCTGTTGAGGACTTACACCTTACAGTATGACAGAGGCTTCACAAGACCAACACGATTTTGTGAAATAGATATATTTCATTCTATAACAGTAGACACAGGCCATGCCAAGTTGGTTTTACAACCTGCATTGCACTACAGTTTAATGTGTTATTCTAAATCTAAAAATAAATCATTGCTAGATTGTCCACCCATCCACAAATGTTGCCTATTTATAGTCAGTGTGTATTTTGGACTCCTGTCAGATTGTGCCCTCAGTTTCTGTCTGATGTGTGGATATCTGCAAACCCCAGCCCCTCCATGAAGCTTTGTAAAAATATTATCCAAACACTTATCTGAGCATGTTTAAAGATGGATGGCGATGGATATAATTATCTCTATTTTTCTTCCTCCCGGGTTTTCCACCCTTTTGCCCTCAGAGGAATGGTGCGGGTGGTCTGCTATTCACAGACATAATGAAAATCATATTTTGTGGCTTTAACCGCGCTCCATTGTAACATGGCAGCTCTCTCAACCAGGAAAACATTTATCCATTGAGAAGGGGCCAAGTCAGCAGAAGATCTTTCCATGATGTCTGGTATCAGCGAGTTTGCCCGTGAACCTCTGCCTAACTGTATGGCACACTTTGTTCAAGCATGTTTGAAGTTTAATGAAGAGCTGAACGAACTGTAAATATAAAAATTGCCAGCATAACCATGGCACCATTCAAATGGCTGTACAGTCCTGTTTTGCTTGCACTGCCAACTTTAGGTCACAGGGGGTCTCTGATGCTCTTTGAACACCAGCTTGCCAGCTTGAGCTTTAGTAACAGTATATAGAAATGAGCACTTTTAATGAAATATTTTCTGTTTCATTTCCAGGGTGAGCAGTCATTGGTATTTGAAAAGGTCTAAAAAACCTAATCTGTCTCAATCTACAAATGATTTACAGTTTCTCCATATTTCTGAACATTGTTTGTTTAGTTTTACCGTCACTGATGCGGGGTCAAACTCCGGGGTCTTGGGGCGCTCGGGCTCTGGGGGCTTGGGGGGTGCTGCTGCGGCGGGTTTTGGCTCTTCCTTCTTCTTAGGGGCCATTGTTTGAGGCTCTCAGAAGACAATGGGGCGGACTGACACAGCAGAGGGATCCAGCACGCTGCGGATAGAGAGGGCCCATTAGAGGCTTGGTCCCTTTATCCACTGTCCAGAGGTGTCATCTCCACCCCCCCTCCATGTCCAGCCACACTGCCAACAATAGGGGGAAGACTATAAAAGGATATGCCTTTGTGCTTCTATTTAAGACAAAGGTTGTTGTTGTGTGTGTACATCATCAGGATATGGATGATGCAAAACTATATTAGCTGAAATCCCAGACCTGGAACCTTCTGTTAGTCCTGGACATCTCCATCAGCACAAGACCTCATGTAATGTCCCTTATCTTGCACTGCTGACCTTGTTCAGTGAAGTGTGGTGGTTATTAGTGAGGAGGGGAGGAAGAAAATGGTGATTGCTGGACGAGAGGGGGGTGAGATTGTTTAAATCACAACGCCGTATGATGAAGTGCAATTCCAATCCTTGATTGTTATTCAAAAATGCCACCGGTGAGAGCGTATTATTCACTGCTGTGCCAGGACAAGCCTTAATGATGACCATTTATCTGGTCTGATCAGAGGGATTTGCAGGGCATTAAACTCAAATCCTCCCCAAAATAGGATTCACAGAATATTCTCTCTGTCTGATCTCGCACTTTCGAGTGTAGCTACATGTGAACAGGCCTCTTGTGAAGCTGAGCGTCAAGACGACGGAAGTGAAGAAAGTAATCTGGGATGACACTAAATGCCACTTTATGATCCTGCCATTCACACTTGAATGGAGATGGAGGTTGTGTCAGCCACGGTGATGTCTTTGGCGTTTGTATTGTTATGAAATAATAATCATAAGAGCACAAATAAGCCAAGCATACATTCAATTAATTTGCAAACGATTTACGAGTGGAGCAGCCGCCAAAGGTCGAGAGTTATATTAGAATCAAAGTTGCTTTGATTTTTAGAATTTACAAATGCCAGTTAAGATGTTCATTCAGAGGTCTTTTAAATAACCTTTTCTTTGCAATAACATCTGTTACACTTAATCAACTCTGTATCCTGCATAACTACCTAGAAAAACTATAAAAAAAAAAAACACACAATAGAAGACATAGAGCGTAAAATACGGAACAGCCACCCTGGTGATTTTATGATTTCTATTTTTAATGTGTTTCAATACATTTTTGTTCAGTTCCTCTTTTGCTTATTGCTTTTTTCCTTGTTGTCGGTGTGTATTTATGTGTGTTTTACTCATCTTGATCTGTTTCTGCACGAGGCTGTGTTCAAAAATAAACTTGAACTTAACTTTATTGCAGTTAATCAAGCAAAATCCTGATCAGAAATCAGAATGATACTTCCATGATACCTCACATGCAATGTGTGTTGTTAAAAACATATAGCGTGTAAAACAGATAAAAAGAAACTAAATCAAAGTGCTGACAAACACGATGTTCTTCGTCTCTGTAAGAATGTGTCATTTCTTTGGGTCACAGAAAGCTCATTTACATTTCATGACAGCAGGTAAGACTGAAGTCATAAATAATAATTATAATAACTGTAATTATGAAGCCTGAGTCACTTCGTCGACAGCCCACAGTCCTGGAAGACTAAACATGGCTTATATGAGTCAGTGAAATATTGTTCACTGTAGTTAAAGGCTCACAGTTTGAGTGCAGTAAGTGCAGTCTGGACTGAAAAGGGACTGATTTGTGTGCAGAGATCTATTTCGATTGTGTATCTCTTGACATACGTGGAATGAAATATGACCCATCCATGAATAAATAAGAGTGAAAGCTAAAAATACAAAACAATTTTCCTCCTTCAACCTCAAAGCCTTGATCGAGCTGACGTGAATGTCTGACTTTCAACATCCATTGACAATACAGTCATATAAATTTGTTCTTGAACTTTCTTTCTGGATATTTTGTTTTTCCCCTCGATAGATTCATCATCTATAACCGCACAGATTTCATTCCATCCTTCTGTCTTTGCATTGACACATGTTACTGGACAGCTGCTCTGATCTTGTATTTAAAGCATGAGCTCCCGCCCATCTCATGTGACAAAAGTGACAACCAATCAAATTAGACTTTGCAAATCCAAGTTTTAGTAAATCCATTACCATCATTTGTTGGGCTTGCAATGCTGCACTACATACATTTCTCTTCTGTCTACACTTATATGGCCAGAGACATGTGGACACACCCCAGAATGAATTCATTTCCTTTGAAAAAAGCTGACTTATTGAGGCGAATGGGTGCACACTAAAAACACTGGGCTAAAACTGATGCAGGATGGGTCAATATAGCGCCGAAGCAACACTGGGTTAACCCAACCCAGTACCAGCGGTGTGTGTTGACCCAGTGATGGTGCTATTTTTGTGTTACTGCTTGCTTACTGGAGCAAAATGAGCCCTCTGTTGGGTGGTTTCCTACCCAGGTTGACCCATTTCTACCTGTGTCCATGGCTTGGGGTGGCCAATCAAATTTCAGGGGTAGCCAGTACCACCCCAGGCCACCCCAAGTGCCTTCCATTATCCTAACATATGACTGGCTGTCTGCCCTGCGAGAGGTAGACCTTAGTTGAAACCATGTGGCCGACATGGTTGTAGCCTGTAGTCTACTTTAGGAGGAAGGTAGTTTTTTTTTGAGGACTTTAAGCTTTATATTATATGTTTATGGTGCCACTCTGCTGTCTGGTGATAGGTAGGACTATTTACTTAAGAATGTAAGAAACTGTACAATGCTGTAATGTTAGTCGTTAAAGTAGATATGAGAAAATAAATAAGCTATATAGTAAATTAATTCTATTCCAACATGTGTATTTGTTCACATGTATTACTCATGCTGTTTACACAGTCACATTGTGGGGACTCAATCAATCAATCAACATTATGGGGACATAAACAAGTCCTCATAATGTAAATCATTAAATTTGACTTGAGATAAGGTTAGGTTTAGATTAAAGTTAGCATAAAGGTTATGATTAGGCAAGCAGTGGTTATGGTTATTGTTTGGGTAAGTGTCCAGGAAATGTCTATGTAATATAAAAATCTATGTAATGTCCCCAAAAATGATGTAAACACAACTGAGTGTGTGTGTGTGTGTGTGTGTGTGTACATGTACTTCATGCCACCCCTGCATAAGTCAGTGGTCCACTTGGGCCACCCGTGTCAAAAAGTCTGGGCACACCACTGTTCCTGTTCAAAATGAAAAGCAAAGAGTTTGAAGTCAATATGAATAATGAATGAGCAGTGAAATCTCCTTTGCTCTGCTATGACAGGCTGGAAAAACCAACAACTGGAGCCTGAACAGGAAAATTTCACTGTAGTGGTGATCACCCGGTTTATACGCATGATTAAAACAAAATCTATCCACGTCAATCAAGCACAGATCCTTATGAGCCAGCTGGAGGATTGAATCAATATTCTTAGGGCTGGTGTCAGGCATGATATGAGCTTTGGACCACAATAGCAGTTCACATCACCATGACCTGTCAGTAACAATTTGTAAAAAGGATTTGAAGAGATTGTTTTGTGATTATTTGCTGATATTATCCATTGATGCAGGAGACGACACTAAATCTCATTCTTAAGAGAAATTAAAGTAAGAGAAACACGCAGAAACATAATTAAGCTCGCTCTGCTTCTCTTGCTCTGGCTCGTGGGCCTGGTTTGCTGTGGCAGAAATCGGACATCAGAGCATAAAATAATCACCGGATTAGTCCGTGCTGGACGAATAATAAGTCATGGCTGCAGTTTGTTCCTCATTATTTTCAAACAGCTCATGACTGGAATACTCAGTGTTTGGCCAGAGCTAGCCTACATAGAGACACAGACAGAAACTGTGTATGTCAGTCCGAGTATAAATGGATTCAGCACTGCATAGCTCTGCGCCAACCCCCCTTCCATATCCCACCAGGTGATTGCCATTGACAGGCTGCGGCAACAATTCACAACATGACCAACCGCATAGAGCCAAGCTCTTAAAACATCCAAAACCTGTGCAGTTTGCTATTTTGGAGTTAGTCTCTTGTCTGGCTGGTATGTACCTTGGAAAGCCTCCAATCTGTGTACAATGCCAATTGTTCCTTGGACCCATCAGATGACCTTCAGTGCAGCTGTGGCCTTTTGCTGTATGGTGCTTTAATAGACTGATAAAAGCAGGGTTGGTAGAAAATTGTTCAGAAAAGAATGGTAGAGCAATTCAGATGTGTCACTAAAACAATATTACTGTTATTTAATCGGCTGAAAGACACAAAAGCAAGAAATTAAAATCAGTAATCAATGTCTAAAGTGTCACTGCTATTCAGCAAGTCACTGTATCTCAACCAGCTGAATGGGCTGTAATGAGCGGCCAGTGTGATATCCAGTTAGGGAAAACACAGCGAACATGACCCTGAAAAGAAAGAGGTGGATGATGAAAAGGACAAACACTCTGGAATTGACTGTGGTATGGAAAATGTTACATTTAGAAGGTTAAATCACTCAGATCTGACAAATTTCAATGCTGGAAATGACCTTCCAGCGCTTGAATTATTTATGGAAATGAGATTAATTGCTTATTGCCACAGATTTTTGAGCATATGCAATTTCATTTGGGCCCGCTTGTAAAATTAGGTACTCATGAGTATTTAATTCCTCCTTTATTCGTCTTTTATTCGGCATATTACATTATATAATTTACATTATTTAATACATGTTTTGCCACTGATTAATAGTAAAGATTAATAATAAGAAATGAAAACGGTCCTAGCTTCAGTCTGGTGCATTAGAATTAATCTGAGTAAAGTAAATAAATGTCACACTGTGCGAGTATAGACAATCATAGACATAAAAATTGCCAAAATGCCAATTAATCTAGATATATTAGCATTAAGCATTTGAATACCAATTAGATATGATATCTTTGCTCTTGCTCTTATATTGTTGACATACAGGACATATATTGACATGCAGGATTGAAAAAATTGAATTATGAATTTAAACTCGGCTTTTTGTGCGTTTCTCAGTTGATCGTAATTAAATCGTAGGCTTGCTTCCATAAGCACTGGAATACTTTAGTATCACAGAGGCGGTTGTTATCTTAAATTTAAACATTCATTTAATGGCCTGCCAATCAGTTTGGAAGTGGCAGCGGGTTCCAGTCTTTATATTTACATTTAGATTACTCTAAATTGCAGTGTTAAGTCCATGCAGTGCTCTATAGGTGCATTAAAAGACAGAAACTCCCATGTGGCTCTAGAGCTGGGGCCACACTGTGATCATTTACCAGCACTCAGGATATAGCGTGTCCAAGCGACATGTTCATTATCAAATCCACAAGGCGGGCAGTGAAGTGTGCAAGCATGTAATTATACTGTCCCCTGTCCAACTCAGTCCTCAGGTGGTATCCAGTTTAGTGTGTAGAGGTGGTGAAAGTGCCAGTCTGCGCAGGCTTTGCTCCAACATAGACTGCTGCCATGTTGTTTGGCTGAAACTTTTATTTAGTAAAGATAATATAAACACCGTTTTTTTGGGGAGACTCACAGCAGGATTTCCGTGAAAACATTTTTATACCAAACAGTTCAGCTTCAATAAACAACATTTATGCTTTTCCTGTTTGTGCGCACGTACGTGTGACTGAGACAACATGCGATTTAGTGAAGCTTTAACAAATATTTGGTGCCTTTCTTTCACAACCAATTAAACAGCTCTAACATCAATGTGTCCTCAGTGTTCATGCATTAAAGATTACACTCTGAAGGGTAATTTGGGTGAAGTATTATGTGTTCAGGGGCAGAGTGTCAGTCTACAGGCCTTAGTTATAAGTTGTCAACATTTGTGGTGTCAAACACCAGCAGCTGAGCCAGCAGCTGAGCCACAGCGCCCTCTTTTGGCCACAGGGACTGAATGCTATCACAAAAATAAACCTTCCTTTAAATTTAATTTGCCTTCTTTTGTTTTTCTCTCACCTTTTCCACATTTTTCACATTGGATGTTTTTTTTTAAATCTCAGTTAACATGAGTTTACACACAGAAACGCTGACGTCATTTGGACATTTGGATGCTGAGCCCTGCTGAGCAGCATCACTGAATCCCTCTGACGCTTCCTTGTGTAAAAGTATCCTCATGTTAGATAGATGACACATCCTGTTTATTTGATTAAAGCCTCATTCTCACTGTTCTCTGCGTTATTATCTGCCACTATGAGCTGCTCTGTTACATTCTGAATTACATTCAGATTGGTCCTCATGGGGACACTCATCTCCTGAATTTGAGTCCGTGGAGCAGCAGGCAGCCCCTCTCCAGCACACTGTGACCATCACAACGGCCTTGCCGCGAGGCGACAGCACTAACAAGCCACAAGTCCCTGTTGACGATCACTCGTTTATTCTGAAAAGGCACACTGGGTCGTGGCCTCCTCACAGTGCAGAGGCAGCATCGCAGCCGGTCTTCACTGCCTCAACCCTGTCGCTGCTGTTTGTTATTGATCGGTTAAATGAGAAACTCTGCTTAGTCCATATCATGTTTGTTTACCAGGCAGACCTCTGCTATGGTCACATGCTCCCGTTTGGGTTGTTAAAGTTGATGGCTCTTGTGGCGATGTAAGTTGATAATAAGAGCCTACCTCAAACTTGAAATGTCTGAGTTTGTCTCAGTATATGACTGGCTAAGCCTGTGCAGATACTTTCTAACTCTACAATGTGTGTCATGTAAAAAATAACTTGTTTGCATAATTTTCTTCGTCAGTTATTTGTGTGGGTGCCTGAGTGCCTGAGTTTGAGTCCAGCCCAATCCCTATGCTCCCTGCCTTTCCTGTCTCTCTCTACTGTCTTGTCAAAAATAAGTGAAATGCCAAAAAAAAAAAAAAAAAAGAGAGACTTCAAGAGCTCTTAAATGGACCTCATGGTGAGACTGTCCTGTCAACTGCTCCTTTCAATCTGAACTCAGAAAAAGAGAATAAAACTTCCACAAATGGATGAAGATTGTGTGCTATAATTGAAAGCTGAAGAGCAGCTTCTGAATGGATAGACTCTTTTCCCGCTTGCTGGACTTTGACATTTGTTCCACTTTCCCCCAGCTCTGTTTCTGTGTGTGTGTTTTTTATACCAGCACTGTCGTATTGCAAAACACTTTGGTTACTTAGGAATCTGTTGACACTGTTGGACATCGTTGACTGCCAAACATTACAGCACATTTTGTGCTTTATGTGAGCGCACTGCTGCTGCATTTTCTCTATTTGTGTTTTCTTGTATGTTTCAGAACAATTTGCCCGACGTCAGCTGGTGAGTCTTGTGTGAAGTTCTTACTGAACATCCTTTGCAAGGACCCTTGTTTGGGTTTTAAAAGGTTGACAATAACAACATGTGACATTAAATGACTAAATGTATAGTTCGCCAGATGGCAAAATTTCTGGTTTTCAAACCCCTCGTGGAAAAAACTACTACTGGTATTTGCGTTAATTCCAGGTCACAGGACAATGTGTCAGACCTGTTGATGTTATAGCGATTTCTCAGTTGTATCTGGAGGTCAGTGAAAGTCACGTTGCCTTCTGAGCCATACATTTGACCAAAATAGCCTGCATGGACACCAATGTGGAAGAATGAGTTTTGTAATCGTAATCATAATCCTCTTCAGTTTTGTGTATGTGTAGCCGGTGATCAGGGTGTCAGGGACGGAATTTCTCTCACCAGATTTGTTCCTTTACTCTATTTCTGTGGTATTCCTTTGGGAGACCTGAGTGGGTGAGCTGTCAAGACAAGAGTCGCTTCAGAGAAGATGAGCTGACCCTGGTGTGGCTGGAAATAGATTCTTCTAGGGGATTTCACCAATTGTTTTGAGACAAAGGAAGAGTATTATTGGATGTGTTATATGACATTTATTATCTTGAAATCATGACTTCAGGAAATGGAAATGATTAAGAAACAGAGCGAAGAAGAAGAAGTCATTCCACGTTCAACCCCAGCTGCTTTTTCAAGGAACGGAGGATGGTTGGAAATTCCCCTTTCCCATGAACATGACCGTATTTTCACCCATGAGTTGTATTTTTGCATGCAAAGCATTCACATGCAGATTAAATATGCAAATACAGTTTTTAGGGTTGTGTGATGAGGTGAAAATGTGAAAACATAAAAAAAGCTGTACATATGGATATGATCAACTGAAAGTATAAATAGACATCTTCACATGTGAAGTCATGCGTGCTGCATGAAACCATAAGTAAAAAAAGAAAAAAAATGCTCACACATGAAAACCATCGTGTGGCCAAAACATACATGTGCTTTGAGTTTATATGTGGTTTTTTTACACGACTTCTGGGAAATGCGTCACGCACATATAAGGTTTCAGTTTCCCCTTTTCTCGATTGTTGAAGATATTTAGGATACGTTATATTGCTTCAGTTGTTTTTAGTGAATATGTCGAGCCAACATAAATGTAATCATGAATAAAATAAGTAATAAATGTAGTGTATGAGTGCTGGTGTCAAATATGAAACACCAGAGAAAGCCCATTGGGTGAGGTGGACAACAGCATCCAAAGAAAAGCCAGTTCATGGTTTGGAACATAATCTAACATCTATAGTTAAAAATCAACACGTGATGATGAGATGTGAGTGTGTATATATGTATATATAACTGTTAATGCACTGTTCTGTAGATTTGCTGCACACTCTGTATCTATGGCACTAACATGTCCAACTTCCTAGTGCAATTTTCTCACTTTCCTTAGAACATTTTCATTAACACTGACGTCTGACTCATGAATAAAGAGTGAATGAAAGGAAGCATCAACAAATGGATTCACTGTTGGGTGAGACTCAGGCTTAAATGGCAGCCTGCCACGCACTTTCTAAGAGATTGACACCATCATTCTGCACACTGCTAATGGCTCAGTGAATGAACACCACTTACACCCCTTAATATTTGTCCCATGTTAATAAGCGCTCATTTGTTTTGTTGCATGCAATGGATGACATTTTACCAGGCACTTGGGATACTTACAGGAGGTGGATATTAATCATTCCAGATGGATGTCAAGGATCAGAAGATTTCCATAGCCAGGATGAGAACCATAACCATGGAAAGTGACATGAAGATACGCTAACTGGCTTAAAGGCACATTTTACCTTTCAGAGAGAACGCTTTGAAAAAGAAAAGCTTGTCCTGTTTTTCTTAGGTTGTCTTTTGTTTGAAAAGAGAGGACAGATTAAAAAAAAGATACCTTGATGGATTGGAAGCGGAATGGAGACCATGAATATGTCATGAATGCGGTCCCCCCTGCTAATCTTCTGCAGCTTACAGTATGTTCAGTTTCCCGTGGAGACACAGCAGGGTGCAATCATCTGCATGGCAGATGAGTGTATATATGGTCACATGTCTTATTGCTGGCTGTTTTTTGATGCGACGTTCATATTGTTCATTGCCTCTCACCCCTGGAATAACCTATTCATGATGGGAATCAAGCCTAATAGAAAATATGCACCAGTATTCTCATGCTGTACAAACTCCTGTGCGTTTCACACGTGCTGTTCATGCACAAGTGTGTGATGCAGGTGCTGCTTTCATATTGGTACTGAATGAGCTAAAGAAAAATAATTAAGAACATCTCAGTATTGTTCAGTTTTTGCTTCAATCATTGTTTACTGAGCAAAGCAATACAGCAACAGACATCAATCACATGCACATATAGACACAAATATAGATAATAGTATATAAAAATAGCATTAATTTGACTTGCAAACGATTTCTCGTATCTCTCTATGCTTGCTTTAATTTCAGTCCAGAGGCAGATCTGGGACAAATTTATTTAGCAAAATTTATCATGTATGCATAAGTTTTTGAGTGCATAAAATAAACAGCTACATCTTACAGCTACATTATAGTGTGTTAAAAAACATTTTTCAGTGTATATATACTGCTTATGAATGCTATCCAGGAAGAACTTGGATACTAATATTTAAATACAGATCAAGTGTACAGCTTGAGGTCCACATGTCAAGTTATTTATTCATATATCCTGCAGTATCAGAACTCACAATTTGCCTCAAGGGGCTTTACAATCTGTACAGCATATGAAAGCGTCTGCGCTTGGACCCTCTTTGTATAAGAAAAAGCTCCCCAAAAAAGTGCTTTAAAGGGGAGAAAAAAGGAAGAAGCCTCAGGAAGAGCAACAGAAGAGGGAGTGTGCATACTGTAGTGTAGCTGTGCATGTAATAAGTGCAGGCAAATCAAAATTTGATGGTGGTGCCATGTGATGATACTGTCAACAACTCGAGATTCCACAAGAGGATAAATGCCTCTTAAGTGTGGTTTCCTTTGTGCCAGATCTCTGCTCTTTGTGTGGCGGTAACATATGGTAGTGAGTGGCTCTGCTGCTGAAACATTATTCTCTCTGTTGGATAATGCATAATGTGTCTCCGTCCAAGACGGCAGTCCATCACTGGGAGTCAGTGGTGAAAGCTTTAACACAAGACCTATTTTCAGTGTTTGTTTGCTGCTCGGTGTTACAAACAGTGGAACAGAAGAGTGAGGTGACTACTGAATTACACAATTATTCCACTATCATGGCTGTGGCCCTGCAAGGTTTAATAGATGGAACATTTCACTCACATTGCCACAGTTAAGTGCTTGTTCACTATTGAGACCACACATGCAAAAAACCGTATTGCACCCTCAGCTGTTGGAGTGTAATAGCTACTAGAATGAGCAGCACTGGTTATGCACAATGCTATTTTCGCATTGTATTGTCACTATTTTTATAACAAACAGCTGTGATCGTAAACTGCAGAATTCATTAAGAGCATGTTTCTGTGCTCTCCTTGACAAAAGGCTGCTTTCTGCTGCAGAAGAGACCCCAGCTGTGAAAGTTTGATTTCCACATGTTCTGTGATTGGTGTTGACAGTACTTTTTATGCTGCACCCATTGTTAGAAGAGGCATTCAGAGCCTTTATCTAAAGGACCAGTGCATAGCATTAGTGGCATCCAGAGGTAAGGTTGCAGACAACAATCAACTGAATACCCCTCACGTCACCCCTCCTTCTTCAAACCTGTAGGAGAACTTACAGTGGCTGTGAAACTTGAGAAAATATTATATTATATATACATTATATTCCATTTCTGCCAATAGATCCCCTAAGACCTTACACACTGGTGTTTCAAGCTCTGTTTTCAAACTACTTCTCGAGCAAAAGAAGAAGTATTACTAGGAAAATGTTACTCATCAAAAGTAAAAATACTGGCTCTGTAGCGCATTGTCTCCTGTGACTGACATTTTATCATATATGACATTATTTGATTGTTAATACTGATGCAGAATCTTACTGCTGTGGCTTGTCAAGGTGTAGCTTGTTTTAACTCTGCCAGGTTTAGTTAAGTGGATCAGATTGGGCCCTAGATATCTAATCTTGGCTGTTTTTTGTGAAATATCGATCTTTCACCTCTTATCTAACTTAAACCATCTAAGAAATTTAGACAGGAAATCACATTACACACACACACACACACACACACACACACACACACACACACACTCGGGTGCATATAAGGTCTAAAGGGAAGCTAGACTTCTCTTGGGTATAACCTAACATAAGTAATGTTACTGTGTAAAAGAAGATGCTTCTTTGTCTGTGAATGACTTTTTGGCAAATAAAATGACTAAATGTATTGGTTCATGAATAGCCTGTTAGTTATTTGCACATTATTTCTTCATTTGGAGTAACAACAAATCTTATGGCGTTTACTTTTCTTAATACTTTTCATATTGGGTTGAATAAAGTCGGATGAAAATATTCTGTGTGCAGTGTTGAATCACTTAATAATCGTTGTGTTTTCATTCTTTATATCTACAGAGGGAGCGCATCCTCTTCCAGAGTCCACCAAGATTCTACAGTAGCCCAGAACGGACAAACCAAACACTGGCTCAGGAGAGCACCTTTTCACAAGTTCGTTGGCCACCGTAGATTCTCCTACAAGCTTCAAGGAGGAGGGGTGAGGTGAGTTGCAATCTGCAACCTCACCACTAGATGCCACTAAATCCCACACACTGGTCCTTTAAATCTGAAGTGAAAACTGGCTGTTTTTGCAATTATTATTATTGTTATCATTATTAGGGATGCAGCAGAGGGACCTGTAGGACCTCAATAAGGAAGTAAACTAATGTCAATAACACATGAATTAAATAAAACAGGCCAGGATCAGAAATGTCAGAAAATATGTATTTTAATATATATATATATTTTTTTTTACGTCCCTTTGAATGTTCATACATTCAATGCAGCAGGCAAAAATCACCAAGCATTTAATTTCCATACATAAGTTAGAGAGAACCAAGAGCTCTCGGTGATTTCACCTAAATCACAGTAAAGCAGCAGATGGGCGCCTGAGATAAAAACGGACATCTCCTGCATTATGTCTCGGTAATCCAATCCTACTAGATGCAACTTTTGAGAGACTGCAGGGGGAAAAAAGCGGTTTGGCGAAGGCCCCGCGATCTGTTGAATGTAGAGTTTGTTTGAGGGGTGAGAAAATATGTCATTTCGGAGTCGTGGTTTATTCCGACGTAAGAGAGCGCGCACCAATGAGAGGCCGTTACGCTCCACCCTACCTGCCTCCTTTCCGCCCCCCCTTTTCCATCCACATACTCACTACTGAACACGACCTGCCGCCTGCCACATCTGGAGCCGCTGCCCAACACCAGAAACTTCAACTTTTGCGTTCACGGCGCAGAAACACTCAGGCGTTTGCGATCTGTCTGTCCGTCAGGCTTTCTCATGATAGTAAGTAGAGATTCTTGAAGTGAAGTTGGCGTCTCTGTCTGCCTCTCAGCTTTTTTAACATCACCGCTGGTAATCAGAGCCCGTTTTGGGACTTTCATACATTCAGTTGCTGCACAGCTGCCACGCTAGATTCTGTTCCAGCTGAACGCGATTTCTGGAAACAACATAAACGCCGCATTTCCACGTTATGTTTACGTTGCGCGTCAAAAAACACGCGTAAACAAGCAAAGTGAAGCGCGGCAGCGCGTGGATTGAGCGGATTCGCGCAAAGCAAGTAGACCAATTTCTGAAAAGTTTAATTTAACCCTCTGCTGTGTCACAAGTTTTTATTGGTTAACGCTAGAAGGAAACCCTGTCTGAGAGCCTGCTGCTTCCACAGAGGGCTGCGTTGATGGTGACATGAGTCAGAGGGAATCAAATTGTGAAATTCAACATCGACTGGTGATGGAGTGATACATCTCGGGCTTATTTTTTTTGTCCAGCACTGATCTAACGTTTGGAGGAGAAGCCTGGAATAAGCCATAAGGCGCACAGCTCCATACTGAAGTGTTTAAGTTAGTCTGAGGGGAAATTTAAAAGACCTAAAAATACAGCGTTGGTTTCTTCCCTACAAAGAATCATTTGAACTTCCCACCGCAGAGCGAGAGCGACATAAATAGTTCTGACATGTGGATGTAATTTCAGAAGAGGAAAAAAGACAGATGCAGAGAAATAAAGAGAGCGGGCTGAGCCTGGGCATATAGTAGATTATCGGAAATTAAATCGAGGGCAGAGCGGGGCGATTACAGAGTTATGATTTCACAAGCAGCCGTGAGCATCGAGAGGCCAGATGGAGTGAAAAAAACACAACTCGCTCCACTTTGAAGAGTGTTAAGTAGCTGAAATCATTTCATCTGAGCATCAGCAGCGTCTGTTTGAGCCCCGCAAGGACTCTTGGAGGTAGAGTTGCCTCAGGTCAGGGATGGGATCCGCTCTGCTGCTCCACAATCTGGACTTTCTTCTCATCTCACTGCTCAGCAGTTTATGTCTGGTAAGTCTTTTTTTAATTTAGTTTTTACATAACCAATGTACTCACATGCAACCATGCACGCCGTGTAATAACCGGAATGCTGATCTGATGTTACACTGTAGAGGTCCTGCGGTGCCTCCTCTGTGCACAGATCACTGACAGCATGTCAAAGAGCAGGCAGAGGAGCAGCTATTACTGCAGCTGTTCACTGCTGGAAAGTCTTTTGCATGAGGAAACGTTGAGGAAACTGCAACGACAGCTGATTTTTTAATCAGGCAAAACGTGCACCTTCATCACACCTGCACAATTTCCCCTCAGCTTTTGATTTCTACTATATCTGCTCATTGCATCACAGCATCAAGGTGGTGCGTGTTCAAGGTGAAGGAAAGATGCTGACCTTTAGAGTAAAAAGGCAGAAAGGGAACCAGAGTCGACATCACAAACTTTGTGCTCAGGTCACCTCCACACTTTAATTTCTTCTGCCCTGCTAATCACACACTTCTTCTGACATCGGTGTGTTGCCAGTGAACAGTGACTGCCTTGCAAATAGATTGTGCGTCAGTGTAAATTGTTGAAGACACAGTTTTGTATTGGCACACAGTGTTGACACTTTTAACTGGACTGTAAAGGTAGACAGGGCTCCTAAAACACAAGCTGCTGTGATTAGTGATTACGCTCTTGTTCTATTAAATGCATTGTCCCACAGTAACAGCACAATAAAAGTGTTTGTGCAAAGCAGCGCCTGGTAACCTAGTTCCTGTAATAGGCAGGGTATTGTGTTTACTATGGATTGTTACATGGTTTTGTAAAGCTCTCACCTACTCTCACCTCACCACTGAAGTAATTCTTGCAGACAGAATGGAGTAAAGATTTCATTCATAACTTCAGCAGCACCTGAACAATTTCACTTCTTTGGTTCACAGCTGTAATGATTTATGTCTTGCCCGACATTGTGATTTATAATTGCACTCTCCAATATTGCCATAGCTGTTTCCAGAGGGCCTGCTGCACACACACACACACACACACACACACACACACACACACACTGTGCAGGCAGAGCAGCGCACCAAGTTAGTTCTGTGTGTGTTTTGGCTGAGGGTCGTTGTGCATTCAACAGGCAGTTCGCCCAGGCTCTGAGGTACAGTGCATTTTCCCAGTGATGTGGTCCATCACTGTACCGCAGTGGACCTGTAGGCTCATTGGTTTAGATGGCAGAGGAAAACAATTATAACATAGCCGTGTATTTATAGCTGATTCAACATTCACTCGTTAAAAGGCTCTGTCTGTGAGTGATGTTTACCCGTTTTTAAGTTTGGTGTTTGCTTAGTCTTCCTCTCCACAAAAAGGTAATTTGTTTCCAAACTGTGACCAAACGGTACGTAGATTTCACTGAAAGCCAAAGTTAAGAGTGGAAAGTCTGTGTCTCTGTTTAGAGAAAGAATACAAAACTTTTTAATTTGAGACATACGGTTTGTCAAACTACAGGACTGTGCCGCTTTCCACAGGCTCAGTTTATAAATGATGATATCCTGCTATCATGGAAGCAAACATTCACTGGTACAACACTGGGAACTGGCTGGGTGCAGATGTGCTATCCAGCATTTTGGAGGAAATTGGCTGATACAAGAACAGACAAGGAATCTCTCCATTGTGCTGTGCACCTCAGCAGGCGCTCTGCAGCGACAGCTCACAGACAAAGCACGACCTCACAGAGCCTTTGTTCAGTGTGACTGGCTGCCTCACTTACCCAGTTATCACATTTATTAAGCGGAAGCACTGCTTTCAGGAACCTCAGTGAGCATTTAATTTCTGCCTCATGACTGTGTTTTCCTCCGTGATGACTTGCATGTGTCTGGGTCCTCACTGAAAGGACGAGAGCTGTATCAGCTTGTTGTAGCGCTGCATTATGTCTGCTCTGCACAGAACACGACTGAGAGACTGTCATGTTTTGTAGTGCATAAGGCAGCTTTAATTTGAGTTTGACTACATGTGGAAAAGAACTGTTATTGATCCCTTTAAACCAACGTTTTTTTGGTTTGGTTCCTCAATGTGGCAGAAAATTGCTTTATGCCATCAATATCACACATAATATATTAAGTCAAACTAAACTGAAATGACTGATACAGAAGTGTTAAAATAGCCATATATAAACTCATGTGATGTTCTAGACATGAGTAATCAATTACTGGTTGCCTGTAATAGGAGAGAAATTTGCCCTAAAATGCACACAAAAGATAACATTTTGTAATAAATCACTGCCTCACATTTGCCCTTATTTCATCATTTAGAAGTCTCCATGGCCCTAAAAAACACACACTGCATCCCCTCTTCAGAGTAGCTATATCCAATTCGGGCAAATTACCCTCAATGGAACTTCATAACACAGATTAGAGTGCTGGATAATCTCATCTCAATCTGTCTCCGGTAATTAGGGGCAGCGGATTACTTCTCACTAATTCATGTGAACTGCTGGTGCGTTTGTGAAACAGGCTTTAATATTGAAATTCATTTTCTGCATGCCCTTTTAACTGATCTCCAGGATGACTTGTGATAATTTTGTTCCAGTTTGTGTCAGATAGAGTATGAAACTGAGGATCTCCTTAAATGTATGCCACCAATGTGCTTTTTGCTGACTAATTTGTGGAAAACTGCAGAGACTTCAGTCTGTTAGATTGCCTCTTTTAATTATACTTACTCTGCAGCTTCAAACAGATAGTCATTATTATTTCTTTAATTAGAGATGATACAGTTGACCCTGCTATGCAAGCCTGAATGATTTTGACTTTATTATATTAAATATTATTCTTCTTTTCTCTCCATATAAACACACTGTGGCAACATTCTCATTATAATTTAGTACATTTTAGATTCTAATACCAAACAGATTCCTTTGTAAATCAGAAGATTTTGTAAAAACACAACAGGATTGTTTACGCAAAACACTAAAAATAATTTGGCACCATGAGACACACAATTATTGTTGTGATAGTGCTGCAATATTTATAGCATCATTAATTGATTTCACATTGGCCCCCACCCCCCTCCCCCCAACTGCAATGTCTCATTATCTTTCAAGCCCACAAAAAAAGTGTTGTTTTCCAGTTTTAATGCGCCAAACTGATTCATGGCCATTTAAAAATCAAATCACTCCTCATCCCAAAAATCACAGTTGACATGAATGTGAAGCTCCTCTTATCATGACCTCTTTGCAAGATATGTTACCTCTGACTGATGAAAATATGCCATTTGAATGAATCAGGTTTCTCTTTATCAGACCCTGATCAGATCCTGTTCCCTCTTTATCAACAGCCTAATGGTCTCTTGTGAAATCATGGCTTTCCTCTCTATTATAAGTAAATCAATCCGAAATCTGTTTGAAAAGAGTGGCTGGGTGATGCAGACGGCACACACAACCAGTATTTCATGCTGTATTTACTCAAGGAGTTCAAACGGCTTGGACAGGGCCTTGATCTTGCTTCCCTCTCTCATCAGGCCCCATTAAGACACACAGGGACAAGAAAGACCTGCCATGAGCAATTGGCTCATCTCGGTGTATGTATCTGTCGACTGGCTGTCCTTTCCTATTCCTTTCATTAAAGGAAAAACCCACTGGCAGATATACTTACACAGGTATAATCAGTGCTCGGTGTTCTCTTAAGTGTTATTTTAGGATGGAGGGCTCAGTTTTTGTTAGGTTTTTGTGTGCACAACTAGACTTTATATTGTGACCCTTACCACTCCCAAATCTGAGAAGAAGCAGTGGGAGGTGTGTCAGGAATGATTAAGTAGCAAAGTGTGATTTTGGTGTGAGGAATTACCAGGATTTTACTGTCTGCTTTTTTTTCTCCCTTTTTTTTCCCACACTATGAATAGATTTTACTTACAGGAAAAGTGTCTTTTACAGCAGTCCATTAGCGGTGTGCTTTTACGCTTGGCTTGACCAATCTCTACTGACATTTGTGAGCATCACAACGGCTTTTACAGGGTTGGCATTGATCACTTGTCAGACATTGCCCATCAAAGCCAATGGGAGACAGTGAAACGACTGTGTGGAAGGCCCCCGTCTTAACACAATTTACTTTCTTTTATCCAGCTAGTTCAATTTTTGCAGCGGAGGATCGCTAATTGTTGCCTAGCTTGAGCAAATGTGAGCTGTTGTTTTGGCAGAAATCCACCAAAATCCACACAGAAAAAATCACACAAACAGACTCAGTGATAATCTCGCATGTGGGTTCCCAATCAGCATCAACTGTAACAGGCCATATTCGGATGGATGCACTTAAAAGCTATTCAAGCCACTTTTTGGAAAAGTTGGATTTTGGATTTCCAGGTTTGATTTTGTATAGTTCTTACAGATTTTGATTAACTTTGCTTTATTATTTCTACTGGAATTCTGTTATCTCCTCCAAGCAATGTGCAGTAATGGCTGTTCATTTGTACAGAGCATAACTGCATTTAAAGGGAGTATATACAGGCAGCTTGATTGGCTATCATTTCTTGTTTTCCTCCAAGTTTAGCCCTGTTTTCAAGTGTGCTGCACGCCCCCGTGGCCATGAAATCACCAGACATCGGTCACTATGTCCTCTCTTATTTCTGAAAGCAGAGCCTGAATTGCTGTAATTAACCAGTTTGCTATGCCCACTTTTTCTCAGCATACTCCTCTACATTTACTTCAAGTTTCATACATTTGACAGAATAATGTTTGTTTCAACAGGACTGACACGTATGGAATTACTCCTGTTCACCAGTATAGCAATACAATATAATATAGCTGGCTTGTAGGGCTTGGCAATAATTCAGTATTATTGTTTAACGACCTTTAGCCAGAGTCATACAGTATTATGATGATATGCTGTTTTCATATTATCATTCTACAAATTCCTGTTGGCTTAATCAGCAGTTTCTGCAGTTTCTGACACTAAAATCTCCCATTTGTTTGTGTGTGATTTTGCATACATTTGTCAAACCGTCACGCATATTTTCATCATACTAACTTCAGTCTGTGGACATTAGTGCATGTCTGTGTACACGCTGAACAAAGCGTTGCTTGTGTGCCCACTGAAACTCAGGGAATGTTCTCTTTAACAGTTTGTGATAACTTCTGCAACTTTTTCCTACATTATAATAATGTAGTATAATATGTATAACTAATGGCTAAAATTGAAAAAATGTCAAACTATCCCTTTAAGTTAGGAGCCATAAATGCCTGGTGAGAGTCTCAACAGTACTTTTGATGCCAGTTCTCATTTCCACTCTCATGTCACAGCAGACAGCCACTTTGGACTCCCAGATGATAACGTACAATACTTAAATTATACTTTTTGAAGAATGTACCAAATACACTTTGTGCTATTTTTGTCAGCTTCAAGCATATTTAAGTGTTCTCAAGTAGCCCTTGAGTACCGTCTAGGGAAAAACTTACATACTTGAAGTGTAAATAGATGCTAAACGGGCACAACTTTTTTCAAGCTTTAAGTGTGCTTACGTCAACCAGTGAAACATGATTCATGAGCGTTCAAAACACAGCTGCAGTACAATTGTATTGTATCATTATATAACCATTGTGTTGGAATACTTTGACTTAAAATAAAGTGAAATTAATGTACTCTTTAATTAAGCATGCTAATAGTGTATGACAAGGGACTTGAAAATGACTATACTTTTAATAATTATGTTTTTTTTACAAACGTGATAACTGAAAGTATTTGTAATGTAGTACTTTTTTTTAAAAAGTACACTTAAGTACAATTATTAATACACTCACAATAAAGTGCATGTTTTTAGTACTTTGGAATACCACTTTAAGTATTACAGCAGTAGTTTACTCATTCATTTTTAATAGAATTTAATGACATCAATTTAGTACACTTTTAGAAGTAAATGTCAAACATACTTTAAATGAAGCGCAAAAAGTAAAAGTGTACTTGTAATGACTTTTTTTGTACTTAGATTAAATTTCTAATACACTACAGTATTGCATGTTATCACTGCAGGCTGCCACCTTTTATGTTTCCTTACTGTGTAAAATTTTGAAAAAGACTACAACAGATTGTTATGTAAGGTCGTGGCATTTTAATTGATCGTAGGTTATTATGATCGTTTCATAACGAGTTGCTACAAAGAAGGTTGGATGCTGAGAATAGCATCACATCAAGTAACCGCTTCAAATCACAACCCTCATTAAAAAGCTGACAGTCATTACAATAAGTCTTTTAGGCCACTGCATATGTTTGAAATTATCACAACTGGAGTGAGCTTGTTTTTCTTTTTTTTTTCTACTCTATTGTCGTACTCGGCGTGGAAAACTACCCAGAAACTTCACTCTGTGGAGCAAGATACATGGTTAGATGTGAATAAACAGATTGAAGGGGTGACAATAGGCCAGGAAAGCTTTTAAAGTTGTGTTAGAGGTGTAGTTATGGATAGTGCTTTAAACCACAGGAATCTGCAGCTCTTTGGAGATGGTGCACAGACACTGCGCTCACTTTTTGAGTAAAATGTCACATCATCCGGGCACTGAAGCAAACCGAAAATAACATGTTTACACTCTCAGCTTAGAGGGTATCATGTAATTGTGCTTGATGGACTGTGGGGAAATGGAAATCAGTGGTAGTATATAAAGGATTTGAGAGGGCGTATTCCAGTGCACAGACGGTATTTATACCCACCTTGGCGAGATGTGATTTCTCCATCCAAATGGCAGATTTGAGACGTCCTGTGTGTAATTTTGTTTTACAGCACCTAATGTGGATTTAAGCAGCACGGAGGTGTAAACTCTGTGTCTGCAGCCGCTGCTCATGGCTTGTCACTGTAGATTGTGAGTAACTCGCTGTCGTCACCGGTCGGTTAACATGTTTTCTTTCTCAATTTTCCTGGGATCAGCATGGGATTGAGCTCACAGAGGCAACTTGTAGTGGGAAAATACCCCTCACACGCATATCATTATGCTCTGTTTCGCTGCAGAGCTTTACAGTAGTTGGGAGGATTCCTGAGATAACTGCAGAATAATCTAATTTCTTGAACTTTCTCGTAGAGATGCATACATCTTGTAGCATGGTTATCTTTTTTTATTTTTTTGGATTGACTGACACATTGCTCCATTTTTAGAGAGCCTGCAAGTCAGACTCATAACATGTGTGTTAATAGGAGAGTCTTCAGTTTCACCAGCATGGTAAGGTTATACCATGGCAGTGTTTGACTCAGGAAAGGCCTTGTTTTTTTGACTTACCGTGACCTCTGCTTCTTTTTTTTTTTTTTTTTTAACTTTTCCACTTGAAGAATGCTGGAGTATGTGTAACTCAATGCCACTTTTACACCTCGCTGAAAAAGTTACACCTCCAACAGATACTTTAATGATGTGCCTCTGCCCTGTGAAGATCTGCAGTTTTGCTCTGCGAGTGTGAGTTGGCGGCAAAGTCAGCATTTTCCTTTTGTTTTGTGCCAATATTTTTTAACCTTGATGACACAATGATGGATTTAATTTGGCTTGTTTGTGCCTGGTGATCCTATGACTGATGCATCTTCAAAAGCTGATGAGTAGCAGTTTGACAGAGATGAGTGGAGGCGAAGGAGGCAATATTTAATGACGCAAAAGATGCTTCAGTGAGCCACAGCTGACAAATGCACTCACACACCTCGCCCTCTTCTCTCTTTTTTGAGGGGCATGTCAGAAATGAAATGATTTTTTAAAACATCCGTGACATACTGTATGCGCTGACGGTTATCTCAGAGAAGTTAAAGCCACGGCCATGTGTCAAGCATTTGACACATTTCAGAGTGATAAGCTGCCTCGCCGCTGTCAGTCTTTGATAAGGTGTTCTGGCTTCCATCTTCTGCTCCCTCTCTGCTGAGAATGTCGAGCATAGACATAGTTTTCACTCAAACGTTGCACTAAGAAATTATTGAAGAGAAGTATAGTAGTGTATTGTGCGTCAATGGTTCAAAAAGTCAGGGATGCATTGATTGATTGCCAGTGCTATGATGAGTTTGTGGTCCTTTTTCATCAGTTACCTGCTGTATCAATATTGTGGTGCAGACTTCCTTGCAGGCAATATGCTTGGAATCCCAGAGTTCCTCCATCGAGTTGACATGTGAAAATTCTCAGCTATGTAGATGCCTTTGCCATTGACCGACGGTTCAGCTCAGCCCTACCCCCACTGTTGGTGAAGGGATTGAGTTTCAAATATACAGGAGCTCCACTCTCATTCCACTCTGCTAAATGCACCAAGAATTGAGTTTGTAGATAGTGCCTAGTCAATTCTCCAAATTATCAGGCGCAGGAAGAGCAGGATTTCACACATCTGATCCCGTTGTTTACGTGATTTGGAAGCAGCTCAAATCTTGGGCAGGAATACTCCCCTGGCACATGGCTTATGGCTGAGAGGAGGCTGGATTTCTTAAAAGGACCTTTATTAGTTTCATTGCAAAACTCTGGGGCTTATGGGTTTGTAAGTATGCAGTTCACAGCTCCAGATTTTCCAGCAATAAGTAAGAAACCCTCACACTGCAGTATTGGGGAAATCTCAGCCAGTTTAAATTCAGATAACAGCGCAGAGTTTGGCTGAACGTTCCTGCTTTGGCTCCATGGCATTTAACATGTGAGCCAATGGGAGCACAACTCTGAATGTGGTTGCGAAGTTCAAGTCATCACATATCTGCAGTTAAACTGCTCCATATGAGTAAACTTGTATAGTTCTGGAGGGATTTAATGTTTGGGACTGACATTTGCAAGTGATGTTAATTGTGTATTGAAGCTCAGATTATGATTATGATTAATTCCAAGAGTTATTGCACATTTTTTGCATGAGTTCTTCCTACAGCATTAGAGGATATTGCTCATTGGCCGACATTCACTGTGCCTTTCTCTGGTAGACTGGTGATGTGTGTGCTGGGCCAGGCTCCATATGACCCTGTGGCCCTATATGTTCAGTGGATAGTAAAAAATGAAAGGGTGAGTGAGCAAATAGGTTAATTAACCAAGTTTAAAGACAGAATTTTGATTGAATATATTGAAATTTTGTTGCAGGTTTATGTTTGTTTGACAAACAAAAGCATGTTGGTGAATTAGTGCATTGCATCAATTATACAGCGCTGGAGACATTCAGTTATACTTCAAGCTGCACTACGTCTGCTTTCATGTGTTTCATGCATCTGCATTGTTTGCAAAGGAGCCTGTGGATTCGCTGCTTTATGTACTGTATGGTAACCTAGCAGCGTTTTAATATCGAGTTTGATAATGTATCAAGCTTCCCATGTGACGCTCAAGCTGGAACATCCGTTAGGGTTTGCGGCTTATTTCTGCAGTTGTTTTTATTGGTGATGTAATGCGGCGTGGTAATTTTTGGAAGAAGCAGACTTCTGTGTGGAATAAGTTTATTTGATGTGTTATTATTGGTGAGGTTTTTTCAAGGATAATTTGCATCATAAGGGCTACAGTGAAGAACTGTAAAAGCCAATCAAGAATCTACATTCAGCATGTGCTGCAATAAATTCTGGAGGCTACGACATCAACTTGGAAGATTTTCATCCATTTATTCCCACAAAGTTATAGAATTCCATGTCCAAATTTGTCTTGTACAAACTGTCCTTACACCATATGTCTTTAGTCAGGACCATATTAAATATCTTGAATCTGGCCTCAGGTGATGTCACTGGAGTCAGTGTTGGTTGAGGCTGAAGACCACAAGTTTGAATATGAAAGAAATCTGTGGATATGGAGTTAGAAAGAATTGAGTTTACCAGACCTCTCCAGCCCACTCCTCATCTTTGCTTCCAGGCTATATTAGCCGCTACATGAGTTGCATCGAGTTGCATTATGGGTAATGTAGGCACCAGAAGTTGACAAGGAAGAAGAATGCATGGAATAAAAAAAGAAAATATCTCTGGTTCTGCTGCAGTGATTTTTATCCATTTTTAAACTGTCCATTGTGAGTATGACAGTGTTATAAAGTGTAATGTTGAATTTGTGGAGTCCTCCTTTAAATAATTTGGTGTAATGATGCTTATTTTGATCAGCAAGGTAAAGTAGTTTGAAGTTGAAGCTGACTGAAAGGGATTGCTAACAGTTGAGGAAAAGCTCAGAAATAGGGAGGTCAATGGTTAAGTGTTAGTCTGTTAATCACAGAGAATATTTGTGATCTGTTACACATCTCGGTCTGTAGGTTAATTTGCACACACACACACACTCCACTTATGGCTTCACTTATCTTGGGGCTAACAGCTGCTTTATTCTGTGGCTAAATGCAGTGTGAAAAGCCTGTGAAATGAAAAATGTAGGGCGCCACATGAAGCTCAGCGTGGGAACATTTCCACCAAATAGACATTGAAGTCACATCTAAATTGTGTGATGCGGATCACGTTGCCGCTAGCCGGCGGGACAAACAGCGATGTGTGCCAGTCCAAGGCCATCACCCAGTAGATGTGAGACTGATATGCTGACAATCAATGTGGTAGAGAGCGAGGGATTTAAAGAGCTAGAAAAGGACGAGCTAAAAGTCCAGCTAACCAGGGCAGATAAGCTAGCTCTGACCACCGACAAAAGCTACATCACAACTACCTCGCACTTCACCAGTGCTGATTGGGAGACGCAGTCCAGAATTAACCAGTTAGATACTGGTTGATGGATGGAAAATGTGTTTTGGGCTTTTGAAAGCAAAATTGACAGAAACTGACATGCTGTGTGATCCTTTAACATGCCATGATTCAGTTCTACTTCTTTCAGATTTAGTCCTTAAAGATGCTTTTCTGTTTTCAAGCTTATTTTTAGTGACCAACGTGCAAATCAACTTCACTTAAACTGTCACACAGTCGTGTTTACTGTGAGCTGAATGTACCTGTGATATCGACTTGTTCTCATCTGTGCACACCGTTTGCCTTTTGCTACGGACTCTGCCTTTTACCCATGAGTTCAAGTCATTTTCAGTCAAATAAAAACACGGTTCAAAGACCTCAGCGTCAGTGACCTTGTAGTAAGGGGAAAGTGGAAAGCTCATGCTGACAAGCTGGTTGCAGGCCTCTCAGTGGGAGCACACCGTCATCAGTGTAGTCCATGTGGGCTTGCAGTCAGTCCAGGCATCTTCATCCTCTACTGTGTGCATTAACATTTGTGTCTCAGATATGTATTAAATCCTTTAAATGTAGTTATAATGTGATGTTTCTGTCAATCTCTGTAGTTAATCCATTAATGGCTCAGCACCATCATTTAGTGGCTTTATAGAATCAGATTTGTGGAGCAGCTTTTTACGGAGTCAGCACGCCTGTGAGCAGCATTTGAAAAGTAATATGAAAAGAATGACATAAAGTCACAGACAAGCAAACATAATAGGGACCCAGTTTGATCAGCTGTTTTGCGTTTTACCTTTGTTTAAATGTTTCAGACTGCACATTAATCTCTGTTTCAATTAGAGCTTGATTGAATTGATTTTTATTTGCGTCGTGTGAACGAATTTTCCTGGAAGTCACGCCAGGATTTATGGCACATGTTATTTATGTTAAGCCGTGCGGCAATGCTTTAGGGGAAGACACAACATATGCAAATTTGAAATATCATTTGAAAGGTCATAGAAATGCTGTTGCTATCATGTCTTATTAATTTATATGCAGCAGGAAAATCTGTGGGATCAGTAAAAATATTAAGAACAACCTTGTGCTGAAGATAAATTGGAATACTTTAAACTAATTTAGCCACATATCAGCATTAATTGCACTTTGAAGCTGATACATACTTCGTGTTGTTAAGACATAAATCAGAATGTAATGCCTATTCTTTGCTGCTCTCTTAAAATTAGGGAGCTCCCACATGACTTTACCTTTGATTTTAATTCTGTTGTGCCAGAATGACTTTAAAAAGCACCTCAATCAATGTGACCATCCACACGAGGTTCACTCTGAGCAGCCCCTTCAATAGGCAAATCAAAAGAGTGCAATATTAGCAGGCAATGAGAGACACCTTGGGTGATTAAGCGGTGCCTAATTTGTCTGCAATTTGGAGGCTTTATTGGGAAGGCAGTTACAATTAGGGGTCTTACACAAACAGTGTCCTTGTCCTAGTTCTTAGCAGGCAGGGGCTGCTTTGGTTATCAGTGGGAAAGTGGCTGATTGCGTGAGTGCTGCCCTCTACATGTTTCACCTTTTTGTCCTGCTGCTTCTTCACTCAGATGTTAAACGACATCCACAGCGCTGATTACTGTGTTGTGCCCTGCTATTACTGGTAATGGCATCACTGTGTGACCTTCTACGCCTAAATTAGTTTGTGTATGTTTGATAGTTTTCTAGTTCATAATTTGACCATTATGTGGTCAAAATCATATGCTGGGCTGTTTAGGCAAGGCTATGTCTGGAGGCTGTGGTTCAGGAGGTAGCAGGTTGTCCACTAATCAGAAGGTAGGTGGTTCAGTCCTTGGCTCCTGCAGTCTACGATGCTGTGCAGTTGGTGTAAGAGTGCATTCGGTGTAAGAGTCCATGAATGGTTTTCACTCCTGATCATCAGGTGGTAGCCTCTGCCACTGTACTTGTTTATGAATGTGTGTGTAAATGGACGAATGCTGGCTTGTGTTGTAAAGGGTGTTCAGTGGTCAGTAAGACTAGAAAAGAGCTATATAAATGCTTTTCTCAATCAACCAATTAATCGTTTGGTGTTTAAAATGGCAAAGTAGTGAAGAATGCTCTTTGTAATTTCCTAAAGCTCATGAGAACATCTTCAAATGTCTTGTTTTGTCTGATCACCTGTAGGAAAGCAGCAAATCATCACAATGGAGAAGGTGAAACCAATGGATGTTTTGGTGGTGGTATATTGATTATTAAAATAATTTAGTCAAAAGTTATGAATTATTTTGTTACATTATGTTGTGTCGCAAATGGCGGATTTGTGTTTATTTATATAGATTGTGAAATTGTACATTCTATAGGTATGTTATTGAGCAATACTTATAGATAAAACACCCAGGGGGTAATATTTGGTTGAATATCATATACTGCATAAAGCATGGCCATAGTCTTTGTGACATCATCCTGGCAGGGCCAAACTCCCAGCTAACCTGAAAATGGGCATTGAGATGGAGTGTGGGCGGAGCTGAGGTGGGCCAAATGAAGCCTGATTGCTGAAACCTACCAGCTAGCTGTCTCTCAAAATGGCCATGCCCACAATCATGCATAGCTTTAAGGCTTAACATAATTTGTAATTAACTTTTCAGCCCTGGAGGTTACCGATTATCACATACATTAATAATCAATGTAGCTCTTTAAATTGGTGATAATAACCTGTACAATGCAACACTGTCCACAATGGCTCAATACAACCTGAGCCATTAAAAGCTACGGCTACCTCAGTATAAACAATACAAGAAAATCTCTTTCTTCTCACAGGGAATATCATCACGTGTGTCTCTTATTGATGGTGATGCTGACATTTTTGTTTTTTGTGAACTGCTGCCTTTAAACCATCAATGCAATGTAATTTTTGACACTTTATCAAACTATTATTGCAATTAGATTGTTATTTTGTCCTTCTGTATATGAAAACGAGGGTAAAACATTGACATTGTTGACACTGTGTCTGTTGTTGTCTCTTTAAGAAACAAGCTTGAACACCCTGATGGTGACTCGATGGTGGTGGACGTGTGAAAGCGTCTTTCTGTAAAGACACTGTGTCTTTGTCATGTTAAACAAAGTGGAATATAAATTGGAAACACTCCCTGCAGGCACCTAATTGTAATATTGATGTTGAGATCGAGTGCTCCAATACTGGAACAAGGTTCTGCAGGTTAAGTGGGTTTGCCGTTAATTAGAGGCTGAAACAGAAAAGCATGAGTGGCAGGAGTGAAGATGCTGATACGAATGTACAGAAACAAAACCTTTGCGCACTGAATGCTCTACCTGAACCACCGAATCAGGCCACATGACCTGACAGTCAATTCACTGTCATCATTCATTTATGAAACCTTTTGTGTAAAAATAAATTACCTTTGGAAAGCTTTCAGATATTTTCAGGCTTATCCTGTGTTTTTTTTTTTTTTTTTTCTTGTAGCAGCGTGTATTTTGGTGGAAGTGTAATTTAAAAATGGATGAGTCCATTAGAACGTACCTGCTGTCAATCCTAATAAATATTGTAGTGCCCTACTTTCTGCCACCTCACGTATGTTGTTTTCATAGTTACTGTAGGTCAAGCGGATTTGCAGGTATGTAATTAAATTGACCTAAAAAGTGACAATTTTAGGATGGCTGGTCTATTTATTAACATATGATGAGTGAATGTATTGCTGCTAAGGGGTCTCTGTCATGATGAACACCAACATCAATGAATGATGCTTTTTGAATGCTAATATGATCGCTGACATTATCTGGTGTTTTATCCTCAACTGCTCTGATTTGGAGGATTACTGCAGATGCTGCCAAGCTGTGTCTGTGAGGGTATCATAGGCCATTAATGCTACAGTGTGTGTAGGAAAACTGCATGATCTGTTAGATCTGAAAAAAGCTCTTGTGGATTATAAATCCACTTTAAAATATATGTATTTTAACCTATAATCCCCATAATCTGTATATAAAAATGACTATATTTACATCCATTGTAACCCATTTTCCTGCCAGCAGTCTGCCACAAGTATTATTAGTTGACACTTCTGTGACATGCATTAAGATATTGTGAAATGTCTGGTGCATTTGATTGTTGCATAACTGTTAGTTTTTAAGCTTTTGATGAAAATTAAAGTGCCACATTTGCATTGCTTTATTAGAGGGATGGCTCATACTTTGTGTATTAAATCACTTATATAACGCAAGAATGGTCCTTGTTAATTTGAGAGAACAACACAATCACAACTATCCGGCCTCTGTGAGATGTATGCTGCCTCTCAGAGCACACACAATGTTTCCATCAGGGACAAAAGTGCTGTTCTTCAGGCTTACGACCAGAGCAGGGTATAATTAGGAACTAAATGCTGCTTTAAGTCAGAATGTGGTCTGCAAGCATTTCCAAAGGACAACCAGTCTTGTGGTTTGTGGTTTTTATCATCAAATGCAAATTGCACAGTTGAAGAGGAGTGGCACTGACTCATAGAGTTTATAATATCCAGGAACCTCATCCGCTAAAACATTCATGCGGTGCAATATGTCAAAAGTAACATATTCACGTTTTTTCCAGATAGTGGACAGGCCATTAAAAACAAGATTCAGCGGAGTTATAATTTTCGAGACCCCCCTATTTCGTGGAGAGAGAAAAAATCGTACAGGAAAGTCCAAAAGCCCATGGGATCAAATTTTGACTATATGCCAACAACAAGGAAGTGAATGTTAGCCTATGGTGTAAAGAATGGCAAATGACCAAAACAAGTACATAAAACAAACATTCGACTGTATTCCCATAATAGAGGCGCTTTACAGAGACCAGAGTAAATATTATCTGTATATTATTTATCATCCATGTGATGAAGTGTGATCTGGAGAGGAAAGTCTCACTTTATATGACCATTTACCTAAAAATCTCATCCTCACTGACGGATCAGCCAACACAGAGAGGCATTATTGGAAGACTCTGAAGTGATAGAAAGATTTAATTTGGTTTGTTTTTCCACTATTTTCCAGGGAAAATAGTAACTGAGTTGTGATCAGAGGTTTTATGTTGACAATCCAAACATGCCAAAACACTGAGGTAAAACACAGACTGTGTATATCTACAGCTTGTCCTCCCCTTCGCATGGATAAGCAATTTAATAGTTGGGTTATTACTAATCTAATTTACAGCAACATCTACCAACACACTTCAACATGCTGTGTCTCACACACAACATACATCTGTCAAAAGTGTCTAACAAGAGGGAGAAAATATCTAATGTATGTAAAATATTCAAGCTCACATTTGGTTCACATTAGCAAAGAAATCTTCCATGATGCGCACCTTGGTTTGTTCATTACAGGTTATTCATAATACAGGAAAATTGAAGTACGCAGCACTAACTGTTATATTTCCATTCAGCTGTAGTACTGTACATATGACATGATTACACCCATCAGGGGTTTGATGTGCAGGATTGGTTTGTGGGACTATTAATGCATTAAAACATCAAAATCTGTCTTTTGTATGGTGACAAATGAAATGTCATGTTATCTTTAATATTGTTCAGTCATATTTTCCACACCTTCAACGTCCTGCTGCCAGTGAGCATTTGTATGCAGCATTTTGTTCATGTTTGAGATGGAGATGTAGAGGCTGTTGAAATCCATACTGTTATTTTGGCTCTTAGCCAGTGACTGATGGAGCAGAGACAGCTTCTGCGCTCTCATTGGTCATTTAGTGCCACCATGAAACTCGCCTTTCACTTGTCAGATGAACATATCTCCTGATCCTGCAACCGTTCCCGTAGTGCCACCATTAGGCCACACTCTATCACTTGAGCAACTTATTACTTTTTCTGTCAGAGTTTTGTCATTTGTTGATCTTTTACTGATAAAATGCTTCCAGTCAGACAGGTGTCAGTCTTTATTTGAGGGATTTAAGGATGTTCCCTTGAATGACCACAGCTCACCTTGTGCTGTATATTTCATACAGGAGTCATAGTTTACTACCTCCTATGCTTCATGCTACATGGATCCTTCACTAGGGGTTATAATTAGAAATATGCTTCTAAGTAGACTGTAACATTATGCATTGTATATGTGTATTTTCTCTGTGTGGAAATGTGGAAATATGTCGTAAATCTGTGGTAATCTTGATGGAGAAATTTTCTTTTAACTTGACTTTTAGGGAGGTTGGTGCAAAGGTCACAACCCTCTGAAGGATCGCTGTTGAGCTCAAAAATACATGACCCCTTAAAGAGCCTTAAACCTGCTTTCTCTCTGTTGGCCAGCAGGAGGCGACTCCACTGGTTTCAAAAAGAAGTCCGAATGTATGCAAACTTATGAGAAAATGACCTTACTTCTTACTTGATTTATTACCTCAGCAAACAGTTTACTAATGAGTTTATGGACTCAGTAACTACTTTCAAGTGTTCCATGTTTATTTTGTAAATTATGGTTCCATTTAGAGTAAAATAGACGATAAAGCAGGCTATGATTCAGGGCGTGGCTGTCTTGTGATTGACAAGTTGCTACCACAGTCAGTCAGGATAGAGGCACAGCAATGCTTATCCAACCCTCCAAAAAACAAAGATGGCGATGACCAAAATGCCAAACTTCAAAAAGGGTGGTTCACAAACCAGTGCCATTGCAGCAACTACGTGCACTTCTTTGTTACAGTCTATGTGCTCTCCTCAATTTGAGTTCAGTCAGGAACTTTTATGTACAGAGACTACTTTTTTATGGTCTGAGATACTACTAATGAGATCATTGGGCTGTACCGTGACTTGCAATCCATTGTTGATTTATTATAGATAATTATACTCCATTGAACTCAGTGGTGTTTCTGTGGTTCATTTCAACTTTTTGGATACTCAGGTTTTTTGTTTTGTGCTTTCTAATGAAAGTCTACCTCACAAGCTCCAGCATTTGACTCTCACTATGTTATTCACTGTAGGGCATTTCAGGAAATGACTTTGGTCTACCACAACTTTCTTGAAAAAAAAAAAAAGAAAAAAGAAAAAGCAGAGGGCTGTCCACAATCAAGACTGTTGGTAATGTACCGGAAACCCAGTGTCTCCACTCAATGTATGCATGGCGTCTGTCCACATGAGTCATTTTTGATGCAAGATTTTTTGGAAAAAATCTTCCTTTTTATCCTTTTGCAATAAAATATTCAAAAATCAACAAATGAACAGTGAAGATATTCATCTGTGGTGCCA
Source organism: Chaetodon trifasciatus (assembly GCA_037975065.1). Lineage (NCBI taxonomy): Eukaryota > Metazoa > Chordata > Actinopteri > Chaetodontiformes > Chaetodontidae > Chaetodon > Chaetodon trifasciatus. The sequence goes on along the minus strand of JBBMOE010000012.1, from coordinate 9,726,514 downwards.
GACAAGCTGAAATTTTATAAATAAATGTGCCTCAGCATTAGGTTACTAAAATAATTTAGCAACCAAATGCTGGAATTATAGAAAAGTAAATGTACCTTCACTCTCATCCTAAATAGTGTCAGTATGTATTCGTAGTGGTTCAACGCTGTCTTGACACACCAGCCTAAATACAGTTCTCTCAATATTGGTCTTATACCCTTGCAGAGAGCTGCAGTTTAAGTCATCAAGCCGCAGTTTGCAATGACAAATAGAAACTTGTGGTTTATTCAAGTGGAGTTTGTATTCTAGCGAGCAGTGATGAAAACACACATATTTATACAGTGTGTATTTTTCTAATTTTCATTTCATTTTTGGCATCCACTCAAAAGCATTTAACAAAAAGATTACTGTGTTTAGAATGAAATGCAGTAAATAAGAATGTCCATGTTTCTCCCTGTGAGAGTTGTGTTTACTTTGGAGGTTTGGACTCTGGCCAGTGGAGGAGGAATAGTTTTCAGAAATAATCAGGGGGCACACTTATTACCCAGGATTCTCTTCTTTAAATGGTAAATGATACTCCTCCTCGTCCCTGCGAGCGGGTGTCTGCAGGCGAAGGAGAAATTTCCCTAGTTTTTGAGAAAGAAAATAAACTCCGAAACTCCATGCCTCATTTTAGTTTAATGTTTCACAGGGACTCAAGCTGTGCTGTAAAGGTTAAGATATTTGTTCTTAATGTGTTGGAACATCAGCTTCTCTTACCAGGTTTGGAGAAAAAAGAGCTGAAAAAGGCAAACTGTAACTCGTGTGCACGCTGTGATTTCAGAGTGTTGTAAACTGGATGACATTTCACTCCGCTTTGAAGTGTTTAAAGTAAAAATGACCCGGATGACAAAAAAAATTGCACCATGTAATATAAAGCAGATACATAGCGTATATAAAGAGCTTATTAAGTTTCATTCACACTGTGAAAATACGCACTTACAAAGAAGTACTGATACCATGCTGTACCATATTTTAATGATAATGACCTTTCAGAGCAGTTACCATCCACATTCACTGTTTCTGGTTTCCTGTTGGCTCAACTCTCACCGAGAGTCACACCAGCTCGTTATTGAGATGAAAATAGTGTGAACGTCTCAGGAGCGTTCAGTGGAATATTCTATATTGGCATAGTTAGTACAGTAAACAGGTAGTATCTATCCTTGTTCGCCTGCGGTCAAATGTTGTTCCATCTGTGGTTGTTTGCTGTGCAAAGCCATAAACGTCTTCATTCTGTAACCTTATTCAGCTCTCAGACTGGACATCCTTATTTCAGGGCCGAGAGTAGTGAAAATATTGATGGATTGAGGTATTATGGTTTTTGTGTGGAGCAAATCCACGACAGCTTGGTATTTACAGTTTCATTTTAAGATCACAAAATTAGGCATTTGCATCAGAGACAACGTGTACACGTCTTTGTTCCCAAATAAATCAGCATGCAGATTTAGAAGTTCCTCAACTACTTGTTTCAGTTTCTAAACAGGCACCAGTGAGAGCTTAAAAAGTCTGGAAGAAATCAAAACTTTGCTTTGCTGCAATGTCGGTTTGCACGTCATTTGGAGCAGCAAGGATTGTACTTACTGCAGGTATTTGAATATTTACGTTTTCTGCTGCTTTATACTTGTACTTCACTGCATTTTAGAAGGACATATTTTACTGTTTACTCCACTGCATAGCTATAGTCAGTAGTCAAGATTTTACACATAAAAATACATATAAAATATGAAGCATCATTAAAGCTTGAACAGCTGCTTACACATGCAACAGTCGCAATAATCCATTAATTTGATCGGTGATAATGTTACACAAACAGGGGCCTTTCCTCTGCATAATGAGGATTTTCACTTTTGATATTTAAGGTACATTTTGCTGGATTGCAGGACTTTTGTTGTATTATGTTTACTGAAGCATAAGATAAGAATACGTCAGACACTACTGTGTTTTTCATAGCGAGAAACAAAAAGCTACACACAGTTAATATGCTTTAACAACTGTGCATGGTGGGATTTAACGTGTTAGATGCCTAAACACAAACATAAGAAGTTTTCTCAGTTTATTGTCAGTTTCAAACTCTAGTTTGTCTCCAGTAAGCAACATCTGACATGCGCTTATTTTGCAAATGATTCATGTTTGCCAGATTTGAATCTCATTTACGAGGGAGACGTGGACAAATCAGTGGCATCAAATTGCAGTTAGAGGCAGGACAGAACATAATAATTATCTTAATTAGAATATCTCCACGCTGCCTTTGCTTTTTTGCAGTTGGAGCAGAGCCTATGGTTAAATCTTCCATTTTAATTTGTTTTATATATCAAATTTAGACATGTAATTTGTTGAAGATGGATGTGAGGCATTTTTTATAGTTATTTGTGTCTGCGTATGCATTTACTGCAACCTTGTCACTCTCTCTGTCTCTCTTTTCGTTTCCTCCTTCCCTGCATGCTGTGACTAAAATGCCTCTCTGCAAATTGATTTCTTCTGGTTGAGATAGAAGTATGAGCAGAAGAATTTAATTTCTTTACACCCAGACATGTAATTTGGGCCTGAAAATTACAAATACAGTACAACTGCAGCCAGGGAGTCAGCTGCTCCGAGTGAACGTCTGTCTTTAATTTGAACTGTTTGCTCTGCTTCACTGAACCAAAGAAACAAGAGTGGGAGTTTTTTTAGCTGTACCTCCAGGCACACTGTATGCCATACATGTTGGTTTGTTTTTCATTGTGTGGATACATATCGCATTGCAGTGTGGCTCAAAGCACCATGAAAAGCCCTGCATGACAGAGTAGAAAATCCTGGTGATTTGTGCACTGATCTGTACTTTAGTTGTAGCACTGGCTTTAAATATGTTTTCATTTCCACTTTTCTTGTCACGCTCTGTTAAAAATAAATGTGGTCATTTTCAATAGAGTCACATTTGTCATTGCCCAAAAGTGATCCACGGGCAAACAGCGAGCCAGTCAGCCAGTGTGACCTATTAGAATGGAAAATGTTTCCTTGACTGGAAAACCACACCTGAGGTTCCACGCCACTCTCAAACATGGTGTAAGAAGACGTTGGGAATAAAACGTCGCTTTCGTCCATGTTGTAACTTTGTCATGTCTGATTAGTGACCACATAGAGGATATAACCACAGGAATACAAGCAGGGACTATTAAGAACAAATGAAACTGATACTGTTCAGTCAAGGAAAAACAGTCTTTTAAAACCTTTTCTTTAGACAGACACTGATATGCCGTTTAACTCATGAACACTGGACTGTTGTCGTTGTCAAAATACAATCTAATGTGACCTTCCAGATACGGAACAGGCTGTCCAACATCCAGCCCACCCTGTTGCTTTCACTCGTATCCCATTTGTGAAAATGTTAGCAATACATTTGGAGGATTATTTCACAGAAGGAAACTGGATTTAGAACGTGCTGTCCACAGCACTATGGCCATGGTTGCAGACAGCAGTGGTTAGAGGGTTGTGAAGCAGCTGTGAAGAGGAAATCATGTCTGGAGATAGCAAAAAAAAATGTTGGTACATGGGTAGAGGTTGAAAAATCTACTTTAAATCAACAGTCTACAGCAGGCAATGTTTACATGTTGAAAAATTAACCTTGAAGAAACATTGTGCTGACATTTAATCACTATTGTCTCAATGTGCCTGCTGCAAACTTTCCCGCCAAAATGTTTTACATTAAATAAGGAACAAACATTTTAGGGGAGTGTTGGACCCATTTCTTTTAAATAAAGTCCTTTTTGTAATACATGCAACTTATTTGATTTTAAAGGACAAAGAAAGAAAGATAAGCAAGACAAATAAATGATTTATATGTGATGAGGGAAAACTTCTTAAAGTCCTTTTCGGATGGAAATGTCAAAGGCGTTGGAGAGTCAAGCCCTTCTCAAAAAAAAAAAAAGTTAATTTTCGTCATCTCTCACCCACCTGTGCAGGTAAGTTTTAATCTTTTAACTTTAAGAAGGTGCTAGGTCACCTCAGAGCTGCATCACATTGACTAACAGTTGTAGTAATTGACGTTGATATGAGTGAGCAAACAACGAGCTAACTTACTCAGTCATGCCAGCTAGCATAAAGCTAACCATTAGCATGTCTAATGTTGAACTACAATTTCATTTTCATTCTCACTGACAGCAGCAAACAGCAGGCTTCTGCATAAAATACAACCAAGTAATGTAAGTTTTAATGTAATTTCATGCTAACAATTTATACTACATTAGCTGCAAACTTGCTAAAAAGACTATTACTGCAGTTAGCTGTGCTATTAAATGTCGCCTTTGTTGATTGTTCTCAACTAATGAAATTATATATGCCTATATTTTTTTTCATGCTTTTATACTTTCATATGTCAAAAAATGCTTAAAATGTCTAATTACAGTTATCTGTTTCCATCATTTAGTATTTGAATGCCGTGGAGATGACTAGCTCCCATACTCAGTCACCCTTTTTTCAGTGCTGGCTGCACTCAAGAGATACTTGGGGGGACTCCAGAGTCAGAGTTACTGTATCAAAAACTGTACATTTGTGAGGCCATTTTTGTCATTATTATTTCATGGAATTGTATTGCACAGTAAATTGTTAATTTGTCCACAAGCACAGAATGCACATTCAATACAGTACAGCAGCTGCAATCTCTGCATTAGGTAATGGACATATGTTGCTTTAGTCACTCTAACTAACCGTCCTCTCTCACTTCCAGCAGGCGCTTGGCACAAAATTCTGTACATAAGCATTCTCTATGGGCACCTTCCTACGTCCACTCCCTGCTGCTCATTCTAGTATCTTTGTGGGCCCACCTCACATGAGGGCTCGATGTACTCAGTCCTTTTCCCCCCTCCAGTTTAACGATCCTGGTGATGTACTGAAAACTTCCACCACTAATGATGGTCTACAGTCAGCTTCAGGTGGGAATACAAGGTAGACTAGTAGCCCATCATGGAGACAACAATGAAAGACAGTAGGCCTTATTATGTGAGTTTGTACCACAGTAAATAGATTCAATGCCCATTGTGCAAGCTTATAAGGTAGTTATTTTTTATTGTTTTAAGTAATCTTGTCCGAGATTTGTCAGCAGGGAAAACATACGAATTCTGAATACGAATTTGAATACGAACAAAAGTTTCTTAAACGTAGAAAAAAATGCTGTCATGATATTTGATATTTGATCTGTTAGTATACTTTCATAAACATTCCACATTAACTCTTTTTGCTTTAAAACGTTATGTAAATTTAGACTGATCCTACTGTTGTTTACTTTTTGGAGATTCTATTGAGTTTTATTTATCCTTTCAATGAAAAAGTTTGTTTGTGCGTTATTTGCTTTGTATAAATAAAGAAATTATAATGAAAAGTTCTGGTTTCTTTGCAGTTATTTATTCTAACATTGTTTCAGCTTTTCAGAAACCACTAAAATTCAATCCCTTTTACATGGATATAACAGGGGAATCGAAGTTGATTCAGTGTCAGTCATGGTAGAAAATCTGATGTTTATTCCACATTAAACATGTTTTCAGTTTGGTTTCAGTGTCAGGCATCTGCATGGATTCAATATATCTGCCTGACAACATTTCACTGTTGATTCAATGATATTTTGCTTTCTGGGAGCCAAATGATGCATTTCATGATAATGTTTCCTCAGACCTTTGCTTCAGAACCAGATGGGTCTACAAATGCTGAAAGTTCAGTAACACCCTGTCCTTTAGCCTCTTTGGATGGATCAAAACTTGTCATATTGCTTAATGGCGTTGTTTATTGATGGCTTGGCATTTACAACATGCATCCGGCACATCATTTCTATTTACATGTAAATATTTACCTTTATCAACTGCATGTCATTTGTTTATTTTTGCAGGCTTATGCAGACGATGTGCTGACAAAAGAGGAACAGATAGGCCTGTTGTTCAGGGCCAAACGGAAGTGTGAGGGGAACATTAAGGCAAAGCACAGGATTCCTGGTGAGTAAAGAAGCAACAGTAAGAATCTACGACCATGTCGGCGGCACAACTGTGAGCTAAATGCTAATGTCAGCTTGCTAACATGTTCACAATAACAATGCTAACACGCTGTTTTATCAGGTGTGATGTTTATCAGGGACTGCCTCAAAACCTGTTTTCAGAGTTTTTGAGGATGCAGCAGTGCAAGTTTCAGCAAGCTCCATAATTGTCTCAGCCTGTGCTTTGAGGCTACTTTGTAGGATAACCTGCATGCACCATTGAAGAATGCAGAACAAAATACTGAATCACAAGTTGGACTGAGTATGCACTAGAATATTAAATATGTGTTCTTTCATTCTTTAGAAAATATCATTTGTAGAATGTCTCTTTGCCGCTGATCAGAATTTCTTGCTGCAAGGACATCTGTAAACACTCAAGAGCTAGTAGCTTTTGGCCCATTGTTTTCTCCTTCATCTAGAATGTCATTTCTGTCATGCCATGGTATGAGAATAGGATGACAAAAGGATTACAGTGTTGACGTTTGTCACGCAGATCACCCAATTAAATGAGTGTGTTGGACAGCTAACAGATAAAATCCATAATCCCGCCCATTTGCGTGTATCAACCAAAATGCCTTATTTTAGCAACGCTGAAGGAAACTAATTGGGAATTGCAATGTGTGAGATTTTGAGTGACTGTTCCACTTCGCTGGGCCTGATTTGCTTTCCAGTTGTGTGATTTGCTCTACCTGCATTGAGTTGCTTTGAAAAGATATCTGTCAAACATACTTATGTCAAAGCAGGTTGAACCATTTATCGCGGCGAAATGGTTTCATTTGTCAGAATGGCTCAGCTATTGAGGGAGCTCCCCAGTGAATTCCAGCTTCAGTGGAGAGTGTAATAAGCCCCCCAAGGGCTACACAGAAGAGAACCTCATGGGCTATTGTATTGGTGTACTGATGCTCAAGCCATCAGATGTAGGAGGAGTACCAGGAAAAAGTCTGAGTGATGGAGGAAGAAATCAGTCAACACAAACAGTAATGTTTACCGAGAACTGTGGGAGTAAACAGCATAACCAGCAGCAGAACCACGATGATCGCAGGAGTGAAAGTGAGAGTGCGTCACACTGTGAAGACCGCCTTGTTGTCCTGATTGAATGTGATTGTTGATTATAAGAGCTCATACTAATCAGCTGATGTTGGGAGACAGTTTATGTCAACTTGTTGCTGATCCGTTCAAATCAGTTACTTTTTTTTTTCAGTTGCCCTGCAGTTGAACGTGTATTGTAAGTCGATGGTTACTTTACAAAATGCTGCTCTGTTTCCTTTGTCCTCCTCGTGGCTTTTCAGAGGCTGGGATTGAAGGCGAAGCTGACCCTGGGGTCCATTTGTGTATTTATGGGTGTCTGAAGAGCGCCATTTTCCAGCAGACCCCAGCATCTTCTGTATCCCGTTGTGGTTACTGTCATTTTCCCAGTTGATTGTCCTGAGGAGACTTTTGGATTCCACAGCCAAACCAATCGTATTATTTTCTCTTTAACCCCAGTGCATTGTGGTTGCATTGGATTCTTTGACCCTCCAAACGATACCCCCTTGTAAATGAAACACATAATTAAAAATGTTTACTTCCAGGGTAAGAACACAAAAGCTTTTGTTAACCGTTCCCACTAGTTCCAGTGGCCCCACGAGGTATTTCCCAACTTTTCATGGTTTTGATGAATGTCCACAAATCTCAAATCGGATTTTAAAAAATATGACAGAACTGCTGCTATTGAAAACTGCAGGCGCCAAACAGCAGCTTGCATAAGATGTCCAGGGTTTATATAACAACGCTGTGCTTTTCTTCAAAGCCTGTTTAACAGGATGGCCATAGATGCTAATGCAGAGCAGCCAGTCAAACATTAGGCTTCTCTCAGATGAGAGTGTGTGATGCTCATCTGACCATCATCATGCTTAATCCTTCCTGACATGTTGTATTAACTGGCAAGCCTGGTGTCACACTTCAGCGGCCACCTCCAGCAACTGTGTTTTCATTTGCATCATGTTTATAGACTGAATTTGAAGGGCAGCATTATTTTAAGTTGTTTTGGCTTTAAACCAAATTGTTTGCTTTCTTGTCGAAAGTAAGATGATACCACTCAAATGTCTGTGTGGGAAGTATGAAGCATCGACTAGCAGCCAGTTAGCTTGGCTTTGCAAAAAGACAGGAAACAGCTAGCCTCGATCTCTCTGAAGATAACAAAATTTCCAGTCTTTGTGCAAAGCTATGCTAACCATCTGTTGGCGCTAGTTTCATATTTACTGTACAGACATGACAGTGGTGACAATCTAACTGTTGATAAGAAAGTGACTGAGTGTGTCTCCTAAAAATGATGAACTATTCCTTTAATTATGAGTCAGTGTACAGGTAATTTCTCCATGCAGTGTAGTTCTGGAACAATTTATCCATTAATCAACAAGTTAATAGACTAAAAAAATTATCAAGAGTGATTTTAATGATTGATTAGCAAAGGAAAATGCCAGTTAAATTGAAATAATTGGACAAATCATTGAACTTCTGATGGTATCTTTCACTATTTTTTTTTTTTTACTTTTTTATGCTAAAAAATATGAATAAAAATGAATCAACAAAAACATAGAATAATCATTACTTAGATGAATCTATAATGTAAATAATAGTTACTTGCAGCTCACTATATGCAGTACACTATATGTACTCTTTCTTGGACATGACTCTAACAAGCCCATCATGTCTGACTGAGACTCTGTGAAGTGCTTGAGATGCTGTTTTCGGGGTTTATCAGCACACCTGCATCGAGCTGACCTGCATACCTTGATGTGACTCATCCTGCATGTGGTGGCTGTTTGTTTTCTGACCTCTTTCGGAAGGTTGCACATGTGTGTTCAATAACAACTGAAGAAATTAAGATAAACATATTACCTTAATAAAGAGGGAAAAAAAGAGTCCCCAGTGTGGTTGCACTTAATGCCTGGATAAGCACATATGTGCTCATTTAACATGCTTGATTTGAGATTTTTTTTTTCACTTAATGGCACGTGATTTGCTTTGACTTCACTTCATTTGAACTTGATTTGAACTTAAGTGTCTTGTATGGTTGTTTGTAATTTTGTAAAGCGGAAATCGCTTAAAACCTGAGTAGTAGTTTGTGTTTGGGTAAAATTTAAGAGACTGTCAAGACTTGAGATAAAGTTCTAGGAAAGCATTAGTTGTGCTTTCTGATGACCCCGTAAGTGTTTTCTTTGAAGTGGTCATTAGGATTTGGACAGAATTCACCCTCGTAATTCTTTAAACATGTTCTTTATTGTGGCGTGACCTTGAGTCTGTGGGTTGAGGTTAACTCAGAGAATAGCAGCTAGCGTGCATTTTTTTGGACGCTGGCTTTGCATCTGTATTTGTCCTGCCTTTGTCCTGCCTGACCACCCCCAGAGTCTTTTTCTGGCACTGTAAACTTGTGGTTTTCTGAACTATTATAAGAGATGTGAAGTGATGACTATTTTAAAACCTGGTGTGACATGTGGGTTTTGCTCTGAGCAGTGAACTGATCGCGCAGCTCTTCCTCATCGATCAAGTCTAAGACTAAAACGTCGGTTTTTGTTGTATTTCAACATTTGATCCATTTGCTTTTATTTCTCATTTGTGCTTTAAATACACAAAAGTCTCCATTACATGACTGAGACAAGGTTTTCATTGAGGGAAACACTGAGGTTTGCCTGGAGAGTACAGTAGAGGGATGTGGGTTCAATGCCCCAGACCTTGCAGTGTGAAAATAGCTCAGCCTTCAAGCTTGTGGTCTGGGTGTAGAATAACACCAGCAATCATTATAAAAGGTTGCATGTATCACGAGAAAATGCAATATGTGTTTTGACATCTGCAGGTCAGAATCAAATGAGTCGGGGGAGGGAAAGAAAACCTTATTAAAAACCCCAGTGACATCACTAATACCGAAGTCCCCCCATAGCCACATTTATATTTAAATCGTGGTCAAGAGATGTACGGGAAATTATATGCGTGTGTGTGTGTGTGTGTGTGTGTGTGTGTTTGGTGTTTAATTTAAGCCAGTCAGTAGGTGGTCTTATGGCAATAAAATCTATGGCAAAAGTGAACAGCAATTCTACTTTTACTCCCAGGATGTGTGGTCAGTGTGATTTTCAGAGCTAAACGCTGTTTTTCTCCCACCAGAGATCTGTAGGAATCCGTCAGCTCCACTCAGTCTGCTCTTTAATTTTGCGCTCCAAGTGACAGGCAAATAAAAAGCATGTCGTCATAGCTTCAGATGTTTCTTTGTAAGTCTGATTACAGGAACGAGAAAATAATGGATCTACTGCAAAGAGAGGATAGTTTTAGTTTTATCCTTAGCTACTTATTAGTGGTCAAAGTGGGGCAGATGTTTTCAATAATGCAACATAAATGCCAAGCCATAAGGGAAGCTTTTGCCAGGAATCTGTGGGGAAAGGGACTTTGCTCCCACTATCAGAGGGCTGAGGTCCACGGTTTAGCTGACAATCATGAGCCTCCATGCTTTGAAATGGCATTTTTTTCCCCTTTGAACCTGCAGCTCTTTGTCTGTACTAAGTATAGATGTATTTACATAGTGTCATGTAGTGCGTTCTTCACTGAAAATAAAGCTCCGGGAGGTTCAAGAACGTGAAGAAAATGCTACATTTCATAAATGTTCCTCACCACGATCTAAAATGCTTTCAATTCAAGTTTCATTTCACTGGCCGATCCTGTACTTGAAACAATAACATGTGAAGTGTAAAAACAGGATGTTATAATAGTTGATTTTTTAAAAGAAAAATTGGTTTGCCTCATAATGTTTATTTAGTAAGAAATACAACAATAACATGAGAAGAGATATTCAGGAAAGCAGTTTTATTGTTTTTATTCTGAGTATTTTATGTCTTTATTAGACAGTGACAGTAGAGAGACTGTAATTAGGCTAATTAAGTTTAAAGCTTAAAAAATCTGTTAGTTGATCAATATAATTGACAACAATTTTGATAACTGATCAAATGTTGTTTAACGAAGCAAAAATGGCAAATATTCTATGTTCTGGCTTCTCAAATGTGAAGATTTTTTTTCTGAGTTTTATATTATTTCATATATTATTATTTTTTAATGATTTTTACAACAAATCAAGAATAGAATTGATAATTAAAAAGAAAAATAAGCTCTATAACATCACACTTTTATTTTGCCACATTCGGCTTCTTGGGTTTCTACAGTGCCGCCAGTGTTGCAGGGAATCTTTAAATGAGATCCATACTGAAACCAATTCCATACGACATAATAACAGTATGACGCTATCAACAATGTCGTGGTTATGGAAATCTGCTGCAGCTCACAAACAAGCCTTAATGAACAGTCTAGATTCAATGGACAACTTGTTTTTGGCATGCTGGGAATTCCACAATTGCGAGTCTTAATTACATTACAACAGATGAGGAGTTTGTTCTTTGGGCGACCCGTGTTTTCCTTAAACAAAACAAAACAAGAAAAGGTATAATTTACAGTCAGACTTACTAGAAATTACAAGGTTGTTCCACAGTGCAGCTTTGCATACTGGGTAAAGTTCACAGATCTGGCCTACTTTTTAAAGGACAACTGAATCCTTGAAAACATGCTGTTAATGTTGTGAATGCCTATAGCCATGTCATGCTTGAACCAAGGGAGAACAGCACTCTGTGGCTGTATTTTTAAAAGTCAGCACTGTTTTTGTCTCTGCAGATGGTTTCTGCTCACCAGAATGGGACGGCATTGTTTGTTGGCCTGAAGGGCCCCCAGGAAAGCTCGTATCCACCGCCTGTCCCGAGTATATCTATGACTTCAACCATAAAGGTAAGACCGGCCATGGATGAAGGCAGCCGTTGAAACCCTGCAGCTTGTTTTCTGCTGATGAAAGAGCACCAGGTTGAACGCCCCGCAGTCGTACCTCCATCTGAAACCCCTTTTGCATTTTATACAATATTCCATGTTTAATTAAGACATAAGCTGAGGATGAGTAATTGACTGTGTTGGCAAACAACTGGTAAAATCTGTAATTAAAAATAGACTTTTCTGTTTGGTGTCTAGGACTAGCATACCGTCGGTGTGACAACAACGGAACGTGGGAGCAGGTCATAACCAACAAGACGTGGGCCAATTATAACGAATGTGCAAAATTCCTCTACCCTTACAACCATAGCCATGAAAAGGTGAGATCCATCTCATCTCTGTTTACATCCTCAGTGACACAGTTATAGTGCCATTCTCCACAATAATTCAGAGCAATAGCCTTTGTGAATGTATCATCAGAAAAAGTTGTGACTCTTTAGATTAAAGCCTTTTAGGCAGCTATTGCACTACAATTACATTCCCTTTTGTGACACATTTTCAACATGTCTTCTCAGCAACGTACAGTGAGGGTAATCTTAAATCACATTTTATGAAATGACAAGATGATGGCAGTGTGAAAACACACCAATCATTAATAAACCTCAAAGCTGCCTTCGCATCAACAAGACAGTGACGAGAAGCGCTGCTATTTGAGGCTATGCTATGTCATGTAACACACCTTTAAATGCTCTTTTTTTAAGTTTTTAGTATTTTTTTGTTCAATGAACTACATGGCCGAAAGTGTATTGACACCTTTAAGAAGAAAAAAGCAGTAGAGTGCAGATTAATGTACAGTAAAGAGATATATAAGTAACACTTAAGGGTATATGGGAATCCACTAAGATACGTACAGTATGGGCAGTATGATATGTTAAGATATACACTACATGTACAGCAGTGACAGCAGCCATTGCAGGTTTAAATATATAAAGTAATATACAGTGCAGATATAAGAACGAGTAATGCTAGTAGACATTATATACAGAATAAACAGCTGGGCATAAATATGGTGCATATGCTGTAGTGCAGATATGTACAGTATAGACAGCTGTATAATATGTATTGGTATGAGAGAGCATAAATAGTGCATTTGAGTGTATGTTCAGTCGTGTTGCAGTGGTAAGTGAGTGGTAGCCAGCAGCTAGTGAGGCACAGGCCATTCTAGTGCAGGAAATTTGCTCCCATTCAGTCACAAGAGCATCACTGAGTTTTGTCACAGTTGACTGGCGGCTCACAGTCGGCGGTCCGACTCAGAAGTGTCCTCAAGGTGTTTGATGAGATCTGTGCAGGCCAATCAAGATCATCTGAAGTCAGACAGCCATTTCTTAGTGGACCACCGGGGGCGTTGTTGTATTGAAACAGTAAAGGCTTTCCAAAACTGAGGCCACAATGTTGGAAGTGCACTATTGTCACTGTAATATCACTTGGAACCAAACCCTGAAAAGTAGCTACAGAGTAAGTACAGACACATAATTTGGGCCATATTGTGTTTCATGTTGAATAGTCTGAGATTTTTTAAGCTATTTGTTTTGTTTTTGAATAAACAGCTATTGCACAATTACAGAGCTAGCACGGGGATGATCCTTTGTTCATGCCTGTCTCACCAGTAGCCTCACTTTGTATTTTAACATTAGGCAATACAGTGGTTGTATATTTTACCCAAGCAGACATTTGCTGCGCACACAACTTAAATACAGCAGCGTCTTTGTGGGAGAGACTGCGGAAAATACTGTATAATGAGGGTCACATGACTGTCAGTGTGTAACCTTTCTGCACATTCCTGCTCTTAACAACCAGCGCAGGCTTACAGTTTTAATATTAAGCCATACAGTTTTGATACAATCTAAACATTACATTTAAGCTGAACCATCTATAACATAGAATCTAAACATCAGCATGTGAGAGTCAAACCTGGCATCATAAATACCACAAGCACTGACATCACCATCACACCACAGCGCATGAGAAAATTGCTTTGTAAAGGAAACACGGCAGCTTTTACTACCATCATCCCCATGTGACTAACAAAGGTTGCCTAGATGTGACCCCGATCACTGCTGCTCCTGTAATGTGTCTCTCTCTGTGTCTTTTGTGTGAGGGTCGGATGTCAGAACATAATGCTGCCAGTGAATAGGTCAACTGGGTATTGTAAGAAGGGTGGAAAACAGCTGTAACCTGGCTGTAAATGGAAACATAGCACTTACTCAGTCATTATTGTGTATATATGAAGTTTTTCTTGTGTAAGTAAAATCACATTATGCGCAGTAATGATGCTGGCATGGCTTTTTTGAAGCATTTCAATGATGATATATAAATTTTCTATAGCCTTTAAATCAGGCATGTCAAACCTATTCCACAAAGGGCCGTGTGGCTGCAGGTTTTTCCTCCAACCAATCAAGAGCACGCAGTCTGACCAATCAGCTGTCTGAAGACTGAGATCAGCTGATGAAATGAGTCAAGTTTGGGTTGCTGCTGCTTGGTTGGAAAGAAAACCTTCAGCCATTCGGAATAGGTTTGACATATGTGCTTTAAATGATTGAGGTGTATTATTATGTTAGAGTTGAGTGATAAGAGGCTCTGTCTTTGGGTTTGCCAGTAAATAGGGAGCGTAAAGTGACAGAGTGATGGGGCACTCATTCATAAGAGCATCCAAAGCTCACTCAGGAGGCTGCCATGGTTTGATTTCTGCCCATTTTTGCCATGAAATGATACAAACATCGGCCGTCCCACCCACATTTTCCTCTCCCATGCTTCAGTGTGGTGTAGAGGATGTGGGCATCATGGCGCCCCTCAATTTCTTTCTGACTTAAGATGTTTGTGCTTATGGGCGGTTGCAGCAGTTAATGACAAATACATATGCACGAATGAAAGCCTCACACAGCACAACTGCCATACCGCGGACCACCACCACAACTTAGACACCCATTTTTTGGCACGGGATCCTCATGCTAAATGATAACAGCAGTGGAGTATCTGGTTACGTCACACGGGGCTGTTGGCCCCTTCAGCACGTTGGCTCACAGAGGGTCTGGTTAGTGGCTCTCCTTACAGTGTCCTCTGGCTGCCAGCTCACTGCTGGAAGATCAGACTGCCCCACCCAGCATTTCTCAGCCTCGCCATCCATGTCAAATGGCGTTTCCATCAGAAACCTCTGGGTGCCCGAGACATTCCTGTCACCAAGTGGCAACGCATGTTCAAACACAGTGAAGTTAACACATTTTGAAGCTAAGTTTTGGGTGGGAAATGCCAATAGAGTGTGAATACTTGAGAACTTTCCTCTTTGGCTGTAAATTCAGTTTCCGCGTTGTAGAAGCTTTCTGTAATAAGACCACTTGTCAAAAGTAATGTGGTCACTAAAACTTAAAGCCTAAGTGTGCTGAACCAAATCCTTTTAACATCTAACAAAAAAAATGTAAACCAATTATTTATAGATCACTAACACTGAGTAAAAACCTGCCAGTAAACAGGTGATTTTCCAAAGCTGAGATACATTTGGTGCTCACTGGTGTCCTGTGATATAAGATTACCAGATTTTTTTCACATTCCTTTAGTAAATGTTATGTTATGTTGGTAGATGTTGTAGTAGATGATTTGCTTGTTGTTATGTATAAGCATACAAATGACATTTTTTACAGTGTATCCGTTTCCCACCTGTCCTGCTCACTGATGCTACTAATTAACTTTATTATTTTTTTCCAACAAAAATGCAGTAATTAACTAAAACTTGCACTCTAGTGAATGGAGGATATGCTCTGAGTGCCTTCATCCATTTTGCTGCTCTAACATTCTGGTAATTCTCTTCCAACAGGAGGTCTTTCACCGTCTGTATCTCATCTACACAGTGGGATACTCCATCTCTTTGGGGTCACTCATGGTGGCTGTCCTCATCTTGGGATATTTCCGGTGAGTGGTTACCATCAATGGAACTTTTTCAATCAACCATAGATGCTCCCAAGAGAGGTATTTGGATGCAGGGTCAGAAATCAAGGTTAGAGCAACTGCAGACAGGATCAAAAAAGGAGAGTTTCAATGTTTGATTGCATGATGGCACAGTTTCTTAATGTTTTCTCAGTTGCACACATATGGTGAAGCAGAGAGCATATTCGTTTCATGATGACTTCATGGGGGAAAAAAAAAGAGGCTTTATCATGAAATCATGCAATTCGCCACAGCTGCACAGCCATGCAGTGCAGTTTATCTTCTATCACGGCA
Source organism: Chaetodon trifasciatus (assembly GCA_037975065.1). Classification (NCBI taxonomy): domain Eukaryota; kingdom Metazoa; phylum Chordata; class Actinopteri; order Chaetodontiformes; family Chaetodontidae; genus Chaetodon; species Chaetodon trifasciatus. Next base: position 9,710,454 of record JBBMOE010000012.1, on the reverse strand, counting down.
GCAACATGAAGCATGCAAACAGTTTGACTTTTACTGTGACTTTTAATGTGACTATCATACATGTACCTTTGAGGAGGGGTCTGCCTCCAGGCTTGCGGTAATGCATTCTCCATTGTCTGACATTTAGGTTCTTTGTTATTTTCATGCTGATTTCAGGTTAAACAACCAAAGCTTGGAAATTGATTTTGTGATTCCCCCAAGCTTACAAAGATTGTAGTTCTTAAGACAAAAAAGTGTTCTTCTGTCCTATTTTCCCCCAGTGAAACATATAAAGATGTGAGGAACTGAGTGTAATTTTTTTCCTTCTCATACTGCAGAAATATAAAGAATAAAAGGATTTGCTACAGATGCTTTATACACCAGCTTTATCTCTTAGACCCTGCTTGCGTTGGTGGCAACAGCGCTTATAGTGAAGAAAAACCCTAAAGCAAGCTTGAATTCATTTTTTGTGCAGCGGTCTGATTATTTTTTTCACTTCTGATTAATGCAGGGCAGATGTGTCATTATTTGCTTATTTTGTTTAGCATAGGGAATATCAGGAATCAATGTGAAGGCGCTGTTTACCAATGCTCCCACCAGCGTGACTTACCATACAGGCAGTCAGTCAGAAGGCTTCAGGAACGCTCCCAACTGGCACCAGGAAATCTATGGGCCAAATGAGTTTAATAAGTTATCCCAGGGGCCCATCTGACATTCTGGCTCCGTGCTCCGGAGTACTCCAGCCATGTCTCCCCTTCAGCATGTCAGCTTGTAGACAGGAGAGCTCATAAATGTTTTCCAGGGGGAGAAAAGGGATATTTCACATCAGCAGTTGTGTTCGGTATTTTTCACCTGGGAAATGTACGCATAGATTTGTTTTTGCCCACCGCTCCTAAATCAGTAGTTCTCTGAGGGTAGCTTGTGAAACATTCAGCTCATTGATGAGGCTTTAGAGAAAGAAAGAGTTAATAAAGGATAGCAGTGGGCTAATTTCAGCATCCAGTAATTGTGGAAAATTTAGAAGAATATTCTAGTTCAAGTTGGCTTTTGGAATTCATTAAAACACTAAGAATATTCATAAATATTAATCATTGACTTTGCAATGACGTAACTTTTATGGCCATTGATCCAACAGCCTGATTCCAATGCTGGAGCGTGACCTCAAAGGCCCAATCCACAGTAAAAGTAACAGGATGTTTTGGAAGAAATTTTGACAGATAAACTTGTGCTTGTCTGGAAGGAAATTTGCATGCTTTTCTCGACACATGCTTGCAATTTTGTTTTTACAGCTCGCTTTGAGCTGAGCAATTCAATATTTGTGCGTTTCGAGCCCCTAAATCTCAAGAATGTGTTATAGTCAGCGTGGAATTCAGCTGGCTCTAATTAGGATGAGTATTGTTCATGTGTATGTGAAAACACTCACATGAAGGTGTGGCAGCCCACACGTACCCATGCACACAAGCACACACAGACACCATTTTCAACCATCTTTTGACCTTGCCGCTCTTGTTTGTTTTCTCCCCAGACGATTACACTGCACCAGGAACTACATCCACATGCACCTATTTGTGTCCTACATGCTAAGAGCAGTAAGCATTTTTGTGAAAGATGTTGTGCTCTACTCTGGATCAGCCTTAGAGAACATGGAAAGAGTCACAGTGGAAGACCTCAAGTCCATCACTGAAGCGCCGCCAGCCAACAAAACACAGTTTGTAAGTACAACACAGATAAATAGACACCCATAGATGGGTTCAACATAGAGAATCCTGTCCTTGAAGATATACAAAGAAATGGAAAAAGACTCATTTGAGCATCTTCATGAAGAGAAACTTTCAATTTACACTACATGCTATAACAAGAAACAAGACACATATAGGAGTTGTTGTTTTCATGTAACATACAGCATTTGTGTATGATAGGATAATGGTCAATAATACACAATATGGTCAATAATGGATTTTTGGTTTATCTCCAGACAAAGTATAATTGGAATCGTCCTTGCTTGATTGCATTACATGTGTAGCTAATTTGGCCTGTAGTGTAGTTGGGCGTTAGGCATTTTGCTTCCAAAGAGGAAGTGGTATTTTGCAAAGTCTCACCTGCTTTTCCAGTGCTGGAGCAAATAAACTGTACTTTTTGTCACCATGCCAAGCTTTTACTAGGCCAGTGCTTGGCTTTCCCTTTCAGAGTCAAGTTTAAAACATGGGTAAAGACTGAGTACTTTTCATGCATGCTTTAATACGCAAACAAACAGTTTGCGCAATATACTTAGTTGACACTTTTATCCTGGGCTTCTCCAGATTGAGATACACTGGGTTTAAAAATGTTTCATTAAAGTAGGTGACTTATGTGACACTATGAAGGAACATAGATGTTTGTACTTGTACATGCTGTTTACTGTAGAGTGTGTTGTATGTAAGACTCTTTCAAGAGCATTTGGGCTTAAATGACTAAAATAACTGTAGATATGTCAATAAAAATGCATAAATCTGTAAATCTAGATGAAAAAGATCTTATATAACCAGGCTATTTCACCGACTGTGGTGCACACAGGGTTCGGTGCTAGAATTAGGTTTCATTATTAACCTTGTTTCACTTGTTGACTCATTCATATTCATCATATTTGATCAGCCTGTCTGATGCCTACACATCCATCTGTTACGTCTTGGCTTATTGTAGCTTGTCTATTCTGGGAAGTTACACTACACAGGATTCGCAGCAAATCTTCAATGGCAAGCCAGTTTTTAAATCAATTTAAAAAGAAAAGATAATGTTCGCAGAAAAAGAAAATCAGAATCACAGACCTGCATCTGCATTAAAGGTGCAAAATTCAAATTAAAAAACTGCCCCATGGCAAAACGCCTGCTGTAGCTCAACAGTGTTTGTTAGAATATAAACTGACAAGAAAGACTGTGTGTAAGACTGGTAATCAGTACGGAGAGAAAGGAGTGCTGGGAGGCGGAGAGGTGCTGGTCTCTAATATTCAAGGCATGATACAGCAGCAACAGCTGGAGGCTGATGAAATCAATGGCTGACTAAATCAATGTGACCTCTTGTGACTTGCACACAATACTGTCAATACCACAGCAATAATAGTCACTGCATTGTTATTAACCCCTCTCCAAACACAAATAATTTATAGTACGACAAATATCACTTTTAGTATTCTATGTTAAAGGCAAAGTTTTAGGACACTCATTTTGAGCCTGGACGTTTGTCACTCAGTTGATTAATGGATTTTTTTTTTTCAATTAACCCAATCTGTATCATTAATATAGTGATGCATCTTTTCACTGCTGTCTAATACAAGCCAGCGGGGCCCAGGGGAAATTCACACAGCCCAGAAACCAATTAAAACATGCATCTTTATCACAAAAGCTTTCAGCTCGCTGCTGTGACACCTCCTGATTTCCAATAATCTCTGATTCCTGAGTACAAGATGTACATTATTGGTTATATTCATTGCCTTAACAATCATTAAGGAGCTGACATGTAGAAGGTTTCTGCACTCGGATGACTCATTCACATCTTTTCACTTCTTAAAAATAAACACAGCCAGTCGTCTTGAACAAATCATCCACGTCAACCTTCAATTTTTTTTATTTTTTATTTTCTTTCTTTGTTTTTTGTGAAGTATCAAATACACTCCCTGACAGCTAAAATATTGTTTCAGGACTTGATACCCTTAAATTACTCTGTGCTACTTCCTATAGTTTCAGTACTGCATATCATACATTAACAGTGGGAGAGAGAAATAATAGGCTGCCAATAACACAGGCACAAATGCCTTTAGATTGTTTAAAAAGTTTACTGTCAGTATACTGTTCTCAAACAAATGCTTCATGTCCGTTCACTGTTTGTCCTTGCTTCATGTATGGTACATGTGCTCTAAATGCACTTAAATATAAAATAAATGACATATAAAAATGACCTTAAGTACTACCTTCTCTTTTCTTAAATGTCGCAGCTTTTTCATTTATTAAAGGCAAAGTATTCCAGTATCCCCAGGAATTATTTTGATAGCGAAAGATTCTGCAGTACGCAATCCATCCAATACACCCACAACACTATTCAATGCCAGTAAAGGAAGTATAATGTGTTGTTTCTGTAGCGTGCTGAAAGGTCTGTGTGGTGAGGGCAGTGTAATGGATGGGTGTGTAAAGCAGAGCTCAGTGTCCAGTTTTAGAAAAACAATAAAGTTTGGCTTTTAACAATGATCAACAATAATGTTTTTCTTTCCCTTCTTCTAGTTCTTGAACCTCAACCCTCTCTGGGAGCAAGAAATACCTGCCTGTGTGACAATTTTGCCAATAGAATTAAATGTTGTCCGACTTTTCAGTTAAATTCGGCCTTGAGCAGGCAGCACGGCAGGTCCTTACTGGTTCTGGATCAGAACCAGTTTTGGCACGCCTCTAGAAATGCATGCAAACCTCTCCTTTATTCTCTAGCTGTTTTATTATGCTAATGCAAATGTAGTGATTCACAACCACCTCGCCCAAATGCCTCTCTCACCCAGCTCTTGATTACTTGAAATTAGTTTGAAATGCATAATTAGTGTACTGAAATTTTTCAGAATTAGCATTAAGGGTCTAATTATAATAAGTTTGAATTTAACAGATGTGTTACATGACTTTGTTCAAAAGCTGAACGGGCACAGACATTATTATTTTCGTATTTTAATTAAAATGCAAATACAAATCTACATGCTAACACATTCTGTGTACATCTTAGAAATCAGTACAGATATTGCAAATCAATATGGCTCACATTGCATTCCTGCAAATGCTCTCTAGATATCGCCTCCTATCTGAAGTTTTTCTCTTTTGGCTTGTTCAAAGAACATTTCTATTGATTATCCAACTATTAGACATTAGAGGATGCTGTTTGTTTTCAGGCTGCATCAATCTGTAGGTGTACGTACTGTGTTACAAAAGCCAGTTTCCTTCCAAACCCAGCTCACTTGAACTTTCACACCATCCATCCGCATCATAAGCTAAGTGCTAAGCTCACTGTCATGCTCACTGTCACTGTGAGTATATTAACATGCTGACATTTGGCAGGTAACGGGGAATTAGCTCAAATGGTAGAGCGCTCGCTTAGCATGCGAGAGGTAGCGGGATCGATGCCCGCATTCTCCAAGACACTTTGTGAATTTCCCTCGGGGATGAATAAAGTATCTATCTAATATTCACCAGTTTTACCATTTAAGTTTCACCCATTAGCATGCTAACACTTTCTTGTTAGCAATAACGACAACATTTAGCTGAGGGTGCTGGAAGTGGCATTAGGTTTTGCAGATCATAAACCAAAGGCATAATCAGCAATTGGACATATGTTATTTTTTGGACAATTAGAAGAGAAGTCAGAGGATCAACTATTAGAATTTAACCTCTTCAAATGTCTACACAAAAACCGTGAGCCAATCCTGTGGATATGAAGCCAATTCACTGACTGACAACTCTGACCCGCTGGCGATGTAGCAGAAAAGTCAATGGATCAGCACAGTTGTCTGGGGACTGAGAATGTCTCCACAAAATTTTAATGGCAATGGCAACAGACTGACATTGCCGCCCTTAGACCCTTGCTGCTTGTGTGGCTGAAAACGTTGAACCTTATGAGTGTTTTTTTTTTTAGAATTATTCATGATCAACGGTCTGTTGTAAAAAAGTAATTTATGGTAATTAGTTAACGTTCCGCTTACCTTTATTAATATAAGGCAAGGCAGCACCTTTCAACAGCAATTCAAAGTGCTTTGTAGCACATAGGCATTAATGCAAGACGTAAAAGAAACACAAAGCAATGAATGAATGGTGCCTAATTTAATAAAAGTCAATGGCAAAGAGAAAAGTCTTGGTTTTAAGAACTGCGAGTTGGAGCAGATCTCAAGCTTCCTGCAGATTTCTCAGGATTTCTGGGAGTTTGTTCCAGATATGCAGTGCATAAAAAGCAAATGCTGCTCCTCCATGCTCAGTTTTGACCCCAGGGGACAGACAGCAAACCTGTCTCAGGTGGAGTGTTCACAATGCAGCAGCAGGTCAGAAATGTTCACTGCCATTCAGTTATTTTTAAACCAATAGTATTTTAAAATCATCTTCTTTGACATGCAGGAAGCCAGTGCTTCTGAGAACTGAGAACTGGAGGGACCTGATCCACTTTCTTGGTCTTTCTTGGTCTTGTGAGGTCTCTAGCAGCAGAATCAGCTGCAGCTGTCTGATGTAATGGGCTGTGATTTATTTCATGTTATATCAAAGAGTTGTATTCAGTAATCTGTAGTGGAATATTCCAGTACAGATTACTGAACACAAACTCCACTTCCAAACCTTGTTGTTCCCTCCCAGCTATGTAATGACGTGTGACTGCAGTGTAAATGTTATGTTGTTTGAAAGGTGTTTTTTGTGTTCTGGACTCTTTGATTTTTGCTTGGCTCCAACTGAGAAATGAGAGATGAAGAAGATGCAAAGCTTAGTTATTAAAAAAATGTGATGTTTCTGTTCTCCTTGTCTGTTGTGTATAGATTGGCTGCAAGGTTGTAGTGACCTTGTTCATGTACTTTCTGGCAACCAATTACTACTGGATCCTTGTGGAGGGTCTGTACCTCCACAGCCTCATCTTCATGACCTTCTTCTCGGACAGAAAGTATCTATGGGGATTTACTCTGATTGGATGGGGTGAGTTCTGCTTCATTTACATTCTTCTCCCATGCACGTGATTACAATATGATTAGTGGACTTAACACTATGCAAATTAAACCATAGGTAAAGTATTTAAGCTTTGATGGTCCAGTTAGTATGCAAAAACTTTCGCTGATACCGTGCTGATATTGTATTATTAACAAAGTGAGGAAAATGACTTGCATGAAAATGGGCTTTACAGTTCCTGCATTGTACACACTGTGCGTATAAATTACGTAAGCACAGCGCATACAATGTGGATGCTGTGCTACCCGGGTTCTACCCATATGAGAAAATTATGGACTTCTTAAGGAATTATTTAGTGTATTTTCTCATAGTGATGGTTATACTTTTTGATGTTATTTTTCAGGAGTACCTGCAATGTTTGTGACAGTTTGGGCCACTGTGAGAGCCACGTTTGCAGACACAGAGTAAGTGATCTGTATAAATAATATACACATTATTATATTCTTATTAAACTTCAATTTAGGAATGCTAAGGTGATGAGTTCAATGAAGCAAAGAAGGTGCAAACAGAGTTAATGATAAAGTACATTTTGCATCAGTAGTTATATTTTGCTGATCTGGTATCTCAAAGACTTACACTCTGAAACAAGTTTACCAAACACGCCGTGAATTTCTGTATTGAAGATTTAGGGCAACTAAAAAGAATTAAGGTGGGTTCACCTATCACTTTTGAATGGGCAGACCTTGACAAGGGAGAAAACTGCCTCAAGAGGGGCCCTAAATCCCCTTTCACGGGCACTATCTGCAGTCTCCACACTGGTCCTGTAGCATGGTCGAACACTGAAGACTCTGGAGCTGAAAGCTTACGGCTAAGCTGGTATTCAGCCGCTTTCCAGCGAAACTAAAGCACATATTTCACTTATTTCACAGGAGGAAAACAGAACATTTCTACATGTACATCCAGCAATAGGAGTTAGTGGCGGCAATTGCATCTGCACATTTTGTCCACAGATCTATAAATCTTATTACAAAAATAGAGAAAAACTAAACAAAGAGAAGATGTCTTCAGTGTCCTCGTTGGGAGCTACAGCCCTAGTTAATGACATGTGACAGTTTGTGCAGAGAGAACTGTTTTCATACCGACAAAAAAAAGCACAGATTTCGTTATGTCAAGATGTTGGTGCAAACTAAAGAATCTTCTCAGAGCTGCGAAGGCCCTGGATCGTGAGGGGGGCTTTATGTGAAACCCAGGAGGAATGAATCAATTCATGAGGAATTAAGGCCGGAAACATCTCATAAATAATTACAGTAGTTTGACGAATTGAATTCGTTTCTGAATGGTTTCATATATTTGTGTTTGGAGCCATCAGATTGATCTATGCGTACAGATAGAATGAATGTCTTGTGTGAAACATTTTGTGAAATGATAGCTGTCATCCTTGCAGCCCTCATAGTGACACAGATCGTCACATCTTCAAGTTTGATCCTTATTTGTCTCTTGGTGATCCATTTTGTTGTTGTTTATCTACTGCAGGTGCTGGGACTTGAGTGCAGGCAATTTGAAATGGATATATCAAGTGCCTATTCTGGCGGCTGTAGTGGTGAGTGCATGCTCACTGCTTGCACCTTCCCCCTGCTGTGTGGGAAAGAACAGTGTTTTAGAGCACCTGTGGCATTACAGCTCCTGGATAAAACACCTTATTATCTTTGCAATTACACTTAAGTTTACCATTATGTTTCTATTCTCTCCTCAGGTTAATTTTCTGTTATTTCTGAACATCATCAGAGTCTTGGCAACTAAACTACGAGAAACAAATGCTGGAAGGTGTGACACAAGACAACAGTACAGGTACTGAGCATAATGCAAGATTATCATTTTCATTTCTGAACCCCCCCCCAAGACCAGCTGCTCACCAGCTGCTTCATCAGACAACGTACTTCTAACCCGCATCGCAGCTTGCGTGATAAACCATGAATTTACTCTGATTACATTTGCATCATGAGGCAGGTTCTAAAATGGGGATTGTAATCCGTCATGAACCAAAGCAAGGCTGCAACTAATAATTATCGTCTTTACTGATTAATTAGTCAGATTTCTTTCTCATTTAATAGATTTAGTTGATAAAATGTTAAAAGATGGTGAAGAATGCTCATCATAGTGACTAAAATATTGAGTTTAAGATGATTTAAAACAGATAAAAGCAGTAAATCCTTACATTTGACAAGCCGAAAACAGAAAAAGGTTTTTTTTATTAATGGCTTAAATGATTCAGATTTGTTGTTTTCAGCTCTTGTTTTAGCTCCGTAACGTGCAGAAGGTTTGGCAAAGTAATGTATGTAATTTTGCTAATGACAATGAAATGTTCTGTTCTGTTGCTGTTACAGAAAACTGTTGAAGTCCACGTTGGTGCTGATGCCGCTCTTCGGTGTCCACTACATCATATTCAATGCCATGCCGTACACAGAGGTGTCTGGAATTCCCTGGCTGATCCAGATGCACTATGAGATGCTGTTCAACTCCTTCCAGGTAAATCTGCAGTGGTAGAACTTAGCTCTCATAGTCTCAATGAATGTTAATGTACTCTTTCAACTTGAATAAATCTGGTTGGCCTTATCAGGATTTTACACTTCCTCAGGGCTTGTCTTTATCAGCGGAAACACTGCCAACATTTCAGGAAAGCACTGGAAGGGATCAGTTTGTGCTTGTTGTTGGGATATTTGTTTGTGGTTAGATCTTAGTTAAGATAAAGAGGAAGAGATGGGTGGCCGATGATTTAAAATATCATAGTAAATATGAAAGATTGTAGTGCAAATGTCATTGTGCACACTAAAGATAGCCAGCCTGTAAGTTCATGGATGATGTGAGTCAAATCATTCTCTTCTCTTTTCCAGGGATTCTTAGTGGCAATTATTTACTGCTTTTGCAACGGAGAGGTAAGAACTCAGAAAGTTTTGCATTTTAACCAAAAACTCCTGCATGATATTTAAGCTCTTATACGGTTAAAAAACTTCTTATCTTCTCAGGTGCAAGCTGAGATCAAAAAGTCCTGGAACAGGAGGAATCTGGCCCTGGATTTCAAAAGAAAAGCTCGAAGCGGCAGTAACACTTACAGCTATGGACCTATGGTGTCGCACACCAGCGTCACCAACGTCACTGCCCGAGGGCCGCTGGCCCTCCACCTCACCACGAGGCTGGGGCCGGTGCCGGTCAATGGCCACCGGAACCTCCCCGGGTACGTGAAGAACGGCTCTGTCTCTGAGAACTCCATACCGTCATCGGGACAGGAGCTTCATATCCCTGACGAGGAGCATTCGGCTCACACGAGGCCCTGCGAGGACGAGAAACCCTCACCTGTGGTGGAGGAGGAGAGGGAGACAGTCATGTGACCTCCAGGACAGCTGCGTGCAGGGATGAAACTGGGGGGAAAAACAAACCATGAAACAGTCTCAGGATGGTCTGAAGGGGATGGCTGCATGCATACACTGCCAGTTTTTTCTCCTGTGAATTGAGCCAGAACGTTGCCGATTGATGTGGCTCAAGGCAAAAAGGGTGCATCACTTTCGTGAGCTGGGCCGCCTTCATTTGAGTCTCAACTCTTTCACCAACCACCTGCCACAGTGAATGTGTAAAAAGATGAAAACAGACTGCCGTTTTTTATTTCTTTTCCACTGCCATAACTGTAGTCATCTTGTTCTTCTTCTGGTTGCTCTTTTTTTAGCAAATCTTTGTGCTCTGCTTTTGTGCATACGTCAAAAGTTACAGTGGTTCACAGGAACAGCCTTAACCACCGATGTAAAAGCCAGGTGGATTTTGAGTGCGCTTGGTGTGCATCATCAGCAAGTTTTCAGATTAAGTCAGTGTGAGTAGACTAATGTAGGCTTAAAAAGTTTTAATGCTACTATTTTGAGGCATCTGTTCATGCTTTCACGGCATGATATCTCATCTGTTCTGCATTGACTTAAATCCACTTCAGTGTAAAAGGGAAGGTACTCAGGTAATTGAAGTCCTCTGTTGTTGCACACCTATTTTTATACTTTTAAAGTGGTGTTTTAGCATGGTCAGCATTTCTCTGAGGATGTTGGTGTGTTATATAAGGCTGTGTTAAATCATTTTTTACCAAAATGTTGTACAGTTTTTGCTGTTTAGAAAAACCCAGTATTCATCTCTCTTAATTACAACAGCAGACGAAGAGTTCAAATGAATGTTTCATATTCAAATTTTCTCCAAAAATACCCTCACAACATGATGCCAAAGTAAGAATATTTCTTTGAAGACTGTCTCTCCCTTTGGGTTCAGTGTCAAATGAGGTAAAACTTTATGGAAAGCTGACAAAACTGGTATCTTATGCTCCCACACATTTTTCAAAGCAAGAGACCCCATTGAAAAACACAGGGTGCAGGAAACGCTCGTATATTCCAGTGGAATGTTAATTAAATGAGGAATCCAAGAAAATCTCCAATTCCGCTGGAATTCCAAGAGTGACATTTGTGGTGGATATGAAGGAAAACCCAGAAATGAATAACACACAGTCATTTTTACAGACAGTCCAGTGTTATGCTGCTTTTTGACGTGTATATATACAAGTCACAATGTTTACAAAGATCAGAAATACATTCTAATTGTGAGCTAATAGTGTTCGTGTGTATGGATATGTTATAAAGTTATGTTTCAGTGTATATATATATAAATATATATATATATATATATATATTTCATGTGTTTGTTTACGGAATGTTTGCGATATTTGATTATGTATATAGTCCTAAACAAAACTGGTGAATATACAGTATTTCCAGGTGACAGAGGGCATTCAGACAAGCATTTAATGAAGCATTCCACAGTATATTTTAAACTCTGTAACTTCTTACTTACTGCAGTTAACCTGTATGGGTTGCAGGTGAGGTCACATCATCTATTATACCAAAGAGAAAAGGCATGCCATGCTGCAGAGAAGGTTGTTTTGCAGTATATCTTTGTATGTTCATCCGTCATCTTGTTTACAGTGACCAAAAAGTCTTAAAATTGCCCCCCAAAATAAAAGAAAAGGAGAGTAATTGCTACTGGTAGTCAGTGTTGGAAAATGTCATGATAAAGTGTGAAATAGAGCACCCTCACAGGTTGAATTTTCTATTAATAGTTTCATGTAAACAGAAGTGAAGCTAATGAGAAAACCATTCCCAGCACTCAGCAGCTTAGTAACAATGAGCTGAGACCATTAATATTAAAGGCAGTTTTGTTGCTCTTAATCCCCCGCTTGGATTTTTGACTTAACTTGGTCTCAAGAGCTAAATTAGTCGTTATTTGGTTTGGACTAATGTGTCTGCTGGAGCTGTGATTCAGATCAGCTAAATGGAGTTTTAGCTTGCATTCATTTCAGCTAATATTTGCTCTTGTACACACGCGCTATCCCACATTTTTTTTTTACATCATACAGTCGTGACAGCGAAGCTCTTTCAGCCATCTTGCTGTTGTGTTCTTTTGGTGGCTTCACACTCTGGCTGAATTCTGCTTCAAATCCCCTGATTCCCAGTTTGCTCCACCTGATGTTGGATTGATTAAGGTGTGCGATTCAACTTGGTCTTGAAAGGTTAAAGCCTGGTCTGTTCCAGTTTGTGCTGCCTACATCCAGCAGACTTAAACTGCACATTACTTTAAATAAATCAGACAGCCTCACAAACACACTTGTTTCCCATGAAGCAGATGTTTAAAGGATACATCTGGTAGTATTCTGTATTTTTCTTCTTGTCAACAAATCCCTTGAAAAAGCCAACAATGAACTGATTTATATTCTAAAATAGATTTTCCTCTGTGCCATAGGCCTCCATTGTTGTCAAAAACTGTAAAAAACAAAATCAAGAAGACACACTTTGACACGATGAATGTGGGCACTGTAGCTTATTTTGAGTTGATCTGCAGACACCTTCAGTAGCACACCAAATGTGTAATAATCCGCAGCTGAAAATAGTCCCTAACAAAAGCGCCATTTATTTGTGTTTGGGTAATGTTAAAGCTACAGTGCTGTGACATTTTGGGAAATTATATAACCTTTTTTTTAAATTAAATAAAATATCTGTAACGTGTTTTTAAAGATTTGGAAAAACAGAATTTGGAGAAAAGACAATGGACTAACTAACTGATGGTTTTGGTGTTTTCATGACATTTCTTGGCAATAAGAAAAGTACAGAAAGACTCCAACCTTGCAATAATAATTAAATATCGACAGCAATCACTTGAGTCAGACAACTTCTAGCTATTGTTTGACAGCCTGTAAGACACCAGTGCATTTTGAGTCAGCAGTGGAACAGCATTCTGGCCCTTTATGGACCCAACTTTACCATTTCCAGTGGGATCGGTCTTTATTGCAGCTCGAGGTTGAGTGGATTGGCTTCAACACTTATTACAGGTGGCTTCAGCCCACAGTGATGGAAAAAGAAAATGAGTGAGGTTGAGGGAAACCTTTGTCACTTGATAATACAGTATCTTACTGTCATGTAAGACTTTTGTATATTTAACCTGCTTCTTTTACCTGGTATTTACTTCATTTCTCAGCATTCTCTGGAAACTTTATTATGAATTTATGCTCCATTCAGGAGTACAGCTGTAGTTTGTACAATACTTAAAAATGCAGTTGACTGCAGTGGTTGCTCTTCGTATTCAATCTGGCTTTCCAGGCTTTCTGGGCAAGTAAATGTTACATTACTGTTGCATAATCCAGATAGTTTTCCATTAAAAAAAAGGCGGCTGGTATCAGAAAATCTTTTGTTAAAAATAAAACACTTGGAAAATTATATTTGAGCACTTTAATATGCTATAATACAGTATTTTGTTCTGATTGTATCATGTAAAATGATTGTGTTTTGAAATCAAGTGTACAGTAAGGCCAATAATCATAGAGCTAATGTTGTATTTCGTTGTTTTCAAATACCTCTCATAGAAGTATAATATGTGTTTCATTGTCTTTTATTTATCTCGTGCCGAAATGTACTCAGTGGAGTCGACATTGGTCATCATGCTTTAGATATGGTATGTGGGCAGTGTTTGCTGAAGACTCATCTCACCTTCTCATCACTCCATAGTGATGTAGGCAAGTTGTAGATATCTGTGCAAGCTTGGAGTAAAATAGGATGATGTTTTCTGGTCGCTAATGTTCATCAGTGAATTGTGAATACAACAATAAATTTATAATTTTACTGTACTCTGATATTCTTGCAACTTTCATGATTTTGGACGAGAAAAACAAACGATCCATTTTCTGATATATGAGTGTTTTTGTTTATTTTATATATGATACAAATGTCATTTTAGAAAATTGCACAAAATACTTGCAGTGGAAAAATACGAAATAATGCAGTTTGTCCATGAAAGGCAGAGTTCACTTTTGAGTTTTTCTGCCTCCCCCTTTAGCCCCTGCTTTGCCTCCTTTTTCTTCTTTTTCTCCTTTGCCTCCCTTCTCTCCAGCTTTCTTCCCTTTCCCTTCACCAGCTTCCTTCTTGGTCGCTTCCTTTTCACCTTTTTCACCCTTCTTTGTTGATGCATTCTTTTCATCTCCTTTCCCCTCTTTGGCACCCTTGCCCTCTTTCTTGCCCTCCTTGGTCTTCTTTTCTCCTTTATCGGCGTCCACTTTCCCAGAGACTGTTGTCACCTCCTCAGTTTCTTCTGCTTTTGCAGCTGCAGGAAAATAAAAAAATAATAAAAGGTTAACGGCCTCATGGCAGCATCAGGCACCATCCTGGCCGTAATGCTAATTGGAGGGGGAGCTGAATCCAACAGAATGCCAGCCTAAGTAGGTTGCATAAGGAAGGAACATCTGTTTGTATCTGTTCTAATAAGCATGGTCTATTTATTATTTTAATGGGATTGTTTGAAGTGCACTCTGGGTGAGAAATGGAGAACAAAACTTGTGTGTTGACAGAGACAAGGTTTTTCTCATTATTATTCAGGAGGGGACACCCTGAGGCTGCACACAGCTAACAGAGGTCACAGGGAAGAATCTCTCCTGAAAGTCACCAGACAGATGTTGGGGAAGGGTACATTTAATCTGCAAATGCAATGAAATTCATATTTACGGTAGAATATCCCTTTTGGACTAAAAGGAATAGTTTGGCCTTTTCAGAAACGTGTTTGCTTGTTTTCTTGATGAGAGTTTGTTACCACTCCCATGTCTGCATGGTTAAGATGATACCTTTTATTATTATACCTTTTATGACGAAAATGGGATGGAAAGGGAGTGTCAGGAGTTCACAGGTCTGTGTGATATCGCATAGTCTTTACACACCAATGTCCAGAACTTCAACACTCATCATCATCGTGCTGAAGATGGGGTGAAAATGAACGTGCCCACCAGTCATGTTTCCATCACTGCCGGTAGATGCTGGAGCTGTTAAACACCCGTGACTACTGCAGAGTCAGTCACATGGGAATGAGTGCTGATTGCACCCTTTTCCACTGAGGACAAAAGCCAGATGTCAGTGGGTGTCGGTGGATTTTTTGTCTAGTGTGAAATAGGCATTAGTGAGCTTTTCAGATGTGTAGTAAGTGGTAGGTGGATTTTGTTTATGTAGCTAGCTGTTAGCTGTTTCCCCCTGTTTCCAATCTGTTTATCCAAGATTGCTTGCTGCTGGCTGTATCTACATGTTTAACAGACAGATTTGAGAGCAGTAATGAACTTCACGCCTAAAATTATACATGCAGACATAATCTTAAAACACGGACTGCCTGCATGGAGAGATTTTGAACCAGTGAATGTTCAAAAGCTTTTAACCTTTACAGTAGATGCAGAGTATACCCTGCAGCCTTTTCCTTTTATAAATTAAAGTATGCCTCATTTCATCTTTTTTTTTATTCTTATTATTGGATGTCCTTGTTGTTTCATGAAAACTGCAGGTAGTCTTTTAGTCTTTTCAGCTTTCAGAAAAAGAAAAAGGCACTCTCAGTTCATTCCTTGGAACATTTAAGGCCACAGCATTTTCTTTCAGGCGTCAGATTTGACAGCTTCTCCACATGAAAAACCGTAAATTAAAGCTGACACAGCTAACAGAAAAAAAAGTGTAAGGCTTCAGGCAGATTTAACAAATTACACCTATAAATCAGCAGGAAACATTGATGTGATTTTACACTTCAGCAACAATTCCTTAAAAGCTGTGAAAATGTATCTGATTCCAGTTGCTGTTTTGTTGAGGGGTATTAGTTTTCTAATGCTGCAGAAACACTGGATACACACAAAAAAGGCCAAGAAACAAATTATTTTAGGCTTGTGTTCTACTGTGCTGGCTGAATCCCACTTACTTAAAATAATCAACCAACCATCAGGTGTTTGTGAATAGATTTCTTTGTGTTTTGAGTGAATTCTGAAACTGTTGTCCACTACCATGCATTTCTCTGTTTGTGTTGCGCCTTTTTTTTCTTCTCGTTTCATTATTACCTGTCTGATTTTGACAAAACTTGGAGAAATTGTTCATCGTTATAATGGTTTAAAATCTGGGTTGGTCATGGATAACTGTTAAAATGCCCTCACCTTCACACCACAAATTAATGCCAAAAGTTCAGCTCAGATGCAGCTGGTAGAATTTTTGGTAACACTTGAGGGCATTCTGGTATTGTGGCTTTTTTTTTTTTTCTTTTTTTAAATCACAGTTCAGTCTGTCAATATGATTGTCAGAATTTAAAAGTAATGTCAGAAGTGACATGTCTGTTAGCAACAAAGCACTTCACTGATATCACAAAGAATGCCTCACGAGGAACAGAGCAGGACTTGTAACCAGACCAAATTCCTTTCCGCAAGTCTGTCACTCATCAGTCGGCGTGCTGTGAACCTCATATGACCTTTTCCTCGCTGCCCTTTCAGAGCTGTTGGGGACAGATGTGTGAGAAATGTGTTAGAGTTTTTACAACAACTGTTTGGTGACGCTGTCCCTGTATTTTATTTGATGGGTATGTGGGTGCTTGTGAGGTAAATGGACAGAGGGACGAAAGTGTGTTTTATCTCAGTGTGTTTGCAACAGATATTGGTTGTGAAGCTGGAAGGGCTCTCCGCTTTCTTTTCTCATATGTTGATGCTTTTAACAGCTTGGTGTATGTAGTTCAGTGTATATGTGTAAATGGAAGTGCAGGGAAATTACTAATGGAAAATGTCAGACATCTAAATGGAGTTTTGACACAACAACTGTATGTATGAATGTATTTTCCCATTAACTAGTTGCTTATTAGCATGTATATTATTCTTATTCAGGCTCTTTATTAGTCATTATAAAGCATTAGGATTATTATAATTGTAATTTATGTACAACAACTTGCTTACTTTATCAATAAGCAGTAATTAGGAGGTTATTGGTCTTCATTAATGGCCTTGTAGTTGTAGAATATAGTCATGCAGAATAAGGCATTAATAAGTGCTTTATAAAGACTATTAAAGAGCCTATATGCTGCTAAAATGCATGCTAATAAGCAATAATTAATGATGAAGTAATCAACCTTAAGATAAAGTGTCACCCATTCTTATTATCCCTGACTGCACCAAAGGATATTTTTCTGCAGACACAGGATATGTTAAAAGCTTCTGTTATGTGTGAAAGATGTAACTCATGCACACATTCAGAAGATAAGAGGAAGCCTTTCTTGATCTCCATTAGCAACATTTAATTGACTGCTAAGTCGCATTCGGTGCTGTCTTCACTGGCTGCTGTGGGACAACATTTTCTAATTGTGCTCTTGCTTTGCATAATCAAGCCTGCATTTTTAAATAAGAAAGTTTTGATTATGAATTTTAGATTTTTACTACTCAATATTCAAAGACACTACATTCACTCTACATTCTCCATGTGGTCATTTGGTTTGTTGAATCTTATTGCATGTTTCAGTGTACCCTAAGCATGGCTAGACAAAAGCATCCATTTGCATACTAGCTTGTGCATCTGCGTTGCCCTCCTCTTTAGTTAATCCAGACGCAAACATTACAGTATGGTTTGTTTTCAATTCATGGTTGAGAACAGCTAACCTCACTCTCTCTGATGGCTGTAGTCAGTGTACCTACCCTTCAGCCCCTCTCCCAGCCACATGGTCGATTAGTTATGTAGACACAGAACAGCGTTTACTCCAGTGCACAAGGGATCAACTGTGTGCGGTGACACTTGAGACTAAAGAGATATGGATGCTCTCACCACAGTAGGTTAACCATGTGATCTTATTTGACACAGTTATCATGCAAGAAAAACTTATTGACAGCTCGATGCTTTTTGTCCCATAATTAATTACACAATAACCAATGAATGTATTTGTGCACATGTCTGGGTAATATATCATCGGGAGGAACAGGAGAAGACAGATGTCAGTCCCTATTTGTCATATTTTTTAAACCTGAAAAAGCCACAGCTAAGCAGCTACAAGACAGCACACCAAAGTCCTGAGAGAAAGGAATGAGAAAAACCAGAACATTTAATCACAGATGAGACCAGCGTTGTTGACAACAGTGATCATGTTTAATTTACACTAGCAGGAGAAGTGTGAATGATTGGCTTTATTCAAAGCGAGTCTTAGGAAAGCAAACACACAGGTACAAACACAGAGTCCAAACAGCTGCATGCTGCATGCATTACCATTTTCACTGCTGACAATGATAGCAATTCTCTGGCTCATGACTTCCCCAGTGATATCAAAGCCAAAGCACTTGACATTTTCATGCAAATATGCATAAAGCAAAATACGTGCATCTATTTTAAAAAGATCTAGGCGCTGAGATAGAGGCTCACAAAAATACAAAAGTCGAAACTACAAATGTCCAGCTGCTCTAAAGAAATCATATTTGCTGAAGCAGCACAATCTGTATTTTGTAGCCACAGTAAAAGATTCCTTTTCTATTGCACATAGTTACTGCTGCACTACAAACCCAGCACCAGGCGAGATTTGAAATGTGTTCAGATGTGAAATTTGAAATGGTACTTTTCTGGCTGTACATTTCAAAACTGATGTGGAAAGCATTTAAAAATGAGATGTGTTTTTAATCTGCTTTTTTCTTGAATTCCATTTGCAGCAAGCATGCATAACGAGGACTTTTAGAGTGGCTACCGATGTATACGCTATGCTTTTAAATTCACTTAGGCAATAAGAAAAATAGGAAAGGTCAGAAAGAAGAAAAGTCATCCTGTCTCTGACAAAGAGAGGGAGCTGGGGTGTTCCTCACTGACCCTAACTACTGAGAGCTGGCTATTGTTAACACTTTGACTTTGGACCTGCTCAGAGACTGTTTGTACTGCAGAAGCATCAGGGGTAGCTGGAGGAAGAGAAGAGAAGAGAAGAGAAGAGAAGAGAAGAGAAGAGAAGAGAAGAGAAGAGAAGAGAAGAGAAGAGAAGAGAAGAGAAGAGAAGAGAACATTTAGTGCAACAGAGCAGAAAACAGAGCAGAAGAATTGAAACAAGTGCTGCACACATTGTGAGATGAAAAGAAGAGACAGTAAAAATTTTGGAAATTAAAGCTGCCCTAGAAAAGATGTTATGTAAAACGACAGCTGTCCTCTTAGCCTTAATCATAAAGTAGGACTACAACAGTGAACAGTCTTGTAAGTCTGCGGATTTGCAAAAGTGTAATTCTGGTATTTAATACATGTCTGTAGACCCAAATCCAAAACATAGCTCTCCATCCATCCACAGAGAGCTGGACTCAGTTATCTCTGCTCCTTTTCGGATTGCTAGGTTGTGCTTTTGTGTGAAGTAATCACAAATTGTTTCAAGATTCTCTGTGCGGTTTATAGATCTCACAGGACTTTAATGTAAAATTGATCTGTTTGGAGCCACCAGAATTTGAAGTTTCCTTCTGCAGCTTCAAACAGCACATCAAAAGAAATGGCGGCACAACCAACAATCAACAAGCAGAATCATTCAAGGAAAGCACCACAGTCGACATGGGACATCAGAGCTTGTGTATCTCAGCCAGTTAATATCACCAGTTTAATGCAGTCGTACTAATATTAGAAAGATATTAGAGGTACTTACATCCTGGGATCTCAGTCAGCTCATTCAGAGGTGGCACTGTCTCTAATGTGTTGGCGTATTTCTTGGCGGCCTGTCTTTGCGCGTGCCGTGCTTCGATTTCCTTTTTGGTTCTCGGGATTCGACATTTGAATATGCAGCACAGAGTGATAACTGAGTGGGGGGGGGGGAACATGGGCACAATGAGTTTATTTCAATGGCACTTTAGTAACTGCAACATTTTTCAAAACCTAAATTATGATCAAGTGCATGGTAAATATTATACATCAGCATGCTAGCACTGTCACTATGTTAGCAAACTGACTTTAGCATGTAGCTCAAAGCACTACGGTGCTTTAGTGCAGACACACATAGCTGCATGGCTTTGGAGTTGCTGTCTTGTGAAACTGCAGTTTTTAGTCCTTCAAATGCCAAAAAAACACATTTTATTCATCTCTATTTGGGTTGAGCCAAAACTCATAGGTGTATATGTCAAAACCGAAGCTCTCTGCATGGCTACATATCACAAGAGACAGGTGAGAAAGTATTTTCTAAATTTGGGCGACCTAGGCCAGATATCCTCTCATCAGTTTTGTAGCAAATCAGACAGCGTCTCAGTAATACCATATGCTTACATAATTGCACAGTTCGTTGGTTCAAAAATAGAAAACAACATCTGCATTTTGACCCATTTTGTCTAACCCAACATTAAAGCCATTAGGATAAAAAGCAAAGTGAGAGTTTCTGCTTCATCATTCTACAATGGCTGTTATTACGCAGATGACTCACTTCTGGAAACACCTCTCTTTCCTGACAGGAATGAAAACCACTAATCACACTGTGGACCCGTAATTGACTGCACATATATCTTTGGCCTGCAGTTACTTCTAAAGATCGCTGCCTGTTTGGTTTGCCAAGGTGATAACAAAAAAATTTCATGAGACATACTGACCAACTGCTAAAACAAACACTGAGAAGATGCCGATGACCTGCCACAATCGCAGCCCCCAGAAAACAACGGTCTCTGAGGTGACGGGGTCTGGCTTCTTTGGGGGATCTGTGGGTAAAAGCTGCAGAAAAAGACAATATTGATTTTTTGAGATTTTACAACAAAGAGCAAACCTCAAGGAGTAAACATGAGAATCATTGATGAATTCTGCCCAGTTTTCTGAGTCATATTTTGATCTTTAGGCAGCAGATTGTTAGTAAAGTAATTAAGATCTGACTTGAAGTGAAAATGAATTAATGATGAAGTGTTTGAATGTATGAGTCATGTATTAACCAACAGAACAGCAGTTTATAGTCTTCTGAACATGGATCCCTAATCACTAGTTATCACACCAGTGTCACATGGTCAAACTGTTGAGTGATAATTTCAGTTTCCTTTCAGTGCAATCTGTCCACGAGCATGCACCTGACATCTTTATACAACCTCACCTTTCATTGTGAACATCAAGCTTGCATACATACATACATACAGGATTGGAATGATATATAAATTTAATTTATTATTTATCTAATTCTTTAACAGTTTCTGACAAAACCACAGAGCTCACTTTAAGAAGAAGTTATTTTCAGGCATCAGCAAATTTGTTACCAAACATGTGAAAAGGACTTTAGCATTTCTATCACCCACGTAACCTGCAGGTTTTTGTGGCTCTGTCTCCACCTGAATCTCCCCTTACTAGGCTGGTTTCCAGACTGTCTCTTCACTTTCTCTTCTCTTTTCACCACGGTCTTAGATGTTGTAATCCTCTGCTGCACAAAGTGCAGTTGATAGCGTCCAAAACACACTCTGTTCTCATGTCAGAGCATCTCTTACCAGAGCTGAGGATAGGAGAACAATCAAATAAAAAACCTGTGTGTTTCTTTTTGTGTTAGATCAATAGCTTAGATCACCACTTTGCCAATGGAGCATCAGTTCCATAATAGAATCATTGTGAGGATTTCTCCTTGTCTACAGTGTATCGATCACTTGATTGGATGATACAAGGTTGTCTTGGAAACTCTATACTTAATTCCATAAACCAACAAGTGATGCATCAGAAAATGGATGCGTATTACACTCGCTTTCCTTATGTGGTGAAACAGAAAAAGGATTCGCAGGATTAGCCTTGATGGAGATATTTAGCACTGCTCTTTAATAATAACAATTGTAGCCTCAAGAGTGATTATGCTAAGTCCTTTCCTCTGGTGGGGCGTTCCATGTGGCGGGATTAGTGGCTGTAAGCCTCAAGTTTTCTTTTGGTGGAACAAACAACACAAACTCGCGTACTGAACTCAAGTTTCCTCATGTTAATCATTGCACTCCCAATTTTATTGCATCATTGCAGTTTGTTGGGTGGTTAGTTCGCTCATTACATATTCAATGGCATGTTTGGATGTTGTTTCTCAAGCATGTGTTTAGTTTTTTTCAGAAAAAAAAAATCTTTAGGTACTAATCAAGGAAGATTATTATAACTGAAAAGAGGATTAACATCTAAAAATAGAAAAATCAGCAGTGGGATACAGGCAAAGGAAAAATTACTACATAATGGCTCACAAAAGGATATCCTGTGTAAAGGGTGTGTACAAGCGTGTACCATGCCTGAAGTGTTAACATTCTCTTTCCTGAGCCAAGTTTTTGAAATTGTGCTTGTATTTTTTTACTCTATTGTGCGTTTTACCCGAAGAACCTTCACTGTCTGACACCTGTAGAGACTGGGACCATTGACGTGGCCATCAGTATTCATTAAGCATCTTCTGCTGCCATCTTGAGCTTCTCTTTTTCCACTTTTTGAAAACTGTGAACATGTCAAACGAGCAGCCAGAGGAAGTATTTTTCTAGAAGTTTCTTGAGCTTTCTCTGACGTGCTATAATAAGTCCAAGTGTCAGTGTATGTCACATGTGTAGACCGGGTTAGTATAAACAGGATCTATCATCTGTGGCCTCTGTACTGCATAAAACTGCGTGCAG
The DNA here is from genome assembly GCA_037975065.1 of Chaetodon trifasciatus. Lineage (NCBI taxonomy): Eukaryota > Metazoa > Chordata > Actinopteri > Chaetodontiformes > Chaetodontidae > Chaetodon > Chaetodon trifasciatus. The sequence goes on along the minus strand of JBBMOE010000012.1, from coordinate 9,687,921 downwards.
AAATGTAATCTATGGGATTACTCACAATCCATTTTCCCCCAGGTTTTTAATCATTATTTATTATGCAGTTTATTGTAATGTTGTGGCGAATTTGTTTATATAATTTGTTTATAGCATCTGACGATATTATGGCATGTGTTTCTACATTGCACTGTACAGAAAAGAAGCGAAATTATTTTATTACCTTGGTTTTTAGACAACACAACAGATTTCAGCTGTTTTTGTTGTCATCAGGTTTTTGTAGTAGTCTTAATCTGTCCAACATAACCCTCTTCTCTTCATCCCAAAAGCACAAAAACAACTTGTCGTACCAGGACTCGTCATATTGATCTTCCTGTTTGCGTCTGTTTAAATACAGTCTTAGCTGCTCACGTAAGACCGTGTAATATATCAGGTTTCAACATATGTTCACTCACTCCTCATCAAGTGAGACAAGCAACAATTCTGAAGACCACACAACAAGTATGCATCACATAAAGCTACCATTTAAACAGTACAACACCTGCACCCGTCACACAGAATATTCCTGAGAGAGACCTGTGGAGGACATGGTGATGTGTCATGCTCTTACCTCAGGATCCGGGATCTGGGAGAACACGGAGGACAAGCACTGAGACAGCAGCACTGCTCCCCAGCCCCGCAGCAGGAGCTGAGGTGGACATACAGGCTGATCCCCAACCATTCTTTGCCCCTGTTTCTCCCTGCAGCCACCCTGCCCCCTCTCCCTCTTCCTCTGCCTCTTCCTCTCTTCTTCTTTCTCTCTGTCTGCCTGCACCGGCGCCGTATACAGAACAGGACCACAATGGCCCTGGGTGATTAATGGTTACTATGGTGCTGACGGCTTCCTCCCATCTACATTTGTCTGCTGCTCCGCTCCTCTATCTCTTGTCCTTCTCTCACAACACATGTAGAAACCCAAAAACACACCAACGGTCACCACTGCAGGCAGCTGAAAACTGCTCCACTACAATGGAGGGAGCCAGCCCTGCTGTTAGGGTACATTAATTAATTAACAGACCTGGTGTGGTTTACAGCCATATCATTCTGCAGGGGACAGGCAGTTCACACAGTGTGTGGGGGGATGGGCAGTACATTTAACCATGAGGTTGGCCTGCGCAGGACAGTGAAGCAAAAGACTGTAGGCGTCATCATCTTTATAGCCACTGAATGTGGAGTGTAAAAATCCTCCCAGCCTCGTCCTTTCAGTGCAGCCAAGGTGCTGTGGAATCAACATGCACCCGCCTAAAGAGAGCAAAAAAGTTTGAGTGAAATTGCTTTAGTTGCTGTCATTTGTGTTCAACTCAAAGGTGAATTTTTTCTTCAAAGTTTTTTGGTTTGTTTGATGTGTATAGTATAGCTGCTCTAAGGTGCTGCTGCTCTATGATGTTTCCAGTGATGGAAAAAGTGTTTCTTTAGTGAAAGAAGCCCTAGTACAATGTAAAAAGTATTAATTTAAAGTGCTTTATTCATAACTCATATGGAAGAATAAGGCATCAAAATATCCTAAAATAATGACCTTATTTCACATTTTACTGTGAAATTCTGATCTATAAATGACTCAGCAGCTGTCAGATAGAAAGAGAAAGAATGACTATTATATGAATATTGAGTATTAGGAGCCTCTGAAAAGTCTAATAAAAGGAAACACTCAGTAAAGTACTAAGTGGTGCTTTTTTCTTTTTTCTTTTTTTTGGCCACTTAGGGACAGTAGTAGTTTAACTGCATTTACATATTATTATCATATTCCTTTTACATGTCCAATGTGTTTGCACAATGCAGTTGTTCGTATATACATCCAACATATACATTGCGAGATTAACATCCATTTAAAGCTGCGTTCAAGGCAAACATTCTCGGCAGAGCTGAGGGGAACTGAGACAGGTGATGAATCCACGGGTTCAACCCATGTTAAAAATCTGTCTACCAACACCTATAAAGCTCACATCATGTTTTGTCTGTTTATTCAGAGCAAAAACCAAAGTGTAAAAATGACATGTTGAGGTGTTACAGGGGTTGTGTGGACACCTTCCTGGAACCTTTGCTGGTTACTTGTAAACTGCTCAGAGCCAAGAAATAGCTCCATACATACATGACCCCCTGTAAAACGGTGAGTTGCTGTTTTAACACAGCGATTGTTGTACAGATTATGTAGATTTTGCTATCTTTGGATGGCCAGTCTATCTGTTTCACTCTGTTACCAGTTTTGATGTGAAGCTAAGCTAACCATGTCCTGGCTATAGCCTTATAGTTAACAGACAGACATGAAAGTGGTATAAGTCTCTTCTTTAAAACTCTCAGCAAGAAAGCAACTAAATTTAGCTTTTGTGGTTATTATCACGATTAGAGGAGTTTCAGGTACGCTTTCCACCTATAGAAGTTTCCAATATCAGGTTTTCATTGTCTGCCCATAATTTTATTTATCCAAGCAAATTGCCAGCATTTCGCTTCGGATCAATAATCCCATCTCGTCTCATTTGTTGCTATTGTGAATATAATTCCCACTTTTACACCCTCTGCCATAACAGCCAGACATTACACTTAACTTACATGTTACTTTAAGGTTTCAGATAAATGACTGTAAAGAGATTGAGTGAAACATCCTGCAGAGAGATGCTTTCAGGTAGATGTAAAGATCATCCTCATGTCTTACAACAGGTCAAAAAGGTCTTTTAAGGAGAAATGTCATTACTCAAAGTGGATTCTTTGTCATTATAGTTCCATTTGCACAACCTTGTCTCCATCCTGGGAAAGTCTTTAATTCACAGAGATGAAATTGCTTATTTTCAAAAATCTTCTTTGCAGCAAAATACACTATGACTCACCCCTTATCACCACAGAAGCTGAAGCACCACACAATATGTGTATTGATCGAGACTCATACACTTACATACAGCTTGTAGCACACTTGAATCTGACAATTAATAGGAAATGCACATCAACAGACTATAGCACCATCCTTAGGGTTTTTGGTGATAATGAGAACTCTTGTCCTCAGCCTTAGTCGGAAATCGCTCCCAGTGATAGGCTTCTGTCAGAGGTTATGAACACAATCAAATGAGCTAAATCAAATCCAACTGGTGGCAGATAATAGAGCCTGCTGTGTTGAATTCCTGTATTTTTGATATAGTTAGCAATGCAATAAAAAGTGGTGTCAGGAAACAACATGTTGTGATAATGCTTTGTCCTGACATTTCATTTGTAATCAGCGTAAGATGGAAGAGTAAGCAGCCACTTCATCCCACTGGTTATTATTATTACATCATATTATTACATCTATCATTGTTTTTACCAAGGTCAAACTATTCAAAATGATGTGCCAACTTGGGTACCTGCAGCATTTCAGATGTGAAGCATATCATGAACCCACTCCCTCATTCAAATGCTTGAGTGAGTGCACCACTGTGTTTAATTTATTATCATTGCCCTTATAATGCAGCACTTATGATTCCCGCTGTGTGGTCTGGGTGCCTGCTTGAAGGGAAAATGCTTGATGACAAAGTAAGCTCAACAACACAAATTGATAAAGCACAAAAGAATGATAAAAGCAATTCACCGCCACTTGATTCACCTTGACAACTCAGCATCGTCTGAAAAAATCAATAAATGCATTCACCAGTCTGACAACACGTACAGTATGCTGCACAAAGAAATGTGCTGCAGACACAGAAAACACAAGGCAACAGAGCCCAACACAACACAACAGAGTTTCCAGAGGACTCTACAAACGGAAAAATACGTCAACCCCTTGTCAATTATGTTCAAAAACCTCCACCACAGGAATGCAAAGCTGAGAAAAAAAATGTATACACTGTATATAAAATAAAACCAAAGCTGCCGTAATGTAACCCAGACTTAAAACCGTGGACTTGCGGGCTAGAATTTGTCACATACTGGGCTCCTTCTATCTTCTTCTATTTACAAACATAAAACAATGAGCTCTTAAAAAACCAATGTTCCTCTTTTTGTAACAACATTTCAAACCTTGGCGGTTCTCTGTGTTTCATGTAAGAGTCGTGTGTTCTTCATTGACAAATGTTTCCTATTTGTGGATATCTGCAGTCTGAGTGCACCAAGAAAAATATTAGCAGGCTGCTATAACCAGAAACTCTGAGCCTGTATGAATTTTATTCTCAACAATCACCTAAAATAGCATTAGCTGTCTAGTAGTGTTTCTGAAGCCCTTATTTTAATGATAACCATAAATATTCTGGGGTTGTTTTGTGGGGGTACTTTTGCATTATTGTGATATAGACGGCAGGCCTGAGGACAGGGTGAGAGGGGTGGGATGGCATGCAGGGAGGGGCCAACCTTGATACATGGCGTGCTGTACCAGGTGAGGTACCAGGGTGCCCCCATAAATATTCTATTAGATAGATGCATTCGTGCTTCATATACAGAAAAATGGATGCATACTCTAACTCTGAACTAAACAAAGTTGAGCGGCCCAACTTTTCTGTTTTGGTATACTATGGGTGTTTGAAAGCGTCAAACACTGAAGGTCGGATCACTCTTGTCTGATTGTAATACAGGTCAAAAGGCCTCCTCCAGTGGGACAAATTCTGAGGGCTTGACATTTTCATCCTATGGCTGTCTGCTGAGCTAGATTCTATGTGATAGAAGAAACATGCTTGGAGCTATTAGCGCCTGGTATGAGGGGGTAGAGGACAAGTAAGGTGGTGGAGCCTCCACTTTCTAGCCAAATCACGAACCATCTTAATTTATTTTGCATGAGAAACAGAAGCAGAACACCTTGTTAAGGGTGCAGCAGCCAACACGCCTAAACAAAAAATATACACATTTTAAATTGATTGGTTCTATTTTAAAAATACAAGTCATGTAGGAAAGCTTCAAAACATCTTGAAAGGTCTGAGCATTGTCTTGTTTCTCTGCTGCTCTGATAATACTTGATTGCATACCACCTTTACATAGTGCACAGCATGAAGAGCGACAGTATGTGAACCTGTGCGGACACAATGAGGACCAATTAAGTGCTAATGAGCGGATGTGATTGTTGTGTCAAAACAAACCCTCATGCATTTGTATTCATAAAGCGTACACACACAGTTTTTCACTGAGCAATAAGCAGCCTCCTGGGGCGTCGAGGTGGCTCAGCTGGCATGTCGTCCCCTTTTGTCTCTCCCAATTATTTCTGTGTCTCTCTGCTGTGAACTATCACATAAAAGTATAATCAGCATCCTGTGATCAGTGGTGTCCATGCACACACGGCAGAGACGACACTCGTGGGCAAAATACCAATGCCATCGAGTGAGTGTGTGTTAAAGCTGGTGGTGGTAAAGGTGGCGAAACCGGCAAGAGTGAGCTAGTATTTGAAAATCTCTCGAAAGTGTACAGCATCCAAAAACCCCATCCCCTTCCTTCAGATCTCCTTTCAAAACCACTCCCAGACAACACATGAAAACAGGCCACCTGACCAGTCCACGGGAGCTCACTGGGGAGAGGAGCAGTGATGAAAAGAGTAGCTGTCAGGATCACACCTTTCAGTCTTTCACTCCTAATCAGCTGCCCAGCCTGTTCACTGCTGCGGGTGCATGCTTTGTGCCACTGGGTTTGCGTCACAAGGGGTGTGTACTGACCATAACTACCTCACGGTGTCATACCTCATTCACATGTAAGAAAACAACATCTAGCATGTTAGCAGTGGGAAATTCTAGTTGCACTTTCTCAAGACTCCAGTCATGCTCAGTGAGTGTGCGGAGAGAGGTCCCATCCAATGATTTCAAAGACTGGATGCTACACATACAGGATTTTTTGTAAGTGCATTTGATTCATTGTTGCTGCTGGGATGTAAAAAGAATTTCAACAAATAGAACCAAAAAAAAAAAAAAAAATCATTATAATGACCTTCTCAACCTTTAAGGGACCTGCTAAACAGCTTTTCAGTCAGGGACTTGCCATCCCTGTGGCTGAAACATTAAGGATATCTGCATCAGTGATGATGGACTCACATGACACAGCCAGTGATTCAAACATCCCGCTCGGGTACATCTTCCTCTCATTCTGGCTATAAATAAATACTGTCTAAATGCACATACTGTATGTCTTTCTTCTTTGACAGTGGTAGTTTTTGCAGTATATTACATGCAAGTGTTGCATATTGAATTAAAACAAAGCAGCTTTTTAGCCTTTTAGTTCGTTTATTTCGGCCATGCGTCATCAGATGTGAGGTGGAGTGAATAAATTGATTATTTCTGCATTTGACAGAATATGATGAGCAATTCAATATAGAGTGTGTGGGTGAATGTGTGTGTGTCAGGGGAGCTGCAAAAGTGACAGCTAGGTGGCTCGAGGAGAGGAAAGCAGCCTTTAGTAGCAGAGCATGCAGGGCGCAGACTGTGATGAGCTACAGTTTGTCAAAAGATTGTATCGCTGCACTGCTGTCACCATTTAAAAGTCACTGTGTTTAAGTGTCATTTTGCTTTCTATGCCTTTGCACAGCTGTCCTACAAAGCATCTCAGTGGCAAAAATACAGCTGGTATATTCTACATTAATGTCACCACTGAGATATATTGCTGCTTTTTTGCTATATTGAACAATGTGCCTCAAGAAGCACAACCGACCATTATTATATTTATCGTATTTTTTCACTCCACTTCCAGAAGCAGGGAGCTCACTTGTCAATTAAATAAACAAAAATGACTAAAAAAGGAGCATGCAGTATTGACATCACTGCACCAGGAGAGCTGCAAGCAAAGCCAAAGTTTGGAAATAAGCTAAAAATCAAGATCAGATCATTTGCTGACACTTCTGGATATCAGTGTCAGCAACAATTTCACTCATCCTGCAGACCTTTGATCAACATTTCACACGCAAAAAAAAAAAAAGCGCTCATGACTGCCTCACCACTGTCTTAGTAAAGATAACAGCTCATTACTTTATTTCTACTTACTGTAAATGAGCACATTAGGACTCCGCTGTTTATTTTCTTTCCATTACATGTAAATGAGAGGCACTGGGAGATGAATGGACTCATAGAGGCACAAACCGTTTTCTGGCCTGAGTAAAGTTCACAGATCCCTCATATACTGATGGCTAACTTTAACCTCTGCGTTCACAGCTCCACTATTTACTTTAGTTTCTGGATGCAGTCAATGGTCTGCAGGAAGCATTGGTCCAGAACGAGGGAATACCTCTGAGGAGAAGGATGGAGAAAGGAGTCATTCAAACCTGGAATGACAAATAGGTGAGGCTGTTTACGTATGCTGTGTTTACATAAGTTTGTGTTTGGTTTGGTGGGTTATTGGGCATTTTGGAATAAATCTACACCTTTCTGCGTAATACAGCTACATAAAACAATATTAAAATTGTTTGGTGAGGTGTAATTTATTTGAAAGTGATGACACTCTTAATGACTGAAGTCAACAAGAGTAGTCATACTAATCTATGACAACATTCGGTTTTTCACTGAAATAAAACCGTAAAACGAGCGTCGAGCAGCAATAAGCTTTATTTCAAATCCAAAAGAGGTCGAAAAGATTGGCATTGTTCCTATCAAATATCACAAAATAAAAGCTTTAGATTACATGTTTGGGAAAATATTCTGCATGCTCATGAACACTGACTGCATTTTTATATGCAGTTGTGTTTAAGAAAAAAAAAAACAAAAAAAACAAAACTAAAATTTATTAAGTTAAACATTTTCCCTGGAATCGGATGCAGTTAGGGACCATGACAAGTATTTGCTCCATCAACACCCTTTCTGACGCACATTGCCGCATTTGATACATACTTGGCAAAGCTGCAGGGCCGTCGTTGTTAAGCTTACGGTATCTCGTCTGCTCCTCCACTGACACATCTCACTCCACTACATTAAAGGGTGCCTCACCTTCTATCCAGGAGGTATTTAACACAAGCTGTTTTTTGTTACTCTGAGCATAAAGGCTTTCTTCATCACATCCAAACTCTGATATTTTTGTCTTGTGGCACTTTCTCGCTCAGTCCAATGGGGACCTGCCAATCTCCCACAGGGTCCTGGAAGAAATAGTGCGGTATTTGAAGCAGCACACTAACTCAGCCATGGTTTTAAATTAAGCGTGATGTGGAGGGAGAGGAGAAGGAGGAGGGGGCTTCTGCTGAAATCCTTTTGGCTACATCGGAAGAAAATAACTCGGACGTTAGTATGAATGTAGAGGCCACTCCCGATGACTCCAGACAACCTTTCGATTAAGAAGCTTAAGATCACATGCTGTACATATGTGTGACATGCTCTGGGGACTGGATGGAGGACTACAGTGGGAGTTTGTGCAGCTTGAGTCCGCATTCATTTCAACCACTATTCCCACACAGCTAGTTTTAAGTCAGAAATGATTAGCTGTAAAATTTAAAAGGAATATTGAAGTTTTGGGGCTGTTTAGTATTCGGATTGGCCTGTCACTTTTATGTTTAACCATCTGAAAAAAAAACAAAAACAAAAATGCTACAAGGGTCATAATCAGGAGGGAAAACAATATATTCTAAATGTTCGGTGAAAATTTGGTTCCCCTTTTAAATAATTAAATTGGATGTCTTATCAGTTTATAAAAATGCTTTAAAAACAGACATTGCTGCTCTGCAGCTGTAATGCACTTTGACCGTGGAGGAAAAGACATACATAGATTTAATAACATGTGACAGCGACATTTCTAAAACAGCAAGCACACAAGAAATGAAACCATGGGGAGACATCCTATCAGCGTCAAACATGTCTGCAATCACTAAGAACACTTGTCGGGTGCCATCAGGGTTAAGTTGAAAGCTCTGCTCCTCAAGGTACTCAAGTGGTTAAACTGAGGTCGCCGCATGCACAAAGGAACCACCACGAAGCATCTTTGAGGGTTCAAATGAGGAAAAAGATAGAGATCCGTATGATGTCTGTGTGGCAGAAGAGGAGAGCCTGTTTTCTGCAGGCTGCTGTTTGTCACATGTGACGGGAGAAGGTAGGGCTCAGCTGGATGTGAGGTTGAGCAGGGACCAGCCAGTTTCCCTGGTTAGTGTCTTGTCTGGGCTGTCACAGAGCCTGCAGGAAAACATGCTTGACTTCTCTCATCACGTCACTGCAGAGCTGCAGGTCACGGTGGAGAGTGCTCTTTAGCGATGCCCTCAGCACCTCTGCTTCCTCCAGCTGAATGATCAGCCAGGAGACAACATATAAGAGCAATATGAACTCTATATCTCTGTGCAGCCCAGACGTCAGGGTTAGCATGAGCGCTGTCCACAAGAAGCACGTCCATTGCCGTGCATCACTGTTTCTCTTGTCTGGTGTAACTTTTGTGGGAAGAACAAAAATCCGGCATGTCTTTCAGAAGCAGTTCACAACATCTACAGTGCTGTAACAGCAGAAATGAAATGTTTAGAAATGTCAACGTACTTGTTGGACAGTTTGCCTGTGGACAGTTCCTGTCATTTAGAGACTCCTGCCACCCTGGAGCGGAGGGATGCTGCTCCTGAGGGACGGAGTCATGATTGCCACGAGTGAGACAGACAAAGGAGAATTTGATGGGTCAGAGAATTAACAAAATGAAAATCTCGATGACATGCTGTCACTCAGTCTTAGTATACCACTTCTAGCCTTGTTACACTCCTTACTGTGAATCCAAGTTTGTCTTCTCCAGCTGCAGCTCCAGGGTCGCCACCCTTTGCCGCTCCTCCTGGTACTTCTGTTCTGCCTCCAAAAACTTCTGGTTCATCTCTTTCTCTCTGGAAGAATCGAGCAAATGTGTTAAAAATAAGACCATTCCTCTTGATGGTGACAGTGGAGATCGACCTTTGAACCTTCAGACAGTCATAGATAAATGAATAGATTTACTCACTGATTTAATATTGAAATTCATTCACTTTGAATGGCCTATATAACTCACTTTTTAACAAAAGGGCAAATTATTCTAACACCAACTTTAGGCTGAAAGTTGTCAAAGAAACTGTAAAACTTTTGGTTTCAGAGTTTCAGAGAGGTTTCAGAGCCAAATTCAAGATTTAGACTAAATAACTAAAATGTACTCCTGAGGACCTCATGGAAACTGGAAAGCCTTGTAACGCTCAGAAAGCAATAAGTGTCCATGGCCTTTAAATGGGAACTCACTACGGCCTACAAATCAATAGAAAACTGCAGTGGCGTAGTTTTGCAACGTTCCCTCACACCTTAGTAGAAAAAGTAATTTGGATTTTTGTGATGTACTAGAATATCAAAATTGCCGATTCAAAATAAAATCTGTAAAATAACATTTCAAAGATTTTGTGTGACTCGTTCTGATGCTTACCTGCCTACAGACTCTCGGCCCATGCATACTGCCGCCTCTGGGGCTTGCATGCTGTTATGCTTTTGTTCTGGCAGTCTTTCACCAGCGGCTAACATTACTGGCATTTTATTATATCAGCCTTCATTATCAATCTTTGAGTTACGCAGGCGAGCACTGGTATTGATTGATTATTGATTTTTAGATCCATGTTTCTCCAGGATATGCATTTAAACAGACACCATGTACCACTGACGTTTGTAAATCAAGATCAATAAAGTGGAGGAAAAAACCCGTCGACAGTATTTATTACTTTGTCTGTAAGACGTTCACCAGCTCGAGCAGTCTGTCCCTTTCCACGCACAGGATTCTGTATTCATTCGAGTGGGTCATCACTGCGCTCACATCAGCTGAACATTGTGGGCATTTTGAAAAATTTGGACCTCTGCGAACAAAAAGTATGGAACACGAAAACATCATTTTTGTTAATTCACTTCACAGTGCTATTGTACGTAAATTGACGAGTAACATCACAGCAGCTGTATGTCCACTTACTTGAATTCTATACTATTTCCCACAGCAGGCAGCACCAGTTTGTGACCAAATTTAGAAACAGACCTGGGAAAAAAAAAATTGACAGACATATTAACTGAAAATCCCAACAGAATACACTGTCGAAGCTGTGAGGCATCAAACTAAATCAATATCCTGATTAGAGAAAGTCTCCCATTAGCCACAATGGATTATTTACCCTTATATTGCTAAAACCAAATGTCAGTGACTAATTCCATTAAAGTCAACTGACAATACTGATTCTCCATCTCCTCGTCTCATTTAGCATGATTACTATGAGCACACATACCCCGAACATGCTATTCTCTTGTAACTGTCTCCCTCTTCAGGGGGAGATCCTGAACTGCAAATTGTTGTTCTGAGGTTTGACTGTTTTTCCACGCCTTCTTCCTGCAACAGATGTATGCACACATGTAAGGTTGGCTTAACATTAAATTGGAATAACCAAGCATTAAGGTGTTTTTTTCTAAGTTTTTCAGCTCAAATTTTGTGCCGTCTGCTAAGAAGTCCAGTAGAAAAAAGTTTTTGCTGAGGTGAGTTTTGATATCATTTATACGCTTTTGCTGTCTTTGTTTTGTTTACCTTGACAGAGAGCTGCTGGATTTGCTCCTCTAGTTCTTTGATCTTGGCCTTAAGCTTCTGGATGAGAGTGCTGTGCTCTGAAGGCTCACTGCTGAGCTGCTGTCTCTGGCTCTGCTGCGTCTCCTTGCCCTGCTCCTTCTGCTGTCGGCTGAGCTGCCTCAGCACCTCCTGCATTCGCGTCTGCTGCTTCTGGTATAAGGTATAAGGGACGATCACTGTTGAGAGCAAAGTAGTTGCGCATAGGCCTATCACAGAGGATTCCTCTTTCTGCAGCCTGTGGCTTATTTTAACCTGTATATGTGATGTGAAATCCCTGATTATTTATTGTCAAATGAAGAATTTGCTCCTAAACCACAATATGCCATATGGGCTTTAATCACGTGACACACTCAACCGTACTTAACTCACAAACAGAGCTACAACATTAAATATATTCCTCCACTGCAGATCCAACACTCGCTTTTCTGTGGTTGAGACAAATTCCACAATCATTTGGGCTTAGATGCATGAGTTAAAACCTTCAGGAAAAAATCCAGTTTTGCACAGAAGCCAACCAGAAAACGCTGATGATTCACAGGAGGTTTTTTAAATTCTACTTCATCATGTAGTTAAACATGCTTAAGTCTAATCCTCACCAGCAGAGCATCCACAAGCTCATCGTCATGTTTACCCTTCTCCAGGAGGGTGGAGATCTGAGCCTTCAGACTTTTCATTTCTGTAGACAGAGATTTGTTCCGGGCCTTCGAGGCTTCCAGTTTTCTCTTCACATCCTCGTGGTCTTTCAGCAGGGCCTCATAGTCCACTAAGATCCTCTGTGTGAGTGTGGAAGGAGAGCAGGGCCTTGGAACATTAACATTCATATTTCAATTCATTTACAGTCATTGTACAGTATACGCACCTCAAATGTCTCCCTCTTCTCCTTCTCGATGGAGCGGATGTAGCTGAGGTTCCTTTCTTGAGGAGGGGTTCTCTGAAGGACCCCCACGCCCAGAAACTCTTCCTCTAGACTGAGGACACTCGACTGTCTTCGCTGGTTCAGCTGCTGCTCGAGGTCTCGCAACTGTTGCACGATGCCAAGTTTTGTTAATGATGAATTCAGGTATTTGTTATTTGCTATTTTATATTTAGGCTCAGTTTCAGGTTACTTAATTTGTACATGCAGGTAGATTTGGTTTGCAGTAGACAGGGGCTTCCAACAAGACATACATTTTACAAACAACAAAAGCAATAGACAGCTATGATAGAAGTGCTCAGGACTTAAAATACCAATAAAAAACAGATAATCACTAGAATAAATAAGGTAAAAAGAAAAAGAAAAATAAACAACTATAAACCTCCATCCAGAAGGAAGTCAGCTGTGACAACAGCCCACTTTGCCATTTAACAATTTGATTCAGAGAGTTTCTGTTCTTTAAAGATAATTTTCCAAATTGTAATAACAATATATAATTATATTAGTGACTTGGCAAATCACTTTATTAACTCTGTAAAGAATTTTCTAAGTTTAATTTGAGAATGGCATTAGGACTTCAGTCATTTTTATCTTACCCTTGTCTGAAGAGCCAGTATCTGCTGAGAGCGACCTCTAAAGCTCCCGGGGCAGCTTAGCAACTGCTGAAAGTTGACCTCCTCTCCAACCTCACTGATCAGAACCTGCAACAGCAGCAGCAGATTGTACTTTGGAACGCAGAAGTCACTCATATTTAATCATGGGAATGGGTGAAATTCTTCTTGAGCACTTAGACTTAAAGAAGGATAAAAAAAAAAAAGACACTACCTTGTGAGCTACTTTCAACTCCTGTTTGACGGCTTGAACCTGGTTGCGATACTCAGTTACTTTCAGTTGGGCAGCGGCTAATTTTTCCTGCAGTGATTTCACCATTGGATTTTCCTGCTGAACAAATGATTCATGATTCAAAAGAGCTGCAATCATCAAAGTTAGAATGACCTAAAATTTCCCACACGGTGAAATACCTCACTGTCTTCAGATGTCCTCTTATTCGGTGACTTTGTATCAATCTTCTGCCCAGGTGGAGAGTGCAACAAAGCAGCCTGCAGCTATAGAAAGCAGTATAACATTACAATTATTCATTTATTCCATAAACCACTGCACACATTGTAAACGGCTGTATCCAACATATCAAATGAAATGATACACCTAACACAAAACTTTACCTCTTTCTCAAGCTCCTTTATTCTGTTGCTGTTTTGCTTGGATTTAATCTTTTCTCGCTCGATTTCAGCAGTTAGCTCTCTATTCTTCTTGGACAGCTCGACGATCTTGGTGGCTGCTATATCCCCTGCCAAGCCTGATGTGCCTAAACACGGATGAGTCATGAGGAAGCTGCGATGTATCTGTAACATCCCTGTGGTGCAGAAGAGGTGGAAGATGTGGCATCGTACCTGCTAAAACCATTCGTTCTTCTTCTCTCTTCTTCTTCAGGTGTTTAATCTCAAAATCCTTTTCACTCAGAAGTTTGAAGAGGCGACCGTTTTCATCCTTAAGCTCCCTCAGTTGGTCCAGCAAATTCTCATCCTGTGGCAGTCTACGGGGAGGTTATTGAAGTAAACAGTAACACTTCTGTGATGCATATTCCAATGAATTATAATGCGTGTTTTTTTAGGTATAATCAATAAAGTATTAAAACTATTTAAGATGGCACTAAGGATACAACCATGATAAACACTTATCTCAGCCTCTGCAAGACTCACCTGCCTTCGAGATTGTCTGTCTGAATACCTTGCTTAGACGGATCCAAATCATCCTGAGCAGCACAGGCGTGAAGCTTATCCACTTCTTTTTCCTTTTTCCTATCTAGTTTTCTTTTCTCCTGCTGTTTTTGAAGCGCTTCGAACTGAAGGCGCAGATCAGTCAGCTCATCATCATGCTCCATGATCTACAATGGAGAAAATACTCCACTTATAAAGGCAGGAAATGACAGTGATCAATCAAAAAATTTGGCTAAAAATTGTGAGGGAAGTTAATTATACAGTAGCAATATCATGGACACATGAACATACATTTCCCTGGACTTGAATGCAGCAATGCAGTTATGCACTAAAGATTCTAGCACTGTTTTAGCTGAAAGAAAATAAACATTTCCTTTATCGGCCATCTTTAGTTAATTTGTGTTCATCCTTGTAAAAGTAGCAGCAAAACAGGAGTCCTTCTTGTCGTGGCTCCTCAACGTGTCATTTGAGTGCTTTACTTCTTGTTGTGCCTGATGTTATCATCGATGACTCCGATTAGCGAGATAAAGTTGATGTTAATGACAATTCGAGTGAAAGTGGGTCTCAAAACTTAAACACTTGTCTTCCAACTCCTCACTAAGTGGCTGTACGATGACAGTTGAATGAAGAGACAAATGCTCACCTGTCATTCATCCAAGCGTCGCACTTCTATACAATTCACAGGCTGTTTTGCGTTAGCAGGCGTTATTATTTTGTATGGTAGGTGAAGAATCCGTATCCATAGCGACGGTGCCCCACAGGAGAGGGCAAGATCTCGCGGGAGCAAGAATGTCGTCATGTGAACGTGACGGCGTTACCTGCTTAACAGTTCGACTACTTGTCATGGAAAGACCCGCCCTACTCTACTACTGATTGGCTTACTATAATATATGTCTAATTTTATCCAATCGTACTCCTCATATCTCGACCTAGCCAGTCCCACCAAAGACGGCAACCAATCAGAGGGAAAAATGGCGGCCCTTGGCGAATTAAGAGGGAAATGAAAATTAAACGGTGAGCTGTAGGAAAGCCTCGACTGAGGGGTAAATAATTGTTCCTCGCTAGACGTTAATGAATGAACGTTGCCCAGCTGTTTCCATGTTCTGGCACATTCGGTTTCACTGTTGTGTTACTAATGTCGGGAAATCTTGACATTACAGTGCAAAAAGCGAGTTATGGGTTTTTTTTTTTCACCCACGTATATCTCAACGAAGGAGTCATTTGTTTAGCAGGTAAGCAGGTCACTACACGGCAAGACAAGTGTCCAAATACTTGCTAAGACCCATTGGGAAAGTGTGAGTAACAGTATTTATCTTATGGAAATATGAAAATCTGAACCATTGTGTTATGCCCCATATAACCACAAGGGGGCAATATACTCTTTAGAGCAATTTTGTAGAACTGCCAATGGTAAAAAGTCAAGGGGGTGCTCAGTCTCCAAACATAATGAGTACATACACCATAGCACATTCATTTTGTTTTGTCAGGTTGGAAGATACAGGCTCTAGGAGCATCTACTCCATGTACATAACACCCATTTATGTTCTTAGTTATAATATGCTCTAGAAACAGAAAAGAGATATACTGTTTCTCATCTGACAGCGAATGCCACAGAGGCTTCACAGATGCCTCAGTCATGCCTCGACCCAGGTTTGAAGGTAAGAGACAACTTTAAGGATGCTGCTTTGGAATAACTGTGCAGTGGAGTGATGGAGGCTACAGCACAGTGCTCAGTGTAACCTGATGCAGTTGCATAACATTTCCCGGATCTCAGATAGACTCATTGTGTTCTTTAGCATGAGTAATACACACCATCGCAGGACCTCCAAAGTCACAGTGACGCTGCGTTTTAGAGCTAGATTGATGGAATACATTTCCTGTTGAGATTGGATCTTAGGGTGGGGCGATACACAGTGGGGGAAATCACAGCAGTGTTATTTGATGGGAGGGGTAATGTTCAGAAATCAACTGGTGCACAGTGAAGTGAGCACTCGCCATTTTGCAACAACCAGGAGTCACGAATAAGAAAGTCTGACCGAACATACAATGATAAAATGTGTAATAAACTGTACACTTAATTGCCAGTATGTTGGGTAACCAAAAAGGAATGCAGTCTTCAGTGAATCCTACCATCATGAATGTGTTAGTGTTCACCTTTTGTTGCTGTTTTAGAGACTGAAGAGAAGTTAAGTGCCACTTTGGAAGCTGGTAAATTGTATTGTTTTATACTGAACAGCGTCTCCTACACGGACTAAACTGTTGACTCCAAATACATACATGAGACTGCACTAGTTTTAGCTTTGTGTACAGGATGAACTGGCAAGTGAGTACATGTCAAAACACATTTGTAGTGCCGCTTGGGAAGGCTTCAAAACACAACAGAATTTCAAAGTAATGAGACTGGTCATTTTTATTTGCAGATAACCAAATTACAAAAAAAAAAAAAATGTATTCGTACACAACATCCAACACAACTTTGTGAATAACTTAACGAGGCATCTATTTTATGATGATATTTTACAGGTTACTGCGCAGTCTGTAGCTGTGCCTCAGTTACTTTAGCTCTGGTGTCTCATGAAGCTGCTGTATTGAAACATTGGACCCCTGTTTATCATAACCTAATGATAAAAATATGGGGGAAAAAAAAAACATTTACAATCAATTTGTATGAGTCAATCAATTTTGTGGGATAATCTGAAGCTGTATTGAGTCAAAAACGGTTTGTGTCCTTGTTGGTGAAATGGTCAAAGCCTTCCATAACATGCCTCTAATGCACTGGGATGCCCATTTTTTAAAAAAAGTGGGCTAAGGTGCAAGCATTTTCAATTTGGCAAATGTGCATTAGTACATAAAAGAATATAGCTGGTATGAGACAGTAAAACAACAACAGCAGAAAAAGCTCAGGCTACCCACCATCTGTGGTTATTTTTCAAATCTAGGCTTTACCTAGGCATACTGTTAAAACTGATTTGCTAAATCTACCTAGGTTTTTTTTTAATATTTCACTCACACATCATTCAAAACTCTATCAGTAAAAGTCCACACAGATGTCAGATCAGCATTTTACAACTGCAAACACAAAGAGTGTAACAGGTGTTCAGACAGCTGAGATCAATACTTCTCAATACGGAAGTGACAGCCTGCCCCTCTGGTACCATTTAGAGGACAGGAAGTGTAATCAATAACTTACAACTATTTACAGTGAAGGTGAGGTGCAGAAAGGATGCGTGCATACAAAAATTATGACACATCTCTAAAAATAAACGTTCTACACACCTTAATATGAGGTAATATTAAGGGACATAAAACATCAGAGTCCGTGTTCACTTGTGTTGCACTGCTTTCTGTTCTTCTTTGGGTTTTGCAAAGTAGTCTCTGTACATTGTGTACAGGACCCCTAAAAACAAAGAAACAGAGCAATAAGTCAGAAGACAGCAGTTACACCCACTGAAAAATGAAAGCTAGAAGGAAAGATAAGAACAGACTTTATCACTGACGAGTAAAAATGTTCATTATGTAACGAGCCACATCTATATTTACAGATCTCCAAACTAATTGAGATTACCAGGATTAAAAAACACACAAATCCAAGCAGATTTGCACAAACTGAAACAATGCAACTAAGTTCTAATCAGAAATGTGACACTCCCGGCTACATACCGACGGTCATGGCTCCAACCACAAAGCCTTGGGCAGCCACACGCATGTGGATCAGGTGAACCGACATTTTTGTGTCTCCCCGATTTTTCATCTTCAGCAGTCTGTATCCAACAATGGCAAAGAATCCAGCCATCCCTGCGAGCAGCAACAAGGCAGATCAATTTACACGGATGACTCGCTACAACAAAGCAGGTGTAATATCTGTTCGAGCAGGAAGTGTCCAAATGGTGGGGGACACAGACATGCCAAGTCTGGTCACTTTGAAGTATTTACTCACCCACTGGGACGAATGGATTCTCCTTTGCTTTTCGCAAGAACTTGGACTCATTCTCATCATAAGTAGACATCTTGTCTAAAAAGGACAGAAAAGGAAAATTAGGTATTAAGTTACATAGCAAGCCAGCACATTCATTCAGGTGCGATCCATTTTCTGTGTTAAATCCTCACCGAAAACTGAAAAAGATGTTAAAAAAAGAAGTACAGTAATGGATAAGGTTGAGATTTATCCTTCTAAATTCTGATGAACTCTTTAAATTCGTACCCTGGGCTGGTTTGGACTTCTGCTCAGAGCTGAGGAGCACTGAACTGCTCAGAGGTTACACATGAAGGGCGACAGGAAGACGCATCCTTTTCTCTTTTATAGGCTCAAATAAACTTATACTGCACAGTGTGAGATACATCGACCGTTGTGCAAAGCCATATTAGGGTGTTTCGAAGTGGCTTACATTTTGATCAAAGGCCACATAGCAGAAACACCTCCAGAGAATAAAATAAAACAATCGAGAGCGAGTTTTACCAGCTCATAAAACCTCCATTACGCCATAATAGGCCAGACTGAATTCTTACCTGTTTGAGGTGTTTGTGGCTCTTTGAATCGCCTGTAATGAAATTATTCGGAGACGTTTTATGACTGTTACAACCCCAGGTCGCACGTATCCTATGGAGGAAGTCAGGAGCCGGCTACGTGATGTAACTACTACCGACACGCAGGTCTGACGTCAACAGGATATCACGAGTGTGTTGCGTTCATGACGCAGGACAAAATAGTAAAGACAGCCGCACATTGGAAATGTTTTCTATTTTGCACTAAATGGGCGTTCTGAATTTTAAAGATGGATCAAATGAGCTTGTCATTGTATTGTATTGAAATAGAGCTAACAGATGATTTAAATAAAGTCCATATTTTTGTGAATAAATAAAAGAAAATTTGTCTTTGAGCAGGGATATGTCCTTGAACATGAAAGCAATAACTTTTGGGCGCTATCACTGATAATGGAGGAGTATGACTTATTCAAGTTCACTGAACATGACCTACTGTCTAGGGGCCACTAAGGGCCATTGCTGTAACACTTTTGATCCATAGGTCATCACTATGATGAATGGTGAAATCAGTCATGTAGTGTCAGTTTCTTTGCAACACTAAAACATCCCCTGACCTGCAATTTATAAATGATATATTGTACAGATTAAAATACACAGAGCAGTTCCACATGTACATATCATCCAACACTGTCAACTACAGATCCTGCATGCTGTATATTTTCTCTGTATAGACATGTATGCATGAATACATTGACTGTACATAACCACCCATTTGTTGGTACTGTTTGTACTATTTGTTTACAGAAAATCTTGTCTTGTAGACATTATATGTGGTGGGACATTGTTGCTCTTTATATATACTTATATATACACTTATGCTGTCCACCTACTTGAATGTATTAAATAGCTTTACATTTACTTTTTACCCATCTTTGTTCAACTTTGTTGTTGTTGTCTTTAATGATGTATTTATTTCAATCTTGCTGTAAATTTTTCTTGGGACTGTGTGTAATACTGAGAGCAATTTAAAACCTGAGTCAATAAAGCTGATTTGTTATCTCTAGGCTCGGATTATGCTGATGTTAAAGGGCAACAGTTGATAGTAGGAAATCCGACGTGTCTTGAACGCAGCATCAGTTGTACAATCCCCTTGCAAAATCAAAGATGGTGAAAAGAACGTGAGATACAACCCCGGCCCAGAAGGCGTGAAGTCTGTTTCGCAATGAAACAAAAAAGGCGTTTTTCAAAGTATCAGCTGTTTTTTATGTCATCATATTACAAATTTAGCTGTAAACATTAAATTGCTTTCACTGTCGGAGAAGCAATTCAACTAACAACGCTTCAATAGGCCTAGTTCCTCTCATGAAGGACTGGATCACTCTTTCTCTTGTCCGAAGTGAAATCACCATCGTTTATCTTCTGTTTTATTACCCCTTCCCACGCTATTTCCCACCTCAGTGTTTTAACAGCTTACGGTAAAAACGGCACAGCAGGTCTTACCGGCATGTAAAGGAAAGTGGAAGTGGGTGGACGTGAATCCTCTTGCCTCACATGTTGATATCTGGGATGATGTAACAGTGGGACCATGTCGTGGGGGCTCGTGGCTGCACGTTTCTGCAACGTGCTGGATCCAGATCAGAACAATGTGTTAATCAAAATTTTTAAGACCATGATCCACTTTCAAACGAATTTGACAATTACACTTGATATCCAGTTCTACAACTGCTCGTTTCATAATAATAATAATAATAATAATAATAATAATAATAATAATAATAATAATAATAATAATAATAATAATAAAATATCATGTATGATTATTAGGTGTACTTCTTTCTCATATTGTTTCCTAATCCTGATGTGACAGGGCCAACTGAAAGCTATGTGGCTGCTTAGAATAAACTTGTGTAGGTCTGCTCTTTCATATTGTTCCAACCGAACGCCACAGAATACATTCTGTATCAATAGCAACTTTCCATGTTTTTGTGAGAGCGTCTGGATTGCATTCAGCCTTCTTGAGAAAGATAATCAAAAACAGCTTTGAAGCCCTAATGATCCTGTGGCTTTTCCTTTATGCAATTATGGACAATCTGTTCCTGCGGATCATTCACCAGGCCCTGCTGTTCACCACAGATTAAAGCAGACAGATAAAGGAAGGACTGCTGCGAACGGCTATCACTTATCATCCAGGCAACCCTTTAGGAACATAATTCAATATACACATTTTATATTTATGTCCACTTTTACTGTTTAGTGTTGTGTGGTGTCGGACCATATGCTGCTCTCTGCTGATCCAACCTATATGTTTCACACAGTATGTCTTTGCTGGTCTGGACTCAAACAGGTCATGTTGTAAAGAAAGAAAACACCTCCACCCAGCGGTCAATCTGTGAATCAGGAGTGAATTGAGATGGTAAGTGTTCAGTTTGACAGACTGCAGAATAAAGGTGGATATCAAAATCAGTCATTTAGTCTTTACAGTATCTTTACATATTATTTTTGAATTAATGCACATTATGTGTGCATGTGTGTGTGAGCATGCTTCAGCAGACTGGTTCCTAACCACATGCAGCTGGTGCCATTTTTTTCGCCCCTGCTCATCAGACATCCTGAGTCCACCACTGATTAGTCCTGATTTTCAAGTACAAAATTTCCCTTTTTGTGACCATCTGACCTTTTCCATCATGGCCCTCTTTAATGTTTTTTTCTCCACCTTTACAAATCTGGTGATAATAAGTACAAAATGGACGTAGCTTCAGTGACTTTTAATTAATTTGGGTAAATAGATAAATTGGTCTTAAATGATAAACAAGAACTACTGAATACATAAAAATGCACATCACTAGAATTGATGCCTGTTGTGTTGATGACAATGGATGAACAACATTCACAGAATGAAGAACCACAATAAGATGGGAAGCCATTTTTTTGTCATAGCTGCAAGAAAGCTCAGAAAGCTGAGTTTTGGCAGTATGTTTAAAAACAAATCAAGTATATTAGATCTTGTATAAGTACAGCTTACTAATGGGTAAGACTGTGTGGTCTCATAATGAACACCTCCTGCTTTTTCCATATTCTTTTACCAATAAGATATAATTTCCAGCAGGTGGTGCCACACATCCACTTCTGCAGTCTAGCAGCAACAGAGAAAGCAGGTGTCGTTCCACTGTGCAGACTTTGGAAATTAAATGACTCTTTACATTAATGGTCAAACTGCAATTGCGGACCGCAATTTTAAGTGTAGTGTGAGCCATTTAATACTACAAAATGCAAATACATGTTAATGTTAGGGATTGATGTATATTTTTAAATAGCCTGACATTATTTCACCATGTTAGAAAAAATCTGAAAATATATAATATGTAATATGTAGGCATAACAAACCGGGGAAAGTGCAAGAAATGGCCGTTTGTTAGTTGTCTTGTCAAATACGATTACATGTCACATGCAGCATGCCTTCCTTATCAGAAACTTTCAAATGACGTTTACCTGCAGGTCCAAAAACCATTACTCAGCACGTTTTCTCTCCTTTTTGAATGAGCTCAAATGTATTTGGAGAATTGTGAATGATAAGCAGCTTTTTTTTATCATGTCATCAGCTACTGCTATGAATGAGATGAAACAAGCAATTGTTTTATCTCATCATTGTTTCATGTTAGTGGTTGATGTTACTCATTGAAAGTTGGCTCATGTTTCCTCTCTTCTCTTTGTTTGCAAAAGAGCACATGCACAACAGTGTTTTGCCTATTTGGCAGTATATCCTGTAGTTTCTCATGATGGCTGTTGTTTCAGAGGTGAGTGACTGCAGCTTCCTCTGCTAATGCTGAAATCACCTGTGTAACCTCCATACATATGCAAAGTGTTAGAATTGTAGGTGAAAATGATAAACCATCTCTTAATGCAGTTTCTGAATACATTACTCAAAGAGATCCATCTCCAAAAACCCAAGAGGATTAAAGATATCCAAATGAAAAATATGATTTATTTCTGGTCTTTTGACCAAAAAGTGAATACTTTTAGCATGTCACATCAATGCACATGACTGCAAGTGCTGTCTGAGTTAATTTCATTGTTTCCTGCTTGGAAAATTACCGCATAAGGAGTTCCTGGAATGCAGAAGCCTACCCAACAAGCAAAAGGAGGAGCAAAAGTCTATTTATCATGCAGGATGTTGACCTTAACTCCAAGTCAGTGTGTGGCTGTGAGAGGACTCAGTCATGGGGCTGCTGCTGCCGATTTTTCTTGGCATTCTTGCCTGTTTGATTGGAGGGCTGTACCTACTCGGTGTGTTTCGACAACGGCGACCAGGAGAACCCCCTTTGGATAAGGGGCTTATCCCTTGGCTGGGTCATGTCTTAGAATTTCGCAGGAACACATTAAAGTTCCTTGACAGGATGAAGCAAAAGCACGGCGATGTTTTCACAATTCAGCTGGGAGGACATTATGTTACATTCCTTCAGGACCCTCTGTCATTTGGGTCACTTGTTAAGGAGAGCCGAGAAAAACTGAACTTCAACAAGTTTGCAGCACAGCTGGTACGCAGAGTGTTTGGTTATACACCTATTGAGGTCGACCACCAGATCCTCCACCTGTCCAGCAACAAGCACCTGAAAGGTGTTGGCCTGGAGGTAATGACACAAGCCATGATGATGAATTTGCAGAACCTGATGCTGCACAACATTGGATCAGCTGCAGGCGAAAGGACCTGGTTGGAACGTGGTCTGTTTTCATACTGCTACAATATTGTTTTTAGGGCTGGCTACTTGGCCCTGTATGGCAATGAACCACCCAAGACAAAAGCCAGTGAGGACAAAGCCAAAGAGAAAGACAGAACTGAATCAGATGCCTTATATTACGAGTTTCGTAAATATGACAAACTCTTCCCCAACCTGGCTTATGGGGTCCTGCCACCGAGGAAAAGGTTGGAAGCAGACAAGCTAATGAAATTCTTCTGGAACTTTCTGTCGGTGCAGAAGCTGAGGGCCAAGGATAACGTCAGTGGCTGGGTGTGGGACATGCAGAAGGCTAAAGAGGAGGCAGGTATGCAAGAGCCAATGATCACCAGGTACATGTTTGTGCTTCTTTGGGCCTCTCAGGGCAACACTGGGCCTTCTGCATTCTGGCTGCTGCTCTTTCTCATGAAGCACCCAGAAGCCATGACAGCAGTGAAGGAAGAGGTTGACAAAGTTGTGAAGGAATCTGGGCAGCAAGTCCAGCCTGGTGGCCCTCTACTCGACCTCACGCGTGAAATGCTGATGAAAACACCAATCCTGGACAGTGCTGTGGAGGAGACCCTCCGACTCACTGCTGCACCCCTCCTGACCAGAGCTGTGCTCCAGGATATGACCCTCAAGATGGCTAATGGACGTGAATACTTCATTCGCCAGGGCGACAGAATAGCACTCTTTCCTTACAGTGCCGTTCATATTGACCCAGAGATCCACCCTGACCCACAATCATTCAAATATGACCGCTTTCTGAATCCAGACGGGAGCAAGAAAACAGATTTTTACAAAGGCGGCAACAAGGTGAAGTACTACAACATGCCCTGGGGGGCTGGGGTGTCCATGTGTCCTGGGCGTTTCTTCGCCACCAATGAGCTGAAACAGTTTGTTTTCCTCATGTTGGTCTATTTTGAGTTTGAGCTGAAGAATCCTGATGAGAAGATACCCGAAATTGACTACAGGCGATGGGGCTTTGGAACGATGCAACCCGACAGAGACGTTCAGTTTCAATACAGACTCAGATATTAAACCAATCAGTCGCCTTTATTCTTCTGCTAAAACGTTTATTTTCAGTTTGATCATTTCTGCCGGCTTTCATTTGACAATTATGTTTCTTGGAAACATGAGATCCCACAATGAAACATGATTTTACACTTGCAAAGCAGATGACATAAGCTGTTACATCTCATTAGTCTGTAGAGGGAATAGGGACAGCAACCAGTGACCAGTGATGGGAAAGAAGGATGCAACAAAGGCTGGAGAAGATCAGAGGAAAATGTTGTGTATTCAGTGCAACTGATGATTGTCTTGAAGCTATTTGTTCTACATTCTGTAATGATTTACACCAATGTATTTTGTGTTGATTGAGTTAATAAAATGTAATTTTACTCAGAAAAGACTTTTGTTGAAAGTTATTTTTAAAAAGAAGAAAAAGAAAAGATGCTGTTTTTTGTTAATTATCAAAATGCATTTCTGGGAAATGGTTCTAACGGGGGTAGTTAGGTATCCTTCTTCTGCTTGTGTAACCTTTAAATTGAGGGCAGGTGTTGTGTGTGTTGATTGTTTTTGTCTCTCGTACAGTTTGTGTTACACTTAATGTCTCATCTTAATCAAGACAGTAATCTGGTTTTAGGGCATGTGCATAAATAGAATGTCATTGAACTGGTTTCAAGGTCAAGGTTAGGTGTTATTTGGCACAAGAAACTGTACCTGTAACCCTGATAACTGATAATTAGAACTTCTTAGCACAGCTGTGCAATAATTCAACCTGTCATAAAGATTTTATTTTACCAAAAATGACACAAGATCAACCTTTATGATGCCAGTGCCTGTTGATTTTACGAGCCTGGAGCAGGTTTATCTTTTAACAGATAAACTTGTGATAGACTGTGGTCTCTGAGCTTTAGTGTTTTGCCGTGTAATTGTTTAATAACCCATGACTACAATAAATTAGCATTTCTCTCAATCAAACAGTATACACAGTTGTCTGTTGTCCTTAAAATCATCCCAGTGAGCTCACTCTGCAGTTTCATTCAGTTTTCATTGCAGTTTCATTTCTACAAGTTGGAGGCAGAGGAAGTGGGTTATTCTGTTAATGGCTTCATCACGGCAATCATACAATTTCTACATGTCTATGTCCTTTATCAAGAGAAACATTGTTTTGAAATCCAAAACATGATTCAGGAACATGGATATACTGATTTCCATTACTGATTTTGTGCACCTAAAGTTACGGATTATATATGCTTTTGACAGGTGGCCACTTCTTACACACTGCACCTTTAAGAGTAGTCTAAAAAGCTGACGTTCAGGAGAGGTATTGTCATCCTTCAGTCACACTCAGCTATTCTGATGTGTGTTGAAACATTGGCTGTGATATACTGGTTAGGTGGCATATACACAGACACAAACTTACTTACGTCATTTCAGTCAAAATAACACTGACCTACATTTGTTTCCTGGAGACTTGCCCCAACCTTACCCCTAGCCACTAATTGCCCAACACTAACCTTAAAGCAACAGTTCACCTCAAAATCAAAAACTTACCTGGAGTGCTATTTAACTATCGAGATTGTTTTGGTGTGAGTTCTGGAGATATTGGCTTCCTTCTGCACAGTGAGATGGTTGGTGGGTGTCATTTGGTAGAAAGAAAATAGCTCCTAGGAAAACTGCTAACAAGTGGATTAGCTTGACTAACTGGGTCATGATTTCTGGAAAGAGACACTGGTTTTGAGTTTTTCAAATGGCTTTTTTTTCTTTTTTTCTTTCTTTTTTTTTTTTTTTGCAGCTTTAAGCGCCATAAAAACTGAGTAATAATCTAGTTCCATTATATTCAAAAGAAAGCAGACATTCCTAGAGCAGATATCTCCAGAACTCAATCCAAAACAATCTAAACTAGATGGATAAATAGCACTGAAGGTAAAAAGACCCTTTAACTTAAACATAAACTTATAAAATGGACAGTTCCAGTCCGACTCAATTATTATGCATTTAAAGCCATTGTAAAATGCTATAAAAACTACGAAAACTCTCACTGTTCTACATCGGTACTGCTGTGGCAAGCAAATTGTTTCAAATTGTTGGCTTTAAATTGGAAGGGGATGAGATGGAAAGAAGGACGGTTAAAAAGAGAGCAGACACACTGAAATTATTAACAGAGAAACAAAGTCAGGACCGTTAAACAGACTATGTGGTCTGTTAAAAAACACTCCCCCGAAGGAGCTAAACCAGGCTGTTCATCTGATTTATGCTGCTGTGAAAAACAGGAAAGGTGAACCCTGTGGTTCAATAACTGGTGCCCGAACTACAACGAGAGAAGATGCTGGAGCTATATCCTTGCTTCTGACACCTTGCAATTAAAAGGCACTGATCCAGAATCAAACATCCCTGTACCAGCAAAGAGGAGTGCTAACATAACTGAACACTACTTCAACAATTGCACAATTACTGATGATATCCAGACAAACGTTACTACTACTACTGCTTTCCACTGCGTCTGTGTGCAGCTTTCTGCTAAATGTCACTGAAGAACTATTTGCTTGGCTGAAAAATGACTATTTGGTTTATTTTCTGAAGCCTTACTGGGTATATGTAAACTGTTCTAAAACCAGTGTAGACTATGGCTACTCACTTTATCAACTACCCAAAAATCAGCTGTTTTCCATTTGAGGACACAGCTCTTGTACCCAAATACACCAGTCACCCCCAATTAACTGGTCTTTAGTCTGAAAGGTGTTGTGGAATGTAGCCTACGTCACATCCACACACACACACTAACTGCCACTAATGCATTCCATGTGCCATGGTTTAAACAGACTCACATGGGCCTCTGCATCTCCATTTACTATTGAAAATACGGTCTGCACCACAGCAGTCAATGTGGATTCAGCTGAGGATCACCTTTCATTGCTTTCACACAAAATGCCTTCAATTACTTTTCTTAACGTAACACAACATTAGTGTTGCATTCTGCCTCATCGACATTCAGAAATAAAAATACACAAACTCTGATAATTAGACATACAACATTGAGCATCTGTTCTCATTCATTGATGGTTACAGTCCAAAGCATGTTGCTGTTTCCTCCCTTCTTTACCCTCAAATCCTCAACCCCTTACTCAAATTGTTTTCCTCATAGATGTTGAAAGTTTCTGACCACCAGTGACATGATCATACTTTCCTCTTGGATGCAAAGAGGGCATAAGGTGTGATGTTGAACCAGGAAATGGTATTTCAATCAGTCCCGCTCAGTTGCAGGGTTTAAAAAAAAGACAAACAGACTAGCAGGAAGGTGGTGTTCTAAAATAGTTGGGGTATTTAAATTTTAATCATATTCTAATTGTGTGTCCTCTGGGTCAAAATTACCTGCCTCACTAAATCCTAAAAATAAAGCAGTTTAATTGAATTTCAAACAACAAATCTCTTTCGCCTGAGGAAACAACTTCTCATTCACCACAAACTGTGTAAATACCTGAGTTTTCCCTCTTCACATGGCAGAAAGACTGCATTCATTCAGGAGACACAACTCATTTCTATGACACTGTCAATTGTATTATTTTTTACTGTATAGGTGGTAAGCAATATTTGTATAGTATTCCTATAGCCTAAGAAATTAGCAGACATGTGCAAAAAGTAGTTTCGAATGCATTTTATTTATAGGGTTCTCATTTATGATAGGGTCGATCTCTCTCCATATCACAAAGGCATTGTAGGAGGAAACATCAATGATGTTGTGGAAGATGACCAGCGGGCAGTCTGTGTATGGTGTACTCAGAAGTACCACATTCTTGTTTTTCTTTGGGAGGTAGGAAACTAGAGAGGTGGTGGGTGTGAAGGCAAACTTTGATGAGAAGACCTCTCTTCTTTGATGCAAGCAACGCAGGTGGGAGCTGCTGTCCGAGTACATAAGAGGTGAAGAACTTGTCACATGTGACATTGTGACCCCTCAGTCCCTCTGTCACATCAAGTACAACCCGCATCCCCTGGTTCTTCTCTGGGCCTCCACTGGTCAGCTTCCCTGTGTAGACTTGCATCTTCCAAGCATACCTCGATTTGGTGTCACAGGCCACCCATGACTTGATCCCATATTTGGCCGGCTTACTGGGCATATACTGCCGGAAGAGACTTTGCATCTCTAGACTCTCTCATCTATAGTGCCACCCCCTTGGGTCTGATCCGGTCACAGGAAGTGCACTTCTGCCGGAGAAGACCACATGTCTTGTCATGTTTATGTCTGCTACTTATTGATCTTAAACAGAACTAAAGCATGCTCAAATTTTTGTCAATTTTTTTGTACAGCTTACGGAAATATGAATAAAGGCAACATTTCATGTTTTCTAATGTTGGGGCCAATCTAGGAAAAGTCAGCAAATTTCAAGTTTCCCCTTTTCCCTAGTGTCTTTTGGCTGTCAGTCTGTTCGTCTAAGCTGGGTGTGTCTTTCACTTACCTGGCTCCGACCTGTCAGCAGCGCACCTGGCGTGCATCAGGCTGATTAGGGCACAGGATAAAAGGGAGCCTCTCTTTGTTACCTGTTGCCAGATTGTCTTGATTCATTTGCAGCTTCCTTGTTTGTTACCCAGTGTGACTACTGCTTGTTGCCATTCTCTCCTTGAACTCTGTGTGTCATTGTTGGATTTCTTTTGTTTGGACTGCCACGTACTGTGTGCTTTTTGTTTCAGTGTCTACCTGCCTCATCAGCATTCGTGCCTTACCTCAACCCGTGTTACGGAGCTCCTTTTGTTTGATCATTCGTCTCCACTCAGTTTGAGTGCCCTTTTTGTTTCTTCATTGTTGTTAAATTTGAGCCCAAACAAAAACTTATTTTAAGGTTTTCCCAAACCTTAACAGAACATTGTAAAATTAAAATCCAATCAAAGAGCATATAAAAGAACACTCACCATAAAGCATAGAGTGAAAAAGAGGATGTGTAACTGGAAGTTAACAAACCTCCTCCCAACACTGTTAACTGGGACAGCTGCTTTGATGTGAGTTGAAACTCACTCATCTGGTAGTAATCAATGCCATTTTCTGCACTTCTGCGTCATCTCCAGCAACTCCTAAAACATCAAGGAAGCTTTACACAAACGGTTAATGGGTCATTTTGTTTGATCCTGTCCAATTTGGAAGCTGACACCCGAGGCCAACATTGAGATTGTGAGGCGTTTCTTTAAAAACCTGGAGATAATCCTGCAATGAGTTCCACCTTTACCAAGACACTGCGAGAGAGGTGCTTCTTAAACCCTGTTGTGTTTGTGGAGTTGTATCAGGTTGCACTATTAAAAAAAAAAAAGTGCTTCATTTGTCTTTGCACCTCTGTTTGCAGAAATAAAAGGACAAAATATTAGAAACACCTTTCAACATTAATACACACTTGTCTTTTGTGTGTGTGTGTGTGTGTGTGTGTGTGTGTGTGTGTGTGTGTGTGTGTGTGTGTGTGTGTGTGTGTGTGTGTGTGTGTGTGTGTACTTTGCACTTAATCTGACATGTTTCAGACCAGTTTAATCTTGATTTGGCAGAGTTTAATCAAATGGTTGGGAAACAGTCACAGGTTGTTTTGTAGAGATGCTAAATTATTGGTTTGGACTGCATAATTAATTTACCCATGACTATCACTGTGCTAAATTAAATGGAAATCACCTGAAATATGCAATTACAATTGGACTATAAATCAACCGATGATCCCAAATATCGATTGAACAGTTCTGGCAAAAGAGATTTTTGATCCTTCTGTTTTTTCCGCCTGGAACTGAAATGTCATGTTTTGCTGAACAGTTAAGCAACACTTTGTTGACTTTCTTGGCTGACTTTGGCTGGACTTTATACAGATCGCCTAGAGTCATTGTTCAATGATTGCATATTATTTTTCAGAATGTAGATTCATTGGTGATCACTTGTTTAGCCTTAAACTTTGACATTTATTTTCTTCATAAATATCGCCAGATCCACATGCTGGGGATGAACGTAGAGATTGTGTCGGACAGAAGAAGAGCTCTCTCTTGAACTCTTGAATTCGTTGGTATAAACATAAAGTCACTGTGTATCAGATCAGTTTTGTCTGCCAATAAATTGCTCAAGTTTTTTCAGTGATGCAGGACGAATCTAGCACTGAAACAACATCCCCTCTGTCAGGCATTTACATTTTAAGAAAAAGACTCTTTCTGGACAGAGTAAATATCACTTGAAGTTCAGCTCATTTTTTACCTAAACACAGTCATCCTCTCATACCCGTAACACTCAGCTCCTCATGTGGGTTTATTGATACTGCAGCCATGATCAGAGCCCATACTGATGCTATACTGATAAGATGTGTCAGGGTCTTGCTTATCTTCAGTATATGTTGCAAGTTTAAGGTTTTTGTAGACTGCAAAAGGCGTTTACACATTTTTATCTATTTTAGTCAGCTGTCAGCTCACACAAATCAAAGGTAAACTACAGACCCCTAGTTAATGCAACGTCAGATGTGATCTTATCTATTTTATGCTTTCCAAACAGAAATTCCCGACAAAACCTTCTCATAAACTTTAGTCACCTTTTGGTAACCTTTCCTCACCTCAGCTGAAATAACCTACTGACGGTAGATTAACAGTGAATCCCACTGTTTGAGCAAAGCATCTGGCTCCCTGCCAACCAGGTCAGACATTGCTCTCTAACGCTTTATGCTCAGATAAAGCGGGCACCATACTTTGACCAGTTACTCATTAATTTAGTATTTCAGCAGACCTGGAGAGATGCAGGTATCCAGCCCTTTGAAAACTGACCAGATTTAGCTTTATCGTGTTGATATACATGATCACAGTTGTAGCAGTATGTTTCTTCCAGATAAGGGATATAAATAGAATTCATGTAGATTAAAAAATCTGCGACATGTCATATATCTCTTTATCAATAGGGATCTAATCTGTGATCACCCTGACCTACCTGCTCACAGCAATAAAAAAATGATGAAAATGATTTTAGTGATGTATGTGCATACTATAAAATGAAATCCAGTGTCCGTCAGCATGAAGCGGGTAGCAGGACACATTCAGAAGCACATTTTTTTCTGTGAATATCAGTACAAGCTACTGTGATAGTATCAAATCTGTCAGAAAATATGTGCCCCAACAGGTCATGGTCTAGCTGAGACATGCTGTGTTTAGAGTTGCTACATGCTTTGGTTGTTTTCCCTTCCTGTAATTAGTGGATGACATATTAATGGGTAACACCCACGTTCAGCTGATTATATATGAGGCCTGACTGTGCTTTTACTGTTCACAATATATTCAGTCATGTAGTACAGAGCTCCCTGTTTCTGAGCTGCTTGTCCTGGTATTTTTTGTTCCTGTATTATGCTGTTAACATAAACCCAGTGCTTCCTGTATTCATTTCAGACTGAAAGCCCTCTAATGTTGCAGCTAATAGAACCCCTTCATATCTTAACAGGGATTTTATTATTAAATATTTGCAGCAACAAGTTGTGACAAATTCAGTGACTTGCACTTTACTTCAAATGTTGCTTCTGCCATCTGGTGGCACTTGTACATTACTACAAAATGCAGGTTGAGACATGAACACATACATCAATACAAACAGGACAATAATACTGTTGATGAGCAGTGTTGAAAACTGCGTGATTACATTGTTGAATTTATTAAATTAAAGCAATGGAAATGCACATTATGCTTAATTAGCATGCACATTGATAAACAGGCAACTTAATCCTTGTTTTTTCTTCTCCTGTCTTGTATTTATTTGTGTCAATTATTTGAGACCACCTGTTTTTGTTTTAGGAAATACAGTATTGTATAATACAACATTAAATTATTATTACTTGTGCATTTAAGTAAAAACAGGATTTTACTGTTGTAGTTGGTTGTAGGTGCACTATTTTGTATGTAACTGTAACTAATGATTATTTTGGGTTAATATGCTGATTATTTTCTCCACTGATTGATTGATTTGGTTTGGAAAAATTCTGAAAATACCCAGAGCCCAAAGTGACACCTTCAAAATATTTGTTTTGTCCAACCACAATTTCAAAATGATTAAAAATCAATGAAATCACTGACTCACTAATTTTAATAGCAGTGAAGCAAAAGTGTAAAGTGGCACGAGAAGGAAAACATTTGGAGCAAAGGTTAATCGACTGCATCCTGTTGGGAGCAAAAAGTCCCGGCATGTCCTGAAATGGAAGCAGCAGCTGAATAAACAGTGATTAATAAGACTTACTAAAAATAACAGTCAGTTCATTTTGAAAGGACAAATATTTTATGTGGATGTGGAATGTGGTGATATAAATATTTATTGTGCTGCTACAATCTTAATTCTTAAAAGGGGTGAGTTTATTAAAAATGGATTTATTGGTTGGACTTTTGACTTGTGCTTAGAATAAAGCAATAAACATGAAAAATAGCCTTTATATCATCTTTTTTGTGATTTTATATCCAACTGTAGTTTAAACAGGAAAAAACATTTTGGTTTCAGTCTATGTTGTCTGTTGTATTTAGCACACTTACACACTTGTGGTGCATTGCTGATAAAAATACATTTTAAATAAATTGTTATCATAGCTGCAACTTTGTCTACATTTAAGTTCAGTTTCATAGAGTTTTTGATACCAAAAGAGGACAAAAGGTCAAACACAATGCCAAAAAAAGAATATCTTTTGTGATCATCAAGTTTTCGGCGTGCCACGGCTCATCAGGAAAAGGACTTGTCATGCCATATTTCCATCACTTGACAAAAAACAAACAGCCCTCTGCATCCAGCTGAGGAAAAGCCTTACACAAGCTTTCTTGGCCTTGAAAATAACCTTTGAAAATGGCAAAGAAAACCTGTGAATTCTTACACAGGCCTTCTTCGAAACATGTGTTAGAAGAAAGATTAAAGTCGATAACAATATGTGTAGAACTCCCAGGAATGCACTGAAGGAAATAATGTGGCTAGCCGGTGATTACTTTGGTAATAATCCCAATTTTTGCACACATAAATATGCACATAGCCAAAACAGGAAATGCAAGGTTCTGGAGGTCCAGAGCTACGTCACTGTTAATTTCTGGGTGAATGAATGGGATGGTAGTAAGAGTCATCCTGATTTAAATAAATAAACAGTCAGTGGTCATGGCAAAGCAGGCGGACGGGCTGGGGGAACAATGGGGTCTTTGGCAGGATGCTGGTCTCCTGAGTGTCCTGCCTGTACTTGGTGGTGAGGGGTTTTGAAGAAAAATGACCCATTGTCTCTCTCATCCTGCTTCTGAGCCTGAGCAGTGAAACGATGCCTCTGGATGCCCGCCCAGGATGAGTTACCATAAAGAATAGAATAAGCTCCTGCTTTCTCCTCATGGACAGGTAGGCACAGCCTTTCATTGTGTTTTTTGGCACTGTGGTGCTGTGGATTACACTGAACATTCACACAGAATGCAACTGTTGGTTTTTTATGCAGAAACAAGGGGCTTGATTATTTTTACCAGACTCTGAATTGAACTGGATGTATGGAAGTTCATGACGTTAAGTGGCAGAAAAATACTGTAAGTAGGTTTACTCATTGCATTTTTGCCTAAAAATAATTATATAATCTTAATAGAGGTTGGTTAAAGAGACTCAAAGTGGGGGTTAACACCAGTCTGACAGGGTTAAGTTTTAACGCAGCTAACCATTGTTTCCCATTGTGTTGTTATGTTGTTCTCTTATGTGGTGTTGCTTTTAGCTTCATAATCCCTTCGCCATTAGTCTAAATATATTATAACACAAGATCACAAAGAGGGGCATGTATGGTTCTTCAGAGCAACCCTGTCACGACACCCCACACCGGACTTTCTAAACCTTCTCCAGCGTCAAAGATTTTTTCTATTTTGAGTTATTCAGAAGATGATTTATTGCAGCAAGGGTTAAACAAAGTGAATACGTGGTCATTTTCTAACACAAGCTCCATGATTTTGTGGCCATAGAGACTCAAACTGATATCTGATTCAACTAAAACTAACTACTGGTTTATGGTATGTCTATAAACCAAAAAAAAAAACAAAAACAAAACATAAATGTAATGAGAAGGAGTGATAATTTTTCAAATCAGGAAAAGAAACATAACCTATTTCAATGATGCAGAGGTTTGAGCAGTGTAACAGGAAATCAGCTCCCAAACACTGGAACAATGAGACTACAGCACTTCCTGTTTTGGTATAGCCCACATGTGAACTTTAGTTGTGATTTCTAGTTGTAGTTGTGGTGAAAGTTTATGTGCAGTGCACTGTGGGAAATGACCACTGAGATGAACTGCACAGCATTAACTTTTGCCAGTCTATACACTACAGTCCTCAGCTGCCACAATCAGATGCATTAAAGGCATTGAAATACTGTCAGTCAACCCTAAAGTCTGTTAAAGGATTCAGCTGTGATGATTGTGTGGTCATGAAGATCTGGCACAGGTTTGATTTCATGTTTTAGATTTGACTTTACATGCAGTGCCAAGTGGGTAATTTCTCCCGATATCAGGAGAGTTATCCCAGGACATAATCAGTGACAGGAGTCCAACCTCAGAGAATGTGCAAAATGTTTGTGAAAGTTCATGAGGAGCCTGTCAGTTCAATACATGATTGCCATCTGGTGGATAAAAACATCCACTGACAAAAGACACACATGTGAACTACGCTGATTGTTGTGTATTTATTAGTAGCAAATAAAGAAAATATTCATTGCATCCATTATAATCACTCGAGCATGAAGGTTAACATTTTGCCCAATCTGTTACTTCTAGCCATTAGCTCAGCAGATTGCATTTTCTTAGCAATTGCACTGGCTTAATGGCCAAGCTTTAAATATCACATGTGTTATCCACCACACTATACAGTATGTGCACATGCAGACTTGTGATCTGAGCTTTCGTTGCATCAGTGAACGACAAAGAGAGAGAGGGTATATTGCTGTTATCAGTGGCCCTGCAGCATTGCCAGTAGTGCCTGGAGTTCACTGAGTGGAGAAGGGCAACGGCACAAAGGCATCTGGAAGGAAGGAGCTGCAATAAACATATCTCTGCTAGTCCAAATGACCCTGACTAGGTCTGCTGCTCCTTTGGGCTTGCCCCAGATCAGCCCATGACATGGCCGGTTAAGACAAGATAATGTCAAAGATTAAGGTCCTCCAGCTCTGCAA
Organism: Chaetodon trifasciatus; assembly: GCA_037975065.1. NCBI lineage: Eukaryota > Metazoa > Chordata > Actinopteri > Chaetodontiformes > Chaetodontidae > Chaetodon > Chaetodon trifasciatus. The sequence goes on along the minus strand of JBBMOE010000012.1, from coordinate 9,652,473 downwards.
GCAAAGCACTGTTATTTAGTTTTATTTGGATGGGTAGTAGTGTGTTGGATTTTACTGCCCTGATGGACAAAAACTTGTGAAAGTAAAAATAATGCGAACTGAAGACTCGTTTTATCGATTCACTTGAGTGCTTAATTATAATTCATAGTGTCAGCTTATACAAGCTATCCATTGTAGGGTTCTTTGTTTTAGAGCAGAAATTATTCCAAATTCCAAAGAAAAATAGAAAGTTGGGATGCTGTGTAAAATATAAATAAAGACTTACTGCAAACAAACTGTGTTTACTTATAACAGTTTTACAATGTAGTAATGTAGTAATATCCTTTGTATAATCATGTGTTCACTAAGTGGTGAACCTCACTCCTCCCTCGCTTGTGAACGACTGAGCCGTTCCAGGATGCCCCTTTAATACCCAATCATGATGTTCTCACCTGTTACCAATGAACCTGTTTACCTGTGGAATGTTCCAAACAGGTGTTTTGGGAGCATTCCACATCTTTCCCAGTCTTTCGTTGCTCCTGTCCCAACTTGTTTGAAACATGCTGCTGGCGTCACATTCACAATAAACAGATATTTACAAGAATCAATGAAGTGGATGAGGACAGACATTTGATATATTGCCTTTGTACTGTGTGTGTCAAAAAGGGTTAGCAAATTATACACAGCGGTCCAAACTTCTTGTAATCCAGGGTGTATATGGCCCTGTTTTTTAAATACACATGATCAACGATATAGCCTACAATATTGTCAGTCTTTTCAAGATGTCTGATCCTCGATCACAGGGGTGCTCTGGTTGTACTCATACAATCCACTTTTACATGAGTGGGACATGAAAATATAGTATATATATAATGTAGTACTTTTTTCCTCAAACATTATCACTTTAGATGACATGAATCTTGATATCTGCCCTATAGGTCAGCCCAACACCTCATGTAAAGTACACTGATGGAGTTTTATGTAGCTTTACCACCAGAATGATTGAAGGACTGTATATCAGACCAGTAAAATGAACCTCAGGAACGGGAAACAGGCCTATTTTATACATGACCTACTTTTATGACTCAAATATTGCTCTAAATCTTCATTTGCCCCAGTTCTTGAGGTAATGACCAGTGAAATGAAAATGAGGGATGATGTTATGTTAAACATTTTCAGGATGCGATGGAATACCTGATATAAGTTTATTCCCTTTACACATTAATAAATACACATAAATTTTGTTTGTTTTCTTCATCCATACAGTAGTGGTGTGGCTAATTTCTAGCAACTAAACTAAAATGCATTCATTATGAAAATGAAGTTCCCATTGTTTTGTGAGTGCAGTGCTAAAACAGTGTAATGCACACTCAACACAAGTTGCTCTGCTCTCATGTGGGAGACGCAGAGCCCTGGCTGAGGGAAGTTGTCGGCATCCACCTCAAGGCTTTTCATCTCAGTCGCTTCAGTGGAGTCCAGCCTTAGTAAAACTGGCACGGGATGCACTCACCCCGGGGGTAGGATAGGCTCGGCTGAGAAACTGGGAGAAAAATGAACAAATGAGATGGGACTGCCACCACTCTCAGGCTGCCTATGGGATAGCCCCCCACAGCCTGGTAAGAGCAGTTTAATGATAGTAGTAGGAGAGATGGGAGAGAGGAGGCGTCCAAACACCAAGTTGCATGTTTTTGCTCTGGTGTCTTGTGTCACTCTTTTCTCTGAGGGTGGGGGCACATCCAAGTCACATGGTGAAGCTTGATCTGTTACATAAACACAGACCTCCACAGCCCCCAGTCGGCTCGCATCAACTTTGTTCAGTAAATACATGTGGTTAAAACTCTTGTGATGACATTGGTGGCGGCCAAGGAGAGTTGTCGAGATGTTCACTCCTCCATGTTGCATCACTTCAACACTCAGCTACGCTGCAAACCCTCACAGCCGCCACTGACCTCTTAAAGGTGAAACTGTCTGCGAATAAAACAATCTTTCTGTCAAATTACCTCTGTGTATATCAAAAAAACTGCAAAACATTTCAGAAATGGTTCATACAGGAAGTGCACCACAGCAATTTCAAAGATAATTTTGTCTTAAAAGTGAGTTAAGTGTGCCGATGTGTTTCTTTGTCAGCTGTCATGTCAGGTTTTCTTAAAGTTGTTCACATCTCACAGATGCTATCACAATAGAAAAAAAAAGAAAAGATCTATTTTACATTGAACACTAAATATAACTTTAACCTAATGAATATTAAACACTGTAGTTTGGCTGTCACATAATGCCAGTCCTTGTGACAACAGCAATGTCAAACAATGTCTTACAGGGGAATACTGTAACATTTTCCTGGCTCTGGGCCGTCCAATCAATATTTATCAACGTGAACCACAGTTTCCCAAAGCTAGAATAGCCTGAATTGTTTGAGGACACAGGGACAACACATTCAAAACTAGACTACTCATTTATTTGACTCTCTGTATTTGTGTGCTTTTCTTTTGAGCAATTTCAATGTCAAAGACTAATTCATTGTTGATAATTATTAATTCTTCATAATTTTATTTTTATCAAAATGGTATTACTTGCCATCATCACATAAGTGCTGCTCTATCATCAAATAATAATGACTTTAGCTGCCCAGAGCTGAGTCATGTTTTAAAGGTAATCCAAGTCCTGACTGATAGTTCTGAACAATTTTATAATTATTAAAATGAAAGACAAGGATAGATTGTAAAAAAAGCACGCTTTACTGGATTACTGTCCATGGCCTTAAAGGAGGTATTTTAACCATGTGCTGTGCATACATGTTACCCACAACTGAAAAAAAATCTAAGAAATATAAAAGAAAATCTGTAAAATCCATTTGACCAAATATATCTTCAACCAAATGAATATTAAACGCAGAAATGTATAGAAACGTCTTTTATACTGTATTTACTGTATTATATATGTCAAAGAATGATCATTCATCATAATGAAACCTCAGTGAGTCTTAATTGTTAATCCCAACCATGGGCAGCAAGTTCTACCAACTGTCTAGGAACATAAACTCTAATTGACTTTTGGCTGAATGCTCACTTATCAACCGTCTCCGCTGGACCATCTGTGTCTTGTGGATGACGGGAAGATTTTGGACGGAGAGGAATGCTGCAACTTCAACACACGTGACCATCCGTCCCTTAGGGATAGCACATGTCCAAACCCCAAATGCTCTAGTCATTCCAGCAGCATCCCCTGTCTCCTTTTCCTCAGTGCTGCACCAGGGGTGCTCGCTATGCCACATCTCCTCAGTCAGACGGAGAGGAAAGCCTTGGAGGCGAGGCCTGCGGAGGATGGGTCCTGCAGGCCCAGATGGCTGGGCTCTCAGAGCTTTCTTTAGACCACAAACTACTCAAACAGAATAAGATCCAAATGCAGAGACCCCTCATGTGCTTGTATTATCTCATTCTCGAGTCTTGCTGCAGTTGTCTTTTCTCTCTGACTAACTAAATACAGTCTCACATTCTCACAATCTATTAAGACACAGGAAATCAAGAATCTCTCATCATCAATTTTAAAACTATAGTCTGATTTATGTGGGCCTCACTGATGTTGTTGAACGTTATTCTTCGCTTTATAGCTGCATACAGGTCATAACTAAGGGTTATTGAGGGCCTTGTGAAAGTAACATTATAATAATATGGTCACTGTGACAATGACCAGGCACATTTCACTGATGCAAGCCAGAGGCTAAGCCGTTTGTCTGTCCTCCATTAAAAGTAGTTCAGTTTAGATCCCTTCCCAAACTTGACACTAAGGTCTGGCACACGGAGTAAAGAAATGGAGACATTCCTTTCCGATTTGAATCACCTCCTCATCTGTAGCCTACTTTTGTTGTGTCATTTCAGACTGATGAAAATGCAATGAAGTAATGAAGAGAGAGAGAGAGAGAGAGACTGGAGAGAGAGACTTCTGTTCTCATACAGACACTCTTGCTCTCAAATGAAAAAATCCGTCACGTGCCTTCACTAACAATGATGGCACTGCGCTCGGCAGGCCAAGGTGAAAGCTTTAAGAATAAACATCAAGTCGGAAAAGATGTGTAGCGGGAGCGCAGAGAGCGACCCATCCACTGCTCTGCTATCTGGCCATCTGCCTGGATGGAGGATCTAAATATTATGACACTTGATATGACTGAGCGTACCTGCTGGTTACATTCTAGCGGATCTGCACTGAGGCAAGGTGGCTTATGTCTCGGTGACACTTCTGTCCTCAAACTCCGTGTCTTTGTCTCCCCAAAGTTGTGTTTTCATAACTGTCACCCACTGTAAACTGTTATGTAATTGACAGATAATATAGAGTTTGCTCATCCACATTTACTGTGGTTGGTGTGTGTGGATGAGTATTACTCACATGGTGGGGACATACATCTGTTTACACAGTCACAATGTGAGGACTCGCCTTCCTTATGGGGACAAAACACAAGTCTCCATAACATAAATCATAAAAAGACTTGGGTTAAGGTTAAACTTAGGGTAAGGTTAAACTTATGGTTTAGTTAAGTCTTCAGGAAACGAATGTCAGTCTTTGTAATGTTCCTAGTGATGGAAACGTGACTGTAAATGTGTGCGTGTGTGTGTGCATGTGTGTGTGCGTGTGTGTGAGAGAGAGAGAGAGAGAGAGAGAGAGAGAGAGGAGGAAGTGTGGAGGTGAGAATGTTTTTAAAGACCTTTCTTAATGCATTTTTACAAATGTGTGTGAATTGTGCCATGGCTCTATACATCACCCTGTCTGTCAGAATGAGCTATTGCTGATGCTGCAAAAATGTCTGGTGGGCATGAAGACATGAACCTGCAAGAAGCCGAGATACATAGATGGAGATACGCAGAGAGAGAGAGAGAGAGAGAGCGAGAGAGGGAGAGAGAGAGAGAGAGAGACCCTCATCATCTGTGTCACAAATGTTGCACATTGGGCTGGCTGAGCATTGGGGGGAGGTTGACTGTGTTGCGGTTAACACGCTCCCTCAGCTGGGTGTTCATTTCAATCTGCAGTACGATATCCTCAAGTCTGAACCCTTGGATGAGGGTCACTTGCTAGAGGAGGATTTTTTTTCTGCCTCTCTGTTTTTTTATACTTCCTTCTTGGGCAGAAGGCTGGTGTAATAGAAACCAGACACAAGCCAGAATGTGAGGCATTCACAGCGGCGAGACCTCACTTCTTCACAGAGTGGGAAAACAGGATAAATAGAAAGTCTAGGCCAATAAGTTCCGTCATTGTTTCTCGTTTTTGCCATTCTGGAAGCTGTCAATAAGACAGAAAAGGCCAGGACATTGGGATGGAAGGGTTATTCCATGGATCAGACTATGCAGGGGATATCTAGAGAGGGCAGAGGAGACCTTCAGGATGGGAAATGTATGTGCAACTTTTCCAGGTGGGTTGTTTCGGTTAATGACTTTCCCCTAAAAAACAAAAAATCAAACTATATCAAAACTATATCACTTTCTGTTCAATTGTCATGTCAAATTATTGAAGATGCACGTTTTGTTACAGTGAACCTCTGGAGTGTTTGTCCGGTCCTGTGTCTGAAATGACACTGTAGAGAGATCATTTCATTTCAAACATGAAAATTCTGCCTTAAAGGCAAAGTAATTGAACCAATGTTAAAAGAAGCTATTGTTATATTTTAATTCAACATTATGATGCATGTTTAATAATGTAAAATATATCAGGCTCACACCTGCGTTTACTAATGATGAAATATCAGGTCCTACAACTGAAAATTATGTTTTAACTGTACACTACTTGATTATAGGTGTGCTGAAGTCAACTAAAATATTGTTACTCTAATTTACAGTATAAATATTCATTTGTAATACGCCTTTATTTGAAAGTGGCTCTATTTTGTAGAATTTAAAATTCAAGAGCGAAGGTATTTATTACATTTTAATCATTTCTGTAAATGGAATACCTCTGTTGCTAATATTATCGGATAATCTGTATTTCTGAAACATTTAAATCCTAAAAAGTATGGCCTTTGTTTTTTTTTTTTAATACATGAAAATGTCTATCGCCTGGAGCATGTTGCATTACATGACATTTCAGCAAGCATTAAAGTATAAATATACATTTTTTAACTATGTTGCACCTACCTTGCTGCATGTTAACATGTCAGTCTTTATCTTCAGTAAAATCTCATCTTCATTTATTCATTTATTTATCGTGTATATATAAATTACCCAATTAAACAAGTGGATATCTCACTTAAGTTATAATGATATAATATAATTAAAGGTTAAGGTGTAATGTGGCTATGATACACAGCAGATTCATTCAAACTTCGGTGTAAATCCTCAGCATAGCAGCCCTCCTGTCATGCCATCCTGGGGCAGACATGAGTTGCCCACCATAGGTGCCATCTGTCTCCGTGTGGCTGTACCCCTCCCCAGCGTCAGCAGTGCTGGATCTGGAGGGGAGGCCTCGTGGCAGAGCAACAAGCCTCTCCTGTTCCCTCAGATGGCAGGGGAGGCGACACATCCCACGCCAGGGAACGCAGTGGCGCAGTCATGAGATCAACATGAACCCTGTAGCTCTGCCCCATGAATGAAGGCACAGACGTGCTCTGCTGTCTCCTCATCGCAGCTTCATTCACCTCACAGTGTCAGTAGTGACCATGACTGTGAGGAGATGACTCTGAGGTTTCATGTCATCTGTTTTTCTGCGTGTGTGCGTGTCCCTTGGCATGAAGAAACACTGAGTACAGTATGTTTCTGAAGTGGCACTCTGAGTGCAGCACACTCCTGTAGCAGACCGGGCTTTTCATACAGTCAGAGCTCTGTCAGATTCATTTTGTGTTTTCAGACTGTCACCCTTTTGTAGTGTTCAGTGTGTTCTTGGGTCAAAGCTCTAATCAAAGTGATTGTTGTTGCTGGTGGATTGTTCTAATCTTCCTTTTGCTATTTTTGCCATTTCAACCCTTCCGTGAAGTATGTGTCAGACTGGAATATTAAAAATACTGCATGCTGTGTGTTTAGACAGGGTGGCTGAATGACATCACCCTGCTAACTGACACGAATCAGCGCAAACCACTGTCTTGTGTTTGGCTGTGCAATCAATTGAAAATGAATGTCTGCTTTACATCAGGTCCTACTGTACAGATGAGTATGGTTGATGTTTGAGACATCTGCAAAGTAAGATTTATTGCAAATTAAAACTGGTTTTATTCACCATGATCATCAGATTAATCAATAATGAAAATAATTAGTTGCACTTCTCATCTGGATTTAGTTGGGCAACTATACAAAAACATCACAGGCGTTTGATATAAGGGATATAACTAAGAAATCTATACAGTTACAACATGGTGCTACAAATTAATAGTGTGATTCTCCACAATTCTCAAGAACTTTACTCTCCAATTCATAGCTTTCAACGGATCCTGGTTTGGATCTTAATCAATTCTTTATTTTCTCTTTACAGATTCTAGGTGAAAACCTTGTTAGAGCAACATGAGCTGGAGCTTCCTCACTCGTCTCCTGGAAGAGATCCACAACCACTCCACCTTTGTGGGGAAAGTGTGGCTGACTGTGCTCATCATCTTCCGCATCGTGCTCACGGCGGTCGGTGGTGAGTCCATCTACTCGGACGAACAGACCAAGTTCACCTGCAACACCAAGCAGCCAGGTTGTGACAACGTATGCTACGATGCCTTTGCCCCTCTCTCCCACGTCCGCTTCTGGGTCTTCCAGATCATCATGATCTCCACTCCTTCCATCATGTACATGGGTTACGCCATCCACAAGATAGCCCGTACTTCAGATGATGAGCGTAGACGGCATCACAGGCTCCGCAAAAAGCCTCCTCCTCACTCCAGATGGAGAGGGAGCCACCATCTGGAGGACGTTTTAGAGGAGGATGAAGATGACGATGCTGAGCCCATGATCTATGAGGATACACTAGAGGTGCAGGAGGCCAAGCCTGAACCAGTGAGCAGCACTGGCAAAGACCCACCAAAATATGATGGTCGCCGAAAAATTATGCAAGAAGGCCTGATGAGAATCTATGTTCTTCAGCTGATGTCACGAGCTATTTTTGAAATCGCTTTCCTTGCAGGACAGTACCTGCTCTATGGCTTTCGAGTTAGTCCTTCATATGTATGCAACAGGATCCCCTGTCCACACAGAGTGGACTGTTTCATCTCCAGGCCCACGGAGAAAACAATCTTCCTCCTCATCATGTATGTGGTAAGCTGTCTTTGTCTCGTGCTAAATGTGTGTGAGATGCTTCACTTGGGAATTGGCACTTTTCGGGACACCCTTCGCATGAAGAGGAACCGGGGCCGACAGATGTCCTATGGCTATCCGTTTTCTCGCAACATCCCAGCCTCTCCTCCGGGGTACAACCTTGTGATGAAGACAGACAAACCAAGCAGGATCCCCAACAGCCTCATCGCCCACGAGCAGAACGTGGCCAACGTGGCCCAGGAGCAGCAGTGCACCAGCCCAGATGAGAATATCCCTTCCGACTTGGCAAGCTTACACAGGCACCTACGGGTTGCACAGGAACAGCTCGATATGGCCTTTCAAACATATCAAACCAAAACCAATCAGCAAACCTCCAGAACCAGTAGTCCTGTATCTGGGGGCACCATGGCTGAGCAAAATCGAGTCAATACAGTCCAGGAGAAACAAGGAGCAAGGCCAAAATCAGCCACGGAGAAGGCTGCAACCATTGTAAAAAATGGAAAGACCTCTGTTTGGATCTAGAAATAAATCTAATTTTGTAAATTAACGGTCAAAACTTTTAGGACTCTGGGACTGCACTGTAACACAGCTGGAGGATATGTGCGTGTGAGAGAGATGCGACTTTGGACAATAACAATTGAGAATTTCAATCACATGAGCTGAAGGAGTACGATACACAGTTTTTGGGAATAAAAAGTAAAGCACACTTGATGAAATGATGAAATCTAGTATCACAAATCTTCTTTGTTACTGTTGTGTGTGATTTTGTTCTTGGCATATCTTTTGGACATGATTAACATCTGCTTACTTAGTTAAACATCTCTAATTCCAGCTAAAGTGTCAAAGTGTAAACAGACTGCTTCAAGCTATTTATCTGATACCCTTGACTGCCGCTGAACTGGATTCATTTGAAGAAATTTAACTTTGTAAGTGTGTGATTGTACCCTCAATCCAAATTTGAGAATGCAGTGGAAAAACACTGTACAAATGCACAATGACTCATTTCTGAAGAACGCTGATTGTTGTTGGAAAGATGCGTGTTTAGTATTTGGGGAGGTATTTTTGGATGTAGTATGGATGAGTGTTGCTGGAAGCAGATTAAATGTGAAATATTTTGATAAAGATAATGAAACAGGGCTGTGTCACCGTAGGCTTTTCTGGTAAACATCTGCTCATTGTGATGATCTTCAGTCATTGCGTGCAAAGCCTTTATCTATTCTATATTTTCCAAAGCCTTGCAGAGTCACATCTGAAGAGGAAGAGGTAAGTGAATAGAAAATCTGATTTTTTTTCCTAAACTAAATACTGATTTTCTGCAATCTGTAGCAGATGATGCATGCTTTACAACTGGGAACATACAGTATACACACTACAGTAGAAACCCCATCCTTAGCTATTCAGTTAGCTCTATGTTGATCTTATGTTTAGGCATGTTAGGTTTGTCTGTCATTGAAGCAGTATGTTTCTAGATTTGATTTCAGAGTAATATTTAATCCTGCCTTCTGTTGTCATATTTCAAAGTGCCTCAAACTTTTAAAGACTGTTCTAGTATTTTATTCATGAAGAAATAAACTTGTTTGAAACCTCTGATTTCTTGCTTTATACTAGACGTCTGCCTCTCTGCTTCATCACACTGTTAGCAATGGTGTGTTTTTGAAAATGCAAAATGAAATGTCTAAGTGGAAGTTAGGAGCTGGCACTAAAAGACAAGTATGTTGTTATTGCGAGAACGTTTCATATGTTGTAAAAAGAAGAAGATCCAGTTGCAGCCTAAACAAAAGACATTGTAGCACATACCATTGGACATACTGTAAGAGCCTAAATTATACAAACTGATTCAATTTTATTTCCGTACTCAGGATGAGACTTGTAGAGATTCTTCTGTGTGTGTTCTTTGAGAAGAATTTTTAAATGCATGAGGTAGTGAACCTGTAATGAGAAGAATCGTACCTTCAATAGTATAGAAAAATGTTGGTGCAGGAGGGGCATATACTTTTTACAACCTAAGAAATCACCCAGCATTTTATTGTCCTAAATAAGGGAAAATACCATAAAAAGGGAAAAGCAGCACTTTTCCAGAATCAGCTGCACCAATAAAAAAAATAAAAAGCTTATTTTTATTATTAAAACAAGGCTTCGGGTGCGTGCGTCAAAAGATTGACTCATGGAGACAAACACCCATTTTTCCATCCGCTAATTATTGGATAAGCAGCACCAGGTGTCGACTGTCACTCATAATAACCCACAGTACAGTGGAATAGCTCATTGTATACAACAGCAAACCTGAACAACAACCTCATCACCAATCCATTTAACTCCATCTGAAAAGTTATCACTAAGTTGTCCCTACCCGCAAACAATCACTGTATTCCAGTGGTTCCAGGCAACCAATGAATATACTGTAGAATATCTAAAGTCAACACAATTTCCACAATCTGCATGCCAGTGTAGGTTAGGTTTCTTTGGGTATAACAAGTGGCACTCCACACCTGCAGCATCAACCAATCATTAATAGAGAGAACAATGGGTGTCCAAGTTTTAGTTTTTTGTCAAGCATCCTTACCTGGAAGAAGCCGCTTGGTGTGCATTCATATCACTCCACATCTTTTTATTAGCTATTTCTGACCAGTTTTGTTTTGTTTCTTTTAAATCTTTTACCTGGTAATGAGTTACACATTTTGCTCTGTAACACATAAGATGTGTGTGTGCAAGTTTTTTTCTTTTTTTTCCTATTTTGCCATCTGCTAAGGAGTTTTACTGAGCAGTTAACATTTATAGAGCCTTTGAGGGAGGCACATTACATTGCATACAATGTCTGTTCAACATTTTGTCGTTATAATTAGCCGACAATAACAGTTGTACCCTTCATATTCATAATAAGTTGAGCGAAGTAAATCTTATTCCTTACAATTATATTGCCATTACAGACATGATTGAGCGTTTCAGTTTAGACCTTTAGCTTGTTAAGATGTTGTGGTTTGTTATGTAGCATCACAGTTGTTATTCTATCAGGTTTGTCGCTGCTTACTAAAACCTCCAGAAGTAATTTTCAGTAAAATAATTATGTACCTGAATCCAGAAATAGGACTTGCATCCATGTGGTAACTCAAGCTGATCAATAAGAATGATGCTACCTCTAAGAGGTAAAACTGGTTCATCTTTTCAGTATATGCATACCTAACATAATACAATATGTTGTGTTTAATAAAAGTCCAATCAGGTCAATCTAGTCTCTCTGTGTGTTAACTTTTTTCTGGGTAAAATATGAAAGCTTTTTGTTGTAACGACATTTCAACATAACTTGTACATATTTTGGTATAGATATAGGGTGTATATAAAGACTGTATAGAAGCTGGTGTAGCATAATAACAAAAAATATAATAGTAACATTTCTTATTAAAATGATATAATGGCAATTTTTTGTCGTTTTCATTCAAGAAGAAAAGGTGTAGTTTGTTTGCATATGACATCACGTCACTCTTCTGAAACAAACTGCAGATGGAGGGCAGGAAGTGATTTTCTGCATACGAAGCACTATAACACAAATTGCAAAATTGAGAAACCTCACAGTTTCTCAGTTTGCTGCAGCACTGAATGATTGTTGCTAGGTTAATCACCCTAAATGAAATGGCAGTCATCCAGGCGAACCTTAGTACCAAGGTAGTGAACCCAACCGCTATCAAAAAAGTTGAATGCCACCAAACTTTTGTATGCTTTCATTTGGTTTTGAGAGTAGACCGATGTCTGAATCACCAGGCAGTTGGTTAAATCTATTGCCTCAATAGCAGGCAAATCTTTCAGGTCAGTTGAAAAATCACTTCTCCTCATAACGTAAGTGTCACATCCTACATACCTTCTGATTTTCTATTCATACCTTTCTTTTGTAATTTCACCTAAACTAGTACAGTAAAAACTATCCTCCATCTTGTCCATTGCGGTTTTCACTTCCTGCCCTCCATCTGAATTTATCGTGTCATCTGCATCACGTGAATGCAGACAATCTACTGTGGCATTGTTTGGCAGTACCTGTTTATATTTATCAATGGGAGCCTATGTGCGGTAAATGTCTGGCAAACTTCACATTTCTCCAGCATTTTCACCGAATTATTCGTTCTTTTTCAGCGTAATATACTCAATAAAAACGGAGTTGTATGAAACCTTATCACTAAAAGTGAAGAAACGACTATTGGACGTGCTATCCAGAGGCTAACCCTGTAAATGCGTCACACACAGACACACGTGCTCCAATATTATCGAGCAATGCATTGTGGGACTTCAAAATGGAGTCCTTCCTCCGGGTGTCAACTGCCATGTCCAATGTTATGTAGCTAACTACCACCGGTTTAAGGCGGAGCAGCCTCTTAATTTGCACGCGTAATACACTCCTACAAAAATATACAGTATGGGGGTTTTGTGTTTGGCCAGAGGAGCGTTCACGACCGCCGGTTGTCTCGGTATTCACGCCAGAAAATACACCGGTCGGTACTTGTGCGTAACGTTTCTCTCCGGTAGTTCAGCTCCAGCAGGCATCCGTGTCAAGAGGTACAGCCAGCAGACGGGTCATAGTAGAGATGTCCCTGGAGAGTTCGTGTGCTATCACCTCCCTCACAGGACTTTACTGAAGCTACAGGGACAAGACACAAGCCCGTTTCTCCAGGGGATCATAACCAACGACATGGGGCTGCTGGAGGAGCCTGGACGCACAGCCATGTACTCACATATGCTAAATGTACAAGGAAGAACTCTATATGACATCATGTTATACAGGTACAGTACAGCTTCATTATACCGTGTAAACACTTGGACATGTCTTCAGTAAGCAGGGTGTGGCTGCTTATCTTGTAAAGCAGCTGCAGGCAATGCAGTTGGGTTCAAACAGGCTGGACACACAGACTCCAGACTTTAAGCTTTTTTGTCTGAGTGTCTTTCAACTGAGCCAGATTAAAGGACAATCCACCTTTTAGGACAGTGAAATGGAAAAAGTCTTTCACTTTGCAAACTAATGTGTTGTACTTTCAAAATATGGACCTGTTCTACATTAGATACAAAAAATGGTATGCACTTCTGTGTTAAATTTCAGATTTTGTAGTTTTGTCTCCCTTATTTTAACCTTCTGGAGAAGTGCGTCCTCAGTTTTGTCCTCGTGTTGCAAATTTAAATTATAAATCCCTGATAGCACTGTCACGAATTTTAAAGGAACGATGTCCCCGTGCCTTCGTATACCCAACTGATCTGTGACCTCCATCCAGGCTTTAGAACAGTGTTTTTCATTGCTAAAACAGTTATCTGTGAATAAACTTATCTCCTATATGAGGCATGTCTTTTTTTATTTGCAGGAAAACTGGCCAAACTAAGATGACAAGTAATCACACATTGAGATGTGTTCAACATAATACAGTGACATTTTTTGAGCATCTGTGATATGATAAAAAAAGGACAATACGCTTATGTAACTCACTGAAATCTCTTTAGTATGCCAGACTGCCACTGGTAAATGTGCACATTTTGGTGCTAATCAAAGCCAATCAAAACCATTAACTGAGGTAGACTGAAGCAAAGTGAGGAAACTGAATTAATTGATTGTATAGTTTTTATAGTTGATTTTTTTTTTTTTTTTTTTTTTTTTTTTTTAATACAAGTCACTAAACTTGCTGTATTTCCTTTCAGTCTGAAAGAGGCTGATGCAGGACATGGAGTTTTCCTGGAGTGTGATTGCACAATTAAGGACTCAGTTTTGAAACACTTGAAGATATACAAAATCCGCAGAAAGGTCAACATAAACCCCTGTCCAGAGCTCTCCGTATGGGCGGTGCTTCCCAAGCAGAAGAACGCAGGTCGAGAGACCATTAAACCAGAGCTCTCCTCCCCTGACAAAGCTCTGGTATGGGAGACTGATCCTCGAACTCAGGAAATGGGCTGGAGATTGGTGTTGGATAGTGAAGTGGACCCCTTGGATATCATTGCATCATGTCAGAAAGGTGACACAGAGGATTATCACAGACATCGCTATGCAATAGGTAAGACGAGAACACATGCAGTTTGTATTAGTATTATAAGAGAAACAGGGTGTTTGTTTGACAAGTTCTGCGTCTTCACTGCTGTCATTGCTGTCTAGGACTTCCTGAGGGAGTGAAGGACCTTCCCCCTGGGGTGGCACTACCGCTAGAGTCAAACCTCGTCTACATGCAGGGTATTAGCTTCAGCAAGGGCTGTTACATTGGTCAGGAGCTCACAGCCAGGACTCATCACACTGGGGTGGTTCGGAAACGCCTGATGCCAGTACGCTTATCAGCTCCAGCCCAAGACCTCGAGGAAGGAGTTGCGCTGCAAACACAGTCGGGCAAGCCAGCTGGGAAGCACCGAGCAGGGGTTGGAGAGCTGGGGCTGAGCCTAATCCGCATGGCTCATGCCAAAGAGGTGTTGACACTCAAATCTCCTGACGATACCACAGTGACACTGGAGGCCTCTGTGCCAGACTGGTGGCCTCAAGATGTGAAAATCAATTGAAGAGGACATTTCAGAAATCCCTCAAATGTGACATGCATCACATCTGACAGACTTCTCATAAACAGAACCCTGAAGTACAGTATGTTAGACTGTCATTGCTTCGCAGCTGAGTGGCACTAATTCATATTTGTGAGTATTTTTGTTTGCTATAAAACCTACTTTTCCAGTGATTTTTTTCCCCAAGTATTATTTACCACAGAATTATGCTATTTAACAGATCTATTGCAGCACTGTACAACATAATATACCAGCTGTGATGTGGTATTGGTGGTTGTTGAATAAAAATGCAAAATATCCAAACAAAAACTCAAACAACTTGTGTATTTTTTTTAAATGTATTTATCCATTTCCTATTTCAGTGCAAAAACAAATTCCAAACGTTCACAAGCAACATTTGAGACTGCTGTTCATCTCAAACAAAAGGCATAACAACACCTTTATCACCATCTTTTTTTGCACCATACAAACTGGCACTTTGCATTCAAGCTATTTCCAGGCAATCATTACATTACTGGGTCTTCACTGAACATCTCATTCCTGATAAAGGAGATGCTGCCCCCTTGTGGATTGTATGGTGTCCCGAATTTGCTGTAACATGGTTTCCGGCTGCAAAGTCAAAGTTGAATGGTCGAGCCGTTTAAAGTCCTCATTGCAGAGGAGGCATTCAATTATGTGGGCCACTCTTTGCAGGTCAAAGGCAGCATGGTAAGGTCCAAGTGTGGTGAGGGTCTCTGAGAGATGCCGTGGATAATCAGAGGAATCTCCAGAGGAACAAGCATTCAGGAAAGTCATTCTGTTGCTCGCAATGATTTTCAGAAATGAGGCAAATTCTCCATAGTCGATACCCGAGCAGGCCTTCATGATGACCTGAAAAGTAACAAACAACTATGACTTTACAGATGATACTGCAAACATTTAGGGTAACAGCACGTGTCTTACAAGAATACAGGCTGAACGGTCTCATCCATGAAGTACCTGGCAGTGCTGATGCCATGAGTCCATCGTGTTTCTCCACTCATTTATCTCTTTTTGAACAGACGACAGCTCATTCTGAAGGAACTGCCACATGATGTCTATGTTGCAGCCATTCAACCAGTTATGATTAATAGAGATAGTGTCTTCCTGTAAGACAAATATTAGACAGAATTCCTGTGTTACACTTCGATAAGAGGCCGGAATGTTTCTGTTAATTGCTAGATGATTTTTCTCGAAGCTTTGCAGCTCTTACCAGATTATAAACTTGATGGTGCCAGCCGCTGGGCACGAAAATGATTTCACCTGCCTCTTGAATAATTTCAAGAGGTTGACAGGCTTCTTCGGAGCGTGGAAAAAGGCCTCTGTCTTGAAGTTCAGCCGACGTTACATCATAAGGGAGGTTGCCGTGAGTGTCTCGTAAAAACTCCTCCTGACCTGGAGGATACAGGAGCCATTTCTTCCTGCCACAGATGTTCGCAGACCAACTGTAGGAGCGGAACACATCAGCATGGAACGGGGTCCTGGTGATGAGAAAAAGATTAGAAAATCAAAATAATAAAAATATGGAGATGACTTCCTTATTTGACAAAAAAACATGAAAGATGAAAAACTAAACTATAATCTGGCTTTGAAATTGTTCATACCATGAGCCTTTGGGTCCCATGTAGACAAACCGGTAATCATCCACTTCAAGTGTATCCCAGTATTCATTAAGCCAGTCAGAAGAAAAGAAGACTGGTGTGGTGTAAACATTGTGTTCTGGAAAGTCTCTGTAGAACAATAATATAAAATTCATCATGTATTTTGCAAGCTGTTGTATGAAACAGCGTTGTTCAATTGCAATTAATGGATACCTCGACATGTGCCAGTCTTTAAGATAGAGGCATCCTTTAGGCGATGAGTGGCCATTCTGGATGTATTCCTTCCAATAGTGTATAAATTCTTTGAAAGGCATAACTTGCTTAGGGTTAGCATTGTACTCCTTTGCATTGCAGTTGGCAACAGGAACAGGGGTCTCATCTGCGATACAGAACAAATACATTACAGTACATGATGGCAGTTGCATAATGATGTATGGTAATTAACAAACGCATTAGTAATAAGCTTATTTACCAAACTCTTGCAGCAGTTTCTGGAAATTAGGTTTCCCCTCCTCAGACACCCACTGCTTTCTACACTTCCAGTCCTCCGTGAACCTTCTTGAAAACATGCAAGGGTGATTGGGAAGCAAGTATTTCTTGAAAAACTTAGAGTAGCTCAGCTCCTTGTCGATGTAATCTACAAAATGTGAAGACCAAAACTGTTCATACGACTGTCTTGGTATTTTGACCAGGCTGCAGCAGTTTCGGTACGCCTCCCTGTCCATGATGGTAAACAAGACCTCGGCTAGTCGGTTAGCGAGCTTAGCTGTCAGCCTGTGCACAGCGAGAAACGGTGAGGACAAGCTAGCGAGTCGCTTGGTTTGACATTGTATATCTAAAATCTTTTCATGTTTGCTGTCAAACTTAAGCTAGAAAACTACCATTATGCTAAAACGTATTTTTTCTGTTTTGACAACAGCTCGCTGTATATGCTCCATCCCGAAGGTTGCAGCGTCTGAACGACGAACGTATAAAACCGTTGCTGTTTATTTATTGTCAACGCTGCCTACGTTAACGTTTCGGGTTATTTAATACTTGTACTACGCGCTATTTTCGCAAATTCAGAAACCGCATTCTTAGCTAACCTCAATTATTTTTTTCCCAAAACCTTGTCGTGAATGCCCTTTCCCACAGCAGAATTTTCAAGTCGGACAGTAAATACGGCTGTGCTAATGTGTGACGTCACTTCCGTAATAAACATCACGGATACAGAGACCTGTATGTGATAACGTAATGCTTAGCCCAGTGTTGTTGTTTACTGCGGTGTGGGACGAATATATTTTTTTCCACGAGGAAGTGACACGAGCTAAGAGGGTTTCAAACATCATAATGACGCAGTCGTAATGCGGTCAGTCGGATAGAAAGGTCGATCCTCCACAGCTGAAGCTGCCAGTGCGAACGTCTCAGCTCAGCTCATCCTCTGCTTGGATCTCTTGAAGGAAGTATGTTCACTATGAGGACAGACAGATCACTCAGTACAGTGTCCTTATGATGTAACTGCAGATGAACACAGCGAGAGTGTGTGTATGTGTATGATACATATGGAATATTGAAACTGATTTGTCCTTCCAGGTGAATCACTGGATTTCCATCCAAAATGAGCCGGGACGCCCCTATCCACAGCTGGCCTGGCTCCTATTACATCAACAGTGAGAAGCGGTGGGAAAATGGCATCCTGTCCCTCACCAGGACCATGGTGCGCTTCGTCTCCAACCAGAGTAAGGAGAGCCTTGCCAGCTTCCGCCTTTCCAGGATCATGGAGATCAAGATGGAGTCGTCCAGTTTCATCTTCAGCACCCTCACGGTGCTTGAAGAGGGCAATGTCAAACACTGGTTTGGCTCCCTGAAACCCAACAGGGTGGTGGTTTATAATGTGTTAGAGCATTTCTGGAGGGAGCGCCTTCTGTCTCCCAGCTCAGAGACCCGGGGGGCCGAATGTCAGCCCTCTAAAGGCAGAGAGCTGATCAACCTGGTGGCCGGAGCCCAGAGAAGACTGGAGGACACTGGCAGAGTCCTCAGCCACCAAGGAGAGCAGTTTGACAGTATGATGCAGGGACTGGAGAAGATTGACTCCGATCTGGGCGTGGCTGATAAGTAATAATCTAAATATCTCCTGACACGATGATAACTCCCAGCTCAAAACATACAGACGCTTGGTCAGGCTCCTTTGGCATCACTTTTTAAGGCATTAGTTACCTCTTTAGTGTCACTGCTCTGTGTGCAGGGCTGCTTTCTGCTTGATTATGTTTAGGCAACAAAACTGCCAGGTTAGGTGTAAGAAAAGATCATGGTTTAGCTTCAAATAAATATGTTAGTCATGTACGTGAACTTATGTACGTTACTTTACTTTCCAAACAATTTACTTCAAACATCCTTCAGTTTTGGTTTCATACGGGATGCCCAGCCTCCTGGGTGAAAGTCTTGTCTTGACCCATCCAACCAGCCCACCTTCCTCCAAATGTGGCCTTTTCTTGCTCTTTATACTACATCATTCGACACATTGGGGGTGATAATGGGCTGTCTATAGAAGTCTATTGAACTACCCTCATGTTTAAAAATGATGCTAAAGGGATACCCAGTGCCTTAACAAGTAACACCAAGGTGTCCTGACCGAGCATCTGTATGTGCTGAGTTGGGAGTGAGAATGGGTTGATGTTATCACTTTTTTATTTGGAAGTCTTTTCATATTTTATTCATGTGTTGTTGACTGCTATAATTAAGTAGTTAGCATACAAAAACAGCCCTAATATAATAGTGCAACAAGTCATACACTCTTGTGATTTCCTCCTTTCCTTTTGTCCTCTGTTGCAGGCTGTTGTCAGAGCTGGAGTCTCCCTCCTGGTGGCCTTTTGGTAAACTCCCCTGGAAGACTCAGCAGGAAGCCAAAGCTGAGGATGCTGCAAGGGCCGCAGCTGCTGCTGCTGCTGCTGCTAGCAGAGGGTCTGGTAGAAATAAGCTTATCACAAGCATCCCAGCTGTACTGACCAAAGGCGGGGACTCGGACTTGAAACCTGGATGCTTGTTGGTGCTGGTGTCCTCACTGGAGGTGCGAGACACAAACTGCCAACTCCTTCACCGCTTCGAACGAAATGAAATCGATGAAATCAGGGTGCACAGTCCTTATGAGATCACTGTTAGACAGAGGTTCATTGGAAAGCCAGATATATGCTACAGGTTCCTGTCTGCCAAGATGCCAGAGGCAATGTCTGTACTAGAGATGCAGTACAAAAAGAAGGTGGAGTTCACGAGTGAATATACTGCTTTCAGAGCAACTCCAGCTTCATCTCCATGTGACACAGAGGGGCCAAACTGGAATGAAGGTAAGGCAGGGATAATATATACAGTATGTGAAGGCTGAGTTATGTCACTGTTTCCATGTCTAGTTTAAAATTGACCACTAAGTGGCAGTAAAGGTCTATGTTTCCACCTCTGTATATTTATAGGTGTGTAGCCACATGTAAAAACATTTCATCCACATGGGTTCTGGACACGATTATTGGTGTCTCTCCTTGACAGAAATCTGTTTTGATGAATCACTTCATCCTGATTGCCTCAGCTGCCATACTTTGAGTTTACTGTCTGGTTTCCTCATAAACAATATATGCACTCTGCACTTTTTCACCATCTCCACCCATGGAGTCAGGTTTGCAGCAGAGGTGCCAAGAGACGGAGCTCCCGCTGGAGGTCCCAGCAGGAGATCTATCCCAGTTGCAGGTGCATGTCCTCCAGCCATCCGTCAGTCAGGCTGAGGCCCAGGAACTCAAACAGGTAAGACCTGTGTGAAAATATGACTTGCACTATTGTGACATTTATATTTTTCCGATTTGTTTATACATTCATATATATTATAATAAATAACCCTTTGGTTTTAGTAACATGTATTTTGATAGTTCCATTCCAAACCACAATTCACCATAATGATTTTTATTTTTCATACTGTATGTTTAAAATGTTATTTAGTGAGACCACAAACCAAAATCCATCCTGGTTTTAAGAGAGGGAAAGAAACCTGTTCAGTCATTTGGTCAGACTTTACAGCGTCTTTCCATTCAGAACCTCGCTACACCGAGAAATGCTACAGACACGGTCTGTGGTGGCAAGACCTACACAGTGACGCAAATCCAAATCTGTGATTCAGACGCACTATTCCAGGTAGCTTTGAATTTGATACAGTATTTTGTGTATGACCTTTTTAGGAAACTACTTGTTTTTGTTACATCACATAGATGCACTTTGCACATGGTATTTAGAATGATGACTGAAAGTGAGATGAGACCTGGTGCCAAGATTATATTAAAACTTCTTAATTTAGGGGGCAGATAAAATAATGTAAAAATGCAAAAAAAAAAAAAAAAAAAAAAAACATAATGTAAATAAACATTAGTGATAAGGATCCCTCAAGTTCATTTTTTAAAGAATTGTCATCAAAGTATGTGCCGAGCAGGAGAATTAACAGTTGAACAGATAAGCTTGCCAGTATTTCGCCAATATTTGAATACTCTGAACAACTTGAGACTTGTCTTTGGCGTCTCTGTAATGCCATTTCTTGAAGCTTATCAGCCGACACATAACATTGGCACCAATATATCTGCATTAAGGGAGCTGATATATCAGCCTTTTTTTAGGTTGCAAAATGCATATTGCTGCTGACCCGGTCCACAGCACTTCATAGCTTCGCTTCCCTGCCGGTACTACTCTTTGCTTCTGCAACCCGTCACACAAGCACCTCACACGATCCCACTTCAGAATACCTGAACTAACCCAAAACCTGCAAATTCCCTGGCAAAGAGGAACAGCAGTCACAAGCTGGAACCAACAGCGAAGAACAGAGAGCAGAGAGTACTTGCTTGCAGCCTTATATGACCCACCTTTGTACAGTGTTTTCCATCATGGTTTAGTGACTTAAAAGCCTACTTCATAACACAGTGTTTTGTCTACCACTGAGATATGATATATATCTCTAACAAGGCATTCTTAACACTTTATACCCAATATTTAGTTAATTATTGTACATAATAACAGTGTTCACTGTTGTTTTTGCGTATATAATCATTTTTCAAACAAATTTATCATAGCAGGAACAGTACTGGACTGCTCATACAGGTTGGCTTGTCTATTGTGTTTATAAATGGCGTATTGTCTGCAGCTGATAATCAAAGTTCAAAGGCTGCCAATTTGGACTTAATGCTACGCTTCTGCACACACCCACCTCTTAATGTAATTCATGTCCAGATTAGAATCTACAGTGGGGCAACTTCCACAGAGGGTCACTCAGTTTCATGTCCTGCCCTAAGTGCTTTAGCAAATATTGCCCTTTGTCGCAGCATTTTTAGACAAGTATTATTGTTGGAGGCTGGAAATTCCTTCTTGTTAACAGCACAAACTCAGAAGAATGATAAAGCTTTTTTTTTTTTAGATTTCGTGCTGTGCTTCTCTGTTAATTCACAGGCCTGGAATTACCCCATGCACACACGAGGCATTTTAGCTCATGTAGTTTTTTTCTATCAGCTCTAGCCTAAATGTTTAATTTTAGGGGTTTCTACATGACTTGAGTCTTCTAACCATTGTATAAGCAGCAGCTAAAAATATTCATTTTCTGTGTTTTTCTATGACACACCAAAACTCCTGTGAATGTTAACTGCAAGCTGTGATTCAGTCCCCCTCTCCCAGATGAAACTGTAAAGTCACAGACCTGAGTGAGTGAATACAGTTGTTCCACCGTGTGTATTGACATACTATCTGTTTTTCAAACTGCTGTCTGGAACTGTTTCTGTGCTCAGTTGCAATGTCCGCGTGTACCCGCCGCCAGTGAAAACTGACATAATGTCCGTGGGTGTGTGTAGTATGTGTAGCATAACATAATATTAGTTTAGAAACCATGGTGGTGGGGTTTGGAGGAGTGTTTATTAGGTTTTGCTTGGCACATCATCGTATATTTAAGTTGTTCCATCAACCATAACATACACAGTTGTTGGACTATGGAGATGTAGTCACAGTATTCCTTAAACCCACAGAGAGCAGAAAACAGTATTGTATGATATCAGTGATCCCAGGAGATAAGCCAAGACTTCATATGCTGCATAATGTGAGCTATTATCATATCTGCCATGTGAGTGGCTGTTATTGAATCATGGTTGGTGTTGAATTGTAAAGTTTCTCCCTCATCTGCAGACATTAAGCAGCAGGCGATTGTCTTTGTAGCCAAAAGGAGAAGAAAAAACTAACCGAATTAAATGAAAGTTTCGCTCTCATCTACTCCTCTTTCACTAACACACTCGCTTTCTAACTCCCTGACCCCATCTTTACACCTCTCCACATATGGTCCACATGTTCCTCCCTGCGACTGCTCACCAATTTTCTGTAGGTATTTAATCTTCTTTTATTTGTGTCTTGCTCCTTGGTTGTCCGTGTTCACCGAGGGCTGGTTTGTAATTACTCAAACAAATGAGTGTGTGTAAGTATTGGACTGTGTGTTTGCAGATGCTGATGCAGCTGAAGAACCTCGCCCTGGAGGCAGAGACAGAGCTGGAACGGCAGGATGAAGTTCTGGACGTCCTGACCAGCTCCACTGACCTAGCCACCATGCACATAGAGAAGCACACCTGCCGCATGAAGAGACTGCTGTAGCTCTGACAGTCCAGCAGACATAATGCAGTCACCAGGTCCTTCCTGAGAAACGCACTGTAAGCTTCCTCATTGTCCTCACGGGATCGATACAGTGTGAGAACACTGGAATACAGCAGTAGAGACTTGCACGTACTCTAAATGGTTCATAAGGTTTTTGTTGCATTTGATGTAGTAATCATATAATCACATGGGTTCAAGTGTCAGTGATTTCTGGGAAGTGCATTTCTAGACTGTTCTTTCTCTTAGAGAAATGATGCGTCTCATATGTGGGCTCATATGTTTTCTGCAGTTAATCCTTTTTGTGCAAATATGAATGAGTCTTTTTTAAGTCATAGTTTTATTTCAAACAATTCAGGCACGTGTGGCGGAGATAAAGGAGCCCTCTGAATATGCGTCCTGCAGTTCTTAGCAGCAGCGGCTAGCTTTGTTAGCATTACATTTGGTTTGTTGGTTGGTTGAAAGCACATTTTTCAGTGTTCTTACTTTCTGGAGTTGCCATGAGGAAGCAAAATACTTGAACACCACTTGATTCAGATTCTGTGGAAGGAAAGAAAGAATGAAAGAAAAGATGAGCAGTAGTTTTGGTTTATAACCAAAATGGACACCTGGTTCAGTGCCTGGGAGTGGTGCTTATGGCCTGGCTCAGCCGATTGAACTCCGTAGGTGTTGGTGGTGGGAAACCAGTGAGGGATCACATCCTTGTGTGTGCACTCCTACTGATTTGTCGTGGCATCTGAGAGCTATTTGGTGGAATAGCAAGAATCCTTATTGCATGTCATGCCCTTCCAGTGAGGCGGGCAGGTGAAAAAAATGAGTTGATGAACCTTCCTGGTCCCAGTGGGAGACGGCAATGACAACGAGTGGAGAGAAGGAGAAAAGAACTAGTCTATTTTATTCTCTCAGCACAAATTTGAGACAAATTGCATGTTGTTTCCATAGTTGTTTTCAAGACAGATGTTGTGAAATAACAGGTTGTAAGAGTGAAGGATAAGCCTGTAAGTTGGGTGGACAGACTTTCCAATAAATAAACAGGCAGGTAATCGACTGACAGATAACTGACTGACAGATTTTCCAGTGTCATCACAGTAATATCTGTGTTTCTGATGATGTGCTGCCATTCTTCCTTTTTATAACCCTTTCAGTCCTGATGACTTGTCTCTCTCAGGTCCACGCTGTCCCTTCCCTCTCTGAACAATGTCTCCCTGTAGCTGAATGTTGCATGTCTCAGTATTACTGCTTCGTATTGCATCAAGTGAAATGTTCCATCACTATATAGCAGAAGACTGTAAATGTGCAGCTAAGTTGTGGGACTCTTGAAAACAAAACAGAAAGCACTCTCTCTCTCTCTCTTTGTTTTGAAATATTATACATTAAATACGCCACGTTAAGGTCCACATCTACTGTGTACGTCTCGCTAAAGACTGATGCTATTCTAAATCTGTATTATCTGTAAATGACTGACACATGTATTGTAATTCTGTGATTTTATTGTGGTCTGTTATCACGGTGAACTTGCAATTAGCTGTCAGTTTGACTTTAAATATCCACCATGTTTTTAGAATAATGATCTCAGTGCTGTATCGAGGGTTCTTTTTGCTGATGATACCAAATTTATCTTGACACTGGATACATGTAAACGGTTAGCACTAAATATAAAGGGAAAAGTACACCTGCATCTTTCTTATACCAAACACACTAATAAATGAAGCAACACAACTAGCATTGTAAGTATCAGTGTTATTATTATTTTCATATTCATAATGAATGGAATTATGAATGTGTGTATGAAAGGTGTCCAGACTCTGCAGTTCCCCTCAGGTCTGCCGAACATTTTAGCGTCTTTGAGCTCATTGTTTCGGTTCACTCAGCGCTCTCATCAGCATTTCTAGCTGCTGTCGTTTTTAAAGAAAGCTCTGATGAAGCCGCTATACGCTACTGACGCAGCACCAGACAGCAGGCGGACATAGAGATGAACTGCTGAACACAGTGGAGCATTTTATAGCTAAAAAGCATTATTTCATTCAGGAGTTGGTGGAGACCAAAATAAAGCTAAAAGGCAAGGGAATATTGAACTCTAAATGAATTTTGCCTCAAAATTAACAATGCAGAACGATAGATTTGTAGCAGCAGTTTTTTTTTCTGAAAAAAAAAAAATCCATTTTCAACATAAATTTCTCTATAAAAAGTATAATCTCTATTGCAAAGTGTGTGTTTATCTGCTGAACCAAAGGTCTTAGTGGTAAATAGTATCAACAGGCCTGAGCACCCTTATAGTGTCTCTATAAAGAAACATAGCTCAACAAACTGTATTCTACAAGCCATTATAAGATAGGTGCTGTTTTCACTCTCACTTTCTTAATGTGTTTTGGAAGATAAATTGTCATCAGACATGCATACAGCACATAATCCTCAACTAGATATATGGCGCTTGTGGATCTCACTTGCTACAACAGTTAAATATGGGGTTTATCACCTTATAACATCAGTTCGAGACGAGTGCCTTGGAAATATTTTATTAAGGCAAACTGAAGATTTTGAACTACCAGCAGCAGAAATCAGCAGAACACTTGTGAATAGTATTCTGGAATAAAATGACCATTAAATCCAAAGAAACAGCATCATTTATTAACTGGGAAGCAAATTAGGTTGAGTTAGTTTGGAGGAACTCAGAGGCAGTGAAATGACTCTGCTGAATTCTAACCAGGCTTCACTTCTCAACAAAAAAGTCAGCAGGCAACGCCCCTCATAGTCGGCGCCCATGTGACAAATTGCAACAGAGGATATCAAAACACGTGCAAACTAGAAACGGATGTTAATTACGGTTTCAGCCGCTGTGCATGCTGTCGTGTGGAAGTGGCTCACTTTATATGCTCTGCTATTATAACATCCTGTTGGCACCGAGACTGTTGGCATCAGCTGACCACCTCCGTCGGGCTGCTTTCACTGAACGGGGGGACTACTTCATGTCAACAGTGGACCAGATTTGATTCGGCAAGTGGTTGAGTGCTCAATTATGAATCAGGAAGACGTCTCACACCAAAGGGTTTGAAAGGAGACCGACAGCCTCACTCAACAGTCTGGTCCCAGTTAGCATGAACTCATCACTTCTATTAAACAAAGCCCACCATGAAAGATGTGAGACTGAAAGCACAAGCAGTGTTAACACTGAAGGGATGCCTAGTTATGACATGAAAAGTTCTTCCAGCACAGTTGAAAATGTTTTCACTGTGAACTGTTTATTTTTGTTGATTTGAGTGATAAACAGTGAGATTTTAGAGGTTCCAAACTCCAGAAGCACACCACATGGTTATGTGAATTCCAACCCTTAAAAAAGGTTAGGGAAATAGAGCACACACTGGCGTGGTTTTGAAGCAGCCTTGCAATACGAGGAAGTGGTGGCGGTCTTGTCTGACCACAGATACATGAGATCCGGCTTTGCCTTCCTAACGGATGGTATGGAGACACGAGGGATTTTGCTGGCCTTGACTTCCAAGCCTGTTTACTCGATAGCTCTGTGGCGAACGCTCTCATTCAAGGAGCGTGTCTCCATTGATGGCCAATCAATCAACTCTTGCTGGGAAAAAGCAGCATCAAGTTTGTGGGCTACGAGGGCACATGTGGGCTGCACTGCGCTCCAAAATATGGAGCCGTGTGACTGCAGTACAAACAGAGTGGAGTCATCATCCACAGGAATATGTTTTTCAAGGTTTATTTGTAACAGATTTGCAAAATTAAAGCACTGCACTCGTGTTTCTTGGTTTATTTGGCAATGTTTAGATAATGCAGCAATTGACTTTTGGACTCACGTGCTTTTATTTATATTCTGCGTATGAGTGTCTGTCATCAATTACACTCATGAGTAATTGTTGATGTTGAGCAGGCCGAGGATATATTAACAAAATATTAGAGAAATTTCACTTCCACTGCACTGTTTGACTGTGTCTCAGTCTAATGGCCTGATTTTTGACTCACGTCCTGGCCGGCTTCTTACTAGTGCAGGTGTTGCTGGGTTTCCTTTTGCTGAGGGAGTTTCTGGTTTCAGGAAGTCAGGCCTGTTGGTTAATGTTAGAACTGGGAGAAAACATTCCTGGAAGGAAGGTGCTTGAGTCCAACCAGGGGGTGTATATGTAGTCTACAGCAGAAAGCGATCTGACACTCAACATCAACATCATCTTCTTGTCTCTGGCTATCAGCGTGGTAACATTTCTCTTCTGTTTTAGACAGACGTTATACAGGCAATAAGATAACCTGTGGATTTACATTTGACTGTATTTCTTGTGAATATGCATTCTTTGCACGTACGTTGTTTGGATTCGGATCCTTCTTTGGTTTAGTCAAACCATAAACGCACTCTGCATGGCTGTTCATATGGTACTTTCCCAGATGCTGAGCTGCATGATGATATCATGTGCTCTTGCACTTATTGTTATATTTTCCTTGGTCTATGAGGCGCACTTTGGTTTTCTGGTTTGTGTTTCACAAACTTTTCTCATTTCTGTGCGACAGAGTTAACAGCTAGGCAGCCAAACCAAACTTGGCTGTGGTTTTATACAGTAGTATCAGTCTCAAATCAACTCCAGGTGAAATCCCATATTACAACCTGAACTCCGCTGAAGTGCTTGCCTTTCTAGCATATACGCACTGCATTGCGTGTTACTTTGTTCAGTTTATTTACTTCAATAAATAGTAATTCAATTAATATCATTTAATATGTGCAAGTGTAAGGAACAGTCTATCAGAACAAATAACTGAGACGTTGTACCCTATGGGGTGTTTGAAACCACTCAAGTCAGATCTCTTGTCCTGTAATGATAGCCCATTGCCGCCACCCACCAAAACATGGGTTAACTTGTTTAACTCAACCATCCTGTTGGCCGTAACGCGCTCATAGTCCATCAAAAAATGTTATTTTAGCAAAAATTAGTATGTGTCATTGTTGGATTCAGTAGAGGGCAGCAGTGAATTGTTGATGGTGAGTTTCAACTCATTAGCTTCAAAAAGTTTTTGCATTATGACCTTTGACACTTGACATGAGGACAGTTTTATTGGAAATACATTGTGTGTGGTCAGATGGGATACTGTGCTGCCTACTGGGTATAAAGAATGCATGCAAATACTTGTCTCTAACTAAATTTGGAGGGTCCTGACATCCAAAAATTTTTTTCCCAAAAGCATTTTTCTTTATTTCCTCCCTTTCATTGGATTCATTCATTGGTCATATATTTGGTCCTAGTGGTTAAAACTAATGGCTGCCCTGCATTTTAATCTTTGTGGGTGCACAAGCACAGTAACAGTAACCAACAACAGAGATTTCTTTGCAGGTCTTGTTTATTTTCTTTGGGAGCCCCTTTTTAAAAATGCATCCCACTTCTCTGCATAAGGTGAATAAGAACACAACAGCCCAGAGTTGCAACTTTGGCATATGCGAGGAGTCCTTTTTGTGATGACTGGATTATATACTCATTAAAACCCCATCTATACAGCTCTGCAAACAGGTTGTCAGGCCCTGAGCCAGCTCACACTGCATCAGTACTTTTACAAGCGGGCCCCCCAGAAACCTTCAGCGAGTCTGTTTTTAGTGGCTCTTACTGCAAATGGAAACACTTAGCTCCCACAATAAATTACCCACCCGACTGATGCCACACTGCATAGACCCCCAGCTAGCCGCAGACAGACTATGGATTTATATTTTAACATTAAATCCTCTTGGAATCTGCTATGTTATAGTGACTTTGGGTCACATGAGCTGACAAGAGAACAGGAAAAAAATTAATCACGCGAAGGCTGTTGCACTAGCGTGCAGCCTGCAGGGCCGGCGGTTTGATTAAAGTTAAGGATGTGTCCCCCCCTCACCTCAGTGGGGTTGACACTGGGGTCATTTCAGGATAAAAATAGACTTTCTTAGTTACTTATTTTCCCTGGAAAGTAAATAGCCATTAGTGCAGCAGGCCAGTGATCTCAAGGGCAACACTAGCGTTCAGCCTAAACTATTGTTTATACTGAGGCCGGATGATTAAAAGAGACAACAGGGTATAGCAGGCCTTGCTGTTAAATAGAGCATCCCCAGCAAAAACAGTAATGATGGTGCTCCTGTGAACACTGTCCAGTGGGGTCAAGTTCAGACACTGTGAAAACATACTTAAAAGCACTTGACTTAAACTTCTGGATTAAATGTCGAGGAGTGTTAGGACATAAGAGCAGCGTTTAGGACCCTTGCTAAGACTGCCTGTGAAATAATCCTAATTATCATTCCACCAAACTAAAGTGTTTGACCACCTAGTGATGTAATTGCAGCTGACCAAATAGATTGTTGTTGAAATATTGCCCCGCTGTTATAGCTACGTTGTGACAGCGTTGTGTGTTCACTGAGGGCCGGCGCAACCATAACAAACACAGCTGAATCTGGGGTTTACATTTCAGCAGGATGACGGCGCACGCAGCGTCTGGGTGGAACTTGGGAAAAGGGGCCTAGGCCGGCAGCCTCGTCTGGCAGGGAGCCAGCATGGTAAGAACAGCCTTGACAGCGGGACCTGTGAAGTCATTGTCCAGATGCACCAGTTTATGAATGCAAATGAATGAATGGAGGGCACTGGTTACACTGCATCTTTGCATCAACACAAGGCAAAGAGCGTGTTTGACGAAGGAGAGCCACGCCAGGACATTAGATTGGGCCTGTGATGAGGGTGTGGACCATTAAGTTCAGGTTGGAATCATTGTGACGTGTTCTTTGAAGAACCTCCAAAAGGAAGCCGCCAGCCAGCCTAATACCATGGGCTGCGGCTTTTGAAGTCAATAGAACCACAAACGGAAAGAATAATTGTAACCATCCTTGACTTGAGAATGGGTTTGATTTAGAAATAAAGTGAAACTTCTGTAATGCTCTCAGTCCAACAATTCAAGCATATCCTCTTTTCTTCAGTGCAACTAAAAACATCATAAAAATATTTGTCTGTTTTTACTTGGACGTCCGTTGAAAGATTTTGCCTCTTAAATTCTTCCACTTCATCACAGATTTTGGAGATGAAAAGACAAAAACTCCTGGTTAAATGTACCCAGAAGCATGCCCATAAGCTCATTCTCCCAAGTCTTCTCAGTCTCTGTATCGCTTTCCCTTTTTGTGGGTTTATTTCCATAACTGCAAGGAATTTTTGGACAACACCTATTTTGTGGAAACTCCTTCCGCAATCCCAAATGGTTGTCCACGTAACCTCAGGGGAGCAGCCAGCAACTATGTAATTGGAGAAGATTGAGTACACACAGAGAGACCATAGCCTGGTGAGCTGTTGAGAAGCTGAAACAAAGATTACCAGATGTTTACCCAGCCCTGCCATATGTGAGGTGGTTACTGAACTTATGCGCAAAATGTATGAGTGGCAGACAGAAGGAGTGTGAACCTTTGACCCAGTGTCCATTACAGGTACAGAAAAAAAGCTGTAATGCCAATTGACCATGAAGCCAATGCAAAACAATGACGTGTTACCCTGTTTGGTTTTCCTCTAAAAGGAAATCTAGTGTTCCTCAGGATATCACTCAGGAATCCCCTTTTACTGATGGAAACCATGGAGCCGTCAAAACAGAGCTCTGTCATTCTGCTGCCTGGTTTCAATTAAAGCATTGAATATCAAAGACAATCACTCCCATTTTAATGTGCTTTTTTTTTTTTTTTTTTTTTTTTTCATGTGTTCCCAGTTTATTTTGACGGAAAATTTGTGGGTGGAGCACTTGCTAATTGGTATGGAAAACTTGCACCTGTGGTAGACCAATGTTTTGAGTGTCAGAAACATTGAATATTTGCGTTCTTTTCTTGTGAGAAGGAGCCCAACTTTATCCCGAAAACAATTCCAGACTGGATCTGATGTGTAAGATTGTCTGGAACAATACAGTTACAGGGTTTTTCGAGCTTTGACTTCATAGCGCAGTATCATTTGCCATCCATCATGGCCATTTACAAACCATTTAACCATTCACTTACTATGACAGATTGGCTTTGAAAAGAAACATAAGAAAACTTTGATATCAGACTCTTTCATTCGAGACGCTTCAGCTCGTAGTAGATGTAAAGGATCACATTGGTGGTTTTGCACTGGTGGTAGTAATAGTTAATGGTGATGCCATGTACTTTGATTAGACCATACCCTGTCAGAATTGAGTGTTAACATGTATTATGTCATTGTTTTTGCAGCACACGTCAACCTTTTTGACACATCCTGTATTATGTCATAGCACTAATGGAATGAAGTCTGTGTGATTTGCACTGCTGCACTCACACGATACACTCCACTCAATGCAACCTATGTTCAACTCACTGTTCACAACAAGGCAGCCTATTTTCTGCTGCCTATCAGTCCGGTCATGTTGCTTCAGGATGGCTCTGATATCATCATGTCTGCCCTGCCGCTGCTGCCAGCGTTTGGAGGCTATGTTCATATAAGCTGTCAGTCCACCTCAAGCTTGAAGCCAGAGTTTTCCCGTCTGAGCCGTCAAAGCTTTGGATCATGACAGTCCTGGCCGACTCTGCTGAAATGATGAGAATCACTGCTTCACCAAGTATTTTCTGCCTGATCAGATAAGCTTATTCAGTCGATGTCTTGGCTCTTTTGTCAGTTGGCAGTATGGTCTGACTGCCAGCTGTTTTATTGCTCTCCTGTAAGAGATCTTCTTGTGGTAATATTTTGCTGTCTGCTGGCTGGTCATTTTTGTTATTATGCTATAATCTAACACCTACCACCAGAAGGAAATTTTTCTATTCTCCCCAATCTCTGCTATGCTGAAGTTGCTTTAAGCTTGCAGGCAGTTTCAGAGCCTAGACAGCGCATATCAGCTCTGTACATACACACTTAAAAACTGTACATGTATCCAATAAGCATTATATTCACAAGAATAGCTGCACATTAATTTTAGGTTCTTCTGTATGTGTGCATGTGTGTGCGGGGTGGATCTATGAAGACATTCCTTCCATTCTGGTGAGAGAGAGAGGTGGAATCACCGTGTCTATATATACAACAAAGTGCGTCACTCTCCGCCCTCCTCTCCTCCTCTGTGGTTTTCAAGACTAGAAGGAGATCCATAAGTTACTGTCGTGTTCTGTCATTAGTGGTGAGCTTTAATCTCCAAATTAGATGGGTAAATCATTAAATGTTGCTTGCATCTGCAAACAGGAGCACATCTGATGAGAGTTTTTGCAATGCAGCAGCATCATGGTAAAGAACAGTCAGGAAACACAATGCCTAGAATTTATTGAGCCATCATTATGTATACAGACATTTATTTAAGAGTTTGATTGTAAACATCTGTTTAAAGTGCACATCTGGGTGTTAACTCACTTGAATATAATAATATTATATTAATAATATCTTGAATATAAAACAATTTAGTTGTGTATCTCTATACAAAAGATTTAGTGTCTTAGCATGCTACAGTAAAGGATTCATTTCAATTCATTTCATTACTCTAAATCATTTGTATAAATTTAAAAAGTGGAAGATCAGACAAACAAGATTACCATTTTCATGTTAGAGTTAAGAAACAGCAAAATCAGTTTTCTCTAATTAGTTGACATCGTATTGCAGAATATTTACTGCATTTAATGCATTCTGTGCTCTAATTCATCCTTATGAAACTCCAGTGAATGAAAGTTTGGTGGGTCACTAACTTGCTCACACCCATTGTTGTCAAGTTCCTTAACCTGATTTATAGTGGTCTAACATTTCACAATGAATTAGAGCTAGAATTTATTGTTTTTTTGCTCCCAAATTGTCTTCCGGAGAGACGTGATGGATCTCTGAGAGAGGATGAAAAGTTTTGCATTTGCTAGATGAGTTGCAGAGTTAGGAAGCAGCCAGGGCCGTCAGGGTCTCCAGTCCTCGGAGCACAGAAACACGTCATTCAGTGACGACATGGGAACATCACGCAGCAGTGATACCAAAACCAACCACTTAATCGCAATAACATCACGTCTCCCCAACGAGCGGGCCAACATATATGTCACAGCTTTGCGTAAGCAGTAAATTGGAGCTGACCATCCTCAAGAAAATGACTGACTTTGTTGTAGATTCGCACGATATCTGAACTGTTTTGCACTGCTTAGCGATAATATTTCCCTTCATGGCTATAGACTCCTATTAACCCCCTTGGATGATTGTTTTAGTTTCATATGCCCACTGCGCAGTATTATTTTAAAAATGTCCAGGTGTTGAATAAAGCTATTTAATCTCTTCATTTTGCAAAGTCATATGCCATGATTTTGCTATGGTTTTTATATGTGCACACCTGCTCTTGATACATTCTCCTTGAGGTCTATGGGGAGGTAATAACCACCATCGATAATGTGAATTCATGGGACACATCCTGCATTTTTACAGTCCATTGAAAAGGTACTGAGAACCAGAGAAGCAGTAAATGAGTGTTCAACTATGACACCATGTCTGGTTTTATTATTACCCTCATATGTCAGTTCACACACTACTCCCTCATAACAAGTGAATACTCTGTGCTCATTGTCTTGCACATAATTTAAAGTAACTGCAATGCATCAGACTTCCTCTTCCAGTAGATTTTCTTGCTTGAATCAGAGCCATCTTCTCTGGCCTTACCAGTGACCGAAGGATTCACTCTGTTCTGGGCTCCCAAAGAGCACAAAGGACAGCCCTTCCTCCGTAGAGTATTTGGGGTGATCAAGTATCATCTCTCTGGTTCACCCCTGAAACTAAAGCTACATCTGCGAATATTTCTCTACAGTGACCAAGCCGTAATTTAAGACTTGCAACTGACTATTGGAGATGATGACCTCTTGTGATTTGGGCTTACGCTGCAGCTTACACAAGGCCGCCACACCAGAGCGAGGGGGGGACATGGGTTTTACAGGCCCACCCGCAAGCAGAACGCAACTATTTCCTCTCCATAAATCAAAACGGACACGCTCTGTCTGGGGGCTTTCAATAGGAACAGAGCATGTTCATTTTTAAAATGAAAAGAGGCTGAAATTAACTTTTTATGTGCTGCACTCAATTTGGCCTGACGCATGCACATAGCTTGCATGTAGCGTGCGTGTCACTTATTTTTAAAGAAGATGATCGTCAAATATTTCATTGGACGATTTAGTACACCAGAGAAAACCGCAGGGGATTCTGTGAAAGAGCAGACGTGTAGAAAAAGGAGTAACAGCGAGAGAGTGGAATATTTTTCATCAGATTTAATATCCATAACCTTTAATGAAATAAGTGTTGTTTAAACTGACACTAACTTATTTAATTTGACAACATGGGGGCAACTATGAACACAACAATGACATATTTTAACCTGTTAGCAAATAAAATTAGCAAACGTACCTATTTTCACATCCAGCAGACAGAGAACAACAGTAGCGTTTATTTGTACTTGTCTCTCCATCTTCACCAACTCTTGAGGGACATATATTGCTCTTAACTTGTTGGCTTGCCGCTAACTTTGTTCCGTTTGGTGGTGGGCAAGTAGTACACAATGTTTTTTTTCTTGCTTTTTTGCTAAAAAACAATACTGATGAGTGCAGCGAGAATGAAGCAAGGCTCCATTCATGGGCCATGTAACCAGAACAATAAGCTAAAATATGCTTAAACATTCTGAAAAGCTCTGCAGAGTTGTGTAATCTGTGTGGGTTTGTCACTCCGGGCAACACCTTTTGCACTACGCACTTGATTGATCGACTGTGAAAATGAAAATATTGATTATAGTAGCTTTGGGGATTTTTTTTTTTATCAGGCCAGTAGTCACAGCAACCTTTGTGGTCACGTCTGGCCGTTAATAATACTTCCACTCCGCAGACTTTCCAGCACGGTGTTCGTCTGTGCTTTGACATATCTAGATTCCTCCTCCCATCACAAAAAAACAATTACCACCATTTTCCTTGTAATGAGATTCTCTGCAGGGACCAGGGGTTATGGAACACACATACAGACGAGTCATGACATGACTCACCCCACCAAACAGCGTCTAGAAATATGTGCCTGATGTCAATGACACTATGTCTCGGATACTAAAAGCATTCACATCCCTGAGAAAATATCGGGGAGTAATTACACATTTCCTTTGAGATATGAAAATTATTAGAATATGTTTCAGACGTACTAGCAGTGATGTGTCACTGAATGCCCCGTCTGTGATTATAAAAGGAAAGAAAAGAAACTGAGAAATAATTATTGCCACAATGCAAATTCACGTCTACCAGACACTTACTGCAGCTGGCATGTACAAAATCAATCCCTTGCGTCCTCTGTGTATTGGTTAGTTGAGGAAAAAACGTCAGTCAATGGCAGCCCATACTTCCAATGTAAACCCACAGGAGGATGTCCTGGAACAATTCAGCCAAAGCGTCTGGCTGAGACTCCGCAGAGCTGCGTGCTAGCGTAATTGGTCGAGCAGCAGAGGAATGACCTTAAGTTTAGATTCAGGCAGTTAGGAGACCTTGGAGACAGCCTCGATCCCCAGGCTGTCCCTCACATGCTTATACTTTGAGACTGTGCAATGACAGCACAAGGCCTTATATGATATAAGTGCTGTAATAATTCCTTTCTTAATGAATTCTGAGTACTTACTGAATGGCAGTGGAAAAATACAGCTTTCATTTCTCAAACTATGCAGCATTCATTCACTTTTACTGGCTCTCCTGGTGTCTATAGGAGCACATTTTCAATGAGAAAATAGAAGAGAGTCCAGTCCTCACAGTGAACAATCTGTGTTGAGGAAACAGTTCCCTCTGGATGACCATCAGCGTGAGGCCCTTATAGACGCACGACAGCCAGTTTCTTACTGGGAAAACTGGCTCCCACTCAGCAAAGAGCTTGATGGAAGAGCAAATCTTACCCCCGGCGCCCCTCCTCCCTTTCGATTCGGTCAATATACAGCACCAGTGGCGGCTGTAAGTGCAGGGAGCTCCCCATTGATCAGTAGTGGAACAGAATCCAGATCCAGCCAGCTGGGGCTGTTAGCTGGGGAAGCCGTGTTCTTTGCAGTGAGGTAATACCTCAGACATCTGCAGCAGGTTCTAATTATGCCAGAACAACTCAGTGTCTGGCTGCGTTTGGCTAGAGGAATAGCCAACACAAGCCATTCTAGTCTTCTCCGTGCGTAAGACATAAAGGCCAAGGGGATGCCCTCATACCGCCCAGCTTCGTCATCGGCTGTGTGAGAAATTCTCAGGAGCAAAAGTCGCCTTATACTAAAAGACACTCAGGAGTGATTATGAGACTATGTGATACACCTCCGGTCTTTCCTTGCATTGCTGGTGAGCTTGCTTTTTATTTCTCTTTATTCCTCTTTAATGTTATATTGCTGGTGTTTCATTCATTCTGAATGAACTTTCCCTGTTAAATTAAAAAAGGGTCTAAAAAAAAGGCTTATTTTTGTAGACCTTTTAACCTTTGACTGTGCCACAACACAAGGTGGTGCTACTGTATCTTCCTGTTCTGCTGCCATGCCACTTGCAGCACAGCCAAACAGGCAAACGGGGGAAAGGCCGTGTGTTTAAGGTCAGGACTGTTTTATAATCTCAGCATCCGAATTGACTTCCTGTAAGTGGGGAATGATTAAGAAAGCCAACCTGCACTCAGACTGCACTGCCTGTGGGGTAATTCACTTCCAGCTACAGCTGATTCAATCACTCCTGATCTTTACCCACCGCGGCGTTTTCTCTCCTAAAGGCACAGCATGGAAAGCGTTTCAATTTCATAATTAAACTGATATTTCCTTCCACGTGGCAAAATTAAAGGTTAGCGAACAACGCCCCGGTCTTAAAATAAGATGGTAATAAGAGCAAAACTGCACTTTGCAGTGAAACCCTTGATTTGAGTAAGCTGTAAACCGTGAGTTGACAGTGATTAGCACAAAAACATTTGCTGCTATAGTAACCGATCAGCGCTCGGTGTAACAGAGATGTCTGTGTTATGGTGCAGACATACCTGGCAATTATGTTCAATCTGTTTTAATTGTTCTTTGTGAAGGACTATAATTCTGCTTTATTAAAGAGCTGTGGATTTATAATCAGTCAGTCTGGTAAACTTTCTGCTTTCTTTTGCATTACTGTATGCGTTTGCCCTCTTTAACCTCATCCAGCACACGCACACATGCACACACACACATGCACACATATGAACAACATGTGCCCACAACACCTCCGCATGCACATACTCACTGAAGCTCAACAGTAGCTGCAAATGCAATCTTGACTTTTGATTACACACACAGCAAAGTGGCTGACTGACCTCAAATCTCATCATTACCAGTGCTACAGGGGACGAGAGAAAACCCTCTGTAGTCCCACCACAGAAATAGAGTGGTGACAGTTTAATGGTCTCCGGGCTCAGAGCACCACACCCTTGCCACTCGATATTGCAGACCCCACTCCCACCCCAGTATGTGACGTCAGGTGCCTGAACCTGCTCTGCAAAGCTTTCTGGGATTGTTAATCTACAGGGGGGTAAAATCCCCTTTAACTGATGGAATTACTGTGCGTGACTGCAAATGGAAATTTTGCAGCCCTCCATCTCTGTCAAGGCTTCTAATACTAACATTTACTTCTCATTTATTTATGCTAATCAGTAACAACTGGATTTTTCCTTTTTTTGTAAGTGATTTTCAGTTTGATATGTCTAAATGACGAAAAGCTGGAAGGGCACGTACAATTTTATCATGCTTTGGGAATTCTTTCTCTGATGAGACGAGAAGCTCATTCCATCGAAATCAATTCTCTACGCCTGTCTCAGTCCCCTACATCCACTGTGAATATTCATTAATTTTCCCCTTCAAGGCTTCTCCAAATAATATGACCAGTTTTTTCTGTGCACTCAGCGAGCCATCCGTATGGAGAATTACAACCCACAGACTTTCTGTCTCTCTAAGCCCCATATTCCACAATGCAGGGACCTGGTTGAGACAACTGTTGAAAGTTTGCTGGAGCCTCGTCAGCCTCTGTGGCCTGACAGTCTTTTGTGTGAGACACTCCAGATGGAATCCCACACTGTGAGCTCTCCTAATGACCGGCAGTATCACCAGAACCATAAGCTAAAACCTCTGATGTGACAGAGGGGGAAGAAACATCATTAAAAGAGATAATGAAGCAGATGGGTGCTCTAATGGGTGGCTGGAGTAAAAACTGAGAAGTCAGTCAGGGGTGAAGGCATGGGGTGTGCTTGCTGGAAGATGCTCAGATATAGAAACCGGATGCTTGCCAGTGCCTGTTTTTGACCTTGACTAACTTCAGTAAACACATGTCAGCCAACTTTGCCAAAGATGAGTCAATAAATATGAATTTAATTGTCTTGGTGGCCACATGTAACTGTTTTCTATCTCTGATATGACAAGCTGTATAAACAAATTAATCAGTTCTGTTTTTGTTTGTGCTGAGGTTTGTTCGAAATGAGCAAAGGATGGGTCCCAAGAGCCCAAGAGCACAGGGGGTCCAAAGACAGACTTTCTGCATGGCATGACTTTAACATTTCATGCTGGAGAGTCAAAGTATTTCATCAAAACTCTGTCTTAAAATGTACATCTTCACTTTTAAGATCACATCAAAGAAAGGCATCTAATTCAAATTCTTGCCCCTATTCGCTTATTGACAGGTGGCGCCAGGAAATGCAGCAAAATGCCAGCAAACGCAGAAAAGAAGAAACCTCTTAGTAAGTAAATATGTAAGCAATGCAAGTTTCAGATGTTTCACAAGGAAGGAAATACACTTAAGACATTTGTTAGACCTCAATGATGCAGTGTGTTTTGGTGAGTAATGCTGGATATAAACAGAAACTTTGTATGTTTACAAGAAAACTCTACAGGGCATCTTAAGTGGTCTCTTACATTTAACCCAATTTACAATACAAGACAAACATTTGAACACACCTTCTCATCCAGAGGTTTATTTTTATTATTTTCTGTATTGTAGATTAATACCAAATACATAAAAAACTATGAAATAACACATGGAATTATCTAGTAAGCAGAAAATTGTAAACAAAACAAAATCTGGTTTATGTTTCAGAGTCTTTAAAGTAGCCACTGTTTGCTGTGATAACAGCTTTACACACTGTTTATTGTGTATTGTGTATTTCTGACACAAGCCACATCAAGCTGCACAGAGCAGATCGAACCAGACAGGAAGTCAGACACAGGAACGGCATGAAGAGTCTGGTAAATTTTACTACATTAATTGAATAGAGTTATTAACTGTATACCAACACTACCTCTGCACAACACAACTGGTGCTCTCAAATGCATTAAGAAAGCAAGAAATTCCACTAATTATCTTTTGACATGGCACACCTGTTAGCTGAAAACCCATCCAGGTGAAAGCTTCATGAAGCGCTTCAGAGAATGACTATTTTTAAGAATCTGAAATACAAAATATATTTTGCTTTGTTTTTTGCTTTTAAATAAGATTGAATGTTCTTGTATGTGCTTCTTAGGGGGGGCTAAGTTCTCCAGCAGAAACCTTGTAGCTGTCCACATCCTTTGAGAGTTATCTCAAGGAGCAGAGCCCTTTTCAGCACAATGTGACAATGCAAATAATAATAATAATAATAATAATAATAATGAGATTGTCACCCCATTTCGTCAACTAATTCACCTTTATAAGCATTTCCTTTTAAGCCGTGCCTTGTATACAGTAAGTCTCCACATTTTTAGCCCTGAGGCCGGGAGATAGAGCCCTCTGAGAAGGGAAGCAGTGTGTTGATACGCCCAGGGGCAGTGGAAAAAAAGGCCTGTGTGAACTGTCAGCACCAGATAGACACAGGAGCAGCTAATCTGCTCCCAGGCCACCATTCTCGACCATGTGCCACTTGCACTCTCACTGACCGACTTCCTCCATATGCACACAGAAGGAGGTGGAGAGGGTCTGGGTGTACCCGCGGCTGGAAATCCTGAGTGTAGATACACATGCATGAGGAGATGATTACCAAACATCAGATGCAATTGAATTCTGGGAAACACACTTCCTGGCGAAGGACCCCCATTTGAAACACCACTTTGAATGCAGACTTAAGTGCGGTTTGCCTACAGATTGAAGACACAATGACATGAGAACACGAATGTATTATCTCATCCTGTACACTGGGGGAGGTGTTGACATGCAGTTGTGCTTTCATTAAATATACCATTTTCCAGACAATGGAAAATGGATCATTTAATCAGTGACTCCTGGCTGAATGAAAAGAGCAAATAAAGGATTGTTTGCTCAGTGACTAAGATTTGGAGATGATTGAAGATGGATCGCTACGAATGAGACCAAACCCCATGATATCATATCCTTTTACTGTAAATCTCCTCCATGAAACTTACTTCACGATTCATTAGTGCTGAACAGAGTCTGTCTTGTCATTAAGACTGTTTAAATCTTTTGATTGCTGTTGAGTGATCAATAATGAATCAGGCTTGATTTGGATGAGGAGGGAAGTTGTCATGACACTGAACAACATAATATCACGTGTGGGTATGCTTTAGGATGGTCTGTCAGTCAATTACAGTGTACGAAAGGTCGACAAGTCTAGAAACAGCATGATTTTGAGTGCACCTGTTGTCATTCCACTGGATGCACAATGTTTTTGCCTTTTATCTTGACAGGTGCTGTCCAAATATCATGCTAGACCCTTTGTGGCTGACACATTGACCTTATGGCTTCTGCTGCCCGCAAGGCGGTCCAGGAGCTGGTCTGCAGACAGATCAAAGCGGGAATCATGCCCCACCAACGGAGATAAATACACACTTCCTCTCTTCTCTTTCACACTGGTTTTTCCCACACTCCTCAAACCCCCATGCTGTAGCAAGGCCAGCTCAGAGGAAATGATAGACCACATCAAGAGGCTCAGTGTTGCTTTGACAGGAGTGCTCGCTCCAGCCTTCAGGAGAGAGGGAGACGCTCTTGCATTCATCACAGGGTTGCAAGTTATTTGTGTGTCTTTTGCAGGTGTTGGCAGTGGCAGCACAGCACGTCCAAACAAAAATGTTTTCATGCTCATTTTGAGCCATGCATGACCTACATTCACCATATTCACACCAGATGCTGTAAAGGAATGCCGTTAAACCTGTTTTGTCAATGTTTTCATACTGTAATCAACTATAATTTGGCCATCAATTGCTCTAATGGTGTCCCATTTATTATTCTGTTTGTGCTCTATATATCTACAGAACCTGCAAACTGAATCACTTCAGTCGACAAAGAATAGGGACAGAATGTGATCATTTGCTTATCTTTTTTGACATATACTCAACTGAAAATTGTACAAAGACAATATATTTAATGTTTTATCTCATCAGCTTCATTGATTTTTGTAAGTATCTGCTTATTCTGGTTCTGATGAAGCAACGCATTTCAAACAAGTTGGGACAGGAGCAACAAAAGACTGGGAAAGATGTGTAATGCTCCAAAAATACCTGTTTGAAACATTCCACAGGTAAACAGGTTCATTGGTAACAGGTGATAGTATCATGATTGGGTATGAAAGGGGCAAGCTCAACTTTTTTGGAATCCAGGTTGTAAACATGAAGTTGCTTTTATTTCAAAAGAAATGCTTGTTGGACTTTCTGTCTAAGAGTAAGGTGAGAAAACTGATACCACTCACATGTTTGTCCATTAAAAATGAAGCTACAGCCAAGAGATGGTTAGCGTAGTTCGGCACAAAGACTGGAAACAGCTAGCCAGTGCTAGAAAAAGATCCACCTAGCAGCATCCTTAAATTTCTCTAATTAACACACTACTTGGCATTACCTAGCCAAGAAATAGTCCAACGCATAACCCTACATATCGCCAACTCCTTTTTTCACATTGATTTTTCGGCAAATCAAACATATGACACACAACGTGTTAATTAAGTTCTAGACTTGTTCTCAGGTGTGGTTTTGAACATTAGACAGAGCCAGGCTAGATGTTTCCCCTTACTCCAAGTCTTAATGCTAAGCTAAGCTAAGCTAACCAGCTGTTAGCTGTAGCTTCATATTTAGCATACAGACATGAAAGTGGTGTGGATCTTCTCATCCAACTCCAAGCATGGAAGTAAGCGTAGTTCCTAAAATGTCAAATTATTGTGAGATTGCTGGAGACCTTGCTGGAAATATGAATCTTGGTTAACTGGTGCTAAACAAAAACCTCTGACAAACAAATAAAGATCAATTACCTCCTCCAAGGTCTCCAGTCATTTTATTACCTGTCCAACTGTCCATCACAAGCTACTGCACTGCAGACATGCCTCTGTCCTTGACGTCGAGAAACAGTAGCTCAGACACAAGTTGTTTTTCTGGTTTTGGCCTTGATACCTACCTGTTTCCTCAATCTGTGTCTAGCAACAAAAGCCCCTCTCATTTTGAGCAACTCATGGTGTAAATCAAGTGCACTTCAAGCCAATGTTTCTCTAACATGATCCTTCTGAGACATGTACTTGTCAGGGCAAAATATGGCAGCTGCAAGGAAAAACCTCTCTTCAAGCAATGAATTATGTTCGGGCATTCCCTGTACAGCGCCTGTTTATGTTTTCTTGGGGGGATATGCAAGGCCACCCAAAACAAAATTGTGTAATGTTATATTATTCCACTGCTTTACTACAAACAGGAGAAAACGCCAGATCCCCTTAATAGGGCTGTGCTGCTTTTCCAGTTTTCTGGTCTATTTTATGCTTCTCCTC
The DNA here is from genome assembly GCA_037975065.1 of Chaetodon trifasciatus. Taxonomy (NCBI): domain Eukaryota; kingdom Metazoa; phylum Chordata; class Actinopteri; order Chaetodontiformes; family Chaetodontidae; genus Chaetodon; species Chaetodon trifasciatus. Next base: position 9,609,900 of record JBBMOE010000012.1, on the reverse strand, counting down.
AGGAAATCCACCCATGCTCATAAGTTTCTCCACCTGTTTGGAAATATCTTTGAATCGTTTCTGGTCCCTGTGAAGGATCATAAGCAAGGCCCTTAATGAGCAAATAAAGTTTGGCAATGCTTTGCACCCAAAATTGGAGAGAATGAATCATTCTGCAGATTCATCTTCTGTAACATCTAATATTGTTTGTGATTCATGTCGACATGTCAAAAGGAACCAGTGGGAGAATGGGAGAACTGAGCCTTGATGTCCCGTAGCTGAGTCCAGCTCCATTAAATCTAACTGAACATTTAATATTTGTCCGCATAAAAAGTTCACTGCTTATGGCTGGAACAGATCTGACGAGAGTGAATGTGCTCTGTAATGACAAATACAATTTCTATAAACCTTTTGATACAATGTAGAATAAAATCCTCTGACAGGTTCAAGCATACATAGACCCCAAAACACAACATCATCATTTTGGACAAAAACTAATGTAAGTAATGTAATCTTGCTATAATTTTTTTGGGGGGAAACTTCATATAAGACAGTTGTCTCATGTAATTGTTTTGAAGTCTTTTGTGGCAAGTCTCAAGTCAGTTGAGACAAGTGTTAATCAAGTCTCAACGCCTATGAAAGCAAGCCTAGTCCAGTCAAATCTGAAGAGCTTGGGGGCAAGTTTAAATCAGGTCTCAAGTTCTCATCAAATTCAGTTTCACATTTTTCAGACCAATAAATGCTTACAAGAAAAATTCAACAAGTCCTCCAAATGAAACAACAAAATACATAATTGACCCGTGACCTTTAGAACCACACACAGAAGCGTTATCTGATCTGATGCCACTTTCAACAGGACATCATTTTTGTGTGCTTTCCAGATTCCTGCAAATCACTGGTGAAAAATACATTTGTTTTATGGTGTGACGACGCTATGGTTAAACTTGGTTTGGTTTAGGGAAAGATCATGGTTTGGGTAAAAAGAAATTCTTTGTTAAGGTTAAGGAAACATTATAATTTAGGTTCGAATGACTACTTCGTTAAGGTTATGAGACCCTCGTCGTCATGGTTACATTAATAAACATGTGGTTAAGGTCAGGGAACGATTGTGGTCATGCTTAAGAAAGCACACTGACTGTTGGTTGGAAATGGGAAATGAAAAGTGGTTTCATGTGTTCAAGTCTGACACTGATTCGTCCATCCGACCTCCTCACTTTGTTGATTTAGTCGCTCTATAATACGAACAGCTAGCATAATGCTGACATGTTTGCTAATAGGACAGTCCCAAAAAACACCGCATTTGAACATTTCTTTCGAACTTGTGTTCGCATTTTTGTTGAACTGAGATCTCTCAATCAGACAGGTCTAAAGTCAAATGCGTATTATGCAGCTAATTTCTGCCACTAGGGGTCGCTCAATCAAAAAATTACAAAAGTTTGATGACGTCATGAGGTAGCGTGGGATCATTGGAGTTGTTGGCTTCATTGTTGTACAGCCACCAATGTGGATGAAAATCTATCAGACGTGACTCAGGAATAAATGTCCATGGTTGAGATAACGTGTTAACGTTTTATTCACGTAAAATTTAGTCACGGTCACGGACTTCCCTCCTCACTCTCTGATGTATCACCTGGTGTTTGTCAGATATGACACACCATTACCTTGAATAAAATTAAGTATTTCTCTGGGTTTGAACATTGTTGGATGCATCTTGGATAATGTAAGTATAGAGCACAACAAGATAAACAGTATAACATAGGTCTAGTTGTTTTTAAATATTTCACAGTGGAGATGTTCCATATTCAAGTTGTGTGACTATGCAAGGCCTGCTTGTTGCAGTATTTATTTTTATACTGTTTCAGTCAAAACTTGAAACTTGAATGTTTTTGCATAAGTCTCAAGAAAGTCAAAACTCATAGTGGTCAAACCCAAGTCAAGTCTCAAGTCCACAGTTTTGCTAACACCTATTGTAATATTAACAAAAACTATGCTTGCATAGAGTCATAACATGATGAACAACATATAGGAGTACCTGATCTGTGGCTTCACCGAAATGCAGATAGGTCTAATTTATTTTGATTCCTGCAGAGTGCAAGAGAAGGCCTTTGATAAACCACTATGAACTGTACTTCTGCCAGCCAGGTTTAAACCATGGGAGCAGAGCGGCTGCCTCAGCTAAGAGGTGTGGAGGGATACCAGAATGTCTGGCCAATGAAAAACAGGTGGCTGGACAGAAGTAAACGAGTTGTAAGGACAAGTGTGAATTGCTGTTGGCAATATTTGAAGGACTTTAAGGCTGGGTGGGAGATGTCCACGGAGACAAGGTATTCAAGATAGGACCATGGCCTCCTTATAGATACATTATGTAAGACAGTGGAACAGGTCACATTGATGCTGACTGTTCAGCTTCTTCATCATTTTCTCTACTCATAGTCCACTTAACTAATGGGCCTAATGTCACTGTTCATAATCAAAGAGTACCCAGAACCCCAACCTCAGCTACTTCTGCTTCAACAGTCAGTGTCAAGGGAATGTCAGAGAAAAAAAAGTGGCAGGGCTTTTCAGCAATCTGTTTGTTTATTTTTCTTTTAGTTCCTTTGTGGCTCTTTTAAAGCCTTTGGCACAGGATGATTCCGCCTGGCAGGCCCCCTCCTCTCTACCACACACCTTCCCTCTTGCCATCCGTAATTACCACACTGTTCGAGTCCTAGCCTGTCCAAAAGCCACTGCAGGTCTGATTTTTTTTGGCTTGGCTCTTCTCTGACATGCCTGGGAAGGGCAAGGAAAGGAAATGGGTGGACCAGCCGCTCTCCGTTCCCCCAGAGCAGGCCTGGGAGAAGCCAGCCCAGTGTTTTTCGACTCGGCCAAGCTTGTAAGGGAGCACAGCCCATCTGGTTCTAATAAATCCTCCATGCGGCTTCGCAACTGGAATTGCCTGACCTGTTTGGGGACGTGATCACTGATACAGTCATTTTGCAAAACAACAGGGAAGAGCTTGAGAGCAGTTGTGAACGTCATCAGACTTGTGGTCCCTAAACATCTTTGTTCTCTGAGAGAAGGCAAAGCTCACACTAAGCAGACCTCCCCAAAAGCCTACAGGCCCAGGTGATGGATGTGTGGTGTAATGGTGACCATATTGTAAGTATGCATTCCTGCCAATGGTGGGCAGTGTGTCACTGTTTCTTGCTTCATGGCTCTTGGTAATTTATCAAACACAGACTAAGGGGTCATGGTCAGACCAACACTAATTTTTATAATGAGTCTTAAGTGCTCAATTAGCCAATTTGTAATTCCATTGCCATAACGCAAGTGTTAGGTCAAGGACATCTTATTGGCATGACCCTTGCAAAAAGTAAAAAGTATAAAAACACTTTCCTGCCACAACCATGTAAGATAAAATGTTCTAACTACAAAAACTCATACAATCTTTGATTTGTTTCACCTCAGCTTCTATTAAATTAGAACAGTAAATCTATTTTGCTGTGTGAATGAATGGTAGTATGGGCTCACCAACACAACACACTACGCCGTCTATAGCTTGCCAGATCATTAGGTCATGCAGCGCTATGTTGGTAATGTCTGCCTCCCGATCCCAGGCATATATTTATGACCTGTTGGCTACGAGAGTCCTGCTGACTCGCGCTTATGAGGTCAAAGCCATCAAAGTGACCTCACCATCAGAGACAACACAACATCTGTCCTCATCTTTCACACCTTCAGTGGCTGCGTTTCCTCAGACCTCCCTGCCTCTCCTCCTGCACTCACTTCCCTCTAATTAGAAACAGTTTGATTTAGCACTCTGAACATGGAAGATAAAATAACAGGAGTCAAGCCCATTAAGACTTAACGGGGAAAAATTTCCAGCGGCGTGTTTTACAGATCAGCGCAATGCATTTAAAGTAACACTCTACATTTAGCAGCAGAATCAGAAATGACTTAATTCACCATTCACATGCCATGAAAGCAGAATGAACAGTTGTTGTCTTCCAATATAAGCTTGTCCACTCTGTCGGCTCACATTTGACTGCCAAAGTTTGTGTGGAATGTGTAAGATTCAACAGTAGCGCCTATTTCCCATTTAAAAAACACATCTACTGTTTGAACAGTAGCAGCCTCTGTCCACATATTTGTCTTCTCAGGGGTGAAATGGCATCTCAAAAGCAAAGCATGTGATGCAGGTGTCAATCAGTTGTATATTAATAACATTAGCAACAATAATGATACAATATCCCACAGGTATTATCCTGTAATTAAAATGGGTAATAATAGGATTTGGGTGGGGGTTTAGGCCAGGAGACCACACATTGGGTAAGCTTGTATTGTACATGCTTAATCTGATTAAAACTTTAAATGTGATTATGAAAAAGAGTGACACAGACTTCACAGGAGTGTTGACATCCACCGGGTTTGTTCTTACAGTCCCTCCTGATAGGGCAGGGCTATTAATATTACTATAATTCTCCTCGCTGCAGCTTTAAGAGACATTTTTTGGAGGATTTACTCTGCAATATGGGCTGACAGAACGCTAGTGAGCCGCCGGTATGGATTTGCACATCTGGTACTGGATCATTTGGGTTCAGTAAAACACAGCAAAGCGTAATAGGACTTGCGCTTTGAGGCAAGGGAGTCCACCTAAATGATTCATCTGAGTCTGATGAGGACGGGCCTTTGTTATTGCTGATTTTGGGTGGTGAATCATACTGGGCTGGTGTTTGGTGTTACCTACACTAATTAATGTGACAAGGGCCTTTCCTGGCAGCTTTATCTGGTGGTAGACATGACCATTACGTCACTTGTGGAAGTCATGCAGCTCAGTGTCAAACACCCTCTGATCTGCAGGGACTTAAATTAGCTGAGAAATTAAGTTTTTTCCATCATACCACAATGGTATGACAGCTATGAGTGTAACGCTGTGATAAATTCAAAACAGCCAACAGCAGAACTTCACCCCACATTTTCCATGCATTTTTCTGTGAAGCGCGTGATATCGACCACCCCTTAAAGGAGACACCAATCAGCACAAGCTGACAGGCAATGAACAAAGCCTCTCATTCCTTCACTCTTCTCTGTTCATAATCTACGCATCCAGTTCTTTCATGTGGCCGGTTTTGTTCATTTTGTCTATTGCACCATTTGCCTTCGCAGCACGTCTGGGGAGAAAATTTGCCTTTTTTCTTCACTTTGTGTCCTGGAACTCTGCTACAATAAATTGTCTTAGCACAGTGGTAATAACAGAAACATCTGAGGGCCACATGGGATGCAACAGACTCCTTTTGCCTTTTAGACAAAGAAATTAGAATTCATTTCTGCCACAGGATAGCACAATATATTTAGGACAGAAGGCAGCCTCTTTCACTGGAGCACACCAATATATGTGGGGTTTTTTCCCTTTTTTTCCAGGAATGAAACCTTTATCTTGAGAGGGCGACATGAAAAGTATAACACCTGGTATGTATCAGTAAATTGAAGGGAGGAAAGGGAAAGCCATATGTCCACCTTCAGTCTTCAAAGCAGCCAGAATGTGTATCTAAGTGCATTCGAAGATTGAAACAATCCAAAAAGGAAATTTATCACTGAGCTGAAATTTCTGGGCTCTTAAGGATTTAGTTTCATAAACATTGCATGCTGAATGTTTTTCAGCTCAGACTGATGCCATTTGAGCTCAGGCATCTGCAACTGTCAGGATATTTTCTGTGTATTCACCAAAGCAATTCAAGAGTTTTTCTAACAGGATTAGTAATGCCATATTGATCATTTCTGTCTTTCCACACACTCACTCAAACAGACTCTCAGGCTTATAAATATCTGTTTTTTATCATTCAAAATGTTGGAGAAACAGTTATTATTATTTGAAATATGCTTATTCATTTTCTTGTTGCCAGATAAGTGAGAAGATTGATGCCACTGCCATCTGAGCTGTAAATATGAAGCTACAGCCAGCAACCAGTTATCTTAGCTTAGCATTAAGACTGGATGCAGCTACTCTGGCTATGTCCAAAGGTTTAAAAAAAAACCTACTAGCACATCTGAATGTCATAAATTAACAAGTTGTATCTTGTTTGTTTAATCCACACAAAGTACGGCGAAAAGTTTGGCCCTCATCACCAGAAATCCCCAAATCTGATCATCTCTCCAGTTGCCTTCTTCATGTAAATGACCCTTCTTTTTCTTCACCCTCGGGTGTTTGTATCCTTTTAATTTTTGTGCTTGTTGCATGATAGAAACATCTTCAACACGCCCACTCTCTTGCTCTGGATTCTCCTGCTCTTTTCACACATGGGCTCAATCGGACATTACCCAGGCTTTGTGCTCAGGAGCTGGAGGGAAAAGTCGGTTTAATGTCCATTCCAACTGATTCAGACGTTCGCCTTCTCACTTCTAACTCCTTCAGATAATGTCTTTGGAGTCTTATTGCCACCTTAGGGCTGTCAAGCAACAAACAAGACTCTAGGAAGTTCCATAAACTGACATTTTTACACTTGAGTGAGATACAAAATGTTAATTGGCTAGCTTTATAGAAGGTATGTTGAATTTTGTTGACATAGGACAGAGCCAGGCAAGCTTTCCCCCCACATCCAGCCTTTGTGCTAAGCTAAGCTAACCAGCTGCTGGCTATAGGTTCATATTTACATTGCCATACACAGATAAGAGTAATATCTAACTATCAGCAAGAAAGTGAATAAGCATATTTCCCAAAATGTCCAACTGCTTGCATAAAATTCAGATTGTTCTCATGAAATGTAATCATGTCACATTTGGGATAAGGGTTGGTGTCTTGATCTGGACTCCCCATTAGTAAAACAGGCCGGAACATAAAACTTCTCGTTGGCTATCCAGTTTCCTCCTCGTTGTCCACCAACTGCGACATGATGTTGATAGGATTTTTAATGGTCTTCCTGTGTCTCATAGTCTGCCTCCATGAATCATGCCCACCGCAGTCGGCTCTCCGGACAGTGAGGTGTCATTTCATAATAAATAACATGAGCGCCGGTGGGGGGGCGGATGATAAGTAGACAGAGAGAATCATCATTTACTCTGCTGGGGAAAACAAATACATATGGTAGTTAGATAAACTTCAAACAGGGGACAGACATCCTGAAACCAGAGGGCTGCTCTGCGTGTCTCTTCGGACCAGAGAGGAAAGAGAGATTTGGCTGTGTTTAGAGAGCAGAACTCCCTCCTGATAAGATATATTTAAGATGTCTAAACAGAGATAAAGGTTATTTGTTGTGTTTTGCTGCTTTGAATGATGCAGTTTTGTTTCGCAGCTTTTCAAAATCGCTGTAGCAGTTCAAATATTTATCATGCTGAATTTACAATCTTTTTCGGTTTTAAATATTTGTTTCCCCCCAATTTAGAGGGTTTGTTTAAGATATCTGTCTCATAAAAGATGTTTTCATGGGATTCAATTTGGTATAGTGTGGAAATAGAATTACCATGTTGTTACTGATGACATTTCTGTTGTTGCTAGTTGTAATATTTTTTATTAAATATGCCCTGCTGCCAGTTTACTAGGTACACCTTGCTAACTAATAAAACTAATGCAGTCTTACACAAGAGTCCTGCAATAACTCCTGTGGCACTGTCTCCATTATACTGGTGTTTTTGTTATTTAGCTTACCATCATTGATATAGGGTGGACAAAATAATAGAAACACCCTCCAACAACACCACACACTATAGCCACCAAAATGACCATACAGCTGAATCACCACCTCTATAAACAGCTTCAACTAAAACCAGTCAGTATTAGGAAGGTGTCTGACAGATGGAGATCATTCAGATTTGAGCTCAATTGCTGGACAAATTGGGAGCAAACAATGAGTCTGTAAACTTAGTCACCAGTTCAGTTCCCATGAATCTTGGTCATATGAAAGATTACATTATTGGTGTTGAGGTCTTGAGCAAATTATTGACTGTTGAGGGCATTGTATGCATTTCACCATAAGATATAGTATTTTCCCTTCAAAATGAGGGGAAAATTTGAAAATGTTTCCCTTGTTTTTGACCTCATCAGTCAGACGCCATGCACAGAACTAAACAAACAACTAATTGGTAAAACAAACACACAAACACGCTGATGGACAGGCCTCACACACTCCCTGTTCTGCTGTCTGTTCTGTGTTTTCACTTTATGTCATCTTTTACCTCCTGCTGCACCACCTTTGCCTCCTTAACTGGCTCAAGGTCCACCCTCACAGGGCTCGCAGCCTACATGTGTGGCACCCGTCAAGCTAACACCAACAGATAGCATCATTGCAATCCTGACAGAGACAGACAGTGAGCGATGGTTTCCCCTGTAGAATGTTTGGCCCACAGAGAATGGGAGAGCTTGACACACTGCAAAGGGAGTTTCCCACTGTTTTCTCCCACAGTGTGCATGTTTGTCTGCTACCTGCGCAGTCAAAACAAAACATAAATACACCTATTAGTGAAATTTAGGCTTTTCAGTGACCCACAAATATGGAAACATGGTGGAAAACAGCACGTCACAGAGCATGGGATACCCGCAGAGCCGCCATAGTAACATGATAAACATCATGCCTGCCATTAGACAGAATAAAGCAAATAAAGTGAGTCACTGATTCTCATTTTTCATTCCTCTATCCATCCTGCATCAGCAACATATACGCTAAAGAAAACACATAGGCCAAAAAGCACTGGGTGGGTTTGTGCTTCAGTTTCAACCTTGGCTTTGCTCTCATAAAAATTGGCGGGGGAAAATGTGAGCTGAGGACGGTCACGCCCAGTCAGCGTCAGGTGAGTCATGTTATGTGGCAGTTCAGGTTGCAGTCGGTCCAAACCGCCCGCGTCTTCTTGTGGCCAACGCAGGTCAAATGCTGGTTGAGGAGAGAAGGGGAAAAAACGAGGTAGACTTAATTCATGCTGGCCTGTGACAGGTGTGTTTTCATGTTTTTGTTTTTTCTAGTTTACCTAAATCCCTCTTTGCTGGACAGGGGGGCGAGTCCCTGGTGGCACTGCCAGATGACTGCATCTGTCACTGTGAGGCTTTCAAGGTCTCTTCACCCTTATTTTTTTGACAACCTGCTGAAATATTACTTTGAGAGAAACTTTGGTCAATTGAAATCATGTCCCATTACTCCTCTCATACCAGTGCACAATCAGTTTTGACTGTTCACCTCCAATCCAGTTTTCATAGACATGACTATGCAGAGTGTATGAAATGCTGACATGATCTGAAGACTAATGTTAACACTGTCATGTTTATGAGATCTAATGTTCAGCATGCATGTTGCTGAAGGAAAAGTCAAGGGAAGTTTTATGCTATTCTATTCAGCAGAGGAAATTTTTCACTGGATAGGTGAAGATCTTGGCCTGCTGGTGGCACTTGAGGAAAAGTCGGAGGATCAGCAAAGTCTGTGAGCTTCATCCTCTGGAGAACATGAAGATTTGTACGAATTGTTTTAACAATCCATGCAATTGTTGTTGAGATATTTCAGTCTGGACCAAAGTGGAGGACCAACCTACCTACCAACCTCATAACTGCCGACCCTGGAGCCATGCTGCTCAGCTAAAAACATTGATTACAATAAATAGTTTCCCTGTAAGTAAGCTCTGATTGGCTTTCAGCAGTGCGAAAACTTGAGTGTGTGTGAATTTCCCACAACTATTAGTGTAGGAAATATGTAATGTCTTCCACTAAGCAGTGTCCAATTAGACAAGAATTTTCATGCAGATTATCAAGTGCTGCTGCTTAAAACCAGGCGACGACCATGAGAGGAGAAACTGGTATGAGAAGAATTGTGTGTCGGGGGGGGTTCCATCCATGTGTTTTTATTTTAAGAGAAATTTATAAAAGTCTTTGTTTTAGAATCCAGGGGTTGACCAGGGGCTGTGCCTCCCCCGTTCTCACCCTCTCCAATCACGTTTAAGCCTTTAATCAAACGGACATCTGGATTGCATTGAGTGTTGTTGAGAGAGAGGCCTGATTGCTGTTAAGCAGACCACGCGATGATGTCACTTTTCATTAATAATGATGCTGCCCATAGCAGTCGCATTTATCTTCCTGTCTAACAATGCAGGGCCCACAGGCTGAGGACACGACAGTGACCGTGGACGCTCGACCGACCAGCTGAGAAAACAAGCGGACGCTGCGTGACAGCTCCACGGTGTGATTGACTGAAGAGGCACAACAGTGAAACCAGGAGAGACCTAAGTGACCACTAACAGCACGAAGATAGAGTCACTGTTCGTAAGTCACATGACGTAGCTAACAACTGTATCACCAGGATGATGGTAAATGGGGAGGAAAATGTAACTGCAGTCTGTTTCAGCTAAAAGAGCTATAATTCTTCACATTGTCTCAAACTCTCACCATATTTTCATCCTCTCAGCCCTACTTGTGCCGTGCATGGGGCTTTCAGCAGCAATTTCAGTGTTTTCACCAAAAGAAGGCCCTTCCACTGATATCATCTGGGTTGTTGTGGTGAATTCTTTAATGATTTTCTTTGGAACCAATAATTGCACAATTCATTGACAGCAGAGTGTATTATGAAACAATTGGGAAATAAAGTGAAAATCAGTAAGATGCTTGTTTTTCTTGAATCTGGAGACACATTTTGGTTATTACTTCTGTGTTTGTTACATTTTAGAGTTCACATCACAAGAGCGTTGCCAGAGCTTTGATGTGACTACAAGTAATCAAATCCAGAGCTGATTTATGGTGGCATTTAGGAAAAGGAAAAGATGTACGCAGGTGACGTGCATTCCTCAAAATGAGCGATGCTACAAGTGTGGAATCAAAGTTCATGTGCACACAAACTGGATGACCCAGCAAAAGTTCACTCCCGACACACAACTACTCTGTGAACTCTCTGAGCCTTTTCTCTGCACTCAAGTTTCATTTAGTTTTGACAGTCAGGGGTGGGCTCAATTTTAGGCCATTGTGTCCATAAATTTAATCTGTTACTGTTAAGTCTACGCCCTTTTCCAAAACTGTGTTATGACTGGCTTATATGCTGTGCAGCAGCGTCAATGCAGATTAAAGCAAAATGAAGAAGAAGGGGGTAGAAATACTCCTTTTTCTCTACTATAAAAAGTTGCGCTACGGCAGAGGAATAGCCGGTCGCAAATGCACAATGTCTTGCTTTTTTAATTGATTTTCAAATGCAGTTATTCATATGAAGTAGAGTGAAGTAAATAACCTGCAGATAAACCCTCTGATAAAATAAAATCAGCTCATTTGCGGTGATGTGTGGCAGCACCTGTTGCCCTGCCAGCCTCCCTTCAGAAAGCAGAACAATAATGAAAATGTTCTGTCGCCCACTTATTTCTGTCAGGAGATACTTACTGAGGGTCAATGAAAAAAACATTACACTTTGGAAAGTCTGCAGTCCAGCTGATATGCATTTCTGTAAGATGTGGGAGAAAGCTCATGCACACAAGGGCCGTATTTCTTGCCAGCAGGAAAACATAATCACGATGTGCTAATCATATATTAGAGCATGTTTAATTATTTTTTACCATTTTTACAGCCGGATCAGAAACAGTTGCCAGTCACCCTGCTAACAACACTGCCTTGAAAACTGACTGACCGTGATGACTTGGCGAGCGATGATAGATCACAAACACATTGTAGAGTTTTGTGAGGCGGCTACATTTGGAAGATGCCAAGCCCTTCAACTGATGTTTTCTTACACGTTTCACTTCGACCACAACACATAAGTGAATATGGAGGAAAGAAAGAAGTTTGGAGTTTTAAAGGGGAGCAGATGTACAAACTGTTTACTGAAAGTCTGGCCTTGGAATTAGAAATCTGAGAAATTGTAGGGACATTTCGGTTTGCTTCATGTCCAGGTGAAAGTTAAATACTTTACATGGCCTCCTTGTAAACCAGATTAGATATTAGGAGAGTTCTAACAAGTTTCCAAGATACAAATATTTCTACAATAAGCAATAGATGGCAAAATTAGAGTGGAGGGATTCGACTTTCACTGCCACTGTGTCTCCTTTTATTTGAGATGAAGGTGGACTTGGAGCCTCTCTGTCATGAGCAACATAAAAATCATTCACTTCATATGTTTGAGTTCACTGTTTGTGTTTTGAAATGCAGTACACCATTTGTGAACCATCTGAAGGTTCAGATAAAAGCAGTGGTGGAATGTAACTGAGCACATTTATTCAAGTACTTAAGTTTGAGGCACTTGTTCTTTACTTCTTTTCATTTCATGCCTGTTTTGCTTCGACTCCACCACTTTTCAGTATTAATCCATAATGAAAATAATCATTAGTTTCACTCCTTTACAAAATAGTTCAAAATTAGCTTCACTTCAACCAATTACAACACTACATTTCGGCTTTAATACCAATGCGTGGGTGACATTAATCCAATTATATAATAAATAAAAGTTGAACAGTTACTGTCACACATTTTCCTGCACTGAGTACTTTTACTTTAATACTTTAAAAACATTTGTCTGACTATAATTAAATACTTATATTTGCAATGTGGGATTTTTAATTGTAAAACAATAGTTTTACATGATGGTATCAGTACTTTTACTCAAGAAAAGGATCTAAATACTTCCTCCACCACTGGACAAAGGGAAAGAGATCACACACATAGGTTTAATGAAGAAATTAACAAAATCAAATTAGCAAAAAAAATCCCCACGAATTGTACATACATATAATGTGTAAGTTGTAGCTCCTGTTGTGCATTCAAAAGACAGAACCAGACCAAGGAGTCAATAAAGGATCAGAGCAAGAGAAAGTGGAGGCCACCAGGTCGGCGGCCCAGGTGAGCCTCATCTCACTAACGAGCCACCACTGGTCTGCAGGCTCACTTCCTGCCAGGAGGAAAGAGCATGAAACAGAGAAAACCGAGCCAAACCAGGTCGGATATACCACCGACACAAGTTTATGAGCAACCTGTCGACTTGCTTCCACCTATAGCTAAAATCTGTGCACTCTCTCACATGTTCTCAAAACTACTGTCCTTCAATATCACCAGATGATTCACCTCAATACACGTTTTTCTTAGGTTTTCTGCGCATCTCGGTACAACACAGTGGAAGAAATGTGTTCTGAAAAAAGAGCTTACTGGTAACATGCATTCAAAATGCATTATTTTGACCATGTTCACCTCTAGTCTGCACTCCATTGGATGAAATTAGCTAAAATTAAAGTGAAATTAGCTTTATGTAATTGTTTTTAAAGAATTCCTGCATTTTATTGGCTATGTGCAGTCATGTAGAAGCAATGTTGTTCATGTTTCACAATTTCTTTTGTGAAAATTATATTTTTTCCTATTATCATACCATTTTTCACCATTAATTTCATTATTATTTTTTACATATGAAAAATACAGCTACATTGTCTCACCAACATAAAAAATGTTTACAGCTGGACGAAGAATAAAGTTCTTTTTCAGAGTACAGCACATATTTAAGTGTAACAATATGTCCTATTGTATTTCAGTTTGTCTGAATAACTGTAGAGTGTAATTGAAAACAGCAGGAGGCTTCATGTTGGGTGCTTTTAATTTGACTTCGGCTGATTGCTAACAGTGGAAAAACTTAATCTTCACTAAATTAAATATTTCAAATGTTTTTATTGTTGAAAAACAGTTCTCGGAACAAGTGACGGTGTAAAGCACTAATTCTCAATGTAATAAAGGAAGCCTCAGCACTTGTGTTGTTAAATGGCCACATCCAAAGACACAACACATGTTAAATGCCATGTTTTTTTTAAAGTGATGAGAAGCTTTTTAGGTATTTAATATATTTAAAGACCGGAAGGTGTGATTCATGAATATTTTGCATGTAAATTTCACATCAATAGAAAGCGCAGAAGTCTTATATCTGAACATCTTTTCAACATTTTTAATACATTTCTCTGCCATCTGCTTTTGATAGTCATTAAGTTCTGTTTCCACTCTAAATTATGTCCTGCTGTTTTGTTCCGTCTGTTGTGAGACTTGAAAGTTATGTAAATGAAAATTCAAAAGGATCGTTTTATTTAAAAAATGTGAATCTGCAGCTGGGATGTTCCTTTGTAATTCTGACATAAAACACTTGGGTAGATACAAAGCCAGATTTATTTATTTTTTATGTGTGTTTCATTTCCACATACAAAATTCCTGTTTTATGTTATTTATGCCAAAGCCAAAATAATTGGAGTGACTGACATCTTTCTAAACCCACTTGCTGGTGAACAATGAAGCTTCAACTCTTCAAAGGTTCAACAGAGCATGGAGTATGTCCAGACTGTCTTGGGGTACAAACAAGAACGTCCTGCTTCAAAGTTTGCACGAACATTAATGAGGGAATAGTTTTAAAAAGTGTTTTGCTGATTATGTTGCTTATCCAAATGAGGAGTGGGACCTTTCAGAAGAGGAAGCCATTTATCTGCGCAGGGACAGCAGAGCTGGTCTGGAGAGCCTCACTGTGCTTCTCTTATCACGAAAAAGTTGTGGAGATTCAGTGCATAATGGCACCCATTTGATCTCAATGGGGTGACTGTCTACTGTCAACTGCTGACCCTATCAGTTTTATATATCCAGAGTATTTCACCATTCCACCAATGTGATAAATTGGACAGTTATTGTTTTGCAATATGCACACATGGGCCGAGCTGTGAAAACGACTGGCAGATTCAAGCTGGAGGAGTCACTTGGCTCGCTGTCGAGAACTTGTCAATAATAGCGTGAAAGGTTTTCACCCCATGACTAGCGGAGAATATTTCCATGAAATATTCTCCAGATTCAGAATAATAAACAGCGTGCCTGCTCTGTCCCCGAGCAACAGCAAGCTATGATCATACACAGGCTTTCTGTCAGTGCAGAAATCATCATTACCACAACTGTGCTTCTAAAAAAAGATGAAAGACGGCATCTGGAGCGGCGAGGTGGCCTTTTGCAGGTCTGTTGCACCGTTGCGTGCTATCTGCTCCATCTTCTAAAACCTCAAGGTGAAGAGGATGAACAAAAACACATGTGACCTGGCAGTGATTTCACACTGCGGAGCCGGGTCAGGTCAGTCTCCATCTTCCTTTGTTTCAGGATGGTTCTTTGAACCCAGGGGCCAGAAGCCTGCTAACTCCATCATAAACACAACATGAATCTTTCAAGCCATTCTGGTATGCGGCCAGAATATTTCACTCGCTAATACGCTCAGATTTGTAATGTTAGAAGATGTTACAATAACCCACAGCGCTGTAAATCAGCTCACCTGTACCACAAAAATGTGTGGATCGTTCAGAATACAGAAAAATAAGTGCATAAAAATGACAGATGTGCATGCTTTAGCCCATTTACTACCGTTACTGTATATATATCATGTCACAGCCAACCATTTCACAAACCCTGCTGCCACACAAGTTTTCAGTGTGTTTTCGTACTTTTCAACCAGCCATTAGCTTCTATTAATTTCTTTCTTCTTGCTGATACAATTAACAGAAAGTAAACACTACTGTAGTAAATTCTCCAACATGGCTCACCTCCCACCTAACCTGCATGCCACATGAGTGCCTGACCATGCATGTTTTAACTCTGACACAAGGATGTTCCTGTCTGCTTTTCATGAGTGCGTTCTGTTTTCTTTGGTCTGGGGGGAACAGGTCTGACTCAGTCGTAGTCGTGGGACTGGATTCTGCAAAGTCCTCCAGGGAGGCTGGTGGTGATATTAGCCATTTGGCTGGAAGCCTCTTTGGTCCATGGAGAGTCTGCTTGTCTCTTGATGTGCGTATTTCAGATTTTATGATGCATAAAAAAGGTAAAATCCTCTTCTTATAATAACAAATTGCAAGTGGAGCATTTTTGCCACAAATTACTGTTCTTATATCCCTGTTACCATTTTTATATCTTATAGATATCTGAAAAAATATGTAAAAGCTTTCTGAACCTTTTGAGAGGAAAGTTTTGAAGTCCCACTAAGTGGCAGCTTTGTCCTTCAAAATTCCTTACTGACTTAAACATTTCAGACAATTAAAACTAATATGATCCATAGTGTCCACTTGGCCAACAAGTCCTCCATATTAAATGACGAAATACGTTGTTTTTCCTTGCGCTGTAGAGTGATAGATCTAGAGAAGTGATATCTGATCTACTGATGAACCAGCAGGATGAGATCAAATGCCTTTGCCTTCAAAACCATTAGAAATCACTGCTGAAAAATAAATCACTTTTAAGATGGAACAACTCAAAGGTTATGGTTCGGTAAGATGTTCACAGAAATGCCTTACTGGGGATTAGAGTTTGTGTTAAAATAAGGTTGGGGAAACATGACGGTTTGGACTGAAATGACTTCTTCGTTAAGGTCAGGGAATGTTTGTCGTTAGGTTGCAGTAACAAACACATGGCCAAGGTTAGGGAACAATAGTGGTCATGTTTACAAAAACCTGATGTTGATTATTGGTCAGTAAGAAATGCGAAACAAACAGCTGTCGGCCATGTTGAAGTCTAATGTTTTTTATCCATCTATCCACCCCAATGTCCTCCATGCAAAAACTACTGTCTTTGTGTGACATCACCTGAACTCCACCTGTGTGTTTCATAATTACTACGGCCCCTTGATGTCTATGCCACTTACATTTAATGTTGTTTTGGGGCTCTTGCTGAAACAACTGATTGTCGTTCTTGGGATTACAGTCCCCATGTGGTTGCAGACATCAGTTTCCACTTCAATGCTTTCCACTGAGGAGTGATGAATTCAGTTTGCTCTTGTCTTCCGGTGCAATCCACCGTTGCTTTCCATTTGTCCTGCACATTCAGCCTTCTTCTGGGATGATTCTGAGGTGGACCTGATGTTTGGTCTGTAGCTGTCTATTCTGAAAGAGCAACCACAACAAAGTTTTTCCTGAAGGCGTCCAGCTTTGTTTTTTGACTGTTACTGGTGTTTTTGACTGGTACTGGTCAACTCAAGTGTGACCTCATTTCCAGCTCCAACTTCCGAGGTGCTGGAGCACACAATTGCTTTCTACCTTAACAGGTGCAACTAATAGGAGAGTCAGGGAGATGTCATTCAAATAGTCTGTACACACCCACAGAGTCCTGAGAAGTGGTCCAATCAGCTAAAAGTGAACACACCTGTGTGGTAGGACCATGCGGGTGTAGGAGCTTTGCATTGTGGCTGCAGACATGCACCTATAGTCTTGATTTTACAAAAAACTAAATGCCCCTCTTTGCCATTCACAAGCGATTTTTGAACATTTTTCAAAATCAACTGACTGATGTAGTAGCAGTGTCCCGGCTTCATTCTGTTTTGAACTTCTACAAATTGTTTCAACTATAAAATATCTAAATAAATACTGTGTGTTCAAAGCTTTAGGTTTCATCTTCCATTTACATCTTTTTTGCAATGGGGATTCAGTTCATTACGTTATGGAAAAGAGCAAAGCTGCTAATCTTCAATGGAGCAGCAGGAAAGTACCAATGTTTGCCATTTTCAGTTAAAAAAATAACCTTAATGTGTTTGGGGAAAAGGGTGATTTGAGACTTCATATCTCTATTGCTGTCCTTCTACATCTCTATTACTTGCTTTCGTCCACTGTATGTAATTGTGTTATCTCTGTCGAGCCCTTCCCTTCCCAGCTGGTTGGCAGAGGCGAGCTTGTAATTGTTTGATGAAAGGCATCCAATTAAGAGGAAACATGTAGGTCCTGATGTGAACGTTTGCGTCCTGGCGACGCTGGTGGTCACGGAGGCCCGCCGCATAGCAGGCTCTCATAGTGTGGGAATTTGCCATAACCCTTTGAGACATGTCCGTGGCTCAGTATTAATTCCTTTAGTCATTAATGGCCTTTGCACAAAGTCTTTCGTATATTGTTTTAATAGGGGAGCAGTGCTGACGTAAGAAGGGAGCAGTGTTCTGACTGCTCAAAAGGGAGTGGAGACCAAAAGGTTTCCATTGTCTCAAATGAAGTTGGCAGTGAGAGTGGTTTACTTGGATTCTCCCTGCATGGTGTAATTTGTGAGTATTATATTGATAACCTGCATTCAGCTTCACTCAAGTGTTCGTCTGTACTCTGCTGTAATAAGAAATGATGCCATATGTAACTGAGGCCAAGGGGAATAAGATTTCAGCCAGACGTTTATGTGAATCACCGACTGTGTTGCATGTGAAGTGTACATTTGCGTGACTTGTTGTTTATTGCCCACATTCAGCTTCGTGACTGTCTTCCATATTTATGCCAAGTCTGAGGCCACGTTCCTAAATCTCTCCAGTTTGTTGGTAGAGAAAGTGGCTTGTTTTCCTCACTGGATAATTCTGGCCCATCTCACATCCACCATACACAATGTCCTGGGACACATACCTTATGTTATATAAATACAGTTCTTTCCCAGTGTATGGCATAGAGGGTTAGAAATCTTACCCAGTAGTTTTGATTTCGGCCAGATTTTGGATTCTTCCTTTGTAACATTGTCCTTTTTCATTCTTTTACATTCTCATTTTCAGGGTTTTTGGAATTTTTTACACCTGTCCAACATTTGGGAGCACAGCAACTAAACCAAGATCAGGCACTCGATGCTGCCACAAATCATAAACATAATCCCATGTAGACAAATTCATAAAGACAGCAGTCACCTCAGTGCCTGATGGGTAGCCTGTTTATCATTTTATGTTGGAACTGTATAATGTTCTCCTTTTTGGTATAGGCTACATAAATTCAAAACTTGTTTGTGGACAAGTTAAGAAAGGTGATGCACTAGAAGCTCAGAATTGGGGTCAAAATCCGATCTGAAGTGCTGACATATTTCTGTAAGAAATGAATAAATACTATATTTAGTATTTAGATTTTTCAGTTAATGGGCCAGTGTGTAGGATTTAGTGGCATCTAGTAATGAGTTTACAGATCGCAACCACCTGAACACCCCTCGCCTCACCCTCTCCTAAATTCACTGTTAAAGATGTGAAAAAGAAAGTGCAGTCTGGAGTTAGACTTTGATTTGTCCATTCTAGGCTACTGTAGAAACATGGTGGTGCAACATGGCCGACTCTGTGGAAGAGGACCTGCTGCCTCTGTAGATATAAAGAGCTCATTCTTAGATTGAACAACAAAACTTATTTTCAGGTGATCTATCAGCCAATAGATCCTCTAAATCCTACACAATGGACCTTTTAAAGTTATTAAATCACATTTCCAAAATCTGGGTTTGTCAAAGGAGAAGTTACTGTGAATCCACATGTGCCACTGAGATCCTCATTCAAATCTGTCACATTACTGCTAGACAGCAAAACAAGTAAAAGAGAATGAAGGAGATGAAACGAGTAGAAGAGCAGCTTTAACTGAATGAAAAGGGACCAATATTACATTTATCCATCACTTTGGTTGGCTGATGAAAATGCTTAAAAGTTACTGGCGGTAAACCTGTTTAGTCCACTGTGTTCTCACTGTTTGTCACTCTGTTATGGATACTCCACACGAAAAGTTTTACATTCATATTGCATCCTACACATGATAGGTTTTTTTCTAATCTTTTGAAATAAGTGAGGAGAATGTGGTTGGAGTTCTTGTTCCGATGTCTAGGCCTCGCTTGCAGTCTTGTGGATCCACATGTTGTGTTTGGCACACTGGCTGAGCACGTAAATGTGTTTGGCAGATCCATAGCGTAGTTTGTGTGGCTCATTCACAAGTGTTACATGTTAGGCTTGAAGAGGCGAACTCAGCTGGTTTACAATTTGTCAAAGGTGCCCCTGCCAATAGGTCCTTTTAATTTTATGGCAGTGCCAATCAAATTTACAGGAGGGACCTCTGAACACTTCTGCAAACTTAAAAGGGTCAGGCCTTAAAAATGCAGGGTCTTAAAATCTGATGACACGTATATCTTTCCTAAGAGGATTCTACTATTTGCTTCACTGAGTGCTGTCAAGGGAGGAAGTGTGGCCACATGCCAAAAACAATACCTTAATTATCTCTATTGCTTGTTAATGTTTGGGGTTTTTTCCTTTTTTTTTGCAGTGACGGAAAGCATCTGCAATCTAAGTAACTTCAAAACAATGGACTTGAAAGTGGAGTGCACAAATACTATCTGCTAATGCTGCCATTGTGAGCATGTTATATGCTGAATGATGGTGTGTGTTCTCCAAAGATGTATCCTGTGCATCCAATAGTGTACAGTATGTTGTACATTTTGTATGAGTAAGTATAACAGATATGGAAGTGTTGGAAGAGACCATACATCAGTGTTGTGCATTACTCAGTCCATTTAATTTTGTGTGATGAAAGTATGTATTGGTACATCTTTTATGCTGACTAATCTAAATATCCATGAGCGAACGTACATACACAGATGCATTTGTCTGCAATTTCAGCTGCAGATAACAATTTACATATTTTCAAAAATCAAGTCAAAACCGCGTGTCTTTTTAATTCTTAGTTACGCCTCCGTCTCATTGCAGGCTGCTGAGAAATGTGGGTAGTTAATGACTCCAAGGGACACATCAGGTTTGTCCTTTTCCAAAGCTGGGCTGCTTTCTGACTTTTGGAGCTGAGGGAGTACAGCTTACATCAGCAGATGATTGTTAAGAGCATCAGCGTGGTTCAGACCACAGTGTCTCTAAGACTGGGAGGAGGTGTTCAGACAGCAACAATTACAGTCCCATCAGAAGAGTGATCATCATTTCAGTGCCACTTTTATATACTTTCCCACGGCCTGTCCCCTGCCCACTGGGACAGCCGATGCTATCTGCTAGCAAGTGTTTATACTTAAAATGTCAAAAGAAAAACATCAAGAAAAAAGAAATCATGTAGACCTCATGAAGTAAAATATATGTGACAGCATTATACTGAGGCTGTCATATGTCATCTGTAAAATATCAGGTGATTCTTTGGGGTTTGCATATTTATAGGAGAAAGTTAGACACCACACAAGTCCATATTATCTACAAACTGATACAAGTGGAGCTAATCCAAACACTGACCCACCCTGTGATTGAATATAATTACAGATGGCCTTCCCGACATCTCATTCACCAAAGTGGCTTTTGCTTCAGATTTGAACTAAATAATATTAGAAAAGAAGTTTGAAAAGTTATCATTTGTCCATTTCATCTGAGCTACTGGAGCTGCTTGTATTATTATTTTTTTCTTTTAGGGATTACAGTTTTGTTCGTCAACCCAGACTGACCACAATTTCGAGGTAAGGTTGGGTTCAGCTCAGATCAAGAGGTCACATCCTTCAGTATTTGTCAAGTTGATATACTGCTGGCAGCATAATTGAAAGGCAGGAGGCTGTCGGGCTGGCGGCAAAAGCACTTTACAGAGTGTTGTTTTCTTTGGGCGCATGGTGAATCTCAAACTGCATATTTTTCTTTTTCCTGTATGGATTTCACATTTGCATGGAAAAATCTTTCTTGTGTGTTTGGATTTCCATTGTGTGGACAACATAAAGGGCTCTGGGATGGGATGTGGGAAAAGGGAGTGTGCAGTTTGCCTAAGTGCATGTTTTTATGTCTATTTGACAGCCTTGGTCAGTGGCTGATGTCAGAACATACACAAAGTTAACGGCCATCCTCTTTCCTACTCTTAAATTCACTGAGGGAAACCAATGAGAGGCAGCTACTGCAGATATCCCACAATATAAAAATGTGGACCACTTCCAATACATACAATGTTCAATCATTATGCTAAGCCTGGAGCACTTTAAACAACCGAAAAATTAAACATTTGTGGTTGCAATGATATGAAATGACTTGAGAGCTTAAAATTGATCAAGAATCTCAGTTATGTGGACTGTAAACGTGCTTTCCCCTTTAATTTGAAAATAAGGGCTGATTTTCATATTTCAGTGGTTCCCTAAACACTATTTTGAAAGGAAGTATCTCAGTCATATGATTTGTCCTGACAAATTGTGGTCATGGACCAATTGGCCAAACAATCACTATATAACTTTCACAGAAGTGATTTTTTATTATTTTTTTTTTAACTGGAAATGGATGTCTGCTCAACATGTATCCGATTTTATCCTCAGTGCTAATTATTTGTATAAAGCTCAGATTTTCCCATGCCTGTTTTTTGGTCTGCTGCAGCAGACGCTGAAACGAATGTGGATGTTGGCATTAGTTGAAAATGAAATCAATAAATCTTTTTTTTTTTTTTTTCACGTGCACATCTGTCTTCCTCAGTCATCTCTGTGTCTGGGCTTGAAGAAAGTTTGCTGTGGCTGACCCTCACGGAAGAAAGAGCTTCAGCCGAGCATGAAAAGTACCTGAGCGCTTTGTCACCTCATCAAGTCTGCATCATGACCTTAGTTAAGGCCTTTCACAAATGCAGGGTGTTGTTTCCAGATTACACTTCCGAAAAAGCTGGCGCACTTACTTTCCCCATTCTTCTCTGGGTTCCCCTCTTTATATTGCTTTTTCCTTTTTTCATTGTTGCACAAATGTCCTGAGTATGAGGTGTTTAATAAGTGTCCACGTTTCCTCTGCAAGAGGAAATAATAAATCCCAAGCCACTATTTCAATAAACAAAATGTACTACTATCCCTCAGCAGCTAATGAGAGAAAAGTGTGTTTGGCACATGCACGTAACAATGATATGCCAGGTGCTGCTATTCTGTTATTGAGCCTGTCTGGCAAAGACGGTTTCTTGGCGTAAACCAAGGCGGTCATAATTTTGCTTGACACTTAGCAACTGAGTGTGAGGTTGTTTTTTTCGGGGTTATAATAGGAACTGACCTTGTGGTCATAAGTATGGAGTCATTGACTAAATATTGGAGCATGAGGTAAAGAAATGTCGAGCTTGAAGTGAACGTCATCAGTCCAATTGTTCCTGCTCATCTCTATACACCATTACTCAGATATGTGTAGCTACCTGCAGCCAGATTTGCAGGCCTGGATCAAGGTAAAAGTCAACCCTGACGACATCAAAAGTTTGAGGCTGTTGGCATGAAGGGTTGAAATACCTTTCACATCCCTGTGACTGATGTCACCTCCACGGGCTAAATAAAGCCATCCTGGGTCTTGTTACACATGCAAGTTATCTGAGTGATTAAACTTTATGCCGTCCACAAAAGTGAGATGGACTACAGTAGACAGTTTTCAGTACAGATATCACAACAGATGAACTTGTCATTACTTAATCGCATGTGCTGAATTTGCAGTGCTGCACCAAGAAAGCAGCAATACCACACTGTTAAAATACTCCATTACTGTGCAAATAAAAGCATTCATAATTAAGTAAAAGTACAAAAATATTAGCATCAAAAGGTATTTAAATTTTCAAAAGTAATTATAATGCAAAATGACCTCGTCATGGTGTTATGTTATCAAATTATACTATCATCATTGGATTATTCTTATTTTTTACCACAGAAGCAGCATTTCAATATTGTAGCTAATTTAGTGAAGTACGACTAAAGTAGCATTAAATGGAAGCACAGTGTAGTGTGTAGTAACTTTCTGCCACTGTGAATATTCTTAAACCATTTAATCACAAAATCTGAGTCACGAGAAATCGACAAATTCAAAACTCAGTGACCCCAGTTTTCTTTGTTGATGCCCCTCTTCACCAGGAGGTCAATGTGCAGAGTCAGCAACAGAGGATTAAGTGTCATCCTCAAGGACTCTGCAGCAGGGTGGATGTTTGCCAAAACCAGGGCCTGAACCAGGCCTCTCCAGTTAAAGGACAGCTGTCTCCCTCCTAACCGCAGTAACTCTGGCAGCAGCAGTATCACCGCCAACATGGGATGGAAAGAGAATCCCTGACCCAAGTGCAAAAGACAATAGAAAATATGACATGGGAACGTCTCAGCTCTCTGGTTCTCCAACACTGAACACCACGAGTCAGACCAGTCAGGGGATCCCCAGTTCCAACCTGGGAGCCGTCGCTTTGTCGGGGGAACTGCCCCTCATCCTGTTTTTTCTTCCTGTCCTCCGGGTGACCACGACCAGGGATCCCCACGCGTCTTGAAAGTGGAAAACCATGGTCCTGTGTCATTTGTCTGGACAGTGACTGACAGTCTCTCAGCATACTCCAAAGCTGAGAGGGAAAAGGACTTTCCATGAGGGTAAGCAGACATGGGAAGCTCTGTTACAAGTCGGAACCAAACTGGAGAGATGTAGTCACTTTAGCTCACTTGTGAGATGCTGACTCCTTTAAAACATCTCAGTCGTAGGAAAATTACAATGAACGGACCTCACGAATCAATCACTTAATCACTTAATGACATATTAAAGTTACGAGAGCCCTGGCTCGTTTGCAGGTCTTTTTAATATTGATGAGATTTGGACGGCCTCTCCTCAAAGGTGTTAAATGAATAAAAGTGAAAAATGAGAGGGAAGACCCAACCCTGCCTGTGTTCACACCTGTGGGAATTACTATCAGATTGTCTGTTTCAGAAAGTAAACAGCAACCTATGATTCCAACAACGGAAAGGGGTTTTTTTTGGGCGATCCATTTTCAGCATACTGAGACCTTTAGTGTCATCTCCTGAGTGAATCTTGTTGATAGAAAATACAGCTTTCTGACTCACTGGTATGTCTTTATGTTTTTCTGTCACCTATCTGACTAATCTCCATCTGGGTCCTGTACTCAGGATTTGACTTTGTTATTCGGAAAGTCTTCCATTCCTCCAATCTCTTCATCATCTATTTGCATTGGACTCCACTGCTGTCTGTAGATATTGGCTTAATATAAACATAGCTTTCATCGTACCAGGGGGTCAGTTCAATGGTCAGGTCACAGGGGTGGACACAAACATCCCACCCCCTCAAACCTAATTCTCCTGCCGCTTTCTCTTCCAAGACCCATACAAATCCAACACCCAGCAGCCTCCCACAGTCCTAAAATGCGTCCTGCAGGAGCACAAAAAGGAACAAGAGCTGCCTGACCAGTGGGGCTCTTTCTTTTGTTTAATCGAGGTTGGCATTCTTTCTCCCAGCCCGGGCCTGCTCTGTACTGCATGGGTGCAGCTCCAGTGGCTTAGGCCACTGGTGGCACCTGTCTCCTCTTCAGCGCCAGGCCGGGGAGACTGCCCTGCCTTGATCCCCGCGCTAATTATTTTCAAAGCAGTCGGGATTTATATCACACTCATGCAGGCGCCAGTGGCGCTACAGCTCCCCCAGGAAGCAGCTTTTCTGGCTTTTCTCTCTTGCTTGGTGGGCAGAGACTGTTACCATGGATGTGAGCGGCGCTCGGGCACCACAGAAGCATCTGGCCAGCTGGTTGGATTTGGAGGTTTTCCAAATCTGGATTGTTTCAGTACATGTACAAATGGTCTCAGCATTCGTTCCTCAGCAACTCAACAAGGTTATTCAATAACAGAAATCATTTCTCCCTCTCAGACAAATGGACGTGTGTTCACCATACATTTACATTGCCATGGGAGCAGCTACAGTGCAATATTAGTGGAATACGCAACAGTACAAACTGCAGTGGAGACTGACTCCCATTCAGCAAGTCAGTGGGATCATGAAAAAAGACTCAAACAAGTTCATTGATCAGGCCGTTTTAAGAACTCAAACAAAAAAATCTTAACTCATGGTTCACTTCAACTGCATCTCACAGTTTTCTCAACTAACAGCATTTTTGAAGTTTTAGGGAAAATGTACATATATTTAACAGCATACAGTATTATAATGTGTGCATATAACATTTCATACTAATTTGTTCACTTACTATTGAACGTACTTAAAGGCCATGGGTGCCTGTCAGTTTATCTCTGTGTGAATGAACTTCATGCAGCAACATGAACTCAGTTCCTTGAACGGTCTTAATCCAGTTGCCTTGTGGAAAGAATGGTATTTTAAGAAACACTCAGAGGTTAAAGCCTTGAAAAACAACAACACAGCAGAGGAGGAAAAGCTTCTCTGTGTCTCTTCCTAGCAGACATTGTGGCAGACGTCTTCCTAATCGACACTTACAGTAACATTATGGCTATAAATAAAACAGAGAAAGTTAAGCATCTTGAAATAGTGAGGACATTTTGACCAAATGTTTACGATTTTTGGAGATTTACTGCATGAATCATAGAAAGCAGTGTCCTCTAATGGCAGTGTTTTATAATTAACATTTGTCCCCACAAAAAAAAGGCTCAGACACAGACAAAGTATGATTCTACTAAATGGATTTGCAACATGTCCTTTAATTATCCTCTTGGTAAGCCAATATGAATTCCAAGCAGTTTCCATTTTCTTGGCAGGTGCCCAGATTATTCCCAAGCTGACGCCACATCCAGGATGTAAAGCCTGCCCATTTTTAAATAGGTGAAACATTATGGTTCAGCAGATTGTAAAACACACAGAAAGGTGAACTATGACCTTTTTCATACAGTAGCCTTTTCTCTCCTCTCTTTGTTTTGCGCAGAAGTCATTCTGGATCATTAATTTTATGGGCTCCCCGGGGCTCACTGCATTCTTTGATGTTTTCTGATACGCTGCACTTAACATTCCACATGTACTTCTCGTCACTCTCAGGCCTGACGTGACTGACAAATAAGTTATATCCCATGCAACGCGCACTTATCTAAGCACAGAAGAAAGTAAGGAAAAGGCATGTGTTCTTGGCTCGTTGCCATCCCACAGTTCACCGCTGAGATAAGGTCTCCATTTGATGATGTTGCTTGAGGAATGAGGCTGACTTGGAGGGGTCAGTGTACACTTGACTTGGGCAGCACACATGCAGCCACACCTACAGATTATAATGGACCAGTTGACACAAGTTCAGTTCTGTGGCACGAGGAATCCCCTCCTTGTTCTGTGGCAAAACTGGAAGATATATTTGTCCCAACTGCACAATCTGTATCTTCTCATAAACTTTTCATAAAGGGAAAAAAATCACGATACTCACGTGCCTTTACCACACACAATGTTGGTTATGTAACGTTAGCAATTTAAGGCTAGGCTAACTAGCCTCTACTTGGAAAGTCGTTGGCCTGAGTTGCTAACATTTGCACTGATTCTGTTCATGTTATTTCCTCTCCTGCAGTTAAATGCAGCAGCTGTGTTGTGTTAGTTGCATACTGTATTACACCAAAAATGGGAAACTTGCTATAGCATTAGCTGTCTGTTTTTAATGGGACTAGTTGCAATGATGGCAAATGACCAGACTGTCAAAACTCATAGCAACAAGAAATCCTATTATAGTTTTGACCAAATGACCACAAAAAGAAAATAAAAAAAACATTACTAAATTGTAAAGGATTTCTAAGCAAAAACTGATTTTTAATATTAGTTTGATTTTAAAGTAAAACTTTACATTTAACTGTGTACTATTGACTGTGAAAAGTAAATTGATACAGATCCAGTCATTTCTTCTTAATCTCCTCTCTCTCTCCTCATTCATGTTAGCCATTGTTATGAAATGTTTACACTTCCTAATCTGGCAGGTCCATAAAGGCATGTTTGTCTCTAATTGACCAACTGGCAGGGGTGCTGTTTCTCCTTATTGCGTACAGGTAAAAAGCCCCTTAAAGTTATTCACTCTGCATCCCAAAGGAATCCTAGAAAAAACAAACCACCATGTTTGACCTTTGCAGAGACTCTTGTAGCAACAGGCTCCTCTTACAACTCATATCAGCTTCCATTGAAGTGCAAACAAAGGCTCAGTAATAGTAACCAAATAGACAAGCTGAGCAGAGGTCTGGCACAGACGGGAGGGACATTATGCACGTGAGGTAAGACTGCATTTAGACACTCATTATAACCAAAAACAATAAATAACATTAACATAATTGAGTGGATTTCCATGTATGTCTAGTATTTGTGGACGGTTTTTCTGGTAGCAACACTGATCACTTTCATGAAGACAAATAAGCATGTTGTCTATATTTTCTGGATAAAATCTGATCAATAGAAGTTCACATTTGACATCAAAAGTCACAGTTTTCCAGCTTATATCCACAGTGACACTGGGCAGGATGGTACTGCCAGGGGGGTAGCCCATTACAACTGATTTTATAAATATTTAGGCTTAGCCACATTAAGCTGATTTGGGTACTTTACTCTGCTGGTCTGCCGTGAACACTTGAGTCTAAATCTGCTTAATTCGTACTGTGCCACTCCGCGCGAGTTTAGCATTCCCTTGAGATAATATAAATGCCTGATTTTGCAGTTACGTCATGCATCTCTTTATATTCAACATGCGATTCGTGAATGCTGTGAGGCTCTTTACTTAGTCACTGATGACAGTTTCTTAGAATTTGATCTGGTGTTTTTGGAGGCTCGGAGTACAAGAAAGGCTCCCGTCATCAGCTGGGAAAGTCTGAGCAGATCTGCGATAATTGATTTGGGAAGCCAAAGACCCTAGAAATCCTGGCAGTTGTGAATTATGGGTGATAAGTATCCAATACCAGGTTATTGTGGCGAGACAGCGGAGATGTTGTGGTCAAGGGCTCGGCTAAACTCCCTGGGTGAAGGGTAGTGATCCTTGTGGTTGACTGGGAGAAACAATTACTGGAAGATTAAAAAGGAAGAAAACATGATGAGCATTATAAAGGGCTGAAATAGAGATGTTTGTCTTTCCACTAAATGCTTTGCTTCATTCTAGATGTTAGGCATTTTTGTGGAGTTCAATCAAAAAAGGGGATGCAGACGAAAAGACTGTGGTTCATCTCTGATCCCTGGTCTCAAGGTGCTAGCTCTGACCACACCGCAAAAAAGGAAATCTGATTCTGTCATGAAATGAACCCCAATGGGTGTGTTTCACACCAAGCAGTGGATACTTTGTAAGAAAAAAACATGATCTATTTCAACCAGACTAAGGTTGAAATCAAATAGCCTTTTTTCCTAAATGAGTGGCAGCCATTCTAAGATGTGTTCAAGTTCTCTAAATGCTGAGGAAAGGTGCCTCAGAGCTTCCTCTCCCATTTCCTGTAGCATAGGATACACATCCCACAATGCTTTGCAGGAGCAACATTTAAAACAATGCACCATTCGGCCATTCTCAAACACAATCACTTCACATTAGACATCCACAGCTTGTGTCAGCCATAACAACTTCAAAGCACAACCAAGTCAGAGTTTCAACGTGTTTACTGAGTTATCTGATGGAGCTTATGATATTATATGCATAGGTGTAAAAGCAGATCACAATCAGCATGTTCACCATTTCACTGTCATTTAGTGGATATGTATTATTGAAGATTTGTAGGTCAGACAAGTTCTGCTTATCTTGCATAGATTTAACATTAATTTTCATACAATCATACTAACTGGTTTTACTCTATGGTCAGACAGCAAACTTGAGCATCAATGTACTGCTAAGCAGGTATAATTTCCATGTTCACATCTTAGCGTAGCACTTTAGCATGCTAGTCATAGCTAATCAGCACTAAACACAAACTACAGCTGGGATGGGATTTGTTTGTTTACATTTGTTGTCGTTTTGCAAATATTTGGTCATAAACCAAAGGATGGTGATGATGGCATGCTATAGAAAGTGACTGGATCACCAAAGCTGTTACAATTCATGCTGATGGGGCAGGTTTGTTTGTACCAAATTTCATGGAAATCCATCCAATAGTTGTTGAGACATTTCACTCAAAACACAAGCTGTGAAAACTCAGGGGCTCACCAAAATCATTAGGATTCATCCTCCAGGAACCAAGAATGTCTGTACCAACGCACCCAAGTGAAAACCTTGACCTGCTTGTGGTGCTAGTAGAAAAATCAGGGATCACAAGTCATTATGATTCATCCTTCGCGGGCCACAAAGGTACAGAATTTCATGGCAATCCATGCGGTTGTTGTTGAGGTGTTTCAGTCAGAACCAAAGTGGTAGATCATCCCACGCTGCCATCCCTAGAGCCACACCACTGGCATGGCTAAAACATTACTTTAGCATTAAGTATTGCATGTTTATATTTCTGCAAAAAGGCACCCAAAATATTTACAATGATACCCATCAAAAGCCCCTCCTTTACCATGCATCAGCGCTGCAATTCAATCTGTGGAGAGCCTGTTACCCTAACTAGCCTCTCCCTCACTGAATCTACTATCTTGGGCAAAATTCTTAACACAGCCACCGAAGAGCCAATGACAAGCTGGTCACACAAGTATTATGTTTTATGTTTTCCCCATTGCTGTCTAATGTTTCACATTGAGGTTGGGACCATCAAGCAAACTACAGCTCACAAAAGAATGGGCCCATTGATTCCCAGAGGAATAATTTTAGTGGAGGGAGTATTTAGCACAGGCCCAGCTAGAAAGAGCTATTAGCTGCTTCTCCAGCTCTGTGATCCATGACTGGAGAGGCTCAGTGTGAGGAGAGAAAGAGGACCCTCGCCTGGCACCGCATCCACACTCATTTCAACCCGCGCAGGCAGTGTGCTGAAGTCATGTTTCGTGGTCTCATATCAGCCATAAAAGCACAGCCAATATGACTTCCTTCTCATATTTCTTATCTGAAGCTTAGCCAAAGCGTCTGATTTCCAACAACATCACTTTACAACAGCTTTATCTCTTGATATGATTGCAGATAGGAAAAAAACTCTGGAACTGGTCTGTTGCCTCTGAACAGGAAACTTGCGATAGATGTAATATAAACAATGTCAGTATGCAGGAAACTATTGCATTTGCTTCTGTGCACATACAGGTCTTAGTCAAGTCAGGACCCTCTGAGATTGGGCCTGAATTCCTATTTCTCAGGAGAAACCAAAGTGGTCCATCATTACCTCCTCCAAACTCCCCCTTTCCCATTTCAGCACCACACTGAGCTAAGATATCAGCTAACACATTATCCTCTTAGCCCTGGAGACTGATAGCCAGTAAGGGCCTCGAGCCAGGAGCAGCCATACAGGTCAGGGAATAAAACAGGCGTCACAGCTACAGCAGCAGTAAATTTAACACAGATCAGATCAGATATTGCTGACTTACTGATCTTCCAGTTGCAATGCATGCAAATTGCCCTTTAATTTCTCCCCTTTTGCAATAACTTTTGTCAAAAAGGAGAAAATGTGTGTTTTTCTAGCAATCATCCATAAATACCTCTTACCCCAAGCTTACAGTTCTTATTATTAACTTTTGGATTCAACAATTGTTGTTTTAGGTCTATAAAAAGCAGGAAATATGTGAAACAATTAGCAGCGGGACAGTGAAATCAAAGCAGAAACATTTGTCATCACAATTTGTTGTTTTTTTTAGTAATCAACCCTGAGTAACTTTGAAGAATTAACCCCACCCTGTCCATTGTAAGGCCATACTAACACTACAGTGACCATCAGAATGAGACAGTAACCTTCAAATCATTTTCCCAATATCACTGAATATCAGGTGACATTATCCTGTCTGTGTTGCCCACCATGACTGACTTTTTGAAGAAAATTTGATTGTATTTCTTGGCTCAGACCACTCTATGTCAACACAGGAAGCCAAACCCACCAGGTTTTTATGATTAAGTGGACAAAGTCAGAGGGGTTTTATTCCAGACTTCTTGCCAAGCCATTTTATATCACTTCAACGAGCCAAAAACCGTGCTTATGAAATTACATTAATAGCTGTCAATGTAAGAGAAACAAAAGTCCATAATAGCTGAGAGATGTTTTACAAGTAAATCTGGCATTCCTCAGGCATCGTGTTTTTCATCAGCGCTCGGAGGCATTTTATGTAATAGCTTCAGCCCTAAAAGTGAGATGTCATGCAGCTAAAAACATTACAGCAGCCCCACATGCTGGCAGTGGTCCAAGATGCACCTGCACATTCAATTACTCAGCGAGTGCACTTCTCTCTGCTAGTCTAGACACCCAACACCTGCTGCACATTAATCTGTAATGGGCTCCGCTGCCGGATATTCCCGCTTAACAAGACAACATCTGATTGCCACACCTTTCCCTCGTTCCCAGCAGGGCTACGCTGCTTAGTCTGTTCTGTTCTGCACAGGCCGGCATGCTCAGCTTTGCTTGTAACCAACTGATACCTGTCGCCGAGTGTGTGTTCTGGGGTTCGGCGAGGACAGCCAGGAAGGTGGCAAGCCCGCTTCACATGAATTTGCCGTTTTTTGGCAGGGGCATCGTCAACTTGGATGAAACTGAACACCTCCAATGCTCCAGTGGAAGGTTACAGTTTTTCTGGATGCGGTTCATGGGCCTGGTCCTCGCCAGCCACCCTCTTCACCACCAGCACAGCGACGTCATTATCCCCAGTAGTCTCAGCTCAGGGCTCGCTGCAAATTAAAAGTAATCACAATTTGAACTGCATGCTCACATTTTAATGACCTCCAATTTTTAAATACTGCTAAACTCAGCATGCATTCTGCTTTTGCACATGTACCGCATATTAGCCACCCAAATGTTCTGGTAAGTCAACTGGAACTGAATACTCAGTCTTAAAAGGAGCTTTATTATGAAAAAACAGTGACGTGATGCTTTTTCAATGAAAAGCTATTCGCTGTCTTTTTGTTTGAGCTTTATTTTAAAGCCCTGTAGGAATACAGTGGAAGAAATTTACTGTTTTTTAGAACAACAAACCTGGAAAAAGAAAAAGAAAGCTCAGCAAAGTGCTGGTAGACAGCTGTGCACTCTCACAGGAGTCAACACATTACTAATACTAGTGTATTAGTGGCTAGTGTGTGTGTTTAAGTCAAATGTCAGAGGTCATTTTACAGAAACCACACCTGTTTTATAATTATTTGTATTTTTTGGCCGGACCAACAGGTGGTAGAGCAATAGCTTGCAGCATCAGCACAATGTTTAACAAGTTTTCAAAACTGGCAGACACCACAAAGTAAATTATTCTGTTAAACATGAGCATGTTTTACTCCCCAGAATCTCAGCTGTAATGTCTAAGAGATAGATGAAACCAAATAACAATGAAGAGCCTCCTTGGCTAGTAATTATTGTGATTCTGAGAATACAAAAATGTATTGCCGAGATGCTACATCCCTCCCATGTCCATTCAGAAGATTTTATCAACAAAATAATAACAATTGATGAATTGTTTCAGTCATCTATCAAGCAAAAATGCTAAACATTTGCCAATTGCTAAATCTCAAATGTGAATATTTTCTCTGTTTCCTATCATTGCAAAATGAACATCTGGATCGGAAGATGTCGCATTAGACTCTGGGAAGTTCTGATGGGCTTTTAGTACTTTCTTCAAACATATTTATGACTAAATGATAAATCTATTTGTTGAAAAATCATAAATTGATTCAAACATGATGAAAATACCAATTAGTTGCTGGTAGTCAGTCAATTCAGAATGGTTTCACTCACTGACAGCATGTATGATATTATCTCTCATATCTGGCAGCTATTGTCAAGGTTAGGAAAGATGGCGGTTACACTCATCCAGTCATCCAACATGGACCTAATTCCCAGGATTACTTGGGTGAAACTTGCTGTTGCTGGGTGTTTCTCGTGTCATTCGACTGGTGTTTTGAGGAGCAGGATGAATGATAACGACCTGAGGTCACTGCGATCTGAGCCTGCAAGGTGCACTCATCTACCCTGGCTGGCTGCAGCCAAGGAATGGAGCGCACACTGACAGCTGCAGCGCCGTGTTGAGAATAGTGAATGTAAGGAAACACAGAGAGAAGGAGACAGTTGCTCAACCTGTCGACAGCTTCTCCATAATTCAATAAGTCAAGGTGGAGGACCATTCCTGCGAGGCTACAGCAGCTCCGTAAATAGCTGTCGAGCATGATGGGTGTTTTTTTTTCCACGGTAATCTTGCTTGTCTCTCTCAACAAGCCTGCTAACATAATTGAAAACACGGACGTGAAAAAACACAAGTTTCACTGACACGAGGAATGTTTCTTTGTCCTGGATGGTTACGCTTTCACTGTCCTGTTTTAACATGTTCCAAGAATCTCTGGATCTGTCTGCAGGTCAACGTGTTCAACAATGCGCCCCTTGTTCCATTATCTTTAAAATGAAATTATTCATCACTGAACGATGACAATATTTTTCGTGTTTACGTTGCCAAGGAAATACTGTTCTGTCAGCATGCTACAAAGGAAAACATTTATCTAAGATTTTTGGGCTTGATTGTGATGTTTGTGAAATTTGTCTTTTCAGTAAGTCAGCTTACACTGCCAATGGTTTGTTTTTTTTTTTTTTTGTATGCCAAAAGTCCCTTTGCATTTTTTTTACGTTTTTACAATCTCAAAATATCAGCAAATGCAAGTGACAAAGAGCAGTGTGGACAGTGCTTAAGGACTTTTCGACAAACCTACCGCAGACTGTTGCTTCAATTTCGTCTTCAAATTCCCCTTTTTGTCAAAGAAAAGCAGCATTTCAACTTTCCCACCATCTCCCCTCAATATATCTGCCCACTCCAATTGTGACTTAAGTCTCTGCTGGACCCTGGCCAGCGTGTTAACTCCAGCTAAATTAATGGATTAACAATTTAGCCCAACCCCACCACACACACACACATACACACACCACCACCACCAACAACACTAATCTTAAGGAGCTGACCTCGGCCAACAAATGACCAAATTCACACAAAATGAAGACCCGCCCCCACCGACAATGTGGTCTTTCCTTTCTTCTGTCCTTATGAGAGGCTGCTATTGAAGCAGCCAGCCACACTTGTTGAGATTGTGGTGACAGATCCTCAAGTACCTCTCTGTTAAACGAAACCCCACTATCCTTTGGGATTCGATTTAGTCGGCAAATGCTTGTCACAAAAACAGCAAGGGTGGGAATCCAGCTAAAGCAAACTATCTTGCATTTATAGATGGGATTACTATCTCTTTAGCTCATATTCCCACACCAAATTAGTCGTTGGTGTTGTAACGGTAGAAGTGGTGAGTGAATGAATGAGTTGCCTTTCCGTATGCCTCACGACTTTAGCCTATTTGTATTACACTGTCCTAATTTATGGGCAATAGCACTGGTTTCACCGCCTCCAGTTAGCAGGCAGCGCTGGTTGTGACCCATGAGGTCAGCGTTACTGTTGAACCCGTGCCATAGCGTCTGGTACAGTCAAGCGGGCAATGTGCAGCTGTGCAGGGCTCGGGGCTGGAGGGCCGCTCACACACACCATGTTGTCACGCTGTTTGTCATTCCACATGTCAGTCATTCTGAGCTCTCCCAAGCCAACATGAACACATTTTCGTAAGAGGATGCAGGAGGAAAAGTTCGGCCTCTTCCTGCGTTAGCATCAGTGTTTCCCATATTTTAAAGCTTTCCCATGCTGTCCAGTGTGAATGTGTTCCAAGAGCTACCATTCATGACAGTTAGTACATGTATGAGCCTTTATTTAGCTCAGGCATGTTTTACGATCCTCATAGATCATGCCACACCAAGAATGCATGATTTAATACACGTCTCAAGCAATTGGATTCAAAGAATGTGACATGTGTCCTAAGCAGATTTATAAATGTTCTTTAAGAGTTACAGAGCAGCTATAGAGGCTACATGTGTGGCTCTGTAGGTTCACCATAAATAACATGCACCTTCTGAAAGGTCTTCCTGCATCTGGGCTACAGTGTGGATGGAGAAACCACCAATTCCATGTATCTGTAATTCCCTAATCGTTTCCAAGAAAGAAGTATGTAATTTGGTAATAATTGCAGGGAAAACTGACTGAAGTCTGATTCACTATTGGAAACTCAATGCTGCATACAGTTGAATTGTTAACAAATGTCACATTTTTGTATGTTCTGCTGCCATACTGTGCTCTGAGTTAAAGACCCTTTAAGAATTCATTGCAGCCTCATAGATGAATATGACATTTACAAATTGAACACTGTCTCGATTTACTCAGTAATTTTCCAATCCCAAATTACATACTTCTTTCCAAACTTCCTTAGAAGTGATTAGGAAATTATAGACCGGTAAAGTAAAGCGGTATCCTGCATGTTTCTGATGATGGTGGAGATTCTTAATGAAGAAAAAAAAACATCAATCATATTGAAAAAAGCTCAGTAATTTTCTACTTCTCATTAACATGAGACACATTCTGTGATCCAGCAAAGACATTTCCATCAAGGGTGACAGCCACAAAGTGAATGAAATAACCTGAACAAGATTACTTTGGCTATCAATGAATGCAAAAGTCTCATGTTTAGTAACATTGGCAAGGCAAACCTGTGCACTGTACATCACAAAGTGGCTGAACTAATGAGGACATGGTACCTTCAGGGTATATCCAGTAAGCATGACCTGAAAGTGTGTAACACATTCATCTTGTGTTGCAGTGGTGGACACACAAGTCCAGCTTGAGGAATAAATATTGATAACAGTCAAATCCTGATTTTTATGTCCATCATGTCACAAAATATTCTGCTGTACGCAACAGGCTTATTTTCTGTGTCTGGGGCTCAATAAATCCGGGTCTTATATTGACTGCTCAGTGTTTGTGGCCTGTTTGTCAGCGGTTTGTTGCAGCATCACCCGTCCTCTATCCTCCCATCCCATCTCATTGTACATTCTCTGGGTCAGAGGCGCCTGGTCTCGCCACGGTGCCATGTATCCTAATCACATAAGCACACGGGCTAATCCGTAGGACAGCTGGGGAATCTTTACTGCACAATTGAAGCATGAGCTGGACAGCAGCTTCATGGCCCATCTCTGTAAACCCCCTCGCTTTCATCAGCCTGCCATTGTAACCCTGCTCCCACACAGACACACACACACACACAAATTCACTACAGCTACAACCAATTTCCCATCACCATCACCCCACACGCAGACACAAATGAGTGGTCGTAGGTCAGCGCAGCTGCTGATAGAAACTTCCAGGACCTCCTCGATTCACAGTTGTACAACTTTCCCTTATGTGCTTATATAACATCAACATTTTGGGAGAAAACAAAACCCAGAATTTGTCCCAATAGTTAATATTTCATACATCCCTGATGCACAAAACAGGTGGTGACCTGGTTGAAGCAAATTTCTCCTTCACGACTGTAAATGGCTGTTCTACTCTGACATTTAATGCTGTATAGTTATGGTATTGAATGTCCATTCAGTGATCTCCAAAGTACTTACTGTCTGGGTAAATTGATGGACTGAGGAGTATATGTCCATCGCATACATCCTACTGGTGATACAACAGAAAACTCTCTTGTCTGCGATATCTACCATGATGAACTGTTTTCCTCCAAACAGTCTCTGCTAGAGCAGTTAGAGCATCCATCTCCTCAGAGATTCTGATGAATAATGGAGTAATAGGAGGAATTTCCTCAAGAATAAAATGTTTCTAACCCTGCACCTCTCCTGGCTAGCGCTCCAATTCTCCTGGTGCATTTGCAAGTGTGGCAGGCTTGCCAAAAAAGCCAGGCGTCTACACAGATCTATGTTTATCCCATCCCCCTAGAAACCCCGCTATGGGGTCTCTGGGGCTTTCCCCCCTCTCTCCAAGTATAGTTGCCAATGAAAGAAACACATGCTCCATTATTATTTATAGAATAATTTGTTTGTTTATTATTCTATTTTTCCAGAAGGAGAATGCCGACTCAGGTCCGCTCAGATTCGGTACAATTTATGGGCTGTATTAAATTCTTCATTTGGACTTGGGTAGGAGTGCAGCGTATCATAACAGAAGGAGGGGTATTTGAAAAATGAGCTTTGTCATGCGAAGCTGACATTTTTATGACTGTGAGCAAGTGTTGAAAACCTCCTGAGCCGGTTATCATCATTATCCATCGCATCTTGTGAGGAGGCCTCGGACGTGGTCGATGAGCTGACTCCCTAGTCGAAGGGAGAAAAAAGCTGCAGACCTCCAGTATGGAGCAGTTCACTTCCAGCAAAAAAAAAAAAAAAAAACACTGATAGTTTTTACAGTGCATGTATCACAAGACATACTGAAGATTTATTACACTTGAATGCTCTTCCTGGTGTTTAATCATTTGAGCAGCCTGTCCTGTAATCTTAACCGAAGTGATTATTGAGTTAATATTGCTGTTACCTGAGGAGTATATAAATGAGAAGTGTCTCTGCGTCATGAACTGTGCTATAAATCTTTTCACTCAACTTGAATGACAGTCTGCATGCTGATTCAGACAAAGTCATCCTTGTTTGAGCAGCAGATTCTCACCACCAGATACATATACAGTACACTAAGTATTTTTCCTTAATGCACTGCATTTTCTTAATTTGCTCCTGTTTAGAGAGATGCTGAGCTCACATGTTTTTCCAGGCACGACGGACAAGCGGGAGCTCTGACAGGTACTTAACAACAATCAAAAACAGTTATAAACAGGGTAAGCTATTGGGCAGGGCGCAGGAAGGAGGCAAGGAAGGCACATACCCTTCAGACCCCTATCACACTTTCCAGAGAGGAACTCGCTTTTTCCCAACGTGCTGAAAAAAAAAAATCATAAATCTGTGAGTTCTACAGACCTGCGGCATGAGCTAAGGTGTTTTTATAGCGCACAGCACATATGTTTCACCCTGCGAGTCTGTCTTTGAGCAGCTAATGCTTGGATTCTCATTAATTACCCTCAAGTCTTACATTTTTGTTGAGACCTTTGTCAGATTTCATTGTTTTCAAGTGTTGTTCTCATGAAAATGAAAGGTTTGAGTTCAAAACCAGCAAATCGCACCCTTGCATAGTATACTCAGGGGTTTTAGTGCTACAGTTTTACTTTAGTAGTTGTATTTTAGTATTCCCAGTTGGTTTTGATGGTATGGCTAAGATTGCTGTGAATCGCTTTCTTGTGCTTCTACTGAAAACTTTCATAGACTTTAAATCAATCTCACATTGTGTTTCTACATGAATAGTTTCTGCTGAAATTCAAACATTTTTGTTTATTTCCACATTTTTTTCTTTTCACAGGTTTACGTGCATCAGTCAGAAAATGGCAACTTCACATATATGTGCACCAATCCGAGTTTACAGGGGCGGGGCTTGCAGACAGGCAAGTCAGGCAGTTGCTTGGAGCCCCCGGCCACTAGGGGGGCCCCAGCCACTTATTTACAGCAACGATTATTGATAGGCCTGGGCTCTCAGGGACCTCTGTTGGTCCCTGGACCTCACTTTGAGAACCACTAATCTATTTTTTCAGTATTCATTTGAAATGTCCCAGAAATTGTGGATTTATGTGTGCAAAAAATAAATTTTTGCGGCATGCACAGGTGGGGGCCCCAGGGATTTCTTGCTTGGAGCCCCAAGAGACCCTAGCAATGCCACTGAGAGTTTAGGTACATTTAGTGAGGTTAATTTAGTGCCTGACTATTTCTTGGCCGAGCACAGTAACTTCCTGGAGGATTGTTGTTACTGTGAGTTTCTTTGCAGTCTTTGTGCTAAGCTAAGCTAACAACCCGCCGTTGGCTGCTTAACATTTATCATCCAGATGCCAGAGTGGTATCGATCTCCTCATCTTGGCAAGACAGCAAATAAGCATATTTCCCAAAATGTTGAAATACTCCTTCAGTGCATTTAATGCAATGAAGTCTACATCCACTGACAGGACCCAACACAACTAGATCACAATCAACACTCCTCAGCATATCCTCCCCAAGGCAGCGCACATACATCCTGTGCAGTGGGGTGATGCTGGAATAACAAATCCTCTGCCACCTCCAGCAGTTCAAGAATTATCTGACTATCCACTCTGCTTGACAGCCCTGCATGCATGTCCGAGCAGACCAGGAGGATGAGAGTGGGAATGGAAGGTAGTCAGGAGGAGGTGGGGGGCAAAGCTTGCTTGATTTTTTTTTCTACCTTTTTTTCAGTATGTGCTTTAGTTGCACCCACTTCCTTCATGGTAACAGCTGTCAAAACATCGTCAGATTTCAGCGCACCGCAAAGTTACAGCTCATATTAGAGCCTGGTACAAGGCAGGAAGTTAGGAGGAGCCTAGCAAGTGGGGTACATTAAAGCCTCTCAGTTTCTCAGAGCAAAGCAGCTAGGACCCAGGGGAGGAATAGCTAACACCAAGAGGGTGCCGCTCCCGCACTGCTAATTTAGGTACACGTGTCAGGGATATCATGGGCTTTTCTACTGATGTTTTAGGTATTAGAAGAGATACACGCCATAATTGTGTATTGTTTTCGCAACCGGACGTGAAGTTCCTATTCACAGCCTGGGATCACAAAGCCCCTTTTCTCTTGGATTAGTCGAGCTTCAGGGCTTGTATGATGAGGCCGCGAGATATTTGCAAGATTGTTGAGAGAGAAAACTCCCTGAAATCTCCACTCATCTGCTGAGGGAGTAGTGCTTGTTGAAATAATATCAGTTCAGCAGGGTAATTCTCCTGCACATACGTATGTCCCAACGCCATAAACTCAAAACATAAATGTTTATGTCTTGCACTAATGAGTTTCACGGTAACTTTGTTTGACATTGAAGTAAAAACATCATTGCTATGGTACTGTGCAGTGTAATATGACAGAGGCCTTGATAATCAGTTTACACTAAATCAATATAAAATGTCATAGCAAAGTGAGGGTGATCCGGCGTGAAACTGTGAAAATCCAACAAGGTTCGTATCAGATTCCCATAAACACTTTAACCTCAACAATGACGTCTGATCACATAGGACGAAGGCTTTCTCGCTCCAGTCACTTTTCTTCTATCATGAGGTGGGCCTCGGCCAGGATTTGAACAGGAGACTTTCTGGTCATGTCCCATCCCATCTGCTGTAACAAAGGGGAAAACCCCTAAATGTCTGTGTTTTTTGGAGGTCTTTTATCTGTTTCTGATTTCTTTTGAGCTGGAGGAAGAAAATGTGCGAGTGATAACAGGTCCTCAAAGGTTTATATTCTGTGCAGTTCATTGTAAGCTTGTGACAAAACATTCGTAACTCAAGCTCCATTTACTTGCTATTTATGAAGCTTTCAACTATGACACTTTTAAGTTGATGTGAATGAGAAGTTCCACAGGTACACAGAGGCAAAGAAATGTACACTGTTGTCTTGCAATGAAGTGAAAACTTACTATTATCAGCTACATATTACTTGTTTTAGCATTTAGCTGTTCCTCCAGTGTGATACTGTAAAAAATGTATTTGTTAAGGCCTAAGGGTTGTTGCCAGTGCAGTACATTTTTGCAGAAAACTGCATGATTTGAAAGGCATCACACAGGCTGCAAATGGAGAAGTATTGAGCATTTAGTCGAGAACGTGACATGCATCATGGCGACTGACAAGAAAAGAAATGGAGATGCGTTTCCAGGAGAAATGCATGAATGATCTTTTTTTTTGTCCATATAAAAGAAAGGGTGCTGAAGTTAGTTTAGATGGTTTCTTTTAAAACCGACCCTAACAAAGACTCGATTCTCCTCAAGACTGACTGACCCAAACCTGGAAAAAGCAGCTGCAAGTAGCATCATCATAATCATCATCACTACCATCTGACATCAGATCGCCTCGCCAAAGAGAAGCAGTTCCAGCCACCGCATTAGAGCTCAGTGTGATATATGTGTTCAATAATTTAAGACGGCCCTCGAAGGATGATATAAAATTTTAAATGGCCCTTGGTAGGAAAAAGGTTCCCCACCCCTGCTCTGTAAACTGTCAAAGTTATGAAAAATGCTCCTCACATTTCCTGAAGCCAAAGAGAACATTCAGACTTGTATTTGTATTGTTTAATTTGTCTGATTAACAGTCCAAACCCTTGTGTTTTTGCATTTTTAAAGATATAAACAACATTTTTAAAATGATTGTGAATGATTTTTTGTTGGTCATCTCAACAGCACTACATGTCAGCATGTCTTTCCATCAATTTTAAAAAAAGACTATAAAGACTATTATTTCAGCTTCATCATATCATATTGAATTACTTCAGGCTAATGGACTGATTAAACCAAAAGCTCAAAGCTCCACTGAGGAATGAAAACACACCAGAAATAATTTAAAAATTCATTTATTATTTCAGATTTTTTTCGCCTTTGTTATACAAAGATGTTAAATAACTTAAATACATTCTTACCAGTCATTTGTGATCTGTTTATACCTACAAGCTATACACATGAGGTAGAGGAAAATAATTTAGGGTTCCCATAAGACATGAATAAGTGAACATGGACAAAGCTTTGTTGGTGTAGTATCATCACAAAGGGCAATACATGGTTGGTGTGTTTTATCTTTGTTTTACAAGCACAGCACAAATCCTAACAAAAAGTACATGTACATGTAAAGTGATCCAAAAGTGAGTATAAACCAGGCCACGCTGATGCAGTCATGAGTTTATACCACATCATATGGTGATAACCAACATTACAAAGTCTTTTCACAAAAGTCGATTATACAAACAGATCAAATCCTATGAAAAAAAAAAAAAAAATGGAAAAATAACGATGACTGTGATTTTGAACACTCTCAAAAATGTGATGATGATCGTGCATGAGTAAAAGACAGCTAAAGGTGAGTTGATTCTAAATTTGTTAGGATTTGTTAGTGCTTAGATAACAGCAAATGATGAGATATGAAATGAAATATGTTTATACGCTGCTTCTCGAAGCCTCCACCCCAGAAAGGAACAAACACCCAAAAGAAAAACAGAGTAAAAAATACAGGATATAAAATCAATTTAGACTTTGACGTTATTTACACTAAACACATGCTCATAATATATTTAAAAATAATTTATCTTTTATTTTTTTTCTACAAAACAGAATTTTGTACATGATCCACTGACGACTAAACAGTGCAGAGTTTTGGATTTGAGAATACGGACGACTGTGACATCTAAAAACCGACCGGCTGCTGCATCATGCTCCTCGTTCTCTGGAGAAATTTTTAGGCCTATGTACAATCTATAAACAAACAAAAATGCACTCGCTGTGCATTTGGTATTCCTGTCATGCCTGTTTTGAATCTGTTCAATAGTAGAGAGCCTCAGCGTGCTTGGGCCGAGGAGTGTGTGTGTGTGTGTGTGTGTGTGGAGAGTGTGCACACACCGAAAGCTGTGGGAAGCAGGCATTTATGCTTCAAGTCTCAGCATAGCTATTATGGTTTCCATGTAGCGTGCAAAGTTCTATGTATATGTTTTGACCAGTCTTTATTTGGCATGCTTTCTCATATCAAAATGCTTGGAATTCATCTCCTCAGGACAAATAACCCACGCAAGGCTCGCTTCCTAAAGCCTGATATGGCTGTCGAGGACGGTGCTTTAATATCAAAACTAATGTGATAGTCATCTTTAAAGGCTAAGCCGTCCCTTAAAGGTAAAAGCCACTTTTAAGGATGTTTGGCACGGTGCCGTGTCGCTGATTACAATCTGTAACCGTCTCGTTCCAGCAGCTGTGTGCTGTCCACAAACGTTTCTTATTGCCACCAATTTCTGTTTCAGTTGCTTGTGAGAGTTGAACATGTGCCTCACTTTTGTCACTATACCACAGGAGAAGAAACCTTTGCTATTTACAATTTCAAAAAAAGAGAGATTCTGCACTGCACTGTAATAAATACAGATCTTAAAATACTTTAAAAGGGCTTTTGGGCTTCAGTGCGTGAATGGTGCTATAATACAAAGCTGGGTCCCTCACTCAGTAGTTAATTCACACCCAT
Source organism: Chaetodon trifasciatus (assembly GCA_037975065.1). Taxonomy (NCBI): domain Eukaryota; kingdom Metazoa; phylum Chordata; class Actinopteri; order Chaetodontiformes; family Chaetodontidae; genus Chaetodon; species Chaetodon trifasciatus. Next base: position 9,566,622 of record JBBMOE010000012.1, on the reverse strand, counting down.
CTTAAACAAGGCATATCTTAAAGTATATAACATAATGTACTGCGAGTGCTGAGAATACAATGAAATAATGTTGTCTGCATTGTTTGTGTGTACAGAGGCATTTCTCATAAAATTAAAACTTTTGACTTCATGGTTATCAAAGCAACACTTTTTTTTTTACAACATCTGAAGCAATGTTCACTTTCTTGCCAAAAGTGAGATGAGGACATTGGTACCACTCTCTGAAACTACACCCAGCAGCTGCTAGCTTAGCATAAAGTTTGGAAACAGCTAGCCTTGCTCCGCTGTACCAGCACCAACATGCTAATGAGTGAGCTTTAAGGGTGCTGATTTTGTCGCCTTTGGGCAGAGCCAGGATAGCTGTCTCCGGCCTTTAGCTACACTATGCTAACCGGCTGCTAGCTGTAGCCTTATATTCACCGGACAAATACGAAAGCGGTATCAGCCATCTAACTCTAGACAAGTGGGTGAATAAGAGTCAAACTATTCCTTTAAACCGTCACTGTAGTTGCATGGCAGGGTTCAGTATGCTGCATTGTGTTAACTGTGTCACTTTGTGCAAAGCAACGATATAAAAAAGCAAATTAGCTCATGTATCATAACAACTTCACCGACTTCTGAATGAAGACAGCCGATTTGCAAACCCCCCATGTTTGCATTCAGGCATCAATTAGCCCAACATTACACAAATATTAGTCTGGTAAAACACATTTATATTAGCTATGAGACTTTCGCTTTCATCTTCACTCGAGCAACTCTGCAGACACGTCAGGTTAGATTACTGTCTCCGTTGCCCCACGCTGTTTGGACTGACTGACGCAGCTCCCACTGCACATGCTGCATGTCTACATGTGTTGAATATGGCTCAATCAAATTGTGGCAGCTGAAGAGGAAAGAAGGATGTGAAAATGGCAGGGGGCTACATTCCTCCAGTTCTCCACAGTTTTCTTTACAACTTCAAAGTATTAAAAGTTAAACAAAAAGAAGGAAAAAACCCTAATAAGTGGATTTAAGGTCCGCAGAGCTCCACAATTTCTGATCTGAGTCACACGTGGACCGTTTGCTGGTCAAGTGATCACCGGTTGCAATGATGTTGGCGGTAATAACAAGGCCACTGTCATCTCCAACTTGGATATCATTTGTATTTGCACAATTTCTCTCCTACTTTGTCCAAATAGTTATAGTGGTTTAAGTTATTCCCTGAACACTGGTTCGCTCAAGGCCGAGAATAGCCTAAACTGACTGGTTAACTTCTGTTAATGCATTTACTAACAGCTTCATATTACTTTTTTACCAAAAACAAAGAAAAAAAAGAGATCTTTTTTTCTCCCTGTGAAGGAGTAGTCCCAAAGGATCTATAAATTATCCACAGCAAGACGACGGACACAAGTGTGCTGCTATCCAAAGGGCCTTGTCAACATGAATCAAGAAGAAAAACGAGCGAGAGCACACAAACAGCAAAACATTTGTGTGGTTAGTGGTTTGTTTTAACATAGTTAGATAAGTGGCTTGTATAATATCATTACAATATAACTGAATTTATGTACATACATATGCAAACACACAATGTGTGTGTGTGTAAATATGTGCGTGTAGAGTAAATCTTACACCCTGTCTTTTTTTTCTTTTTAGCAGTCTCTGAATATGGATTTCATTGCCATAGAAGTCGTCATTCGAACCCCCCTGTCCCCTCACTGTCCCCTCATCACGTTCTCACATACATACACACACATGTAAAAGATTGACACACATACACACACACATCACTCTTCTTTGGGCAAGGCCCCAGAAACCAGTCTGCTGGTGTTACTGTCCTTGTGTTGGATCCTCATTGACTGGACTAATCTGTTTTCTTGTGAAAAGATGCAATTTTGTTTTTAATAGGAAAATAAAAGCTTCTCTCTTCAAGGCAAAACTGTGATTTTTAAAAAAGCTTGAGATGTTGACCCAGTTGTCTGAGAAGGGTTTTTTTTTTCATCTGCAAACCCCCGACACGGGGGCCACAGGAGCCACAGGAGCTCTAAAACCCAACCCACAGAAATCCCTCAAAGTGCTTATTGCTTCTCCATCGGCTCGCTCCTCTTTTGTTTGCAGAACACTGTTCCGACAGTGGAAGCAACAGAACAACCACTCCTCTTCAACACATCCATCCTTCTCTTGCTCCACTGATCATAGGGGCTGACAGGTGACTGGTTTACCCTTTGCAGGTATAGACCTCTTCTCTCTGTGTGCACTGCTTGCATTCGACGTAGCAGCACCAGCGCACCTGGCACTGGCAGGGCCGGGTCACCTCCCTACTTTGAGTGTTGTGGCCTCGTCCACAGCAGATAGCGTCGCAGTTCTTGTCCTTGTAACACTTGCGGGCTGCCGTGCCCGATGAGTACTTGCTGGGTCTACAGAAACTGGGTGAGTCCTCAATGTGGAGCAGGTCCATAGTGCGAGGGATCTGATCATTCAGGCCAGGCAGGGGCTGCTGCTGCTGCGGCTGCTGCGGCTGCTGCTGCTGGGGCTGCTGCTGCTGGCTCCGGCCTGTGGAGATCTCTCCCTCCCCCGTGGCCTCGTTGGTGGAGCTTCCAACCTTGATGGAGGTCTCATAGCGCTGCTTCAGCTGCTTGCCGATCTCATGGAAGGGCAGGAGCTGCCTCCAGCAGGTCTGGACGGTGCAGGAGCCGGAGACGCCGTGGCATTTGCAGGTAGTCTCCACTCCGGCTTTGATTACCTGGTTCAGAGACAATGAAATACTGTTAACTGCCACGAAACGTTAAAGGAATGTGATGAATGCTATGTGATTTAATGAGCCTTTGTTTAGTAAGCAGCGTTTCAAAGAGCCAAATTACACAAACATGCTCGCAACCAGACGATTAGGGTGGAGCGCAGTGGTTTGCAGAGGAATGTAAAGGTACAATGAAAATTATTACATTCGCCGCTCTTTTTGATATCATAATAAAAGGGGGAAAAACGGAGGCTGCACTTATTGCACGTTAACTATCATCTACATAACTCTGAAGGTGAACAATGTTACACTTTGTCTTCATATAAAAGAGCAAAAGGATATTAGATGGTGGGAGGATGGATTTGTTTTCACCACGGATGACATTTTCATTAAACTCAATAACTGTTATTACGATAAGTGAAGGGAGGTTTTTGCACAGAGATGTACTCTCAAGTAGACAATCCACTCAGGCAGCCATGGGAAAGAGGAGACTTTAACATGTAGACGCTGGCCACTGTTATGTCATAACACAGAGAATATGTCATGCAAACAGCTGGAAAGAGGAAGAATAGTAAAGAAAGTCTTCTCTTAAATAAAATCAGACATAATTGCTTGTAGAACAAGCAAAAAATCACCACAAGACGTTTTTCTAACGCTACTTGACCCCTTCGCGGTCAGCCAAAGTTCAGTGCAGCATCAACCACAATCTCAAAAGCAGTGTGTGTGCGAAAATCAATGACAATAACACATTGTCTTCAACGGGGTTTGGATAGCATCTACAGTTCTTTTCTCAGACTGTGAAAGAGATCGGGGAACAGGAAGTGCATATTCATCACACCAGCGGGTCAAGAAAATTTAATAGGTCAGCTTTTAAATGTCGGGGGGATGCAGAGGCTAGCACATTCCAGTTCAGTCCTCCGTGTGGGAATTCATCCTGAACGAATGCGGTATACCTCACTACATGTGCAAATCACAAAAAAGAGCAAAAACAATGTCATAAATCTTTTATCACAAATAAAACCTCCCAAGGGATTGGATTTTGGAGAGCCTAGCAGAAAAGGAAGAGCCTGCATTGGTCTTTTGGGAGAGTTTTGTGTCTGCTAACATTTGGGAAGTGTGCCTCTGCTATAACTCATTTTGAAACAGAAATGAAAACGGCTACAATATGAGAAAAGCCGAGTAAAAGCAACAGATTCCAGATCTTCTGTTTGCTTTGGCGTGATGGATTAAGACCATTCCCTCTTTTTTATTTTACTATTAAAAACACTTCCAAGATGAAAAACCCATATTTGCTCACCACAAACAATTGCTGAATGGTGCCAGAGCACAAATGAGAGTGGTTGCCTATCTAATCTGGGAGAGAAAACCAAATATTGACTAATGAGCACTTTCAGATTTCACCAAATTTACAGTGGCAATTACTTTAATCAGGTTAGGTTTCCTCCTTTTTTTCCAGGTTTCATGGAGATCCTTGAAACTTTGCACTATTTTTTCAGTTATTTCCCTCTCCCAAGATGCGCCATGTATACCTCTATCAATGTCATTCTCTTGAGGTCATATTAAATTCCTCTTTGGTCGTTTTAACCATATATTTGGACGGTGTGTTTTGTCTTGGACAGCATTCATTTACCAGCACTGTAATGTTTAAACTCCTGCTTTACAAAAGCAAAACCATAGATATGGTAGTCGAGTGTATCCGGGATCAGACACACCATGAATTGGCACTTCTCATTGCTGTTTGTCTACATAATTGCACAGAACTCAGACTGTATTATATTATCACAGTTTTCCCACCGTTTAACTGATTCATGTTAGCAATTAGCCAACATTTCTGTTTAAATACTGTCTGTGACTCCAAATGAACTCTGACCCCATTCAAACTGTTTTCTTGATGAGTCTGTGGCCTCATGCCTCAGTTCAGCTTTTTGCTTTCAAACTGTTGGAATTATTACTTCAATAAAAGGCAAATTAGACATTTCGGTAAATATACTGCTACGAAATTATTGTCGGGTTAACTTTTTTCTTTCCTTTGAAAGTAAAATGTATCTTGCATCACTGAGGTGTACATGAATAAGTCTCTGCCACAACTTCAGTTAAGTTATAGTTTAATGTTTTAGACAAATTATTAGCTAATAAAATACTTTTGCTGTCAAAGTCACAGACATGCTTTGATAATTAATGGAGTAACTACAAAATTGGACCTTAGATCTTAAAGGGACACTTGGTCAAAATCAAAGCAGCAGATGCAGCACCACAACAATCTCCTGAGGTAAATATCTGGCTCTTTAGCCGCTGAAGGCTGTACTGGGTTCACCAGCTAGCTGTTAACTTTGTCTCTCTGCCCTTTGGTGCTGAGCAGGTGGCATACAGGGGATTCTATGTGATGAGAACAGTATAGTCATGGGCCAAAAAATCCAAACAATGACCTAACAGATGCTAAAATGCTCTGTAGAGCTGAAGGAAACAGATCATTCTCTCTGGTTTTATGATTAAGAAACCATCGTCATCGTCTCATCCTGCATGCTTACCTTCATGCCCACATTTGTGTTGTGCATGTCCACGCGTGCGCGCAGGTCCTTGTTGGACCGTTTGCCCAGGAAGTCCTTAACAAACTTGTTGGCGTATTTGAGGTTGTCTCCACAGCCGCCCCACTGCCACGCCTTGCGGTTCTCCAGGTCCGGGGCCTCGTCACATGTGCAGCGCTCCATGCGTCCCGCACTGCAAGCTTTGGCCATCGCGTGGGTCAGACCCGCCGAGGAGATGGCATACAAGAAGGCTGTCTCTTTAAATCCTGGAAAAGCACATTGGAGAGTGACAAATGAGAGGGAGGAAAGTAGAGTTTTGAGCGTATGTGCGCTTTTACCTCGAGTTTTCCCTTTCTGTTGTAGCACAAGGGAGTAAATCGCAAAGATGTTCCAGTTGCCGTCCTGATTGTGCAATACTGGAGTGATACCAAGTCTGTTTTTAGGTTCAAGAAGAAGAGGAAAGCCCATACCTCTCTTTAGTATGTTGGCTCGGTGTCGCCCCTCTAAGGTGCAGTTCCACCTCTCGAAGCGGAATTGATACTGGCATTCTAGGGCGCTCATGGTGATGGCCTCTCTCAGGGTCTCCGCCACGCCCGGGTCTCGTCTGCACATCCTGCGCTGCTTCTTTTCCAGTTTGAGCCGGTCGCACAGCTTGTAGTGGGCCCTGCCCACGTTCTCCTCTGGTAGAGAGTTCAGTGGCAGGATAGACAACGGTTCATTACCTGTCAACCTGGAGGGAAAGATCACAAACACACTCAGGTCAGTTAAGAGAGTGCACAGAGAGGGAGTGGACACATCTTGATAAAGGTTCCAATAAAGCGCAGGATGCCGACCTTCCTGGACAAACAATAGGAGTTGCAATGATATACTACATAAACAGCACAGGAAGCACAGCTGGGGCATATAATGCTCAAAAGTTTGGTTAATGTTCAAATGAATTCAGCTGTTCAGCGGTTAATGTTCAGGGGAATTCAGCATTTGCTGGAGATTGAGATCAACCTCCAGCACAGGCGTGTCTGTGTATAGAGCGAATTCTCTGCAGAGGTGGAAGAGTTGTTTCTTTTCATAAAAACTTCCTGACACCCTTTTGTCCCCGTTTTAGACCTCACAGGCTAACCAAGTCACAGCACCAGCAGCTCACTGCCTACTACAGCGCTGAGAAATTCAGACTGAGGTCATGATTTGTGTAAGCAATAAAGCATTCAGATAGTATGGGGACGTATTTCAAACAATGGCATGCAGTGAACGTGACAGTCATCCCACACGCATGTGAAACAGTAGCCAGCAGATACTTGGTTTAATATTTATAACATATCCTGAGGGGGGAATGTCACTCACAGCAGCGTTGTATAGATTTAAACATGATCACACAGCAGGATTTACACTCTCGTTATAGAATCCCCATAACAAAAGTCCAGTATTCAGGATCTTAAAGCTGCAAGCCGTTTCAAATATAACAAGCAGAAGTATCAGTTCTAAACATGGTATGGAGAACATGTGGTAGACTTGCACTCCTTTCGTCAGTTTATTTAAGGGAAGCGTATATAAAACACACAAAGCGGGGACTGCCACATAGCTGGCAAAACCGACGACCAGCGTTCTGAGGTTGTGATGGGGAAAGCAGAGCATTACTTTCATAAACACACACAGGGGACATGACTGTCAGCCTGTGACCATTTTGGTCACACCAACTGACAGGATTGGCACTGTAGTTGTTCATTATGTGGAATTTCTGGCCTCCTTTACACCCTTAAAGTGAAACTGAAGAATAAATGGATTTACAGAACTCACAAAAGCACAAGACTTCGGGCCAACGTGCCTTTGCAGACGGACTTGGGAAATTTAAAGGACACTTCTGCGTGTAGATTGACGCCTCGCCTAATGCTGCACTGATAAAATGCAGGAATCCTCCTTTTTTGCTTTCACTGTAGGACAAAGTTTTAATTTTTTATCATTGAAAAAATGAGCAAAAACAAGGATTAAAGCACCCAGTTGTGCAAATGAATACAGAGAGTTATTATGTGATTATTTCAGTTTAAAAGAACTCAATGCCACCAGTGATTATTATAATTATTACTGGTTGTGTATATTTCATAGTTGTTACAGTGAAATTTTGATTATACAACTTTTAAAATCTTTCCTAGACAAACTTTTACAACCAAACTACCTTTTCTTATTGAATTTACACAAACAAATTGTGCATTAAGATATCACAGCATTATTAAACCCACAGTCATGAATTGTGTATCCCTTCTTGCTTGTAAAAAGTGTGCATTGAGCCAAACAAATTAAAAGAAGTCCAACTATAAGACTGTGAAGAGTAACCACAGCAAATGGGAATCCTGCCACATACTTGGATTTAGCCAAGCAGTGCAACAGAAATTATTCCACAATATTTTTGTAAAGGTGAAGACTACCTGCTGGATGTCCACACCAGTATAGTTAATGTACCAGAAGTGTTGATCGCTGATGTCCATTACTTACATTTTTGACTTCATTACTGTTTTTCAGAGAAGATTCTGTCACCACTCACATTCAGTCCAGCCTCTAGCAGAAGGTCACAGTAGTTCTTCAACAAGAGATTTGTTTTATTAAGTCCAATAACTGACTGAAATGTTTCCCCTCGAGTCCTCACTTTCATACCAGCGGACTTAATAGCTCACATATGCTTCATGATATTGTCTTTACAAATGCGCTCACAGCCTGGTTGACAATCAGAGCAGTCAAATCAAAAAGGAGGAATCGGGATTTGCTCTCAGATTGTTTCAAACAGTTTCCTTTTTACAAAGCGTGTTTGCCTTTCCTTAACCTGTCTGACAGCGATGAATTTTCAAATGGAAACCTGGCAAGCTGTGTCTTGACAGAGATTGCTCTCCCAACACACTCAGAGAGTAAAAAAAATGTATGGTTTGAGGCGTACAGAGCGAGGCATACACAATGCACCAGAACTGTGTCTCCCTGTGAATAACTAACATTTTCCTCTTATTTGTTTCACGCTTTGTTAAAATATACTGTGCTAACAATGCCAAGGAAACGTATTCAAAGTGCCAAAACAAGCAACTCCAGCCGACCCAGTATGTTACATGTGACTGACGACCGTTCCACAACATTTCTATGGCAAGCAAGCAGCCAGGGATTGAATGATGGTGCCATGTGGAGTTCCTGCAGCCCATTACACGAGCGGGGAATTCAAAATCATGTAAATTCAACATACATTTCAAATTCCTCAGTAAGACCTGCACAGGAACACGTATCAGCGACGAATTTTCTGAAAGCCCACGTGCCTGCCAAAGCAAGAGAGCATTAGAGTGACAGGCCTCAACTGTCTGTGTGACGGCTGCCTGTCTGAGACAAAAAGATGGTCTGAGTGGAGCTGGAGGAAGGCCAAAGATGACATGACACTGATCTCAGCGCTACTGTCTCTGCGGCTTTTTTACACAAAGGCATATTTCTAGCTGGTTACAAAGACAGCCCAGGGGGCGAAGTGCGGAGGGGAGAGATTTGAGAGCGGAGAAACACTTCACGTCTCCAGAGGAGAAACTACTGGCTCACTCTCGTGCATATTTCCACTCTGTGACAGACCAGAAAATAGTCAAAGAGGATCACAGATGTACGCTGCTTCCATTTCTTGTCGTTGTGAAATAATAAATAAAAACGACCTCTTAGCAAATTCACTTTTTTGATAGTTTCGAAATTAAAAGCAGAGTTGGTGTCAATCATTCCTCTTTAATTCAAGTTTGCTGGAAATTAAAGATAATATTTCCCTGGATGCGGGACCGTGACCCCTGCTGTCACACAAAAGGGTCACACATTCCAATATGGTGATCTGCAAAAAACAAAGAAAAAATTATCACTCTGCTGTTTGTTGAAGAATGAACTCATTCAACTCACAGGAGACCTGGAAGACAGTCCAGCGGCTGAATCACAAAAATCATTACAGATCTGAACTTGAAATCTTCGGTCAAAAGGAAATCATTATTGTGTTTTCCCGTAACAACGACCATTTTAAGAGGAAAAATGGAAAAACACAGTCACGTGTCATCTCTGACACCTCCGTGACATACAACCCTTTACAAAGAGTTTATGAATTGTAACTAATGGTTTTATTCATGGTTGCTGAATAATTTACTTCAGCTTTTTCAGTCACTAATAAAAACAACTTTTTCAGTTGCCAAACTGAAAAATCCCTTTGACTGATTCACCCTTATGACCACTTTCCTTCCACAAAAGGGCTGCATTGGATCTGCACCAAAATCCATTTATTTGCAACTTATTCATGGATGTGCACAAGGCTAAAGTTACCTGAGCAACTGCCCATTTTCCCTGTTTGGCTGCAAAGATACAAAAAGCTCAGAATGGCTAAAGTTGCATCAAATTAAACGTTGATGTCATCCAAACTTTTAATGCTTCTGCATAGGCATGCCTCACAGCCTTATGGCCCCTGTCATGTAACACTATAGTGTCCAAACTTAGTATTGTGCCCCATCTTCTCTCGCGAGCTGGCTAACATATAGGGAGCAGGTTAGGGTTCAGGTTAGCACCTCAAAATGTCTTTGCACGTGCCTGAACTTATTATCCATTAATAAAAGGATAACCAATATTTTAGGGCTGCATCAGATGAACATTTTCACTCATTGATAAAACAGATGCAGATAACAGATAATGCAGATCATTTACTCCATTAATCACTTCAGTGTTCATCAGATAACAGAAAAAACTTTAAGTTAAGCTAAAAGCTTTGTCCAAAGAACCCAGAGACAGTCAAGTTACTGATGTATAAGATCTGTTAAATTTGGGGCCTTATTGCTTGAAGAATGGTTTGAACAATAAAATGAATTTTTAAACTAGTCAATCAATCAACTAATAAACATTTTAACACCATTAGTACCAAACAGAAAGGATCATTTTTCACAACCTGGCAACCCAAATCTAATCTAATAACTGATCTATAAAGCATTAATTAATCTTTTATTATTAATTAATAAAAACATTGGTTCTAACTTACAAACACTTTATGAAGGGTGTCTTATTATCAAAAGGTTGTACCACATTATGCAGAATACAGCTGCTTATCAGAAAAGTGCACATTAGTTCAAGAGTAAGTGAAGCTCAGGTACCGACAGTATCTCCACCTCACTGAATGTAGCTGTGTGTTTTTACATCATGGACCATTTTCTGCAGGTGTTTTTGTTTGAGGTGTTGGCACAGCAACACCAATTACACACAGAACATAACACCAACATATAAAACTCATTATTATCCTACGTGAGGTGGGATTCTTGCAGATGTTTGCTCAGCTTTGCCTTTTCCATTCACGCACTTGCCTCTACACACTCCTCGCAGACATCGCTGAGCCACTCTCACGCTGCGCCTCCTTCACTGTCTTTCACTAAGAAACACAGCAGTTTGTTTAGTCCTTTCTCTCTGTCAGCACCTCCCATTGCCCGTGACATTTACTTTATATACATTTTCCAATGCAGCCGCTTCAGTGAAAACGGTTCGTTTCACACCACGGAGCTTCGGCGTTGATCCCTCAAGGAAATCATTGACCAGCGCGAGACTTCGCCATCATCACTCCCTCTCTGGCTTTACATTACAGTCCTAGAAGTGACCCTCAGCTGGTAATTCCGATCATTCTTCACTGGTCTGATATGTCAAGTTAAGGGAGTATAATAATACCTAAACTCTTCATAGTGGAAAACATATTATCTCTGTTCCTTTAACTGTCTTGGCCTAATTGAAATGCCTGCTCCGTGTATAGAGTACAGACATGTATAGCTTTGTAACTGCTGGTGTTATTCATATACTCACACAACCATATATAAACAAAGGCAGCTCAGTCCATGTAGTGCAGCTTGATCTGAAGAGGCTAAAGCAGAACAAACAGTAAACTTTACAAATATCAGATCTAGTGCTGGAACAGTAAACTTTTCGTCAATTCGCCAAACAATTAATCAGTCTCTGGTTCCAGCATTTCCTGCTGTTCGCTTCACCTCAGGCTCTGGGAACGTGTGAGGGTCATTTTTCACTCTTTTCTGACATTTTATAAACTCCTGCTGACCCAAAAAATAATTGACAGATTAATTGGTAATAAAAATAATCATTAGTCACAGCTGGAGCATGGAATGGGAACATTTGAGGTCATTTAGAAACAGTGTCACCCATTACATAGTTTATCCAACAGTGAGCACAGAGTTTATTTTTCAGCTGTAAAATGTGCCCCTCAAGACACATCGTAGTCATAATACCTAAAAAAGCTAATTAATGGAATACTTTTTTAAATGTGTCTACATGTCTTACATATGTACCACTGATATCAGTCAGGCTCCAGCTGCTGCCCTGTTTGGATGTTTTTCCCATATCACAGAGGTTTTTGCAACTTCTGCAGGTGACATTCGCATTTTTTATACCTACACTATATCAAGACAAAAACCTCCATGTTTCAAGGAAAGACCCTCTTTGGTGCTTCAGCTGTTGAACTGTAAGATTCTGAAACAAGAAGTTACTAAAGGCAGTTATTCCTCAAAAATGCAGATAAGGATGAAAACAGCAGAGCAGTGTTTTGTCCATTTTCAGTCTGTTTATCAGACGAACAGGTGCTGGCTACGTTTGTGTGTGTAGTTACCATATACATATGTGTGTGTGTGTGTGTGTGCGTGTCTATATGTGCATACGGGCTCTTACTACCTTAAGTCAACACCTGTAATAGTCAGTCGTGGCTGAACGCGCCCGGGCAGAAAAAGCACAAAAGCCGCAGTTTCTCCATCGGCCTGAACTTGCAGGTTGTGTGGTCTGGTGTCTCCTCGATCACAACTAAACCTCCCCCCCTCGTGCTTCTCCTCCTTTTTCCCTCTTCTCCAAACTTCCCCTATTCCCACTGGTCAATTACTCTAAACGAATGCCAATCATTCCACCCCGCTGTTGGCTCAAAACAAAGCCCCCTCTAGACAAAACCACCGCTGTCTACGAACGTAATTCACACAAGACAATGACAGACATGAACATTTGTCCTTGCACAGTTAAACTGTCATGAAGACAAACTACCGTGCTCACCTGAGGTTAGTCTGTACATATTTTAAAACATTTTGAGTTTTTGTAGGAAATGAAACTCGCCAGTGCTGATCTCCTTTTCTCTCTTTCACTGTTTCCTCCTGCCTTCGCACTGTCTAAAATGCTCCTTTTGTGGAGGGGGGGGTAGTGTGTGCTTTTCTCAGAAATGTTGGATGAACTTCAGACCACCCTGCCCAAGTCCCATCTGGTGTATCACGACCATGCCAGAGGTTGTAGGAATGTGAGTGTGTGTGGTGTTTTCCCTCTGGCCCACTCTAACTATGGCTGACAATGTGCTCCACAGCTTAAACGTGAATAATTGAAGAAACCGTGAATCAGTGTCGAATGACTCTCTGGTACAGGGAGTCTCCAGGCTTTAGTCCACCTCCGAGAAGTTTACACGAGAAGCAATCCTGCGCTGAACTCAGACTTTTTCTCCCCAACAGCCATAGTGATGCCGTTCATTCCCCAAGTCATTAAAACCAGAAATAGGGGAAAGAGTAAACGATTATGTATGAGGCTAAGATAAGATTAGTCAGTGGTTGAAAGCACAGGGTGTTGTGACTACTCCTAACAAGCTGTGACTGACACAGTACAGTAACATGACAAAACGACTTTGAAAACAAAGTAGTACTGGCCTGAGACTTAGAGAGTCATTACTAGTTGAGTAATGAGCCTTTCTGCGTAGTGGGGATGTAATGCAGCGTCTAGAGGCACTGCTACTCACAATGTGAGGGGGGGAAAGTCCGCTATCTCGTATGACTTAACAGGATATGACCCAATGTTATATCATCTGCTGTCCCTTCTGGTCATTTACAACCCACACAGGCTGCGTCAGACTACTCCCAGTAATTTTACTGATCGGGTCAAGTTCCCGTACATGTGCTCTCTTGACATTTTAAATGCACACTGCATTATATTTTCTTTAAAGTCGATGTATTCGACTCGTAGCCGTGCACCTGAAAAACATCTTTCTTTTTCGATTCATAAAAAAAAGGGGGGGAAAGTTACTGCTCAGCCTAATTTTTTTTTAATCCACAGCCGTGAATGCGAGCGCTGGTAGCTGAGCAGTAGGACTGCAGGACCTGGGTTTGGGAATGGGAGTGTGGGGCATGGTAAGAGGTTTAACTGCTATGTGAGAACTCAAGGCTTCTAAGGTCAGCAGCTCAGTTATAGTCACTGTGTGACTGGCACAGATTGGGCGCGCAGCAGTGTCCACATGACTCCCCTGTTCTAGCCTACACCATGGCACAGAGCAGCCCTGTACCAGCGCACCGACGCACCAAACACGTTCAGGCACACATACTGTACTCGGATCTCACCGATTCGCACATGCTGACACAAGACCCAGACTACGGCTGTTTGGTGAGAGAGCAAAGCAGTTTGACTGCAAACTTGGTGCAATTCTACAAAGCAGATATTTAACATTGTGCAGAGACTGGAAATGTCAGGTTTGTTCAGTCCCGTCACACCGGGGCCAAAGCACCTCTGTGAATAAACCGAGCATGCAAAGTCAAACCACAAAATCCAAAACAAAACAGTAGCTGTTTTGAATCGCTCATGCCTCAGTAACTACAAGTGCTGAGTTCATTAACGGTTATTTACTTTCACTCCTCAAAGATCTGATTTTTTTCCTGACGGGCCTCCAGAACACAAAACTGAAAATGCAGCACCTTATTGTTTCCAATCTGCTGTGAAATATTCAAGCTCAAACACATGCTGTGACGGTAATTTTCAAGTTACAGACGTGTTTATTTGCCTCACCTGACAAATATTCCTCAGTAGTATGACTTTGTGTGCACGTACGCACAGCTCATTCATAGCCTGGAGTCACAAAGTTTGACTCTTGACAAGCGATTGCTGATTAAACCAGCAGTAACCAGTTGAAAGTCATGCAAATGGGCCATTTTCAGCATGGAACAAAAACTCCTCCAGGGTTAATCACAGCGGAGAAAGTCTGCCATGCCTATTCCCATTAATGTTAGTGTACATTTGACTGCGTCCATACTCAAACTAATGCTCAGGCTTTATGGATAAATATGCTTTTTGGAGCAAATTATAGTCTATGTAATAACACCCATTTGGCAAACACACATATTTGAGTGGAGTATCTGAGTGCATGTTAGGTCAGGCTTCTATAGGGTTGTGTTTATGCAAGATGATCGTGCTGATAAAGTGCGGTAAAAGTCTAATCCTGCAGCTCTGAAAAGGTATGGCGGACTTTCTTTCATCCTTTATGAAATTATGAATCTTGGAAACTGGTGCATGAGATTAAAAATCAAGATTTCATGTTGGCTGCTGCAGAAAAACAAGTAAAATTGACAGAAAAGTAAACAAAGTCAGACATGAGAAATGTACTGATATTCTCTAGAAGACCGGAGCCTTAAGTGAGGGTTTGTCAATCTGCTAATCTTGGCACATGTGAAGTGCCATGTCTCTTCATCCCCACAAACCAGGCAGAGAAAAACGCCTGTGGTCAAGGATGGAAAACACAGGACATAGCGGTCGCACTAACTAGCATCATCTCATCAATGCCTGACCACTAAGAGTATCTTGAGTCTATATTAGTTTTCCTGTTTTGCAAATTGCCCATGTCTCCAGCTCCATCTGCAAAGATCATCATGCGTGTACACTTTTACCAACAAGAGTTTCCTTCAGCGGGAGTTTCCTTCCCATATCTTCTAACTATCCACCAATGACGTGCACAACTGACTGGTGGGACAGTCCTTTTAAAATCAAATATGTCTTAGCTGCGGTCTCTTCGGCATGCTGATGACACCAGAATTATAAGTCCTTAGGATGTGTGCAAGCCAAACACATTTTAAAAGCCTTACCAAACCATGTAATCTTCAAAATATTCAGAAAAACCATGTTATTATACAGTATGAGCCCCATAACAACCCACTACAGACACCACTGAAACCTTCATAACAAAGGTGTGTACCACTCTCTGCAATTTTTGATGATTCAACCTGTAAAATAAACAGTCACACTGTGCATTACTTAGTGCAGGGAAGACATGATATTCTGTGCAGAGAGGTGAATTTCTGCTCTGTAAGCTGAAGTTGAAAGACACTTCGTACATGTCATGCAGGTTCACCACAGCTAAGCATACGTAGAACTGTTTTCCTTTCCTAAAGTATTTTTACACAGACTTGGCTGCCTTTACATTTGATGTTTTCACATTTCATTTCCCACTCTCCTACTGTTACACAAAAAGGTTACAAAGTGCTGATTGAGGGCCATCCTGCAACTCTCAGAAGGCGCTGCACCACCCTGTGGCATCCACGGGCATAGCAGGCCCTTCCACTGGGATGTAAAGAGCAGAGCACTCAAAGCAAAGCACGGCTTAGCTCAAATCCGGATGTATCAAACAGAAATATAAAGAAAACAAAGCTCTCTCTTTTCAGAGGCCATGCGGTCTGTTATCTAAGCCTCCAGGTTTGCGTGATCTCACCACGCTACACGGTCACAGCACCGTGCTGAGAGAATCCTATCTTCTTGGCTCACAGTAAAGTGATACCCTTTGAGGTGTGGCTATAGCCACAGGATATCCTATGAAGTTGGGAAATCCCTCTATCAACGGTGCTCCCCGCCCTGCTGCACGTCAGGGCTAATCAGTCCTTAAGGCCTGGTAATGAGACGCCCGCCACCACTGTCTGCCAGGCAACGCCAGCCTGAGCCCACACTAACTCTGCTGCTCCTAATGAGTGGTAATCACCCAGCAGCTCCCCACAAACCGCTGCAGGGATGCCGGCACGCACATGAGGCCGGCAAAAGCCAGCAGACAGGAGGGGAGAGAGAGGAGGGAACTGAAGGAAATGTTTACATGGAGCGGCTTAAAAAACAACTTGTAACATTTCTGTGCAGTGCTGAAGAAACGAGGCTCCTTTAAACGTTAAAATGCACTGCTGTTTGATACACAGCAGGAACTAATTCAGCACAGTGATAAAAAAGCTTTTACAGCTGCAAACTGAAAAATCACTCCTCCTCAGTAAATTTACACACATCCCATTTGTTATCCTGTTGTTTTTGGCATGCTGCCTCACTTAATGGAGCGCTGAAAACAATGATACCATCTGAAAGGGCATCAGCTCTGCTTCAGGAACAAACTGATGAGAGAGTGTTTAAGGATATTGCAGTAATTAAACAGCAAGCAATACCAACCACTATATTCGCTTCTTCCGGATGCTGCGGTGCCTCTGTGATCGGTAAATCCCAGTTGCATGACTGTGGGCAGCCTTCCTGTATATGTCGCACATGAACTAAATAAAAACAAACTCTTGACTCAGTGTTAGGACTCGCATTCAGCACAGTTTACAAGACCACAGAATGACATGCCTTTTAGCAAAACTCAAATTTAAACCACTGGAGTCGTCTCAGAGAGCGCTCTGAGCGCTGACGGGGTCAACCGGGCGAGCAAATCACTTCCCTCTCCGACAGTTTACACAATATCTCATCAAGGTGCCGAAACCTATTAAGACAGGTAACGAAAGCCCGGCGAGCATCCCCCGATTCAAGCTCTAATGATAACGGATTTAGCAGAACCAGCACCTGCCACAACAGGCGGAGGGAAAGAAAATGAGCGCTCGCATTCTTGTGGCAAAGGATGACAATTTAAGCGGGTGCTTGACTACGCCAGGAATCCCACCCCACCCTCGGCTGCGCAGACTACGGGCAGGAGAGATTGTGTTTATGTTACACTTACGCTCCACCGCACTCTGGAAATTGGGTATGCAACATTGACCCTCTATTTTGAGTAAATCAGTACTCAAGAGGCCCTGGGATGCCTCGTGCTCATGGAATATTTATTTGAACAGGTTTGTGTTAGCATGTCCCACAGTCGAAGCCGAGCAGAACTGTGCCGGAGTGTCACCGGTGTCGAGTTTCTGGGAGGCTGGCCACGGGGCAGTCACATTTTGTATCTGTGTCACCTGTGCAGGCTGTTTCGGTATGTTTCATGTTCCTCAGCTGCAGGGCTAAATCATTCACTGACACTCATTCATATTCCCCCCTCAGCGGGCCGCGGAATAATAAATCTGGAGTATCGTAACACCACATGTCTCTCTGCACTGCACAGAGTTTTAGATAGAGAACAGACTGACAGAGGGAATTGAAAACAAGTGCTTACTGAATAAGTAAATATGCATTACCATTAGGACCATTAAGGCTGTTGTGAGTGCCAATTTGGCACGTCAACCGTGATGTATACTGCCTGCCAAGGGTGACACTGCTTTGGGGAGGGAGGCAGAAACACAGTGCAGGGTTACATTTGTCTTTCTAATGCAACTTTTGAGCAGAGACCAAAGACAGAAAGTCTGACACGTGCATGAGCATTACAGATGATGACGTTTTCCTGAGAAGGGCTGAGATGTTTCCATCAGGCAGAGCTGCTACAGGTGCCATACAGCATGTTTGCATCACTCAGACCACTTGTGCAACACCCAAGAGAACAACATTTACCCA
Source organism: Chaetodon trifasciatus (assembly GCA_037975065.1). NCBI lineage: Eukaryota > Metazoa > Chordata > Actinopteri > Chaetodontiformes > Chaetodontidae > Chaetodon > Chaetodon trifasciatus. The sequence goes on along the minus strand of JBBMOE010000012.1, from coordinate 9,548,868 downwards.
GAGGCAAAGAGCTTACCCAGAGTTTTACATGTAGAAAAGGCTTCCCAAAGTAGCCGTTCCTATTATAGTTTCCCTACTGTTTTTTAAACCTTTCATCAGATTTTCATTCTAACATGCCTTATTAAGATCCAGGCAAAGCAGGTCTAATACAGGTCTATCAGGCCCCGAGGGGGCACTTCCTGGGCTCTCCTGCAGATTCACAACAGTTCCCAGATCACCTAACACGCCTGGATCCTGCACCCATACCTACCATACATTTGACTCCACTGGAAAGGCTTCAAGTGTCATCACTCCACAGTGTGCACGGCCATTTGTCTGTGTGTGCGTCTGCACTGTTTGCAGCCAAGGGGAGCACTAACAACACCCATCAACACAGATATTTGTAGATACTCCGGAAAAGCACCAAGCTCTTGTTTCTGTTTAGCATGAGATGTCGCCTTGACGGCTTTTGAAGGCACATTTTGTTCTGTCAATTTCCATAATAAGTGTCGCTTTTGGAGTGTGTTTTTTTTTTTTTGGGGGGGGGGGGGTAAAACTCCTCAGTTCCAGGTGAAACATGGCTGCTCTGCCACCTGACATGCTGACCTCATTTGAATGACCTTGGCTTCCCCGCAGGGGAAAGGCTCTTCTGTGACCAAGACAGAAAAGAAGCAAGACAAACTGGAGTAGCCACTCTGAAAGTGGAGGTCATCGTGGGCTACACCTAAAATCCAAGGCGTTCCCTGAGAATGACTTACTTTGAAATATACACCCTGGTGCTCTTTCTAAATCAAACATTATTGTATATATGACATGATTCATGAAATGCTTAATTTTACAGATTGATTTCCTAACACGTGTTCCAAGTGTTTTTTAAAGTTGATGGAGGCAGCAGAGAAAAAAAAAAAAAAAAAACTCCTGCCAGAGTTGTGTGATGTTTATGCTGGATGGGGGAATTTTCTGTGCAAGCTGAGCAGACGTTTCGGCCACCAGTTCAGTCAGTCAGATTGCTTTATTGTTACCAGCTGTTGAGTCTGAGGCATACACACTCACCTTTCGCTCCTGCTCGCTGTTTTCAGAGTCGACTAAGGATATGATTTTACAAGTGTTTCAGCAAAATAATCACCCGACCGCTACCTGCCATTCAAACGTGCCAGGGGTTATTTTACAGTGGGCGCTGGCTCAATTGTCAGGGAAAGAATGGGGGGTGAGCTCTCCACGGCCAACATTACTCAGAGGCTGCGTGCATCTACCTATAATAGATGCTGTGTTTGCTTGTCGTAAAAAGAAAAGTTTAATGGTCAGCAGCTTCAGCGTGGCCCGAACCCCGTGCAGACAACCTGCTGCAGCCACCAGCTGTGAGGCCGCTGTGCGCTGCGCAACCGCCGCCAAATGACACCGCACTGACCCGCAGATATTAATGCAATCAAAACAACTCAGATAACAAAATGAGTGGGAAAACCCCTGTTGCAAGCTCCATGAATAAACTTACTTTCATTGAGTTGACAGAGAGAGAGAGAGAGAGAGAAAAGTTACCTGTTTTGTGTTTCAGGAACCAATCAAATCAATGAAAGCAGCATCATGGACACACAAGTGACTCTGTCAGTCCTTACCCGAAATATGCTGCGGTCGGTCCAGGCAAGTTGAGAAGATACACTATAACTGTGAACGATAACCATCCCAGGAGTAGGTGTCCATCCAGCATTTTGCTGCGGCTCCAGGGCAGATCATTTCGTTTCTCCTGAGTAGCTGTGTGAAATCCCTTGCTGAACGCTCAACACTTCTTATACAGAGAGGAGCTGCGGTGCGCTCCTCCCATCAGCAGAGAGAGAGGGAGAGGAGAGAGGGGGGGAGAGAGAGAGAGAGAGAGAGAGAGAGAGGAATATGGCAATACATGCAGAGAGCTGAACTGATTCACAATTCACTCTCTGCCTTCACACAAAGGGATCTTCTCTCTTCATGTATGATTGGCGTGAGAGTTTCTCCTCTGTGGGCGTTTTAAAGCAGCATTCAGCCAGTGTTTGTGCAGGCTGAGGTCAGCCTGAGCTGGCCTGTATGTGATAAAATACTTGTTTACCTCCAGTCAGTGACAGTTTATTTCCAGAATGGCAAACCCTGCATTTGTATAATCCAGCACAAGCAGGATAATACAGTAATGCTAGTCCACACGCTGCACTGTTTTGAAGTGAGGGAAGTCAATATTGGCTAAGAGGAAAAAAGATGTTGTAGCTAGATTTGCTTTTAATTATGGTTCATTTTTTTGTTCAGTGGTGTAAAGTCACAAAGTGGTCCACTTAAGTGCAGTTCTGACATAGCTGAGAAAACAGTCTCCCCACGAGGGCAACTCCATCAGCTGAGGAAGAGCATGTGATGGGCTGAAAGCTCCAGAACAGATACTGGAGCAATTTTAACCCACATTTTGACAGTTTTGTCAATTTTCTGAGGCAGGTACCTTTTACTCCTCTACATGTTCCTTCACAGACACACAGGAAGCATATGATGAAGCATTTTGTTACACATTAAACTGTATTAAGAAGTTAAAATTAGCTCCACGTGAACCAGCTACAACTGTAAAATGTATTCACTCACATGGGCCATTTTGCTGCATAACAAGTACTTTTACTTTTGATATTTTTGCTGAAGTAGTCACTGCTGTATTGTATGGAAAGGTTTACTCACTGTCTCAAAATATTCTTCCAGACTTTGTATTACAGACTAGTTCGTTCATATGCCTCATATATCTTCATGTCTGTGTTGATTTCATCAGTCAAAAAGTCATAATATACTGCAGGAAAGGCTTCCTGTTTAGTAGGTTTTTGGTTAAAGATTGCCTGTTGAAGTTAAATATCAGTCTGGTCTTGCCTCTTCTTGCGAGACACAGCCATCAGTTCTCCTAAACCACATGCGCTGAGGTGAGTTCACGCGCAGTTCACCATGAAGAAAGCAAATTTGTCCGCAAATATAACTGTAGGCGATTTCACAAGAGCCCAAGACGAAACCTTTAATCACTGTGCAAAATATCATATTGAGCACCGTAAATCAATTGGCGAACTATCAATCATTCTGGCAAGTAATCTGAACCCTTTGGCAAGCCAGCTCTTGAAAAATATTTACTCTTCCTACGCATTTGATTGCATAAGATTTGGAGATTACCAAAACGTTTAGTTATTGTCACAGAAAACCGTCTTTAACATGCAATCACTATTGACACACTTGTGTTTTTACATGAGCATATAATGTATTAAAACAGCAAAGCTTTATTTGATTCAATACTGGATTCTTAACTTAAGACCTATGATTAATATTAATTGTTTTTCCATTTTATATATTTTTTATTCATAGACTTAATGGAATTAAGTCCAGACAAGCATTTCACTGGCATGACAGCTTTATTTACTTGTTTATTCTGATGCATGACAGTCATAATGAGTGAGAAGCAGTATTACAGATGTGTTGACTTAAGTTGACCTCTTGATGTGTAAATAATATCCACAGACTGTTTGCTGGCTGAGAATGTCTTTAGTCAGGGACAACCCTACTTAACTCCTGTGTAAACACCTTTCAGTGGCTCAGCTACCACCTGACATCTTTTGTGTCCACACACACCTTGATTTCTGGCACATAAAGAGAGGGAGGTATCTGAACTTGGGAAGGGTCCAGGGTTTCTCAACTACACCTGGGGAGCACTCCTGCCAGGATTCTGGATGAAGTCTTTTCATTCTCAGTCTCAAACAATATCCAGCCCGTTCACTGCAGATCACAAGCAGCCGCAGATGGGCCAAGCGGCTTCGCGGAGCCAAGTTTCTACTTACTGTGTGTAAACAAAACAGCACCTCAAATTAAAGATTAAAAGTGAGCAAACTTGATAAGTGATCCCATGATCGCTCACGTCAACAGGTAAGCAGTTATTCAGCTTTTGCGTGAGTGTGTGTGGACATGACGGGTTGTGGAAGGTTATTTCAAAGCAAATGTTTGACACTTATGCTTATTCGCTTTCTGGTGGACAGTAAGATGAGACGACTGATACCACTGTGATATCTGTCTGTAAACCAGTTAGGTTTGTTCGGCATAAAGTCTGGAAGCAGCTAGAAACAGTAATAGCACATTCCTAATGAACACATTATGTCTCATTTGTTTAATCAACCCAACTTGGAGTTTTATGATGTGAAGTTATATGTGGGGCTGTGGCTGGAGGCTGTGACTTCCTGAAGTTGTCACAGTGAGGTTGCTTATACAGATTAAACAAGTGAGACATAACATGTTAATTAGTGAGCATTTGAAGAGCTGGTAAGGAAGTCTTGTTACCTCCGGACAGAGCTAGGCTAGCCGTTTCCCCCTGTTTCCAGTCTTTATGCTAAGCTAAGCTAACCAGCTGCTGACTGAAGCTTCATATTTAATAGAAATGAGAGTGGTATTGATATTGTCATCTAGCTCTCGGCGAGAAAACGGATAAATGCATTCCCCAAAATGATCGGATTATTAATGAAGAGGTCGCATCTGATTTCTGAAGACTTCTGAGAAGCAAACGTGCACCTGAAGGCCTGAAATCATTCTGTGCCTCTGCACGTGTGGTGTGTAAAGTTATGTTATGTTTTGAGCCAGATCATTTCTTAACTTCCTGGAGTCTCTGCTGTGGAGCGCCAAGTGCTCAGAGCCAAGAAACAGTCCTGCACATAACCCCCGGCAAAATGACAAATTTATGTTTTTACATTTTGATTTTTGTACGGATTAAACAAACAAGATATACTTCGAGGTGCTCGTATGCAGATTGTGTTATCTTCCAACAGAGCCAGGCTGTCTCCCCCTGTTTCCAGTCTTTGTGCTAAGCTAAGCTCATTGGCTGCTGGCTTCATTATCAACAGGCAGACATGAGAGTGTATCTATCCTCTCAACTAACGCACCACCAGAAAACAAATTGTCACTGTGCTCCTCCAGCATTTCACATTTCAGTGAACTGCTGCTTTGCTGTTGTCACTCAGGATGATAGATACATTCTTGTATGACAGGATTAGTGAGTTTTATGAATTTGCAGTGTGCATGATTTCACTTTCAACTCATACTCAGAATCATTTGAGGATTCAGACAGGTGAGCTTGTGAAGGCACAGGAATGCACTTTTTTTTTTAACATTATCAGCTTGTCAGTCACTCCTAAAGGGCAGTTATTCAAAAGCCTATAGGCCCCCAGTAAGGGCCCAGCTTCTTAATAACACCTGGTTTTAAGGAGATCAGCGGGAGGGTTTGTCAGTACATGACAAGAATGGACACTAATCCCGAGCAATACCCAGTGGTCCTGCATGTCTCTTGAGTGGGATAATTGATTCCCACACCCTTCTTAAAACACACTCGCCCCCTCTTCTCAGACCGGGCAGCCAAGAAAACAGAGCTCGTTTCATTCTGGTGTCGAGGGAACATGGCCATGAGGACAAAAGCGTGTAGTTTTTGTTTTTGTTTTTTTTTTTTTACCCGTGCTCCGGTGAGGGTTGAACTGAGGGCTGTCATAAGTGTTGTAGGTGGTAGCAGAAATTTGTTTGGTAATGGACACTAATCTCTTTAGGCTGTCGGGAATTTTTCCCTCCCTGCTGTTGGAGACACTACTTTACCCTCCTCTACCATTTTCTGCCTCCCCACGTCTCCCTCAGAAGCCAATATGCATATATAAATGAACAAAACGCATTATAGATGTGAATATTATAGATTCTGTCCGAAAATAGTCATATCAGATATCCATGAGAAAGTCACCCTTAAGTAACGGTGCAAAAAAGTCAACTTTGTTTCAGCTCCAAGTGTGACCAGAATACTCAGTTCAGATTAGACTGTTAGCCTGCAGTGTTACATTTCTTTGCAATTACAATGAGGTTCTGCTGGGCATTGAGGTTAGTCTGTGCACCGACTATTCAAATGAGATGGAATGTGTTATGGGATGTTGATGGAGTTTGAGGTATTTCCTTGCAAGGCACAATCTCCTAAAATGCATTCAAAACATTTCAATGTGTTGTATATATTTTTGACGAGTACCGTGTGCAAGGTATCTGCTGCATGTGAGATCAATGAAGAGATCTAGAAAGATGTAGATAATGAATATAATGCAAGACAGATTGCATCTCGTATAAAGTTAACATGAAATATGGTATCGCGTTCTACATAAAAAAGTCATTTTGAGTAAAGAGCAAAGATTAGATTCCCCTTCCCTCTCCTCAGACTCTTATGTATTAGCCTTGGTCTGACCTTGTCTTGATATCACATCCCTGGAGAGGAATGTAAATCGTATCCGTCCAATCCCAACCCAGTTACCACCAAACTCCTCGTTCTCACCACCCCTACCCCGCTGCAGGGCCACATGATCTTTTCCATGTACCAGACATAATTTGTGGCTTAGGTTTGGAGGCTGACGGTGCGTCTGCGCCACTCTGCTGTTTCAGGCGTCGGGTGCACCATGTGCAGCAGTTCTCAGGATTCAGGAAAAGTCCGTCCTCGGGGGCTGGAGAGGTAGCTGTTGTTTTTGAAACCTCAGTAAGTTTGATTGTGTCGCAATAAGAAGGCAAATCACATATTGCTAGTGAATACATTTTAAAGGATGTTAGGGAGAGTAAGTAGCAAAAGGAACTTGTCACAATCCCTATCAAAAAAGGAATTAAATTAAGAAAAGATACCACTAAAAAGGACTCAGGGCTCCTGTCTACTGTCTAGTTTGTTTGCAGAAACCAAAACAGTAGCTGCAGTTTAAAGAGGGAGCATCTAACAATCAGAAAACACCAGAGTGGAACTTAATCCTGGTGCTTCATTTGTGGCATGTAGCCTATGGTCCATGCACATTTTCTAGTGAAGTGTTATGACACAATTGAGCCAAATTGTATGTGAGCATGTGGCAGCTTGTCCATTCTTGAAAGTGTTTAAGTAGGCACCTCTAAGCTGCTGCTGCTGTGTAACTGTGGGAGGAATACCTTTACTGCAGGGTGAAATGGTCGGTTGTAGTAAACATGGTCCTCCAAAAGAAAACACTTACCTTTAGTTTGGTGACCTTTTCAGAGGCATCTTTCACTTTATTTTATTAGCATTTGCATCCTATTGGCGGCCAACCACCTTGATCATTCAAGCATTAATTACGTTTCCTGTCTTGCAAACAATGTCATTAATATCTGACATTAATATCAAACCACAGTCTACTAGGTTTTTCGCATGATACGATCCACTCTTTGGTTTCCCAGCAACCTGTTGAAACGTCCTGCTTCAATGGTGTTTACAGAATCACGGTGTTTTATTTGCACTTGAACAAACACGACCATTCGTCCAGGTTTACTTCGTCTCACTGGAGAAAGCATCTACAATGACACAATGCAGTGTTGACTGTAAAGGCAGTGACATGTGAAGGGTTCAAGCCAGGAAAGTACAGGTTGCTGTACGAAGACAGACGATATGGTAGACGTTTAGTGAAAGGGTCGGGCTCTTGACCAGCAGGTGGTGTTGATGGAATGGTATGATCTGCTCTGCTTAGCGTTAATGAAACAAGACAGAGTCCAGCTGAGCAGCTGCAGTCCATGCAGACTCTCTCACAGCTGATTGCGACCTGGGATGACCCAGAAAAAAGTGTCATTGTGTGGAAAAGACCAGAGAAGACGAAGAAGAGCCTGAAGGAAGGTGGAGAAATGGAGCCTCACACACACTCACACTGCACCCTGATATGACACACAGGGCTGTTCCTGTAATTAAAGCTGTGCTGTCTCTTCTTGTTTTCTGGCCTCCGGAGCTTCATCCCGCTGGCTTAATGTGTGACCTCAGCGCTAACACAACTATCTGAGTCCCGTTGAGGAAAACCATGTGACCAAAGGCTCCCACCAAAGACTGTTTAAGGCTTCAGTTACAGACAAGAAAATGAGACTTAACAGGCTACACAAGCAGACAAGATGATTTCAGGCCTCTATATGCATCTATTTGCTTCTCATGACTCCATCTTTAGATTAAAGTATTAAAACCAAACTTCTGTTTTATTGCTTTCAGATCTTAGTGCTGCTTTTGACACAGTTAACCACTTCAATTCTCAAGCAGTGGGCAGGTATATCAGGCACTGTTTTAGATGTGATTCATCCCAGTCTCTTTGAAAGGACATTAATGTGGCTAGACAGGACTGTAAATCCTCAGTTACACCGATGCAGTCCCGCAGGGATTAGCTCTCGGTCCTTTACCATTCTCCATCGACATGCTACCTTTAGGTCAAGTGTTTCAAAAGCATCATACACATTTTTATGCAGACACTTAGATCTCCTCCACTTTTGTTTTGGATTATCTCATAACTTCTTTGAGTTAAACTCATAAATAAATGAGTTGTTGATCTGACTCATTGCTAGCGCAGGATCATGGGAGTTGTCTTCATTGTTAAACAGCCACCATTTCCAATGAAAATCTATCTGACGCGACTCAGGAAGAAATGTTCACGGACGAGGTAATGTATTAAAGTTTTATTCATGATACATTTGGTCATGCTCACCAGCTTCCTTCCTCACTCCCTGATGTATCATCTGGTGTTTCCTGTATCGCCACTGACAGGCAACGTAATGAAATGCCTGGTTACCTTGAATAAAAGAACACATTTCTCTGGGTTTGAACCTTATATACACAACTCAACAAAATGTACAACATAGGTTTAATTGTTTTCACATTACACCTTTAACAAACATCCTCATATTTAAGGTTCTCATTTTTAAAATCATTGCCAAAATCTCATTTGATAACAGGCTTAATTTTGATCATCATGTGAAGTCTGTTGTCCAATCTTACTTGCTGCACTTCTAAAATTCATTTTTTTTTATCTGAAAAGCACTTGGAAACTGTATATTATGCTTGTGTTACAACCTAGTAAGATTATCTACATCTATCAATACAAGTCATCCAAGCTTCAACTGGTGTTTGAAGAGGATGAGGAAGAGCAGCCGAGCAGCTGTAGCTGAACTGAACTTCTATCCTCCAGCTCAGCTAACATACAGTGCAATAAATGACGTGTGTTCAGAGCTCAAAAGCAACAAATCTGGCCTCAGAGACTACAAAAACAGTTTACATTAAGATTTGGAAGTTGTCTCCCATGATTTCTCTTATCAGAAGCCTTTTTACACCCTGTATTGCCAAGAGGCGAGCAGGCGAGATAGCGACGTCAACGCCTGTGGTAATGCCCATCCTGAAGATAAAGTCAAAGCGAAAGGCAGACCCTTAGCTTTGTTTCCCATGTCTGGAGACCAACTGGGAAGAACAAGGGAAAGTGATGAGTTGTTTCCAGGTGTGAGCTCGTGGGGTGTGTCACATCTTACTGAGGCACGACTCGCCTCCCTTTCCCTCACAAGGGCTGTAACTCAAACAGAATTACACAGCAGGAACAGTCGTTGTTTACAAGTCCTCCTGGTCTGCTTTTAGCCATCTTTCTGTTTCTTTCTGACATCTGACTTGGTTTTTGATGATGATCTTCAGAAAAAAAAGAGCATTTAGCAACACAGCACAACAGATGAAACTGGATAGTAAATTCTGAGAGATATCAACTTAGGTTGTCTCCTTGCTCAGCCTTAATTTGTTTTAGTTTGCTTGAACTAAACAGCATCAAAAACTGATCAAACTTAAGCATCTTAATCGCCAGGTCCCTTTTTAGATAATCCACCACAGAATAAGCCATTCTCCTTGAGATTTTCCATGACTGCCACTCAAAGCCTCCTAAATATAAACATCGTTTTACATTATTATTATCATCATAAGGGGTAATGTGTATTTCCAGTGTATTACATTTTGTATTTGTATTCTGTTTTATGTATGTAGGTACATTTATGAATTGTGTTTGCATTGTGTTGATCTTATTTATCTAATTTAACTTTATTTTGTTTTCATTTTCATTGTTTGAAATGTTTTTCTTATGCATTTCCTTGTTTTATTAAAGTGCTTAGGATAGCCCCTGTATTTGAAAGGTATTATACAAATAATCTTGCTTTGCCTAAAGTGGCGAAAAAATATATATTAAGTATTTACCACATGCTTCCAACTGAGATTGTTTAAGTTCAGCAGTGACAATAGATATTGTAATCCCATTACAATGCTGACATCTAGTGGCGCTGTCTCATTTGCACACAATAAAGATATTCAATCACTGCACAGGAGCTGTGGTTTGATTTTCTTGGTATGTTGCATCTTATTAAGACACTTGAATGCACAAATGAGCGTCAACAGCTTCACAGCACATCAGGAGAGTATTCATGGAAAACTCAGTGAAGTAATGAAAATGCGATGAGTTCAATATTTTTGTATTGCATGATGTTAGTGTAGCTGCGTTATGTCAAACAGAGGGAGTCTGACTGAGGCCTGGGATGCAGAGCAATGACAAGACTCACTTGTCGGACATGACTTGCAGCTAACGACACTCTGCTGAATGACATCATCGCAGTGAGGTCACCTTGGGCACACAGAGGTGCCATGATGTCCTCCTGTTTGCTCGGGGGAAAACCTGAATGGATGGACAGCAGAGACAGAGTTGGTGTTGGAAACGTGTTGATGGAGTTTATAGTTAGCCAAACAGCTTGTTTTGGAAAACTGTATTCACTGTGTGACCACTTCATATGAAATAACTTTTATGGCATTTTTACGGTATGCAGAAGATAAACATGTTTTACACATTTAAGCACTTATTAATTGAACTGATCTATGGTCAGTTGCCATAAGCTGAACAGGCATCACATTTTTCCCATACACTTAACACCCTTGCTGACTCTGGCCTCTGTGCCAGTGCTGACAGCTAAAGGGGAGAAAAAAGGGCTAGTTCATAGCTGCTCAGACTTCCAGATTTCCCCCTCTGCAGCTGCCCAAACCCTCCAGCTCCTCTGTGCAGCCCTGCAGTTGTTTACTGTATGCATGGGTTTGTTCATTTAGTGACAATGTCTGAATTAGTCAAAATTACAGGACAAATATGTACTTGATGATGACGGTTGTTATTATTGGTGGTAGTCAGAGTGAAAATATTAGTAGTACTGATGTACTTAAGAGTGTCAGAAGTACTCTTCATGCAGCAAAATTGTCATGTCAAAGTTATATCATTAGATGTTACTGTATATCGGATTATGGTTATTGATGCATGAACCTGTAGGCAGCATTTTAATGTTGTGGCTGATCTGGGTTGTCCAGTTTGAAATACTTTATATGATGTTGGGCAGTTTAATCTGCAACAGTGCCCCATATTTTACACAGTGATCATTGGTTCAGGTTAAAGTTTAAAATTGAAGTATAAAGTAGCAGAAAATGGAAATACTCAAGTAAAGTTCAAATATCTCAAAATTTAACCACAGTACAGCACGTGAGTAAATGTACTGATTTAATTTCCAGGTCTACATGTGAAATCCAGCAGTATAGGTGGCTCACTTCAGTCACATTTATCGCTCTAATATGAGGAGTTTTAATTCAAAGTATTGGCCAGGGTTGCAGTGCAAAGGATAATCCACTAGATGGCGCTACCATTTTGTCTTCCCACTGCCTCCAGAGGTGCAGAAACGTGCACAGCATGTTTGCCTCCGCCAGGCGAGTCATTGAAGTTTAGTATAAGAAAACTTTTTGGAAATTATATAACAGTGACTTTAACAGTGAGTTTGAAATAAATAGGACGATTGTATGACTGAAGGACAAGTTACTGGAAATACTCAGCGATAAATATGTTGTCAAACATGGCAGAGCTCATACATTCCTCTAAAACAGGCGGTGTGAGAGGTGAAGAAAGTCTGTGTATTCAGTCAAACAATGTTCAGATTGTACATAGATTGTATATAAAATAAATTGTACCATTTTAGATAAATTTACTCACTGAAAAGCTGAATCCAAGCAATAAAAATACACATCTGAGTATAGAAAAATCCTACCTAATTCGTTTTTGTTTTCATTTTTTTGTGTGTTTTAACACAGTCTATCACTGTGCTGAATGTCAGAGCTGTCTGTTATCAACTGTCAGACGAATCAATGTCTTCCTGCTAAATGCTTCTCCTCACTGTCTTAAACAGAAATATGAGGAGAAAAAACAGTCACAGCAGCTTCATTAATATGCACATTTGAATTTCCCAGACTGTTTTCGCCGCTATTGGTCAAAAGCCCCCCCTGCCCTTCCCTCAGGGTAACATGGTTTATTTCTCAGTCCCATCAAGCCACAAAAGTGCACTGAAATCTTGCTGAAACACTGATATGACACTTTTTTTCTATTATAAAATAATCACTATTATTAGCATCATTATTTCATATCCTGCTGAACACGTGTTGACTATTAATTGTGCAAAGTGAGACAATTCAACTGTTTTCATTTCTTTTATTTGCTATTGCTCCCACTGTGCAACTCTCTTAGTCACTGATGTTGCACAAGAGGACATTTGTTTTTTAATCATCAGGTAAGCCTCAGTGCCTGTAAATGGAGAGACAGATCAGCTATCAACAGCCACTTGACATTGAGGAAAGGAAACCATTTAAAACTCAGCGGTGTGGCCAATTTGATCGAATATTTTCCTTGGAATAAGCCCTCTGACAGCTGATCATGCGGGCAGCTTTGCAATTAGCCTCTTGATGTTGTGAATGCAGCACAGATATAACAGTGCATGAAATCATGCAATCTGAGGGCAAACTTCCTTCCTTTTTAATGCTAAAACGTGACCTTCCTACGTCTAATTTGTATATTTTTTTTGCCATTTTACAGCCTCAGAGCATAATTTTAAAAAGTCACGTGGCAGACTTGAGTTTTTGTTTCATATATAAAAGAATAAATAAATGCAATGAATGGTTAGATTATAAGGGATTTCTGTTGGGGAAAAAAATCTTAATTTAGTTTAAATCAGATTATTGTGGGTTCATCAGTCCCTGGGGGGGAAAAAACTTCTCAACTTAATTTTACATTCACGGCAAACAGGCACAGATAAAGGAGTGGAGACCTTCATAATGGTCTCAAGCAATTCACACATATTTATTTCTGCATTTTAGAAGCTTCAAGCCAGGGAGTGAAATCCGGACAGGTTGTTATAGCTACGCAATCCACAGGGGTTCCGATGTCTATTTAAAACCCCTCAGACCCTCCCTCTCTCCTTTAAACAACATTATATATCACACACACTGCATGCTAATGCGACCAATTCTCAATGAGCACTAAAACACATCTTAAAATTAGCTCATTCTGGTGTCTGAGTTCAAGCTGGCTGACGAGGCAACAGCGGGAACATATCATCAGAATTCCCCCTTTGGCAATAGCTGCTGATTGGGTCTTAAAAAAGCAAGCGGCTTTTAACTTTTAATATTTGGCTCCCGAGTTCTGCCACGAGTAGTCGCGAAAGATAGACGATAGACTCTCCCTCCATTTTTCTTTTATTTATTTATTTTTTATTTATTTCTATTTTTTATTTTTGGAGGGCAGAAATAAAAATCCATCAGCGCAGATTCTTTTTTTTTCTGTGCGCGTGTGAGCGCGCATGTAGGCTTTCTGCTGGAGAAGTTTTGCGAAACTTTAAGGATGATATACCTTGGATGTTTCCTGCTGCTCTGTGGGCTTACGCATGTCATGGCAAGTTATCCCATCTGGTGGTAAGTTTTATTTTCTTTACATGCCGAACAAACGGCGGCATATTTTTGGAAATGTTGAGAAGTGTCTGATGATCCGCTTCTGGGGTGCTTAGTGGTCTTATTTGGTTTCTGACAGCATTCAGGTGCGCGGATGGTGGAGCTGCTTTTGAGACGTTTGACATGAGTGTTAACAATCTGAGGTGCAAAGGAGGGTTTGATAAGCAGGCGAGTGTAATTCAGCGACAGAGGAGAAAACACGTGCGTAAATGAAGCTTTTCATTTTAAAACTAAAGCTGAGAATCGATCCGTTTTTGGAGAAACCAAAACTCAGCGACGAAAAGACACATTTTTGTTTCACTTTTATGTTTATTCTTAACAATGTGGTTCCCGACATTAGCAATTTGACTCAGAGCAATTTTCATATTCAGTGCAGCAGGTGCAAGTTTGTGTGCTTGCAAGTGCGTGTGTGTGTGTGTGTGTGCGCGCGTCCACTTCAGTCTGCGTGTGTGCTTGCGCGCACGCCGGTGTGTGTGTGTATAAGGGGGTCAAAGTGGCATAGAACAAATATGAAATCTTGCCCAGGATTTAGCTTTAATGCTTTGTGCAAACTGTGTAACTGTGAATCAGTCTGTTCTTTTGGTCATTTATATTATTTGCGGTAAGGCTATGAGAGTGATCAGTGCAACCTGTGGAGTGGAATCATTTTATCAAACTTGGGACACTTCTTTTGCTTTTCACTAAATGTAACTGAAGGCTGAATAGCCAAATTCACCACAGTTTGATGTGTGGCAGCAGCATTTGCTGTAATGGATATCATGAGAATGGATGTCTCCATCCACCACTGATTTGTCCTCAAAAATCCAAAACTTGACAATCACACTGAGGACTGAGGCATTTATGGCTTTCTTTCATTTTCTTCCTCTCATTAATCACACAGAGCATGAGCTAGTGTGGCTGTGAACGAATGGTGCAGCAGCCTAATTATTCCTCACATTTAACAAACTGTCTGAGGTTTGTTAGCATGTTTTTTCCAAGTTTGAATTTTTTAGATAGATGCGCTGTCTCATCCTGTGGAGATGTCCAACCTTCACGCTCGATCCGCCAACTACACACACAATCATGAATGTCATTTTAGCACAAAACAAACAAATGACGTCTGTTTTTATGATAAATCCTTCAGCATTTGGGGTTGCTTAGATATTAGGTGTAGTCTAATCTACTTCCCTTAATGGGTCCCCTGGTGGTAATTCTGATGAGAAACTAATTACACGCACAGCTGGAAGGAAATCCTGATATAACAGTGGGCCCTCTAAACCGAGAGGTGGGGAAAAAAAAGAGCTGACCCAAATCAACCCACTCCTGGTTCTAAAAGGTTCATGCATGCAGTCAAAATAGGTGCTTTACCCAATCAGTTGATGTTCAGTGTATTCACTGAATAGCTTGTGTGTTACATGATCACGTCTTGAACTTTTTGCAATGCCAGCGTGTGTAGTACCATGTTTTAGCTCTGCTGATTGACAAGCTGGAACACACTGGCAAGGAAAGGTTTTGAATTTCAATCTCCATAAGAGCTTGTTGGGTTTTTTTTTTCTTCATTTCTTTTTTGTGGAGCCAGTTATGAATGACACAATGGAAGGCAGGTTTCCATTCTGTCATAACAAAAACGCAACTAACTTCTGTGTTGATGGTTTGATGTTGGAGGGTGGGTCAGGTCTTTGATCGAGTGTAAGTACAGAAGCAAAATAGAGGCAAGTAAAGGTAACGCCAGCGAGTTTGCTGTGTCACTGCTACCAAGATGAGCAATCTTTACCTACAGAAGCAGCACATGAAGTCACCTTGAGTTGAATATTCTTGACGTAATACTGAAGTTTTTTTTTCTTGCAGGACTACTGATGTATTTTTTGGTTTCATGGCAACTCATCCCAAGTCAAATAATGTGGTTCCTTTTGTATTGCACTGACTACGCCTGCGTTGTGTCTCCGCTTTCAAACAGCGTGTCAGCTATCTAAGAGCTATCGCCTCTCTGAAAAGCAGCGTGTGATGTTTTGCTGACAGACTCTGCTGAACTTTGCTTCAAGTGGCCATCGGAGCTGCATCGCTCTCAGCCTCTGTGCCACAGTAGTCTCAGGGGATATGCACAAAGACAGGTTCATGTCTGTCTCTTCTCGACCTGCCATGACATAGCCTGGCTGCACCCGCCACCCCACCACCCCCTTCCCTAGTCCACCCCACCTTAGAAGATAAATACCTGGAGGTGAAAGCTTGCCGCACATTCCTTTTCCCAAACATATTCTCTTGATGTCAAAGTCGGCTCCAAGGCCCCAGGGCCCACAAGTAAAGTGGTAATTCTAAGGTACCCTGCTTGGGCTTGCTGAAATATGCATTAAACCTGCGTGGATACACTTAGACAAGAGGGGGAAAGTCTGCACTGAGACAAAAATTGAATGTGATATATGTTTTGCTTAAGTATTTATTAGTTGCAGTTTTCTCTAAAGTGTTCATTTGATGACATAAACCTTTACAGCATAAATGAATCCTCTGTTTCATCCATCGGTTTCTCTGGTGGCAGCTGGTGTGAGGAGGATAAATAATTTCTAAGGAGGAATTAGAAAAAATGAAAACACAATAGATGCCTAAAATATATGTTTAAGCATTTGTCAAAGCTGGTATCCAATAATACTGTTCTTTATGCAATAGCTCCGTCAAAAAAAAAAAAAAAAAAAAAAAAATCATAAATCATCCCTGGTGGAACATGCCCTACCTCCTCTCTCAGGCCATTTCCTAACACAGGAAGAGGTGGCATGGATTAGTCAGCCCCACTGAGACAGACACAGAGACATGTATGAGTGGAGCAACCTGAGCACATTGACTCACCGGGGTTTTGGTTGACATGGTTCAGGAAGATGACCTGGCAGAAATGCATGACCCACATAGGTGTAGTCCTGATGGGTGCAAAGGCTCATTACAAACTCTGGCCAAGAGGAAACTCCAGTGTTTCTGAACATGAACAAATTAAATGATAAATCCAGAGTTTTTCAGCTGTTTACTGCTGTTTAGGTACATTTTGTGCTCATTAACTAATGCAAACATCTTCCTTCAGTGTTGATGAAAGTGCAATGACCTGCTACACTTTCATTGTTTTCTTAGCAAACCAAAAGTCTGCACCAGTTTGGGATGCGGACTCAGGTTTCTGCTGGGAATGATGTGCTTCAGGGTATATGGACTGACAAGGGCCAAAGAGAGGTCAGGTTGGAATAGGAGTGCCCTTGTTTACTGATGGACGCTGCAGACAAACTGCAGACAAACATCTGATTTCCTCTGAAGTCATTTTTAACTTGCCATTGCTCGCTCTCTGAATGCCTCATTTATGATTAACTAGAGTGGTCTACTGTGTTGAAATTACGCGAGAAATTCTGTTTAAAACCCAGCGTGACACATAACTCTGACATTTGCTTTGGGGGAAATAACAGCGGTTCGCTCATCTGATGGCTTACACACACCTTGACACCTGACAGACAACATTTAAGGATAATATTGAGAATGAACACCTGTAAATTTCAAAATATAATTGAGGTATTCAAGGTCAACATGTTTTGCTGCCACCTGAAGTCGTCAGCCAGGGGTCATTCGACTGAGGAGATCTTTTCTTGTGCTGTGAGGTTTTAAGGAAAGCAGCCTGAGGCCAGCTTTGGTAATCTTGTTGTGATCAAGCGATTAGTCCTTGAACAACAGTGAACAGGTCAATGGATAGTGAGCTAACTGAGCGGCAAAAGGCTGCACACCTGATCTGCCTCTGCCTTTGTGCTACTGTTATCAAGCCCATATCACTCAGGGGAGGATCAGCAGATTACTGCTGCCTGTGTTCACTCTTTAATAGACAGTTGAGGTTAAATGAAGACTTGTCTCGATTGCCAACAAGCTACTTTGTTGCTCCTCTGCAGAGCATTTGCCAAAAATAATAGGAACTCTGCTATTAAATAAGCAAGTAGTCAAAATATTGATTTTGGTGACATTTCAATACAAACTGTTCAGCTCAGGTCAGCAGGTCATGCAGTTACAGAAAAAAATGCTATTGGTTTATCTAAATTACATTAATGCCTACAGATTTATATATATCCTTTAATATAGAGCTAAATCAAAGTCATTATCCACATTTATATTATATAGTATTAGCCAATAAGGCTTTCTGTGAGGTGGCGATGCCTACAGACAGACTGACAAATGGTCATGTACAAGCACAGTGCAACAAAATGTTTCTTAAAATTGGCTAAATTACTACACAATGAAACACTGGATATCTCATTTCTATGATTACTGGTTACTAAAAGTCCTAATTGAGAGGACACAGAAAATAAAGACAGAAAGACAGAGAGAAGCAATAAAGGGAGCGAGACAGAGAGATGTAATCAGTGAACCAAGTTTGCACTTGTTGTATCCCAGAATACCTTCCTCAAAGGAAAAGGGGGGGTTGGGTTCTGTGTCACACTTAATACACTCTCTGAAGTTTCAATGTAGGGTTTGCACTCTTATTACCCTAAGCTGAAGGCCTGTTAAGTGTGCGGACAGTTAATAACAAGGTGTAGTTTTCCAAGTTGTCAGCTTAAGGTCTATGAAGACCTCTAGATGCATTGTGGACTTTCATCTTAGACAGAGACATTGCCTGATTCTGTGGTGGCAGGGCTACAATTTCAATACACACAAAGGCCAGGTGTCTGCACAGAAGGTAGTTGAAGGGATAAAGGCTGGACGCCTAATGGTAGCATCTGATAACAGCAAATAAACACAGACAATCAAATACACTCAGACGTAAAATTACACTGCACCTGGAGAGGGAAATTAGTCTCCTGCTTGAGTGGTGTTAAATCAGTAAATAAAGACACACGCAGGCTGATAAGAAGCGATCATGAAAATGCACTGACAATGCTGACTTCCCCTTTTCTTGCAGGTCACTAGCAGTGGGCCAGCAGTACTCATCACTGGGCACTCAGCCTATCCTCTGTGGCAGCATCCCGGGTCTGGTGCCCAAGCAGCTGCGTTTCTGCCGGAACTACGTGGAAATCATGCCCAGTGTGGCTGAGGGGGTGAAGATTGGCATCCAGGAGTGCCAGCACCAGTTCAGAGGCCGACGCTGGAACTGCACCACAGTCAATGACAACCTGGCCATTTTTGGGCCAGTGCTGGATAAAGGTAATGTCACAAAGCAAACGTATTCGTGTGTGTTGTAGTAAGAAGCGTGCTTTCTATGATGTCATCATAGTTCACATGCGACTTGCTTTTGCTGCTCTTCTTTCATGCAAAGAACCTGTCAGTGGACCTCAAGCCACAGTCAGCATATATATATATATATATGTATACTACACCTACAAAATTTTCACTTTGCTGATGCTGTGTGACCCTAACGACCCTAAAATTATGTTTCTGGACCTTATACCTTCTACCCTATAGTCTTCTTAAGTGTTTGAAGGTCTTAGTTCTTCAAACCAACAGCAAAAAGAATAGAACTGACAAAAATTAAAGGGACTTAGTGCACCTCTATGCTGATTAACTCTTCCATTAACAATTCCATATTCTCTGTGTCTGATATTTGCATTAGAAAAGCTGCTCTCCCTGCATGCATCATCCATTATGCTCATTCAAATCCTTGTTTAAATAGACTTTAGACTGAACAAGCTCTGAGCAGCCTGTATGCATGAAATAATGTACACAACTAAGACCAGTGAGTTCTGTCTTGTTGGAGTTTTCTTTAGGAGGGAATTCCCTGTGAGGGTTCTGCTGTACAATCCTCTGAAGTGCCTGACACAAGATTGTAATTTGAGTTATGGAGTTTTCCAAAAATATGTTTGTTTGTTTTTTTTTTCCTTTAGATCCTGTGATGATGTATTATGGCTTTCAGGCATATGTCTATTCTGGTGCAATAGTGTGGTCAGAGTGCAGAAATCCCCACTGCACAAGACACAATTTGAAGGCAAAAAACCCAAAAAAACAAAATTAGCTTCATATGTTACAGCTAAATTCGAGAGTGATATCAATCTTCTTCACTCTTGACAAGGAAGCTTATTTCATAAAATGTCTCGACTATTGTTTTGACGTCTTCGGTGAGTAGAGCAGATGGTTTATAATATAGTGTTCCAGGATGCTGTTTTTTTGTGTGTTCTTAGCCTCGTGCTAACTCTGAAATGAGTTGCAGGCTTCAAAATTGAGAGTGAGTGGAAAACATAGGGGTTGAGGGTCGGGGACCTAAACCTGTCACCTTGTTCACCTAGAAGATCGATGCAAACAGAAAGGGGGTGGAGGTTAGTAAGGGCAATTGCTTTTAATAAACTCCTGAGCTAGTTGATGGAGGGGGCTTGAGCTCAAGTAGGTGGCTAACGATAGGGGTTCTCAATCCGAGCCCTATTGTGGTGCAAAATGCCACCACATCTCTCCCAGTGCCTCCCCTCCCAGGCCTAAATTGCAGGGGTACTGAGTGGAAAGAGGAGGCAGCCACTGGGCTTTAGTGAATCATTTTGATTGGATTAAGGTCACTGAGGCCCTTAATAATGTGAGAGGTCAAAGTGGCTGGATTAAGTGCCTTTGTCAGAGGCCAAGGAGAGTGACTCAGGGGCTCACAGGCCTTTGATAGGGCTTAGTAGGAGAGGGCTTCCATTTCATTGGATTTGATTGATGCTGGTGTTTGTCTGTGCAACAGGGCCATTGTCCTCACTGGTGTCTGTTTGTCTGCGATTCAGACTGGTGTGTGTCGGTTTCCTCCTGCCTTTTTGGGGGCCAAAGCTGAAAGGAAGGGTGGGCGCCTTTATAGGCTTCAGAGGCTTAGTTCCTATCAGTTAGCCCATCGCTGGCCATGTCCTCCTCACCTTCACCGAGGACATCAGAAGTTTGTTTTACAGAGGCGGATTAAGCAGGGTGCTCGAAGAATGGAAGGCATGGACTACAAGACAAGACTGAATGGAAAACATTTTTATGCTTGTTGAAAAATGCTTTCATCTCTTACATGACTTCCTTTCAAATAGTTACATACACTGGCATTACCAGACACAAACTGTTGCGCATGCTCATACCCAACCTCATTGTACCAAAACATAAAAGAGTTAAGTTACTTCTGCCTTTAAAATGGACACATGTTCTCCCTTCCCTACACACTGTCTGATCCTCTCTCTATGTTTCTCTCCTTCTCCACACCCCAAATCACGAGCCCTGCCTCTAGGCTACGTCTGCGTCAGCACTCATTAATTTACATTAACTAAAGTGTCAAAACATGCACTGCTGGAATCTGCCTGTGATGAAAGGTAATAGAAAGCTGCGCAGGTGTTCTTGTCCACAGAGCCGATCCCAGAGCTGTTTCGGCATTCTTGGTATTTACAGAACACCTACGTACCTACGATATGGGTATAATCAGGCTCTGGTTTATGAGTCATATGATAGAATTAGTGAGGGCAGCTTTGCTACAAAGAGTGGACAGTCACAGTTTCACAGGTGTTACCACCCACACGAGTATAGACATGCACCGTCACTATTCTACTTGAAACCATTAAATTCAAATGAGTCTCATAGGAAAATCCTATTACGTAATATACAGCGTGTGGAGGGGACTATAAAGATTCATGCTGTTGTAGGTCTGACTTATCTAACCTTCATTCCCTGTAGGTACCCCTTTCTTGACCAAACTCTGTATACAAGGAAACCCACCCTATAAATTAACTTAAATCATTAAGTCCCATCTAAACTAACTGGGAAAAGGTCAGGGGATGTGGGTTACGACCTATGACCTGAGGATGAGAAAGTGTAACTATTTAGGATGAGCTAAGAGGTCTCTGCTTTTCATGAGACGTATGTCTCTCCATGCTGGGGGAGGGAAGCTGGCGCACCAGTATATCATTAACTCTGGGCAAGAAAGAAAGAAAGGGTGTGGTAAATGGAGTTGATGGGGGGACCTTAGCCCCACTCCCTGCTGGGCACTGCTCAGAGCACAATATCTTCGCAACCATGAGATTAAGCAGGAGAAAAAGTGCTTTTCCCCATTCACACGCCCTTTAGATTGTTTTATTAAACCATTTGAATAGGGATTTCCCCGTCTGCCGACAAGCGGGGTCCAGCCAATGCATAGTTCTCTGTTGCTATGACTTAACTTGGTCCCCACTAATCACTGGCCAGGGCAAATTTCATATAAAATATCTGGGGCCATTGTGGGCCTAACACAGCGTGACAGTGGCAGCACAATAGGGGATTCAACCCCCCAGCAGGTTGTAGGGACCACTTGGCCTGCGAGGGTCTGGCAAAGTTTGGTGGAGGAGCATTGTCGGAGTGAAAGTGTCCTGAAATGCCATAAATTGGTCGTAAAACAAAGAAGAGCTGAGCAACTAATGTGACAGCTGGTGTTTTCAGGTGAAGTACATGCTATTACAGGTGTATGCGGCACCAGGATGTCATATGAAACACTGACATAGGTAATAGTTTGTTAGTAATAATTCTTATAATAATAATAATAATTTTCTTCCAAAAAACAATAATTGTTGAAGCACACCTAGAAGTCCTGAAAAATATTTAAAAATCTGAGCATTTTAACTTTTGATAATGATGAAGTTTTCTGCATAACCAGTAAGTGTTTAAGAACTCCATGGACAGTAGCATTATTGTTTGGGATAGATATTTATATGCTTGAATGCAGTTAACTAGTTATATGTCTGTACCAACACCAGTTCTGGTATTATGTATATATTAATCATGTAATATACTGAGGTTTGGTGGGAACAGTTCATAGTATGTTTTAAAGTCTGAGGTCTGCGACCATAGAGACCTGCTTCATTTTTTCATCTACTCACACACACAGACACAAGGGCATATTTAATTTTGCCCCGATCCTTCTCCTTTGCTCATTTTATCCCAAGATAATCCTCTTTTCGTCTCCGACTTTAACTCCTCCTCCCCTTTATGCTCTGCAGCCTCCATGCCAGTCATCCATAAGGTTACGTTTCCAAAGGAGTTCCCCAGGGTTCCGTTTTAGGTCCACATTTCTTCACGCTTTTCCTTAATCAAGATCAACATTCTGTGACACATTACATTTAATTCAATTTCTTTGCAGTTGATGCAGTCTTGAATAGCAGAGAAGACTAACAAATGGTTCAAATTAGTTGTATATGCAGAGAGAAGTTTTTATTGAATATGGAAGTTTGTTACAGAGTCCCCCAACACTCCTTAAACAGAATCCATATTATAAATGCCCTGACATTTTAGATAATGTTGGACTAACACCTTGGACATACACCTAAACTCACCCGTACCTCCGAAAGGAAATTGAATTCATCACTGTAGATAGTTTCCTGATACTGTGATCTACATCTTACAGCCTTCCGCTACCTTGGTTGCAAATAAACTAACACAATATCCAAGAGACGTGATCTGTGGTGGATGCAGTAAGTGGGACCTGAAGAAGGAGAGCAGAGGTTCAGAGGATTTGTGAACATTAGTAACCTTGTGCGTATACAATAGTAGTATGCAGTGGGTGGTGGAGGATGCCAGTAGACCTTTTCTCTTGCATCATTGTTTCTAATGCCCTTTAGTCCTCAAACTGGTTGGAACCTGCTGTAAGGGAGGAGCTCTTACTCCCTTTAGATTTATTCTCCTCCCTTCTTTCTTCTCTTTCTTTCCCTCTGTTGTTCTTGTTCTTTTTACAGAAGCATGTGCTGCCTCTTTATCTATCTCATAAACACACACAATCCCAAATTTATTGATCTTTAACCCTCTCTGTCCATTTCTTTTGTCTCTGTGTGCTCATGTCATATCTACAGCTGGTGTTTGCACTTTCTTTATCTTGTTCTCTCTGTCTTTTCTTGTGATTGTGCAAGACCATACAAGTATATATATTCAAGGCAACCTCCCTATCAAAATGAATTCTGTTGGAGCAGGGAATGCTGAGAAAACACTGTCTCCCCTTCTAAAACGTTGAAGTGTTTTTTTGGGGGGGATTGCATATCTGGACACTATGGTCCCATCTCCATGTTGTGTCTGTGTTTGTCCCCACAGTGCGAGGCAGTTTCCAAACCTTTCAAAAGCTTAATTGAGTCTCTTAATTATAGGCCTGTCAGGGCCGTCTCTTCCTCTCATCTCTTTGGAAGATCCTGATCCCTCTGAGTCATCAGGTAACAATGTCAGACAGACGCATAGAGGCATAGCTGGCCTTATTCAGAGACAGGACGATTGATGTGTGGGCTAAATGAATCCACACACCGGTACACCTTGGTAGATACCTAAACACATGTACCCAACAATGGTAATGGACTCTACAGTATGTATAGTTTGTTTGATATTGTCGTGTTGGCTTGGGTTGAGAGGTATTTGCTTATGCAATCATACAAGACCGAACACAAGCAGAAATTCATCTAAACAGGTGGTGACCTACTTTCTCTAGCAATTATAGCTACAACTATTCTAAAAATTTAATCCCGAAAATAATCATTAGCATCAGAAACTCATTACTCGTGTGACAACCCATGATTATTTAATTGTGCAGAGGTTTTTGTCTGCAGGATGTTGCCTCCAAGTGTTTTTTCCCCTGCTGCATGTCTTACAGATATCTGAACTTCTCTTTCCAGCCACTCGAGAGTCAGCATTTGTTCATGCTATTGCCTCGGCGGGAGTGGCATTTGCAGTGACCCGTGCCTGTGCTGAGGGTTCAGCCACCATCTGCGGATGTGACACACGCCACAAGGGCCCCCCTGGTGAGGGATGGAAGTGGGGTGGCTGCAGCGAGGATGTTGAGTTTGGGAGCATGGTGTCCCGAGAGTTTGCTGATGCAAGGGAGAATCGCCCTGATGCGCGCTCAGCCATGAACCGCCATAACAATGAAGCAGGAAGAATGGTGGGTTTTCTGAAAGCTCTTTTTGCTGATTGAGTTTTAACAGCCTTTCAATCAATTGATTGATTAACACCTTGATTTTTTTATCCATAGTCCCTCAATGACAACATGTTCCTGAAGTGTAAGTGCCATGGGCTCTCGGGCAGCTGCGAGGTCAAGACGTGCTGGTGGTCTCAGCCTGACTTCCGAGTTATTGGTGACTACATGAAGGATAAGTATGACAGCGCATCAGAGATGGTGGTGGAGAAACACAAGGAGTCCCGCGGATGGGTGGAGACCCTGAGACCCAAGTATAACTACTTCAAACCCCCAACTGAGCGAGACCTGGTTTATTATGAAAGCTCACCCAACTTCTGTGACCCCAATCCCG
The DNA here is from genome assembly GCA_037975065.1 of Chaetodon trifasciatus. Lineage (NCBI taxonomy): Eukaryota > Metazoa > Chordata > Actinopteri > Chaetodontiformes > Chaetodontidae > Chaetodon > Chaetodon trifasciatus. The sequence continues at coordinate 9,524,124 of JBBMOE010000012.1, read as the reverse complement.
AGACCGGCTCCTTTGGCACCCGCGATCGCGTCTGCAACTTGACGTCCCACGGCATAGACGGGTGTGACCTCCTCTGCTGCGGCAGAGGTCACAACACCAGGACTGAGAAGAGAAAAGAAAAGTGCCACTGCATTTTCCACTGGTGCTGCTACGTCAGCTGTCAGGAGTGCATGAGAGTCTATGACGTGCACACCTGCAAATAAGGACGCATGGTTCTCATCTTTTCTCACCAAAATTTAAAGAGGCAGAAGAATAAGCAGCAACTTATCTACAAGGCATGAGAGACTGTAAGGCTGTCTGACCTGTCCATGGAGTCCAGTGGCAGACATACTGTAACAGCCTTGTGCTTTGTGCTGTGATGCTAAAAAGAGTCCGTCTCTGCCTCAATCAACTGAAACGGTTGAGTAGATGTTGCTGTCACAAAGCATCACCCATATGAACTTTGGTGATGGTGACAATGACAACAATGTTGATATCTCTAGCTATGACGAAAGAGTTTTCATGTACTGACGTAGGAAAGGAGAACTGTCGGCTAATTGACAAACACCATATTGGTGATTCTTTTTTTTTTTTTCCTGTGTTTTTTTTCCATGTAGTTATTTTTGTTGAGAATAGTAGAGCACTGCCAATGCTTTCAAATCTAAGGGGCAAACAATGAAAATGTCACATTTTCTGCAACGTTTGATCGTCATTTGTTTTTGCCACAGAAAGATTTATGAGCAATTTACCAGACACTCAGCAGCGTGCATTCTCAACATTATAAGTGTGTATGTGTATATCTGAAAACTAACATTATCATTGTGTGAATGAGTTTTATAGTGTTAATATGTTACTGATGTTTGGGTAAGAATGCACTTGCACCTGAGTGAATGTAGTAATTATGCTGCAGTGTGTTTACATATTCTCAAATTCTTAAGCTAACAAGTTAATATCTGCTTTAAATGACTAATTTTATCTTGAGTAGACATGAGCCACATCAACTGAACATCAGCAAAACAAGAACATACACAGTCTGCGCGTTTCTTGAAACAGCTGAAAACGCTGGAAGCTTTTTCTTAAGAGTAACAATGCTTTGAACAACATCAAGAGTTATGACCAAAGACAAGAAAAGAAAACCTCCTGTAAGTCTGCAGCGGTCAGAGAGCTGTAAATGAATCTGAAAGGTCAGCACTTGTGTCCCGTTGAGAAATATGAAGCATGTTCTCCTTGTTTTTATCAGTATTAGCAATGTCTCATGTGACTGGGTGTGGGGGAAACTGTTATTTATAAAAGGGATATTCCCACTATATTTTTGTTTCATTCACACACATATTCTTTTATTTTGATATTTGATGAAATAGAGGTAAATTCTGTACTCCCTGGTAAAATAAAACACAAATGGCAAACAAACCGCATACTAAGCTGTATCCTATAAGCTCTGTATAATGCAGTACAATTTGCAGTTGTAGTAAAATGATGACCAAAACCTGTGCATGTGATGACTCTCAGCTGTGGCTTCTTGTTCCCCAAACTAAACAACAAGCAGCATCACTGAAACTATCAATACTCCCCTTATTTTAATGCTGCTAAGTAAAGATAATATTTGTTTGTGTGCTTGTATGTGTGTGTGTGTGTGTGTGTGTGTGTGTGTGTGTGTTTAGGTCCTTACATACAGTGTGTCTTCATCTATTTGTGTTCTATTCTTGCATGTATTGATTCTTTCTGTGAAAGAAATCTATTACCGGAATATATAGTTTGGAAAAAATGTGAAGTTTTGACTAATTCTTACATACAGTAATTCCCATTTTAACCAAATAGACCAAAATAGAGTTTATGTTATTTTAGTTGCTTATGGTTCTGTAGTCATGCTTAACATCAGGGCAGAAATGATTCATGTTGCTCTGCCTTTATTTGAGAGGAAATGTAACACAGTATTTATTTATTCGGAAAGTGAAAAACCACTGAAAGCTGAGACATCTAAACAAGTAGCATAAAGTTTAGGAAAATGTGTGCGTGATATTTCACTGAGGCCCTCGCCTATGGAGATGTGTAAAGTGAGCGATGAATTATTGTAATGCTTCTCAGGCATGTACAGTCCTCAGATTTTGATCAAAATTGCCACCCATGATTATCCTGACTGAAAATCTTAATGAGCAGCCATAACCAGATTCACATATTAAGTCATCTTTGATAAACTACACAGCAACTCATTATCAGCACAAGATCTGTCATCATGCATTTATTACTGTACACTTTGTATGTGATTGATTGCTTGTCTGGACAATTTGCTTCTGTTCTAATTTTTTTGTTAAGTCTTTAAATCCAAAGTTTTGTACAAACTAGGTTTTGCGTTTTTATGGATTTCTAAAATTGGATGTTTTTTTTATAATTATTTATTTCATGCTATGTACATATTAGTAAGTCAAAGTATATATTTGCAGAAATACATGTTTTTTGAGGCAGTGTTGTGACTCGTAACACTGTAACCTTTTTACCTCATCTCTGTTTTTTCACTGACTGCACACAGGTACCATTTGTCCTACTGCCTGTAGTAGATTTCTAAAGTTAACTCTGTAACACCAAAATAAAGCAACATAAACAACCAAACTGTTGTTCTGTTATCTATGACTGGGTAAGCACAGCTACGGATGGATCAAGTGCCCATTGACCTCTGACCTCCAGGGGCTGACCTTTGGTAAGGCTCGTGGACACAGTTGTAACATCATACGTATTGCATGTGTATACATTCTGCACTTGTCACATCAATCTATATATGTGCAATGACACATTGTTTGCTATTTCTATGCTAAGAGGATCATGCGTCGGAGTGCAATTCTAAATGATAGTCACATTTGTCCAAATCAGCTTTGGAAGGGTATAAAGTAACATTTAATAGGTTGTGGCCCAAGAGCTCAACACACTGCAACTTAGGAAAACTGATGCAAACAGATAAAACACAAGCAAATTAAGAAAAGATCTTCACAAATTTGACAACACATGCAAGAACAAGTAGCACAGACGACAGTGGAAACTCTTGCTGGGGGACACTAAAAAGTGATGCACACGGCCGGGACATGCGTGTTGCTGTGGTTTGTGATTCATGAAGTCGGCTATTCATGGGTGCTGTTGGAAAATGAGTGTCAACAAACTTTGCACCCCTTTCAGGTACAATCATGCAGGTAAGCATGTTGTTGCCACAGAAGAGTCAGACATGTAGGTAGCATGTTTGATACCTGAGGGCCAATGAATTAGCCACGAGACTGATCTGACTGCCTGATCTGCAGAGGCTGCCTCATTATGAAGACACTCTTACAGCCTACCACAGATAATACCGATGCCTGCCCTAATTACAGTCACACATTTTAAATATGTACAAACTGTCAGTCATGAAGACTAATAGATTTAGGCCGTAAGACCCAAACATGGGCTATGGATTTCTCATAGGTCAAAAGAAGAAGAGGAAAAAGCTGGACGAATAATGTGATTCCTTTGAGAGACTGCAGAAACCAGCTGTGCCTTTTGGAGAAACAATAATAATGGAAAAAAAAAAATTCTCAGTGATGAGAGTTTAGAAATAGATGGAGCTTTGTGGAGGAGAAAGACCTGATCTCAAGATAGATTAGGGGTTGGATGTGAATAGAGCCCACCAGTGCTCCGGCTCAGCCGCTGGACCCCTGATAGTCTTTGAGCCCTGCAACAATGTCACCACCAGAGGCCAGGTCTCACTGCTATCTAACCCCATTATCTCACAGAAAGATTGATACACACCCCCTCCAGAGTGGAAGCACCACAAAAAGTGATACCCTTCCGTTCTCATTCATGTGGATTCATTAGTCTCGCCAACCCCCACATCAAACTATATTTTAAGCCGTCTTTCATAGTTTATCCTATGACTAAACCTCATTACTCGGGCGTACTTATTTCCCCAGACATACATGAAAATGCTACGGCATTTAAACCCTGCCTCAACATGGGAAAGGAATAAAGGCTTGCTGAAGTGTATGAACTCCTGGGAGCTAGCCAGGTTCAGGTTTGGTTTAGTGACTGGGAGGCTGTCAGCAGCTCATTCCACACCTCGACCTTTGACACTTTTCACACCATCTGAATGGGAGAAAACAAGTACAAAACATGAAACAGATCACAGGATGGACAGAAACTCCGGCCCTGCAGCAAAGGAAAAGGGCCCTTCCCATCAGCCAGACCCACCTAGCAGCTTTGTCACCCAAGTGAGATGAACATTGTTAGCAGATAGTTGCCAGAGGAGGCTACGGCGGCTCCAGTGAGAGAGATGGCATCCTGACTGTGAGAACTTCGACGCCACCAGACTGCAAGAGGCACCACCCAATAACCATATAAATGGGAGACAATGGGCCTAATTGCAATCAGTGTCCTCTTTTTATTTTATGTCCCGAGTTTCACCCTGACATTCACGAGAGGACTCTGCATGCATTTCAATAAAGCCTTGCTGGTATGGGGCAGACCGGAGCAACGTATATACAGTGGAGTGGTGCAAAGGCCCACACTCAAATGACACGATGCAAATACTCCCACAGAAGTCACACTTTGGTTACAGCCAGCTTCTGTTTCGCTCTTCCTGAGGCCTTTTGATGTTAAAAAATCACTGACAACAAATTAACATTCTAGGATGATTATTGGTACCTAATGTATTTGATGTTTTGTCTGGGTGCAAAAGTTTGATGTGAAAAGATAGCTGCTCTAATGTTCAGCAGCGCAGCATGAAATGCATCTGCCTGTAGCTTTAAAGAATGTGATTCTCAAAGCTCTTCTTGTTTATACGTAGGTCATACACACCAAAGGTGATGGGCCGAAGCTGAGCTACAGAGGGGAGTGTGGTGTGTGTGTGGGCATTTCATTATGTAGCTGACTTTGAAGCCGGCCTTTTGATGTCTATGAGTTCTTCTGTCTGAAATTAGATCACTCCCTTGGATTTAGTATGTCTTAAAGACGTTTAACACATCAGACCTTCCAGATTATTAAGAGTAAAAATATAATGCATGAAGAACAGTCTTGTATACTCCCTAATTGTGGTCTAATTTGAGACACTGACGCATGTGATCACTGTATTTGACTCCCACTTTGAAATATTACAAACTCACAATGTTAAAATGACATTATTTAGCCTTATTAGTCCTGTTTTTATAAGGCCTGTAAGTGATGATATTTCTCACTTCTGTTCTCTAAATAAATAGATCCTGACAGCACTCACACCTTCACCCAACACTTCAGCCACTAAATTCTAACTTAAGACTCACCCATGTGTTGTTTATCACACACCACTAATCACTTTTTTGCCGCTTTTGGATAAACATTAGACACACAAATTAATCTCCAGATAACTCTGACACAAACAAACTGCTCTCTCATGGCCGTGCTGAAACATCTTAACATCCATCGCAATCATGGCATTATGTTCTCTCTTTTACAGCCAGGGAGGGGAACGTGCGAAGTATGTCACCAGCCTTGAATGAGGATGATGGGTTATCTGCAAGATTTCTAAAGAGGACAGCCATCATCAGAAGAGATGTGACACCTGTAAAGCAGCCTTATCCCCTTTTGAAGTGCCTGTTTGTATTGTTCAAGCCAACAAAGGAATTTTGCCACCCCTGTACTTGCAAGAGAACATTAGTCAAACTGGGGGCGATAACAAGGAGGGAAGGGAGGGGGAGGGGGGTAATGGGAGACGTCATGCACTACACTGTCTACAGGTGTGTGTTTGCATGTTCGATTACCACACTGACTGCTCTAACTCTTCAGTTTCAGGGTGAGTTTTTCAGGGGAGCCCTCTGTGGTCAGGTATGCTGCTGTAAGATGTGGTCTGGTGGTGATGGTGGTGGTGGTGGTGGTGGTGGGGTGCCGAGCCTGGAGGTTGACAAGAGGGTCATCATCCAGATCAATGTGGGCTGGGGTTGTAGAGAGGAGGAGGAGGCAGACATGATCACTCATTAGTCACCTTTTCACCTCTCTGTTGCTCAAAGCGGTTCAGCAGGTGGGATGAGCGTGGATGCACTTCTGACATCTCTCTGGTGGGGTCTGAGGGATAAAGATTTCATATTCATAAGGCACCCATAATATTCATTGAGAGAGAGATTATTTATTCACTTGTGTGCAACCGAATGTTGTTTGTTGCTATTGGGAATGAGATAATCATTATGTGCACCTCATTTTATAGACTTATAAACTTGCAGATAAGTTTCAGTGTCTGCCTGAGATTTCTTAGAGGTTAAGGTGACTTTTTTCTGCAAGAAACTGTATGACATCTGCTCAAACTGATTGGAGCAGCATTCATCACTTCTTGAGCTAAATAAACTATTAATAACTGGCTAGACAATGCATCATCACAAAGCGGAAAACTGGGCTATTTTTCAAGAAAAGTTGACTTTTTAGGACAGTGACACTACAAACATATGATGATCTTGTAGAATATGATGCATCGCTGTAGATTAACTACCCCACAATACATAATTAGCATTATTACAACCTTAAACATCTACAGCAGTAAAACACAACATACACATTTCATGCAGCAGTAACTTTAATCCAAAAACATGAAATACAATAGTTAGGCACTGACAGGGACCTTGTTTCTGCGGAATGATCACTTCTGATACTTTTAAGTTGCTGATAATACTGCAGAAAAACATATGACCGTTTTTTTAATTGTAATAATTGTTCAATTGCAGTAGGCATCTCTTGAGTAATCGATCAGTTTCTGGATGAGTTTGTAAGATACTCATTCAGTCTGTCATGGCGAGCAGAGAGGAGTATATTTCACTTCTCTCTGCTCTGCACTTACAGTGAACACTCAACCTGTGTGTAAATTGATTAACACAGAAAACAACAAACACCCTCTGTTTTCCTATTCTATTCCACTCTCCCATTTGCTTCCCATGCATCTTAACATACAGTAGCTCAACTAGCAGAGAGAATCTGGTTTAACACAAACTATATTGGTTATGCTAGAATGAGATATTACCTTAATCTATGTATTCACAAACTTGTTTTTATTGTGTATCCACCTTTTAGGAAATTTCCATCTTTGGTGATCGAAAACATCAGATTAGTGTGGATGGAGGGCCACAACTGGGAGGGAAAAAAAGATGCATGTCCAAATTCATCCACATTACTGTGGACATGTCCTGAGTGAGTGAGATTGGGTATATCAATTACAAGGTGGCTAGCAGGGGAGAGGAGCGGGGTTATCATTAGCAGGGACTGGCGCTAGCCTCTGGTAGTTCCAGTAATTACCTCACAAAGGGTGGTGCTTGCCTTCCCACTGCTTTTCCCACACTGCACTGCAGGCTCAGAATTCCAATCGGCCCCAGACCTGCAATCTCCTCGGTTTTAGACAGCAAATTACTGACATGTCCCATTCTTCACAGCACTGTAATTGCTTTTTAGTGCTGTTTTTATTGAGGCAACCCCAACCCCCTTGCCCTTCCCTCAATAAAGCCAAGTCAGGGAAGGGGCGAAGGGTTAATATAGATAACATTAGGACCTAATTGGAAGGTCTTGGACCTCAGGGAAGTTCTGCCATTTTTTAAAATCTCTTAGTTCTTGAGTTAACTGTGCTTCTGTATTAGATCTATTTTGTAGTGATCAAGAAACGAAATTTGTAGTTAATTAGTTCCACATTCGTTATGAAGACACATGCAAACTCTGCATTAATGCTTCTGCGTGTGTCTGCTGCACAGACATGATATCATTAAGGCTCTCCACATCCCATACAAAGAGAGGCACTGAGCATCTTGGCTAGTCCAGGACTTAAATCACTTCGTGTTGTCTTTCCCACCCCTGCGCATTACTCTCTCAATCTATTACTTTGTGGAAATCATTAGTCTCCATGTCAATACAAGCTCCGAGCAGAGAAAACATCTCATTATGGGACTTAAGGAGATCCGTAGCATTCTTGGCTCTGTCAAGCTGTTCTTCCTTTCTTCAATATAGTTACTTTCCTTTCACTGAGAGGACAAATTCTCAACGTTCCAATGCTGGACAACCAAACAGTTGCCATTTGAAATGGGGAAAAAGAGAAAGGATGTAAAATGGCTGAGGGATTAGAGGATCTAAACAGGATAAAGGGATCGGAGATTCTTGGTGTGATCTAGTTTAGTTTGAAAGATGGAGGGTCTTAACAAGGATTTGAGACTTTAGAATTCATTGTGCCATTATTTCCATCCTGTGCAGTTTCAACTAAATTGTTTGCCATTTTGTGGCCCTTACAAGCCCACAGTTCTTCACATCTTTACGTGCAAGTCTACACACAATATTCAGAATCATTGTGACAGAATGTAATAATTACTTTATTCAGATTAACATTCAACGTCCACTTCATTAGCTACACTTGAACAATGTCATTTCTACAAAACTCTTTTCCAGAGAGATAATAAATCTACTTTATGTTTGTTATTGAGGTCATAGTGGTTGGTGGTGTTGCACTGAAGTGAATTGTATTGAAAGATGTTTCTAATACTCTGCCCCCTCTGTATGTAGCGGGGGTGGACAAGATATTAGGAACAACTCTCAAGATAATGCAGTCTAGTTCAACACTATCGCAAACTATGATCTCAATAACACACATGTAGTTAAATAAATACGTTTCTGACAGTGTCAATGAAAACTGAACATAACTAACTTTGTAAAGGTAGAACTTAAGGCGGAGCTGTTTTGCTGTATTGGATTACATTATTACAAGTGTTGAACCTTTTACAGTTTGTGTCCGACATTTATGTGTCCATATTTGATGTGGAAATGCTCAAAATGCAAAAAAAAAAAAAAAAAAAAAAAAAAAAGCTGGTTTTATCCATTCATCTGGCAGCCTTTTCAAGTAAATCTACAACAGCTCTATAAAGAGGCTTTTTTCTCCCTAATCCAAACACAAAGACGTCATCAGGAAAGTGTCATACAGATGAAAAATACAGAATGCAAAGATGAGTTTAAGATGGTTGAAATGCTGAAAAGTAATCTGTATGCCTCCTGTTTTCTGACTGTGCATCAAACGTGACTACATCCTGGCTTTATTGGTGGAGCAGCCCTAGGGCTACAACCTGCAATTGACTTGGGTAGCAACCTAATTCGCCTGTGCCTTTTTGTGTCCATCTCCCTGTCAGTCTGAGCAGGTTGACACCTCTGACCCTGTCAGGGTGTCAAATTACTTGTCAGAGGCCTTCAATAAAGTGCAACGACAAGCCCTCTAATGCATCACCACACGAGTTCCAGCCAGAAATGAGAGGCTGCTGTCTTTCCAGCCTCAAGGCAGACAGGTGCGCCATCGAGCAACACACACTCCAAACGTATACACACCCAAAGACGCCCTCCCTATCAAAACAATGACCAGGTCATAACACTGCTCACGTTAAATATCTATATTAACATTTCTGGAGTGAACATAACACCAAGATATTAAAGGGGAATTATCACTTGTCAGAGTTCTCATTATGTTTTTTGGCCCGTGGTGCACACACTTGGATGCAATCTTCAAAACGCCTCCAAATTCATTATTCAATCACTTGAGGATTATCTTTCAGTTGTCAGTAGCAATAAAAAACAGTATACCTGGACCACCTTGGGAGCATGTTAGGCCTGTCACCAGAGGGCCCACAGGGCCACTTACAATCAACTTGTCAATGTCACGGATGCCTGAATGTTGGAGGAATAAGTTGAGACCAGGTTACAAATCATTTGGCATCAACATGACAAGTGTAAAATCCCAAATGCCAAATCTGGACACCTACGTGGTTTTGATGCCACAGGTTTTGGTTGGTGCTGGTTGTCCTCAAGGCCCTGCTTCGACATGCTGTGCATTCCAACCAATTATCTACCCCAAGGTGCAACAGGTTCACACTTTAATCTTTGATGCCTCCTCCAATGGGATATAGCTGGATTTAAAACAGGGAACAGGGGTGGAACAACCCTTAAAAACCTGTATACATAGCAAACATGAATCAACTTCAAACCAACCCACTGAGGGAAACAAAAAGTCTTTCAAAGAAATGCCTTTATCCTCGCAATTGTTTCATCTTGCAATGGCTCGTCATAGCCCATGTGGATGCTTGAAGCAAGTTTCAAAGGGAAAGAAGCCAATGTAGTATACTACACCAGTCAAAATGTCCTTTGGGTTCATGGAAGGTGGTGAAATGCCCTAAATGTAGGTCATTTAAAGGGTGCTGAGAATTTGAAGAAATGGAGCATGGTAACCTCACGTCCAACCAAGTCATCCTTTAGCAGGAAATCCGGTTCCCTGGCATGGACGTCCTGTTCTATGTGTACCCTTACACCTTGCCAGTGTACCCACATCCTGCAAGCCAGCGATTCCCATTCTTAATACAACCCTCCCATCCCCTCACCCCCAACCCCCACCCCCCATGCTGGAGGCCCCCATGTTTTTCTGAGGAAGTGCGTCCCTGAAGAGCTTGTCTCAACCATCTGTCACGGATGTCCCAGCACATCTCCCATCAACACCATGGCTCCCACATAGCTGTCATGGCAGGAGTGAAAGGGTCACCAATATTTCAATTACATCATTTCTACAGTAGCACGTTTGCTCACGGTTGAAGACCATTTGTGGCATCAAGGATTAAGAAATTTGTATTGCACAGGAAGGTTTTTGGAAAAATCTGATAAATGCAAAACAGGTGTGGCTAATGAACATCACAATCTTTAATTTTCTTATTGCCCAAACTTATGGCTCGCCATGTATTTCACGCTTTATTGCCATTCAACTAGAGCACCTCATTGCCTTTGTTTCCATAAACTGTGCTGTCAAAATACAAGAGAACCATCGTCATGCAGTAATGACTCAATATGGAATCAAACATTTCCGCATGTACCCGGGGCGGAGTGCAAAATGTTATGTAAATCCCCTTAACGACCTTTTCAGGCTGCCGACAATCACCATACAAAGGTGATTGGCAGCCGACACTGGTGCACATTTATCCTTTTGCCCCAGCCTGTCTCTGTCTGTAGCGCCCCCTACTGTGAGAGGCGTGGGGTAGGGTGCCCAGTGGCCCTTGTTGCCAATGGATGAAGCCAGCATGGATCCTCTCATGGCAACGATGCTGGTCGTTGTAATAATGTTCGGTTTGTTTCCTGCTTCACACCTCCTTTGGGATTTTGCCCGACCTATAATCCAGTACATGAGACGCAGAGGGAGGCATCCCATGCCTGTCCATCCAAGTTCCAGCACTGCTTTGCCCAAATCAGCCCCTTTGTACACTTCACACAGCAGTCTATTGGTTGCCCGAGGGCCATTTCATAATGTGTGTCTATTATCATGATTATCATGATTATTGAAACAACATACCACATATATGAACTCCAAATGCAAAATTAATTCTTTAACAAAACATCAAGGCTCACAAAACTGCAGATAACACGTCTCTCTTATGCGTACACACACACATTATCTGCCTCTGTCTCTGTCACACACACACAAACACACGCACACCAGATCAGCGTTCCCAAGCCCCTTACTGAGCGTTTTTATCCTTGCTAGGCTTCGTCTCAGAGGGGAGTAAGGCCCCTACTGAGATCCTTACCCACTTCCTACTGCGAAGCCTGTTTGGCTCCTTGGCAGCCCTCCTCCATTCACAAACTGCCGACCAGCCTTTCTGCACCGCCTCCCATAACTTTACGTTGATTTGGGCACAAATGACTCAGCAACTTGGATAACATCTCTCAGGTGGTGATGTAGTCTGTATGCATTGCCCAGATACTTACCAAAAGCCAATTTGTGGTGCAGAAAAGAGGTTTGTTCTTTGAAAATCTCCAGAGTCCCACTCTTGCTGTCCCCTCTGAGGTCGAAGGTGGGAATGTGGGAATAGGTGTTCTGGGGACGGGTTTGACACAAATAATGAAGGGATTTAAAAAAGAGAGAGAGAATGCATGCATGTGTCAGTGTGTGCGCATGTTTGTGCATGCGTGGGAGAAAGTTGTCAAGCGAGTACACAAGTGGTGCCATCAGAATTTGTTTGTGTGTTTGTGTGTGTGTTTGAGGGGGTGTGTGTGATATATACACCCCCAACTGTCCTATTTCTTGTCTTCTGTCCACACATCACAGCTGTCAGTATCTGGTGAGATATGAAGCTGAAAAGGAGAAAGGAGGAAGGAGAGCCCTTCAAATGGATATTACCACTGTGTTTACCCGTGGAGCATGGAAAGGTGGATTTAGCACTTCCTCAAGGATCCTTAAAGTGTCTTCAGCTCACTACATGGTACGTTGTAAATGTGTATTTTGATCATGTCAAACCAATAAAGTCTGCTTTTTAAAATTTTGGTTAAAATCCTTGTAAAAAAGAAGAGGTCAACTACTGTTGACTGTGAATTGTCCATTCAAAGACTATCCAGTTGATCACTGAGCATAATCCCTGTCTCATATTTCTCAATTGAATTCAAAATGTACATCTTAGAAGACAACGATAACAACTTGTCTACAGAGGTTGTCAGCCTGTGGGCATAATATCCCAGAAAAGGGATTATCTAAGACTGCAGACATGTGAATTGGCTGCAGAAGATGCAGCAGTTATAAAATATGATTCTGACAGCTTTCATTGCACGTGTTTGCCCTGATCTCTGTGTTCACACCTCCACACCTGCACCTGTGCTCTGACTGTGCAAAGAGGAGAATTGGGGGGGGTTGACTTTAGTTTTTTCCCAGCTGTATAGAGGATCACCAAACAGTTTACAGCAACAGTTTACTTCTTGTCTTGTTAAGCCTCGTCTTGTTTTTGGAAAGGTTGTAGTAGAGTTTTGTTATATTTTGTTTTGAGAAATTACAGAACAGTGCAGAATTCAAGCCCTTGTTCTCTGCTGATATGTTAAAACCTAAAAAGAAAGTCAGTCACATAAAAGTAAAGGTGCTTTACAGTTCTAGTGTTGAGTGATAGTTGGATTTTTAAGGTGATAAACAGGAGCACCTCATGTCATTAGATTACACTATTTTAGAAAATGTATTTGCTACAGTACAATGCAGACAGTGAAATGCTTTGTTATGCAGATTTGACTTTCCCAACTTCTCAGTACTGCACAAACTTTGGCAAACATCTAATTTACTACATACTAGATAGAGACAGACTGTATGTACTGGGCTTCATTCTTTATAAGAAAGAGACAGCCATCATGTAAGTGTTTCACAAATGAATGTGAACACACCACCACACCAGGAGCTGTCTTATCTTCAGTTTACCGTTGTGTGTTTTTTGATATGTTGAACTGATTGTGAAGCTGTTGGATAAACCCATAAGTTGCAGAATTTCCAGTTACAAAGAAACATGCATGTCATTTGTTGAAGTCAAAACATCAAAACTGGCTCATGTCAGAGTTTGTGTTTTCACCTGAAGACATCTGAGCCTTTATTAAACCTCTGATTCACAAACAACACTTTCTTTTCTGCAAAGATTGTCTCACAGCTGCGTGTTTCCTAAAGCTGAAATCACTTGTAGCATTTCGTTTTGGCAACATGCTCTTAAACATACTTCTTTCTGTCTTTGAACAAAGTTCTTTGGGTTCAAACAATACCTGTGAAAGATCAGCGAAGATAAAGAGAGAAGGATAAAGATGCTGAGAGCTTTGTGACAGGAAATCAGGATTTGAATCATCTCTATGACATTTAGCTGACAGAGTTCAATGTCTGAATCTACAAGAATCTAAACAATTGCTATGCAGTGAACACCTTCCACACACTCATAAAAAAAGAAAGCAGTTGCTGTGAAAATATGCTGAAAGCGATCTCTCAGGCATTTGGCAGGGCAAAACCACAAATTATGGTTGCAGAGTGAGACAGCATTATGAGCCTTCACTGTGTGGTCCATCACCAACTATAGACCTTTCTCCCCTCCTGCTGTTCTCTCCTGCCCTTCTCCCCTCCTGCTGCCCCCTCTGCTGGGGGTAGCAGGCATAGTTGACCCTGGTTAAAATTCAACTCGCCAAACAATGACACAGTCAGACTTTCCCTTGATGACCTGGTTGTGGATCAAAAGGAAAGTGGAAATTGCAGATCTTGAAAACAAACACCTCTATAGATTTAAATTTAAACTGGATGACAGACTGCAGGTTTTCACCAGGATGCTCCTTTTTCCACTTTACAAGCATCCTCTATAATTTATCATTTCATGCTATATGAGGAGTTTCCATTCTGTTTCACATCAGGACTGCCTAAATTGATCCACACTAGTTCTCAGATTTGTGTAATTAGATTGAATAGTGCACAAAACTCACCTTTTCAAAACTGTACTTTATCTCTCTGCATGATATATTTGTTGTAATTGGAATTTTCTAGTGTTGTATATAGCACTGTTGCAGGTGGAGCAGAGCAGTATAGAGCTCAGTGTCAAGCTTGAAGAAGAAATGACAGTAAATGACAGTATTGTGTATTGGTTTTGGAACAATATTTGCTCAACTAGTTCAATAATATTACACTTTACCCCTTAGAAGCAAAACTTTATTTGAACACTTTACATGTCCAACACCCTATAACACACCACATTGTATTTGGAAAAAAAACAACTTCAACATCTGTGAGGCATCATGAATGATTGACAACAGTGCACAATTCTGTTGTGTATGAATATGAAATATAAAAACGGGTTTTTTATGAATACTTAACTCTCCATGACAAGTGGGTCATGAGGGCTATAAGATGCAGCTGAAAGCTGGTGAAAATAAGACATTACTGTTCCCAAGTCCTAATAACGCTTCAAGTTCAATGTGCCATCGTGAGTTTAGAACTGTGATAAAAGCTCAGTGGGATGTCTAAAGTAAGAAAATAAACCGATCTGAAACGCTAGAAACTGTGCATGTAATCGAGTAATTCACCCCTCGGCCACAGGGGGCGACATCTCCCAGTCTGGTGATTACGGAAGCTTTGCTGGGCGGAACCTCTGACGTGTCAAAATATCGCCATATCCTTGAGGAAGGAAACGCCTTAAGAAAGCAGGAAAGGTATCAGCTGTGTGTAAGAGGCGCTGTAAAGAAGTCACTTTATTGCCGTTTTCGCTGAATGTAACATTAGTTACAGAAAAAGCCACGCGTTTGCAAGAAGAATAAGATTGTTAGCATGACCGCAATTAATGAGGACGTTAAGTGAAACAGTGACTTAGTGCAAAGAGCTAGCTTAACTTTGCCGACTAGCTAACTTATCTGACTTGCCCCTGGTATCTCCTTATTTTCTTCTGGAGTCCTTAGACGTGTGTTAAGTTTGCATGAAACTCAATACAACATAAATGTAAGCATACTGGAAAGTAGTTCTCAGTTAACTGTTAAAATCTGAACTGGTCGGACGACTGTTAGCATTGTACCTTAGCAAGCTAACGGTATTTACACAGGCTAACGTTAGTATGGCAACTTTTAGCTTTGCTCTTTGGCAAGCTAAATGTCCTAAAAGTACTCCAGTGACCTTCCTCGGTTGTGAACATATAGTCTAAATTGCCAAGAACATCGTCTGTCTAAGGACAGGATAGCTGCGGTTTGTTTCTAAAGGATAGTACCATTTGTGACCTGAGCACACACACACGGGAAGGAGTGTTTGCAGTTTACACCGTTATCACACACGACACTTGGGTGATTATAGGCAATGCTATACTATTGTTTTCGATGCTTATATGTGTTTAATAAGTATAACGTCCCTGTTTAGGTCTCTTTTTGGAAACAAGGCTGTGTTTAAAATGAGTTACGCATCGGTTGTGTATAAAATAAATCATCTCTTTCGCAATCGTCCTTATGACTCGACATAATACCTGCTAGATTGTAAGAAATACAGTCAAAACATTTTATCACAGACACAGAATGCAAATTTGTGTCAGATAATACCTGTAATAGGACCCAGTACTAACCTATTATCGATAGTCAGATTTTCCCTTGAGGTTTGCGTGGGAAATGTTACGTGTTGATCTGCACCTGGTTTATGTGACCAGCTGTCCAAAACCCAGACTCAGTTTAACATCCTGTAAGACAAAGATAAACAGTCAGTCCTCACAGCTGAGAAGCTGAAACTAGATTATATTTCGCATTTTCCTTTAAAACTCAGTTATCAAAATTGTTTCAGTTGATTCATTGACTAGTCATTCTTCTGTGTCATCCTAATTTCAACAACTGATCTGATGTTATGTTTCTTCTTTCTTCTTTTTTTTTTCTTTTCCAGAAATAGGTTCCCCATCACCAGCAGACATGAGGAATGTATTTGCCAGTATCTTTAAAATGTTCAAGAAGGTAGGACGAGGACCCTCATGCTGGGTCTGGATCCTGCTGGAAAGACAGCTGTTTTATACGAGCTCGTACCTTTGAGAAATTGGAGAGGTTGTGACTACAATTCCCACAATAGGTATAATGATGCTTTACCTGAAACTGTTACATGGCTGTTGTGTGTTTTATATCATGTATTAATTATTTTCTTGGAAGCCAGTTTACATGTGTTGTGTGTCCTTACTGCTGTTAAACAAGATTTTTTAAGTTTGTCTACGTAGTGATTATTATTATTTTTTCCCTTTCAGGTTGTAATGTAGAGACGATCGTGTACAGGAGCATTGGTTTCACATTATGGGATGTTGGTGGTCAAGACAAAATTCGACCACTGTGACATCATTACGTCCGGAACACACAGGGTACGCTCAGTTATGTCAGAAGTGACACCTGTTAGCTTTTAATCAATCACTTTGTCATGGGATCTTTTAAAAATTCACTGCTTAAGATACAGTATATGTCTCTCTCACACACACACACACACACACACACTCATTTGCTCCCCATTTGCTCTTGTTCCGGTGTGTACAGGCTCATGAAGAGCTCTTGAGGATGTTGGCAGAGGACGACCTGCGTGAAGCTGTGCGAGTATGTACCAGCAAACAAGTGCGTATGAAAAACTTTGATATACGCAGATGAATATTGTAAACATTTTCCCTATTGTACTCACAGGGTTGGCTTGTAATGTTTCCTCAATGTCTGTTATTTTAGGACCTTCCGAACACTAACAATGCCACAGAACCTGTGCTACCAGTGGGGACGGCCTCTGTGAAGGACTGGATTGGTTGTCTCATCAGCTCAAGAACCATTAAGAATCACCTCCTATCCACAACTAATCTACTCACCCCCGTCTCTGACCCTGCTCTCTACTCCTACTCCTAAGGAATTGTAAAATTGAGATTCCTTGTCCAAAAAATGTATGGGAAGCTGCCCTCACCTCAGCTGGTATTTTCACAAACGCACAGGTGAGAGGTGGAGGTGATCTGTTTTTGTAAAGCTGTCGTTTTTTTTCTTTTATTTTGTATAACTGGACATACATTTGGTCATGGGGCAGCTCATTGCACTCACACATTTTTTTTTCTCTCTTTCTGGTTGTTGGATAGCCATGTATGCATTGAATAAGAAAAGGGAGGAGAGGGGAAAAGAATTTACCAGCACATGTTGGCCTCAGTGACCTGATGACTTGTTATGATCACACGTACTGTAGAGAGTGATCCACGAGGGGCGTTAAATTTTCTATAAACTGAATAAAACACTGCTCTACTTTACTGAATCAGATACTATGGTTCCTTTAACCAGTGACTACATGTACCAGCCCCCCAAATGACCTTTTATTGAACACTGGCATTGAACACCTGTACTCTGTACAGACATCACTCTGTCCAGGATGAAATTCCCATCTGTGAACATTTACCAGCCATCGTAATATAGTATGTTGGCATGAATTGAGAAATGCTGCAATGATCTCACATCTGTTTATGGTTGTTGAAAGGCAGTCTGTTCAGTCAGCATTAGATTTCTGTATTCCTGAGTCTCAGGCTTATCATGTGCTGCCTTTACAATGAATTTGTTAGCAAAACTGCATGATGTAGTTTGTTTGCATTTATAGACATAACTGGTTAACTGGTTGTTAACATCAGGCTGCACAGGAACTATTACCCCACTGATCACGTATTCCAGCCTCCCTGTACTGTAACTGAGGTGTGCTGTGTTAGGTTGCATACTACAGTGGCCTTAATGTCTTCACTAAAGGCCCTGTCATGCCCTCTTAAATAAGGAAAATGCTGTTTTAATGGCAGTATAAAATCATTTTCAACTACATGCTTACCATCAGTAGCCAGTTTTCCTCCATTGTGGCACATTGTCCTCAGGGTAGACACACACCAGATAAATGCCATCTCATCCAAGACGCATGTTGCCTCATATTTTCAAGTTCTTCTCTAAAAGGTGGGTGTTACTTTGCTGCTCCGAAGATGACTGAGGTACATTGAACATTGTTTAATTTATAATGCCTAATTATTTGACAATGCTGTTAATATCTTAAGTTTGTTTTTTATGTAAACATATTGAGGAAAAGTCACAAATTAAAGTGACTGGATGAAAAATGTGTCTGCGTTCTGTCACTTTATGCAATAAAATTGCTGACTGCTAAGGTTTGCTGAATTGCTCAAAGTAGTTTTACTCGCTGCTTTGTAGTATTTTGTCATTTTCCACTGAAAATTTGCATCTAAAAGAGTTTGTAGACCTAATTTTACCACTTTCAAATATACTACAGTGCTCAGATTATTGGTTAATCGACTGGAAATCAACAAATTTGACATTTTAGCCAGTTATTGGTTGAGAGTACCCAATATTGTTTCCAGGGTTCCAATGTAATATGATTTTAAGAAGGCTTTCAATTTTATATAATAAGAAAAAAAAGACTTGTCGGTCTGTTGGGACAAAAGAAGCAATTGGAAGATGTCACTTTGGAGTCTGGGATCTTATAATGAGTTCATCTGGCAGTCTATTGACAGTGAATAATAAAAAATATTGATTCACCGATAAAATATTAACATTTAACAACAAACTCCAAAACAGGTGTCACACCAACCTGCTGGGGCCGTCACCCTTTGACCCGTGGAGAAATGCGATGCCACGAGATGGTGTAAACCATCCAGTGTTTGGGTTAAAGCAGTAATGTGGGGAGCACACCCTGTTCCACATTGTGTAGGGGCGGCAATCTAGGACAGCATTCTTGCAGGTTGATTAGGCTGCTATGGTTAATGCAGCCAAGCCTATAAAACATGGCAGTAGGGTATGGTGGCGGTGGAAGGGGAGGGAGTTCGAGTCCTGGGTCCCTCATAGGGCTGCTTTGTGTGGCTTCCTCTCCTGCTGCTCCATCAGCTTGGTTTGTGTGTGGCGGTCTAACGGTACTCGGTCATATAAAAGGACCAGCCTGGTTTTTTGCACTCTTCTTTATGAATGCCTTGCTCTTTTTTAGTGCACCCCCAGGTGCCAGCCAGCAGAATACCCTCTTTCAGACCAATTCAAGGCAAATGCAAACACTACACTCTATTATAACCAGTCGAGAGCATTCCAATGGTATCGCACCAGTCAGGGAGCTGAACCTAGAACGGTGAGGGATTAAGGAGCGCTGGCATGACTGAGAAAAGAAAAGGGCCGGAGCTGCTGAGCAGTGCAAGAGGCACAGTGGGATGGAGGAGATGTGCAAGGACGAAAGTGGCGTCAAGGAGCATCTGGGGAAGATTTCAAGAAAGGCGTTAAAAGAAACCCACTTGCTCGACTCTTCCAAATGTAGGCTTAATTTTCCAAGAAATAGCTGCAATGTCCTGTATTCAAATTTGAATATTTTCTGTGTCGCTGATGTTTCATGATACAATCTCAAGCTTCAAATGTTTAATCTTGGCTGAAAGATGTATGATACTTAAACACAGAAATGTTTATATAAAGAATATCAGTTCAATCCATTTCAGTTTTTGAGATCTTTCTACTTAAGTTCCCAGGAAAAATCTTATGGCACACCAGAAATGATAGAATTGGGATATGCTGTCTGCTCTCCTTCCCTCACAGTAACAGCCACCAGGGCCAGACAGAGGAATAAAAGATCATTTTATAGTTTTTGATCTGTTTGTGTTGTTTTATCTTGCAAAGTATTTGAATTAATTAGATAAATACAAAAAACACAACCTTTGACAATAGAGAAAACATGATATTTGGTGGTTTAATCACATAAAATGTGTTAAAAAAAAAAAAAAAACTTGTCAAACACAACCAAAAGCAACAAAAAAGACACCAGCGTCCCATGACCGACTGACCGACTTATTGGGTGAAGAAGCTAAAACACGAGGCCAAAGCCTGTCAGTCGTTCTGTCTCCATCCATGCCCTTTCTCCAGGGCCAGTCGAGCTGCTGTAGGGCGTTCTGCCCGCGTTATGCGTCTTTGAACTGGGGGGTGGGGGGTGGGGAGGACATTAGTCGTCCAAGTCTGTGTCGTGGCGCCGCCTGTGGCTTTGTGTGACACCAGCAGGGGCCGTCTTGTGGCTGACAGGGTTACGGGGGACAGGAGACCCCCCATCAGAGGAGTCTGTGTCATGTCGCTGGGGACGGTGATGGGGGTAGGAGGGCTGTCGCTCGCCCTTTGCTCCCCCCCTTGAATGGCTGTCATGGGGTCTGGCTCCACTCTGACTCTGGTATGATGGATTATGATGATGGTGGTCCTTTCTCTGCCTGAGGAGTGAAAGGAAACAAACAATCCATGATTGGTGTCGCGGTGGATTGGGTGGGATGTCGTGAGCCTGGGGGACAAGAAGCTGCCAGATGAGCTTTATACTGACGTCCACTAAAACACAGAATGACAGCTCTAAATGAATGTAACAGGCTAGTGTGTGGACACATTTCTGTATATTCAACAGCTTAGATCAGGTATTCTTCATATTACGCTTCCTCTCTCACCAGCACAAATGACTGAAGCACATGAATTACATTATTCAGTCTGCCATGCCCACCCTCAGTCCTATACACCTGAATAACAGAGAGTTTCTGTGATGCACGCATCCCAAATTTAAAATGCTTCAACATGCAGCGTGCAGGACAGTACTTTAGTGCCCTCTAGTGCTGACAGAGCAAAGCTTTGGTTTCATTTCAAGTCAACAAGTTTGCAAATACTTTAACAGAACAAGAATCACTCATTAGTGCAACCTTGGAGAAGCCTGTATTTGAATTTAGGTTGGAAAAATAGAGGTATTGTTCCAAATATGCGAGAACATGTTTTTAAGCCAATCTTTGATCATGTTCTTGTCATTGTGAGCAAACCTCTTTCTGTTGTCATCTGACTCTGAGGAGGACGAGTCTCTTCTTTGCCTTTTCTTCTTTTTTTCCTTCTTCTTTTTCTCCTTTTTGCTCTTCTTCTCTTTCTTTTTCTTTTTGCTCTCGTGCCTACAGAGGTGAAATAAAGTAGCGACAATGATTATTATTGAAGTAAACATGGGAAACAGGATACGGTTTTTTGTGTTTCTGGAGGTCACTCATATAAAGCGCACTCACCGTTGCTCCACATTCCCTTTTTCTTCACTCTGAGATGTCTTTGCTGCTGAGGTTTCTGGACGACTGTCTGTTTTGTGGTGCTGTAAAGAAAGCATTTCTTTAATTGTTGCATCAAGCTGTAGATCCAATTACATAAACTCAACTCTTAAAGTCTGTTCACTACCTGCAGAAAGGTATTAAAATGCCTGTTTTTCAAACTGCTTTGCACTTACAGTCTAAACATTTCAAACATTCAGTGACATTTGTGAGTGAGGAAAAAAACTTACTGTAAAAACAGGCAAGCCTATTTTAGCTGCCTCCTTTTCTTTTTGGGAGAGCACCATTTTTCTTGACCCTGCACTGTAAATGGAAACACAGTCACAGTGCATTTAGATAAAGACTCTCTTACCACCACCTACATGTCAACAGGAACATTTTTATGAGTTTTAACAGAATAAAAATACAACATTGTGAAAAGCAGAGACAGATATTGTCATGTCTCCTCCCCATATGCTGTTTGCTCTAAAACACACAATACTATCCTCGATGTAACTTTATAAACATCAAAAAGTAGGATCTTAATGAACTGAAACACTCAAAGGTGGTGGACATTTACGTTTCTGAAATGCTTTTTACCATGAAGAGGATATTCACAATATGAAGACAGATGCTTAGAAATACTTGAAAAAAGACGCCTGGAACAGCCGTGGTTACTGCAGTTATCTAGAGATCATGACTTTTTTATTTTGTTATCTTAACAGAGACCATTCATGTGATGACTGCTTAATTTATCTTGTTATCTCAAGAAAACAAAAGGCCAATTTTTCAAGATAATTTATCACAAGAAAACAGCTGTTCCAGTCACAGTCACATTTCATGGTGAGATGCGAAACACTGATCTAGACAGACTGTCTGATGCGTACACCACTTTGGGTGAGTGTCTTGGGAGAGCTGTGGTGATTATACTGTATGTGCATTTGTCATTCTCTGCTTCCATACTCCTTACATTACGTAGATGAAGACTTCTTCAACACTTTTTTGGGGGGGGTTGTTTTGTATATTAGGCTGTTATATTCCAAAGTTGGCAATGTTCTCAAGGAAATAAATAAATAAATCACCTGGAGCTTCCCAAGCCTGAGATACGGTCCACATTTCTCTCTTCACCGTCAGCCTCTTCCCGCCTGCAAACATCTGCAAGGTCCTGGTATTAAAAATAGGGGAAAATTTTCTTAGTAAAGCTTTTTAAGGAGGGCAAATTCTTTAAAAATGTTCACAAGCTTTTGAGTGAAAAGATAAAACAAAGTGACATGCCTCTCTAGTCAATCCAGTTGGTTGCCTCTTCAGATTCTTGTGCCCTCTAGATGGAGAAAGGAAATGATGAACTGATTATATTTCTTGATCCACACTTATGTTTATCAACCATTCCTTATAGTAAGTAATACTTACAGGGCAGCCATCAGTGCTTCGTGCTCTGCAGCCTTGACAGCAGCAAGTTCTTCTTCTTTGGACAAGGCCCTGCCACCTTTTTTATCTTTTGCATACCATGTCAGATCTTTACCTTTTTGCCACCGTCCTACTGGTGCCATCAAAGAGTTCCCTGGAAACAAGACAGAGAAATTGAAAAAGCAGTTGAGAGAGATGTATTATACATGTTACTTCTGCTGTGTTATATAGCTCAGCTTTACACTAGTTGATAAACACTGCTGTAGAGGTAACATCATCCTGAGATGACCTTTGGAACCAGGGCTGCAACTATTATTTTCACTGTTGATTATTCTGTCAATTATTTTCTCAATTAACTGGTTGGTCTATAAAATGCCAAGAAAAAAAAAAAAAAAAGGTGCAAAATGTTGATCAGTGTTTCCCAAAGCCCAAGACGATGTCCCCAAATGTCTCCACAGATTGGGTTGCATCCTCTCCTCAGAGTCACCTGTTGATCTCACCATGCTTACAAAAACAATGCTGGTGATAGGTGGTGAGAACAAGCCTTTTAATGTACGCATAGCATGTGTCTTACGCGTGTTCGTGAATCTAAAATGACGAGATTTTCTTCTCAAATTGTGCACTCTGATGTATCCCTCTATGTCACAGCTGTGGTGCTACGTAAGTCTTGTTGCTGCTGACAGCATGCTGACAGCGGTGAGGGTTCATATCGCGGTGTGGCTACGTGTGCTCGCTCATAGAGAGGGAGCAGAAACTGACCTGCTGACTGAAGAGGGGAAAACGGGAACACTACTGAGCTACTACAGCAGCCCAGGCACTGTGTAATGAGGGACTCTACGACAAAAGGTATGGGGAGGAAGCCCGCAGGGTACTGAAGCCACTTTGTGCGGTTTAACTGTGTTTTTGGAAGTCTAGTGGTTGAAAGTTAGCATATAGCTAACGCATTAGCGACTCCTCTGCTTAACGCCGATAGCGGACTCGGCTGCCGATTTTTAGACTTACCGAGATAATTTTCTCTGTGCTTATCGGCTTTCACGTCATCCCAGTTGAACTGGTCCTGGCCACCTCGCACACCTCCTGATCTCGAAGAACCAAACATTTCTGACAGTTACAGTGAAGTCCTAAGAGAAGAGTAACGTTGCACTGCTGTTAGCTTGACCAGCCGACTATAGCCACATTAGCACGCGAGCAGCGCGATTGGTCAGGCCTTCAGCATCATTCACTCATCCGGGTAGTTGTGCGGTAAGTTTAACTTCCTTTTGTTGATTGGAACAACGTGTTTCCTGGACCGGTAGTGTTTACTTTGACAACCGCAGCTAGCCCGGTAACCAATTTTTCTTCTTACGTCTAGAGAAAACTACTGAGCGAGAGAAATAGTTGGTTTGAACAGCGTTTAACTCAAGTTAGGCTATGCAATATGGCTAACGTCACTCTGAGGCCTAAAAACAAAGCTGTTTAATAAAAGTACTTGACCGCGCGTCTGTGTATCGCTCCGCTAAGGAAGAAACTGCAGCAATCTGTCTGTGTCATAACGGTCGTATATTTAAAATGGCTGCATGTGTATCGCCTAACGTTACTGCCTTCGGCCAGTGATAATAAAATGCTACGTTTCCGTGTTTTGCCGCGCGCGTTGTCGACGCTCGCGAACGTAACGTGTTGATGTTTTGGCCCGCAGTGATGACGTAAACAGCACAATTTACCCTAATGGCTCTCACACCGGAGACACGGAACAGAGGAGGGAGACAGTCCCCCGGAGACGGCCCTAAAATCTTGGACTAACGTTACTCCCGATGTACATGAAATATTTTTCCAGGCTAATGTCAGGTAGGAAGGAGGGTATCTGTCTCTTGTCTGTTGTGTTTGAATCGCCTGCCACGTTACGCAGCTAATACTGCCATTCATTCCCCTCAGCGTGGTTGGGGTCCGGTTGTTTCTGCGGTGTTGTTGCTGAAGAAGACAGATGGTTGTTGTGTGTGTTGACGAATCAGGATTAAGTTTAGCTGATGCAACGTTACCTGAAGTTAAATCACGAGCGTGAGTGCGTACTTCTTGCCATTAGTGTGATGGCTGTGCAACAATTTTAATGCCACCAAGAGTGATTAAAAGGCCAAATCCGTGCGTGGCTTCTAGCAGGGAGCGATAATATTGCTATATGAAAATGCTCAGTATTGCCTACAAACGTACACATGCTCATTATGTTTACACTTGTTTATTTTCCATTACGGATTAAAGCCTGATGCTGAGGTGTTTTAAAGCCCCATCCACTCCTGCATCTTTAACTCAGCCCATACTTTAAAGGTCAGTTAGGTCAGTTATGATTATAAAGTTATCCAAAAATCCTGCCCTACAGATTCAATGCACAAAGCAAATACACACGTTTTCTTCAGGAAATGCTTCTCTAGTTTGCGTTTACCATCCCCAAAACATGAATTCAGCATGCAAATCCCAACATTTTTATTGCTCCTGTTTGTCAGTCAAAGTGCACTTTGCAGAGTTAGAGTTTTAATCTGTTAGATAATTCTGGCACAAGATTGCAAAACCCTCATGACCCCCTCTCAGTAGTAATAATAAAACATGGACAGTGCTACTCTGCAGTATCTGTGTGCTATATTTGGCATGACAGATGATAAAATGCGTAGGAATGAAGACACCACAGCTTTAGACTGGATACGCGTAGGCCAGAAGTGGTTGAACTTGTGCGCACATAACGCCCAAATCCCCTCTGCTTCAGGGTAAACTCGCCAAACAACATTGCTGTTTTGACACTACAGCCCGTGTGTTGTGCTCTCTCGTCTTTTTCGATCAATCAGTAAATCATTTTGTCTAAAAAATGCAGAAAATTGTGAAATTGCCATCACATTTTCCTTGAGGTGACAAATTCAGATTGCTTATTTTATCCAACGGCTCAAAACCCAGTTTACGTCGTACACAACGTTAAACAATCAGTGTTCAGCATTTTTAGTAGTTGTTGATACACCTTCAGTTGTTCATCCACTAATTCATTCATTAATTTATTGTTTCTGCTCTCAGACTGTGTCCAACTGATAGATTTCACATGATTTGAATGTGGCTTTGTGCAAATGTCAATCACACGGGGTTCAGAGCACGTGGTTAGAGTTAAGCACAGTGCAGCTTCCAATAAGCGCCTGATAGTAAACTCACGTCTCTCATTTCCTCTCAGACGGCTCTGTGTCAAGTACAAAAGGTCGATTCTTGTGTAGGTGTTGGATTGTATGTCAGGTTTCGGTTTTAAGAAATACAGCTTAGATCTTGTTAAACATTAGTTCACATAAAAAACATCAACAGATGACAACCACAGGCATCTGTTGATCGAGAGAAAATCAGCAATTATTATCAGGAACTGAAAGACATGATTTGACCTTCAGGAAACTGTAACTACAAAAAAAATATTTTTTTTTACTAGTCACAACTAAAAATAATCATTAGGTACAGCCCTAAATTGATTATGAAAATTTTGCAGACTTATTTTCAGTCAACTAATTAATTAATGATTGATTGTTTCAGCTCTAGATTCAACTAAAGTACAGATTATGACATCAATAAAATAATCCTTTATTGATCTCCCAGAAGGGAAACTGGGACACAGCAGTACAAGGACATGAAAAGTACAGATTAAAAGAGAGACTTAAAAGAAAAAAAATAACTGATAGTATATAAAATGAGAAAAGAACAAAACAGAAACTATACAAGACCAGTTAAACTTAAGATTAAAGGCAGCAGCAGTACACACACAGCATCCCACAGTCTGTGCAATATGTGTCAATATCAAACAGCCCTCATACACAACAGGAAATCTCCTCAAACGTGTGGATTAGCTGCTTTTTATGTGACAGATCACTGTAAGTGAAATATCTTTGGGTTTTGCACCTGGTTTTGTAAATTGTAAATTTGTAAATCCTGTGGTGGAGGTTTGGGGTTTGGGGTGATACCTGATCCAGGACGGGACTCTAAACATGGTTCTTCACTGGCTTTAATTAGCCGTGTCGTTGTTTACGGGAAGCATTCAAGAGCCCGGAGAGAACGCCTCTTGTCACTTGCACCTGCAGAGACAACCTCGCTGCATTTGGTTTTCCTGGAGACGAGAAGGCTCTCAATGCTGTGATTTAACTCTTGGCTAAAAAAAGACCTCTGAGGCTGTAATTTGGTGCACATCATCATGTCATGTGGAATAACTAATTTTCAGACTAATTACCAAACTCTCTGATACCTGACTGTGATGTGAGTAGTAGGCCTATAATCAATAATCATGATAATCAGCTTTTCACTTATAGGTGCTCGTTAGCACAGTTAATATCTGTTGCTAGTATCTGTTTGGAAGATGCTCATAGTTGTTACTGAAAACCAGCTGACTCTGGACAAAATGTAAAACACACATCCAGCTTTTTGAATGTATCTTGGACAGCTAAATCTACCAGTGGGTAAACATGACCCTGCCCTTTTTTTTTCCCTTCCCTCCTACATTTGCACACCACCCACCAGCACACATCACACCCTCCTCTCCACTTGCATTTCCTGTCTGCTCAAGCTCTGTGTGCATTGAGGAAAGGTAAGGAGGAACTCTACAGCCGGTTCTTTTAATTTTTACTTAAGAAGCTACCCTAAAAATGTTGGTAATGAAAGAAAGGTTGTGCAGAAGGTATCAAAGTACAGAAAAGCTGAGATGTTGACGAAGCTATTTTGCTGTATGCTGATCCATGTGTCAGTGTCACTGGACGGCTGCACAGTTATGTAATGGGAGTTTAAAGTTGGCATTTAGTTGAATAGTATGAGCCTATATCTCCATTAAAAGCAGTTTTCCCTCTCAGCCTCACGTATTTCTTAGCTGTTCTGCTCTCTCCTGCCATCACAAGCAGAGGAAGTCTCTCCATTAGTGAGTAATTGCTCCTCGACAGCACCATGGAAACCTCTTGGCTTGCCAACCAGTTGATTGCCTCAGCTCTTGTGGGAGATGTTTTGGCCTCTTCATTTGGTTCGCCTTTGAGAGCTGCAGGCTTATCGTTTTATCACGTTTCTCCAAACCAGAGCGAGGCTTGTCCAAACACGTTAACCCGCCACAACACTGCCACGTCTTTTTATGACTCATGCCATAGAGTCCAGCTTGTACGCGTCAGTCCTCCAGGCTCACCCGCTTGTTTCCTTGACTAATCTCCCCTCTCCACGTCTCCTCAGCTATGGCTGGACCCAGGCCTGTGGTGCTGAGCGGCCCATCCGGGGCAGGGAAGAGCACTCTGCTGAAGAAGCTCATGAAAGAATATGGCAGCGTCTTTGGCTTCAGCGTCTCCCGTAAGTGTGCCACTCTCAATTATATAAAACACAAAAGAGCAACATATGTTAATATTTGAAAAGCTGGTCCCAGAGTTTTCCTGCATTTTTTGCATGTGCTGCAACTATTTTAATAATCGATTCACCATTTTAGTCCTTGTTCTTACAGGAATGCCAAACCCTCTCAGGTTCTAGCTTCTCTTATGTGAGGATTTGCTTGTTTTCTTTGTCTTAAGTGATAATAAACTGGGTTTTTTGTGTTTTGGACTGCTGCATGCAAAAAACATGCAGTGATTAGCATCACTTTGGTCTTTAGGGCCAAACAATTGTACAATTAATCAAACAAATAAATGACAGATTAGAGATAATGTACAGACTGCTTTATCCAACCCTCAGATACAACAAGAAACCCTCGACCTGGAGAAGAGAATGGCAAAGGTACAGCATGTTCCTCATCTTTCACGCCCACTGCAACGGTAAATCACATCTTCACATCTAAATCAAGTCTGTAGTTTCCTTAATTTGTATTGTGTGTGTCTCGTTTTTGGGCTCCAGATTACCATTACGTTACACGGGACGTGATGCAGCGAGGGATTGACAACGGCGAGTTCATCGAGAACGCAGAGTTTTCTGGGAACATGTACGGGACGAGTAAAGCTGCTGTGCAAGACGTCCAGGCTAAGAACCTTATCTGCATACTGGACATCGACATGCAAGGTGTGAGGAACATCAAAACGACAGACCTCAATCCCATCTACATCTCAATCCAGCCGCCGTCCATGGCTGTCCTGGTAAGCACAGGAGGAAGTTCGTTCCATTGAATGGGTTCACACACAGGTTCCTGTTAACTAGGTAGGAGGTCCTGGGTGTGACGTTTAGTTTTCTTTGTGCCATGGGTTCCTGGTCATACAGGTTTTGGACTATTTCTGGATGCCTTCTGCACAATGAATTGACATTTTTTTGCCTTGTGTTGTTTCAGGAAAAACGTTTAAGAGACAGAAAAACGGAGTCAGAGGAGAACCTCCAGAAGCGTTTAAAGGCAGCCGAGGTGGACATGGAGTTCAGTAAGTATTTTTCTTGTTTGCTGGCAAAAACGGAACCACACAAACTTTAAAAACCCGACTGAACACAATCATGTCTCCTTCTAGGTAAAGAAGCTGGTGTATTTGATGCCGTAATTGTGAATGATAATTTGGAGGATGCTTATGAGCAGCTGAAACAGGCTCTTCTTGAGGTGAGTTGCAAGTGCAGAACACGGTCCTCAACATTAGCGTCGACAAAGACATTTTAATACCTTTACATGCAGAATGAACATGATTTATGAAAACTAGATTCAGTTCAACTGACACTTTGACTTTTTAAAGAAGTAAAATGTCATCTTTTACTTACAAATAGAAAGTTCAGTTTCCAAAACCCTTCCCCCGAATGATGACTGTCCAATCATAGCTTAGCAACCGTAACTAGGCACAGGAGGCCTGACAAGCTTTGGATGTCTGAAACAAAAACAATTGACCAAACGTGTAAGGAATCGATTAAACGTTGTGATTATCTGCTCTAATGTAAACCTCAAATGTTAGCATGTCTGGCTAACCAGCGTTACTTCCACGCCGTTAGCATATCGTTAGCTGGCATCATTATTTTGTGAGGTGACAGGCTATGTTAGAAAAAGCTCCCCTCACAACTACATCCACAGCATTTATTGGATCTGGGGAAGTTTACACTCCAGCCAAACTTGTTATATGAATCCTGTTAGCATTAGCGTTACTTTTGCCAAACACTCTTGTAAATCCTCATCCTGAAAGCCTTTTCCCTTGAAATGTTAAACTGATTCTAATCATATCTTGATTGTCAAAGAACATTAGCATCCAAACCAGGGTTATGTTGGATTAAAATAGCTCATAGTCTGGCCTTATATTTTCATTATCATACTTTTCCGTCTAAGTTTAAGTCTTTTAATATCGAGGCTAACCAGCTCTACACGCAGTACAAGAACAATTGCGTCTCTTTATTTCCATGTCTTATATTTATTTATCCACAACCCGTGGAGCGAACATTAGCCTAATTAGCTAGTTAGCTAAAGCTCATAAAATCAACTGTTGCCCGCTAAAAGTCAGAGGCCTGCTTTTATCCACTTCTGTCGAAACCAAGTACCCATAGTTTAAAAATGTGCTTTGAATTTTGGGTGTACTCTAATTTTAGCATGTCACAGGTAAAATGATGGTTTCTTTAAAGCAGCTGACTCAAGAACATCTTGGAAAATACAAAGCGATGTCTTGTAATTACCACTTGTGGCCACAGAGGTCGCTGTTCCAAACGTTATGACATCTCGCTTTAAATTTCTTGTTCCGTTGTTGTAGATTCGTCTCTATTTCCAGATGACATACCCGCATTGGGAGCATTGTGAACTATGTGTAATAAATAATATGTTTTCCCTTTCTAGGAAATCAATATGGTCAAGAAAATCAAGATGTCTTCGTAGGAGACAGCTGCATCCCGACACCTTTGTAGTCCCGTCCAGTCACTCCTCACCAAATCCGCAGACCTCCATTCCAGTCTTGAACATTCCCTTAGATGGTGGTCTGTGACCCTCAGACGTCCCACAGGGTATACACAAATATGTAGGTTCTACATGGTGTTTAGTGGTAGTTAGTACCATATGGTAACATATTGTAAAGTGGAACATTTTTTTTTTACTCACAGGAAGCGCTTTCCATATTGTTACTTTCATTTGTATGAAGATACTCCAATGACGCTTACTTGATATGGTTTAGTGAAGACAGGTATACACCGTGCAGCTTTGGCTTCTCCCCAGTCTGGACTAAGACAAACTGGGAGTAACATAACTCATTTATGTGGATGAAACCAGTTCTTCAAGGGTATGAAGAAGCATTTCTGGAAATGTTGGTTTGAGGAAGTTATTGTTAGGAATCATACGGTGTTGGTGAAATAGATTTGCAGACAGTGAAATGTACTGGGGACAGACACAGTGAGAGTTTGATGTCAGCACACTTGCACACGTTTAGTTCAGGAGGGAAACCTCATCTGAACACTTCAGCACTACAACAGATTTCTGGAAGACATGGCGGCTAGCTAGCTCAGCTGATAAATGCTTTTTCTTTGACAAGTTTTTGTAAATTGCTACAGATTTGTTAACTCAATTACAGTTTGGTTTGCTGGATAACTATAAATACTGTTGTGCTCTGGTAGGGTTAAATCTCACAATAGAGGTAGAAAACTTCACTTAGAACAATTTTTTTATTTTTTATTTTGGGGGGGTTGTAAAAGAACAATTTAACTGTTTATTTTACAGTTGTAAATTTGTAATACTTTTATATTGTGTATCATTTTGCAGCTTCACCTGTACAGTAAAGTGACATTTAGTGGACTGTTTTGATTCCTGACTCAAGGAGAGGTTTTTAACTTTGAAGGACAATTCAATGGCATATTTAACTTTTTTTATATTGCTTAAAATCAAGCACACGGATCTCTTTTACTTGAAAACAGAGAATATTTATGACCCATTTGTTATTGGCATGTACTTTTTCCGCAATTCAAAATTTTCCACTTTAATTAAGTTACACCATACTCATTGAGATGCATGCAGTCATTTTACACTAAACCAGCTCTTTTAGTAATGTGATTACATTCTGTAATGTTTTGAAAAAATGTATTTCTTAAACCCATTAAACATCCAGCAGTAAGACTATGTTATCTGCTAAAACTTAAATAAATATGTATCAATACTAGAAGAAGAATTATTTGTATTTGTGCTAAAAGAATCATGCCGTCGTTATTTGCAGTATATTTATTTGATTCAGATTTAACACTGAGTATTCAAACGTGTTTCAAAAACTACACATGTACAGTACAAGCAGTTACAATCTGTTAGTGCTATAATATTAATACATAACATGATCCTTGTAACTGACTAGAAGACCTTGAGAAACAACACAAACACCACACATCTTTAAGGGGACGGATACTGTATTCTAGTCATTTTTTAAATTGCAGTGAAAAGGTAGTAAATTCTGTGAGCTCAAGTAATTTGCATAAACGTTTGCTCGCAATCAAATACAACAGCACAGACCTGGTTACTCTGGATAAACACGTCTGCTTTTGAAAAGCAAATACATGCAGTCACTCGTCTAAATATCTAACGCACATGAACATCCCTGTGATATCAAATTCAAAGGTAATTGCACTGCATTAACAGACACATAATGTCCATAAGGCTGACATTCAATTCACAATTAATGGTTTCACAAAAATAAAGGACGTAAATGCAGTCAAATACAGATATCTGATGTGAACCAGGTTGTCTGACTGCTCATCAATAAATCATTCACAAACAACCAGAGTAGTAGAGAAGTTGTGTTTGATTTTGCTTAAACTGACTATAATTAGACTGCATCTTTGATTACACTTAAACAACAGCCCGTGGACCACAGCGGTCACTAAATTGTGCTGTTAATTTTATATAATCAGTGTTCCATATTTAAATTAACTTGAAGTAGAAACATGTTGTCATGACCTCATTAACGGTCACAAACTCCAACATTTGCTGCTCCAGAAATCCAAGGCACTGCAACAGTGCAAAAGGTACAAAAGTAAACCTGAAAAAATATACCTACCTCAATATACTGGACTATTTATTTATGCGTGTAGTAGAAGTGTCCACTGAGGACAATGCTTGGATTGGTTAACATCTGTGGGTCATGGTTCATGATTTTGTGAAGGTATGTGTAAATGAAGTATAATGTTTTAACAAAAGTTAACTCAACAGACAGCGAAAGTGTTTATCAGTAAAAACCTTCATGTTTTGGTTTCTGTCCACTGTGTGTCATAAAACGGGCATCAGAGCAGTTTGGGGCTGACTTATAGTGACATAGTTATAATTACATTTTTGCCAAGTCCAAAGAGACCATCTGACTCCAACCACTTGTCAAGAAAAAGACTCAGAGGATGAGCCTGTTTTCTGATGGGCAGCTTCAAAATGGAATGGTTTGTCAAATGCAGTAGATATGCGTTACGTTAGGATATGTCTCATTCGTCATATAAGTAGAAATGTCCCCATTTAAGACTGAGAGGGTTTCTGGTACCAAATCAAAATACTACTACTGGTTCTGGTGAAGGTTATCGCTGATTTGAAGAGTGACTGGGTTGCCCACCGACGTGTAGCCGTAGGTCTGAGTTGACACTTTGGTTTTAAAGCTCTGCTGCCCGCCCTCGACTCTCTGCACCTCCGAGCAGTATGAGGGCTTCACTTCCAGCTGCGCATGGCTCACTTGGATGGGGACGTGTCTTTCCGTCCTGGCCTGGGCTCCGGTGGCTTGGGGGACAACAGGTGAGAAAAGGCTGCTGGAGAGATGTTCCCTGAAACGACTGAAGAAGCCGCTCCTCTGCCTCGGGACCACGACCGGCCGCCCCACGTTGAGGAGCACCGGCTGTCCCACTGCGGACCCGCCAATCTCCCTCTGGAGCACAGAGATCTCACAGGGCTTTTCCGCGGCGGTGTTGTGGGTGTTGGTCGAGCCGTAGGTCTCTCCTTCTTCTGGGACATAATCCTCCAAGTCTTCGAGCGTTAGGACGCGGCCTCCTCGCGTCAGAGGCTCCTGCTGTCTGAACGAGTTGTGATCATCATCTTCATCATCTGGTTCAAAGATGACAGTTTGTTGATCATCCAGGTCCTCACTGTCCTCTCCAGCTGCAGTCAGGACAGATGAGAGCTCATGTGGCTCTTCGGTGATTCCAGAGACAGAATCGGAGGTGACAGGAGCCTCCTCTTCTTCCCAGGAGAGCGGCTGACTGCTGATGTCTCCCTGCAGCTGGGCCTTCTCCACCAGCTTGTTGTTGGAATTGTTAGCGTTGGGGTTTTCTGGTGGAGACCTTTTGGCTCTGGAGGGAGTGGCTGCACGATCAGACCCTGCCGGTGAGATGCCTCTCCTCCTGGACAGCCTGGGCGATTTATTCACCTTGTACTCGATGACCTCCTCCACCTCCACCCACCTTGGTTTGCTCTCCACGGACCTGGCTTCAGCGCCCTCTGGTTCAGTAACATACAGGGTTGGGATGGTGGTCTTTCTGGGAGTGGGCATCCTCCTAACCCTGGCTGTAGGGGGCTCCGGGGTGGACGTCTCTGAGCGGTGGGCTCCGATAATAGTCAAGCCAGGGGACCTGTGCCTCCTCATGCGTGGGTTTTTCACCACAGTGGTTATGGTCTCCTCACTGGCATAAAGAGAGAGAAGCGACACAGACATTGTTAGAGCTAAAGTACGAATTGTTGGACTCAAATAGAAATGCTGTGTGAGGAGCTGCAGTAATAAAGATGCCGGCAAAAGAAGACAACACCCAGGTGAAGACAGCCCATCCTCTCATCGTCCGTGTGATAGAATCCTTTGCACTCAGGCTTTAAATACAACACAGCAATGCATACAAGGGACCGCAGTGAAGCACGCACACACTCACACAAAAGAGCTCCAAACTGCCTTTAAGCCCATTTTATCTTCTAGTGGGCAACACACGACACAAAAAACATAAAACTTTCAGTCCAGCTGTCTCACAGTGGCAGCATCTACAGACTCACAGTGACATTGACATTTTTTCTTATATTCTCACATTTCTTACTGCGGTTATAAAGACATGTAATGCACAGAGGGATTTTCTAGAGGATGAGCTGATGTCCCACCAGCCAACAGACATGCTCCAGGCACAAGGATAATTTTAGCCTGTTCACACTTACATGATGATGGTTTTCTTTGGTATTCTTGTCTCCTGCTCAGTAACTAAGGGGAGAAGCAGAATAAGTGACATTTAACAGACAAAATAAGAGGATTAGTCTAAAAGCTATAGTTCAAACAAATGTCATCTGGAGTATAAGATGCATTAACTCAGTGTCCATCCTTAAAACTGCATTAAAAGCATCAATATTCAGCTTTTAAAAATGTCCCTATTATACATAGAGTCCAGAGTCTCCTTTTGTAGGGAATAAATCAGCGTTCCTACCTTCAATAGAGATGGCCTGCTCTCCAGTGCGAGCCACAGCAGAGGGTGGAACTAAATCAGCAGCACACTTGGCACTGCCCAGACGGTTGGACAACTGGCAAAAGCAGGGAATATATTTTTAGAGCCCTAAAGACTGTCACTAATTGATATCAAGTGACTTCAGCTCTTGGGTGCAAACACAATTACAAGGCTAATTAAAGTGATTGATTTGTTCTGCAAGGCATTTGTGACCACAAAGGAATGTTTAGAGTTTTTTTTTTTTTTTTTGCCAACCAACCTCACACTCATAGTGTCCCAGGTCTCTCTCTGTCAGGTTCTTTATTACCAGGACCAGCACCCCACTACGGAGCTCGCTGTAGGTCTGATACTTTTCCTGGTCAGTCAGCAGCCTGCCATCCTTGAACCACCTTGACCATAAACAGGTGCACACAGCCAGAGAAGAGGAAGAGGAGGTTAACACATGGGGCAACAGAACTGAATCAAAAAGGTTCTGCCAGTGTCAAATTTCATCGATGTGTGCGTACCTGATCTTGGGGCTGGGGGCGCTCTGTATGATGCAGGTGAACTGAGCTTCCTCACCAACAACAAATATAGCATTCCTCATTTTATTCACGAAACGAGGAGGCACTAGAAGAACCATGAAAATAATATGTTTAAAGATGGCTGGCACCACTCCCTTTATATTCTAGTTGTTGGCCAAAGTACAGTATTAATCACAATTAATGTTTTCTGTGTTGCACTATTATTGCAAATTAAAACATTCTGGTCTTTTAGGAGACAGTCACATTGAATGCCACTTACCTTGAACGGTGATCTTGCCAAGCGTGCTGGCATTGCCAGCTGAGCTTGTGGCAAAGCACATGTACTGGCCAGAGTCATCTGCTGTCATGTTATCCAGGATCAGTGTGCAGGAGCCATCAGGGTCCTCGATGATGATGTGATGAGGATCTGCTTCCACAGTACGTCCATCTGCATCCAACAAGTGAAACAATGCAACATATGTGGGCTCAGATGCTGTTTGTATACAGGGGTTAGTCTGTGGTTAAGGGCATGTACCATTACTCCCCATTAGTCTATACACTGCCCAGTGGAGCAAATGGGTGAAAAAACAGTGCAGATGGTGTACCTTTGTACCATGTGACCACAGGTTTGGGTACTCCAGTGACTTTGCAGGCCAGCTTAACAGTCTGCCCCAGCTCTGCTGTGCAATTTGCCAAAATTTCATCAAAGTCAGGAGGACCTACAAAATGAGATTAATTGGGAAAGGTTATAGTTGAAAGCCTGGGAATATTAAAATACATTCTGAGTGATAAAAGGGAGAATAAGATAAAGAAAAAAGTGAGTGTGTTCCTCTCACTCCATGCAGGCATGCTGTATCGCTGCTGAAGTTCTCTGAAGTCTCTCAGCCATGAGTTCTTGATGGTAACAGTTCGGGCCTGCAAGGTATATTTCCTCACAGAGTCCTCACGTTCATGCCAGATCTCAAAGGCACGGTCGTCGCCCTCCACTGTCTCGTTCACATCAATGTTATTTAACTGCAACAGGATGAGGGAGACGAAAAACACCGTTTAGTCTGCTGATCAGGAAAGATGACAGCAAGGAAGCAATTATATGAAAAGTCTGACCTTCATCATGTTCTTGAAGACATATGCCTGGGTATCAGTGTTGCTGTCTCTCTTGGGTTTGCAGATTATACAGTAGTTCTTAAACAGGAAGGCGTGACGGTGGTGACCTCTAGAGGACGTCCTAATTCCTGGAGCCCCTTCCCACACTTGGAAAGGTCCCTGGTTTCAAAAGGAAAAACAAACACAATCACGCCTCTGATCGTTGTACTAATCAGGAATGCCACAGCAGCTCAACCTACCTGTCTAATTGGCTCTCCTAATGCTTCCAGCGTGGCAGGATAGTTCTCGATCATGGAGACATGGTGTGTGTTCTCAGAGCGCTGAGGGAGCGCAGACACCATGGCATACGCTTCCTCCAGTAGACAGCAGTTCTGGCCATTTCTTGCCTTGTTTCGAATGAGCTCCTAAAGATGTTGGAGGAGAGATTTCAGAACCTTACACATACAAATGATGTAGGAATCTCAATGCATATGGTGAGTCAAAGCTGTCACCTTGAGGGTGGCCTTGTACTTCTGAATCCTGTCCAGTGGTTGTTGGAGGCAGGCGTTGATGCTGCGTACAGGGGGGCCTGCAGGGTCTGCACTGGCTTGTGCTTTCTCAGTGTACTCCTACAATGCAAGGAAAGTAAGATGCTTTGATTCAAATAATCATACTGGTGCAGAGTCCTTCCACAGTCACCCTAATAATGATATTTAGAAGGGAACAAATACAGAAAGTAAAAGGATATAGGAGTAAGATAGTTAAGAAGCTTTAACTCGGCTGGAAAAACAAATTACTTGCACAATCCACAGTACAGAGATAGCATTTCTGGCGTTACCCTGAAGAAGCGGTGGACAGTCTTGTCACTGACAGCAGATTCAGCCTGACCCTGACCAACAAGATACTGGAGGTACTTTTCAAAGCCCTCTTTGCTCTTCAGGAAGCACATGGCGACATCATCATCTGTCTCACAGTCGTTCAGCTTTGGGAAGAATGCCCTAAAAACAATAAATATGGAGACATGAATGCACTGAAAACCTTACTGTGAATCTCTTTTGTGATATTTTTCATAAGGGAGACCCTGGGGTTCCTGGGAGGTGAGCTCACTTGCTATGGAAGGACTTGATATCGTCGATGTTCCTGAATATGACGTCCTTCTGGCTGCTGACCTCAGGAGGTGTATCGGAGCTTTCTGCATGCTTCAGGTGATGGGAGGTAAAGAAGTCTACCTCTTTTACAAACTCTGATTCACTATTAATCAGGTCGTGGATCAGTTGGCTGGGGACATGAAGTAATGGTTATGACACATCCTTCAGCTCCAGTATTTCCTTAGTGAGCGTAGATACTGTAATGTGTTTTACTTACAATAATTTCTTCTTGTATTCACCCTCAGACACCTCCTCTACACTTGTCTCTGGAAGGTCACCTGTCTCAGCAGAGAGCTGGAAGAATACACATTTTCACTATTACCTTTAAAATGTCCCAGAAGTAATGAATTAATACTGGTGATAAAAGTTTAGAGTTTCAAGACATACTTTGAGCTTCTTGTCCAGGTAGGCAGGTGAGACCCAGCCTTGACGGGATGGTGTGGTTTTGGTGGGTTTGGTCCGGACTAACCATTTGAGCGGATGAGCTGAGTCCAAAACCTCAACATACTGTCCCTCCTTTAGAGAGATGGATTCTTTGCTGGCTGTGGTGGGGTTGTAGTCAGCCGTTGCCACATAGATGTCGAACATCTGTAAAAAAAAAAAAAAAAAAAAATGTGTACATTATGACCGCTTACATATGGTTTCACAAAATGTTGTGATAAAGACATCACAGACCAGACGGGAGAGGTATGAGCTTGTTGTGTGTAGTTAACTAACATCAGGTTATTACAGGTGAAACTTTAACCTTTATTTCTTTTTCATATTAATTTTTGAGGCTGTATCTTGTAGACTGTGGTGTGAGGCTGTCTTGTTCTGGGTGGCATTATATTGTAAGTTGTTTCTACAATTGTTCAACCTCCATTTATGTTAATAAGATAAAGCCTTGAAGGATAGGTTTGTATTTTCCAAATGTATTCAAATGTTTAAATGATTTGTGCTTCTCAAGTAGTGTTTCAGTGCTGAATTGCGGTGGAGGGATAGTTACACATAGAAGGAATTTTATACTGAAAAGGGTGTAAATGTGGAGAATAACTATGTAATCTGGCTACCTCAGCTCGCTTTAGCCAATCTACACATTGAGGTTGATAGCAAAACAAATCTGGACAACAAACTATCAGATTGAGAATTTCTGTATCTTACCTCTCCCCTGGCATCCCCCTCATCAGACTCAGAGGAGGAGTCGGCAATGAGTGAGGGAGGGCGAGAGCGACCGTGATGAGGTGACGGAGAAGGGGTCTTTGTCTCATCATCGCTGTCAACACCTGGTACACGTAATGAAGCTGGAGCAGCAAGGACGGAGGAGGGCGATCAGAGGAAGACAGGTCAAATGAAATATCATTTAAATAATCTTTCAAATTGAATTTGTCACTTGTGTAGCATAAATACTCAATGTTATGGAAAAGAAAGGGATTATCATACTGTACTTTGCACTAAAAGAAACCAGTTTTCTGGCTTGAATGTGGTAGCAGTTATTAGTATCCACTGCACCCAGTGTGTGATGAGGCAGGACCAGTCAGCTAAACATTTCAGGAAACCACTGACGGTCTGCTGGCATCTACTGGTGCTTTATTGAACTGGTAATGTTCCCCAAAGCATGTAAATCATTATTCCTACATATCATTTCAGATTTTACTTCAAATTATTACTTATTTTTAAAATGTAAAGAAAAAAATGAAAAAATTCTTCAACAATCCTTTCACTCTAAATGCTTTGCTGCGACTGTGTTAGTATCGTGACAACATGCGAGAAAAAGCTACAGTACAGATGACACTCTCTATCTGAGCTCTGCACATACATGTCTGTCTGTGAGCATGTATTCCAGCTATCAGTTGTTGAGACTTCACAGTCATTTCAGATTCATTTTGAAACCCATTTGGAAAGAGGATTAATGATGCATGTGGAGGTATAAAGGGTCACAGACAGCATGAAAAGCGAGAATACCAAGAGGAAACCTTAATATAGAATACATGTTT
This sequence comes from Chaetodon trifasciatus, assembly GCA_037975065.1. Taxonomy (NCBI): domain Eukaryota; kingdom Metazoa; phylum Chordata; class Actinopteri; order Chaetodontiformes; family Chaetodontidae; genus Chaetodon; species Chaetodon trifasciatus. Next base: position 9,484,417 of record JBBMOE010000012.1, on the reverse strand, counting down.
TTTCCTGTATGTAAAAGTCAAAATTGTTTCTACCAGTCATCTACAAAAGTATCTCAATGGAAAAATGTATATTAAATGTGAAGCTGATGCACTTGGGATACATACTGGTAGTTTTGGGCCAAGATTTCATCCACTGGAGCACTTCATGATTCTGTAAGCTGTCTGAATAACAAATTAATGATTGGATGAGCATTTAATTGGTTGGGTTCTAAACTGATGGATGTAAAAGGGTGAAGAAATGATGTCCGTATGAAACAATGAGAGGTTTTAAGTCAAATACTCAAGCGAAACATGCTGCAAAACAGGCACAAGAAGAGCGGGGAAGTGAAATCAAGAATTGAAGTGCTGAGACATTCACAAAACAACACTTTGACAATTCTTGAATAATCCAAATGAATTCCTTCATAATATGTGGCTTATTCGTATTATCAACAGCAGAGCCATTCACATTTCAAAGGCAGCATCAGAAAACTACTATTCAGTCTAATTTAGCAAAGGGACAGGCAGCCTGCAGGTTTACTTTCAATCACAGATAACACCAGGTGATTTAAGAGGAAGGGTCTCCCTCTGGGTGAAGATGTTCACCGAGCTTAAATCACCAACACTATGTTATCTGCTCACAGTTAGTTTGCTGCATGTATGATGGTGACAGAATTAATCATTTCACACTGAATAAAACAATCTGTGACACTGTTTCATCCCAACTTGACACCAGGAGTACCCAGTGCTGGATATTAGTTGTACATGCAACTTGAGTGTTAACCGTTTACAGACAGCTAACATCCCACAGCTTCCTTGCTAGCTGCTGGAGCTGAAACATCTTCCTGTAGTTTTTTTGTCCACATTCTCATCTAAATGGGCTACTATTGTACTGGACACTAGATTTGAACACATAATCCATGTAAACAATTTGTTGAATGACATGTCTCATTACTTTAAACCACTAGCACATTGTCTAAGCTTCATGGGAACTGCGGTCAAATGTGAACAAAATCATTGCTTTATGTTGGTTTAAACGAGACTTGAATAAGATGGATGATGTTACTCCAAGCTTGGTTTGTAGAAACTCTTAAAACTGAATCAAATTTTTAGTTTAACTCCAGCTTGTTACTGTAAATCCATCTTTTCTATGCTCCCTGCACATATTCTAACATTGCTCAGTATTTCTGGCATAAAGTACTATAAACTGTAACCAGAATTTCTTTCAAATAAAAATCAAACAAATGTCATTGCATAGACAGAATGATTTGCAGCATACATTTACCTTGGGTAATCTTTGCTGATACCATTTCAGTGATCTGGGAGGTGAGTTTCATGAGGAATTCCTCTGTGCCTACTTCACCCAGGTAGGGGATTTTACCCTCTTCAGGCACACACAAAAAGGAAAGAAGACATAAATATTTCAGTATGTATTATTACAAATAAATTGTGTTACTATAAATATAGACAATATCACTATAAATAATATACACCAGGGTATCAGCTGGTATGTCTCACCTTTTCCTCTGCCACCCTCCTCTTCTGGAGGACTGACTGTAATCCCAAGAACCCTGAGGACAATCGAATGACTCATTTTACTTCCACATATTTCCATGTATTCAAAATGTACTGTGTATACATGTCTTTTTTATGTACAGTGTCATTCTGAATGACAAAGAAGAACTTACTCTGTGGCTTTGGTCTCCTTCTTTGGTTGTGGTGCTAAGGAAAAGGAAGAAACACATATATGCACTTACAATCAAACCCAGGAGACAAACTAAGGTGGTAAGAGGTTTGCACTGTAGTTAGTGTTTAAGAATATACTGAAAGGTCAATGTAGTTTCTAAATAAAGTGCATAGATGTCTTTGCTTTCCTTACTGTCATCAACTTCGAGGTGGGCAGTGCAGATAGACTGTCCTGCCCTATTTGTGGCAATGCAGGTGTAGGTGCCGGTGTATTCTGTGCCCACATCCATCAGGATGAGGCTGTGCTGGCGCCCTGAGCTCGCAATTTTGTATCCCTTGGTATCAGGCTTGATCCACAGGACGTCTTCCATTGATTCCTCCTTTAACCAGGAGACCATAGGACTGGGAGACCCTGAAAAAGTAAAGGGGAGTATTGGGAGTTCTTAACACAAGTTGAAACACTTTTTTTTTTAGTGTCTCCAGATTACTGTCGGTGTTAAATGATGTTAACACAATCACACAGTGAAGTAAACAAACCTTCTACTTTGACAGACAGAGTGATGCTGGCTCCTCGTTTCACCTTCCTGTTGCTGAACCTTTCAAGGAAGCGTGGTGGCACCAGGGGCTCCTTGGGGTCTGTGAAAATATGGTGTAAAACAAAAGCACTTATACTAACAAAAGTCATTTATAATATACTATTATATGAACTAAAGTAATTGCACATGTGCAAAACAGCTAGGATAAATGCCATTACCTCTTTTATCTTGTGGCATAATCTCTCCAGGACCTGTTGTAAAATACAGTTGTTACTGTATCTCTAAACATAAAACATAGTTTTTGCATAGAGACCTATTCATGCATTTGCATACATACGCAGAACTATCAGCCGGGCAGAGGAGTAAGCAGAACCAGCCACATTGCTGATATAGGCAGAGTACTCTCCCATATCCTCTCGCTTCACTTCCAGGATCTCCAAGCCATGAACATCTCTCTCTGTGAGCAACAGAACCCTTTTTGAAGGTCGCAGAGGTTGGCCATCTTTGAACCAGTACACTCTGGGTTTGGGGAAGCCTGGAAGACAAAAGGTATTTCAGAAACGGCATTCTTTAATCAAAGTCAACTGTCTGTCTGCATCAGATTAACTGACTGTTAATACTGGTTAATAAACTTACCCTTTACTTTGAGCTGCATCTTAGCAATGGGTGAACCTGGACTGACATGAACATCATGAAGCTCCTCCACAACTTGTGGTAGTTGATCATCTTCAGCTACAGACTCAAATGTTTCAGTTTCCCTGCACGAGGAGAACAGAACAGCACACCTCAAGTATTCAGTATTTTTCAATATTTCATATATATGTAAATCTATTTAGGAATATATTTTTAAAGACCATAGAACACTATTCATAGTAAATTCACCTGGACATGTAGCCCTTGGCACTGACATAGGAAGATGTCTCAGTGGCATCAGCAGCAGTGTCATAATCTGAGCTGCAAGACACTGATGGAAAAGATTGATGTGCAGCGTTACACAGTGATCAGTGAAATCAGGGACAATGTGTGTGTCTGCCATGTGAGAACAAGTTTGCATCATTAAGCCATCTAATTCTTACACCAGCTTTTCCTGGTTGCTTGTATTGAACTCTCTAATGCAGACATTGAATACTGTTTCAATCAGGTATGTTCAATTCACTGAACTAGCTATCTGCTTTCTGTAAAAACATTACTTGAGCTTCAGTTATTTATTTCCTACATTTCTCAAAATGTGTTTGAACAACTCAAAAAGAATGTGCTTGCTTGGTTTCATCTGTAGCTGGAAAGAGCAAAAGATACAGCAATGGTAAAAGTAACTGAGAGAGTTTTGGCAGTCCAAAAAAAGGTGCATGCACCCCTTGAGGTACTCAAAAGTATTTGTAAGACAATCATGCATGAGAGTGTGTAATGTATGTACTCACTGTCAACCCTGAGCTCTGCCTTAGTGGCTGCGATGCCACTACTGTTTTCAGCAGTGCAACGATAGACACCCATGTCAGTGGGCAGCACAGAGGTAATGATGAGCTGGTGGCAGCCCTCCTGATCTTCATTGATCATGTAATGGTCATTCTCCTCCAGCACTTTGCCATCCTTATACCAGCGAACAGTGGGAGGGGGCTTGCCAATCACCACACAGTCAAAGCTGACTGGATAACCATCTGGAACATCCTGACTTTGTAGCTGTGTCAAGAAGACTGGGGCAGCTGGGTAAACAGAGCAAATAATCAGAAAATCCAAAAGTTCAAAATGCCTACATAAAATGTTTGTATCAGAGATACAGAATACATGTGCCGCTTGGACTACAGTAACAAGGACAACAGTAAGCACACAACAGGGCAGAAAGCTGAAACATGCACCTTACACATCACATTGTGTACATCACTTTTATTTTATTTATTTTTCCAAAATACCTGCTAATGTCACAGTATTGATGATTTTAAAGTCGATAAAGTGTATAAGAATGGTATAATGATCCAAACAGCCACTCATACATTTCTTACCCGGGGCTCCAGTCACCAGCGCAGGAGGCTGTCTATCTTGTGTGGGGGTCTGTGTGCCATCTTGTGTGTAGCCCATCTTTCTAATTCGCAGCTCCACTTTGAGATGCCCTGCCTCCAGGATGGTGGTCTCCACAGGAACGCCATGGATTGTAAACATCTCCTGGAACCTCTTTGAGGCAACCTCAGCCTCTGACCGTGAGTCAAAACGAATGTAGATGTAATGGTCATCCTCCCGGTAAGAGTGAGGATCTGGGGGTCGCAGGTCTCCCTCATCTGCGCTGACAAATGGTTCTTCCTCAACATCTGGTGGGAGACGTGTGCGCAGCAGGCGCCGGAGACGTCTGCTTGCCTGCCTCAGTGACTCGTCCATCTCACTTCCTGAGGAGCTCTCAGCCTCGCTGTCGGCGCTGTAGCCCACTGTCAGTGGCCGTCGCCCAGATGATTCTCTCGCCGTCCCTACTGTGACCTTACCACTGTGAGAAGAGACTCCAAACTTGTTGGTGACCTCACAAGTGTAAACCCCAGTATCCTTTGTGGTGATGGCAGTAATGACCAGTGAGCAAGTACCATCATTGTAGATATCAATATGGTGGTGCTTGCCATCTGTCAGTGGCTCTCCATCTTTCAGCCACTGCACTTTGTCAGGTTTACCTTCTGTCACGCATTCTAGATGTATTGTGCCATTAGGCTCTTTGGTCTGGTCTTTGAAGACCTCTTTAAAAATGGGGCGCATGTCTTTGCGGGCTTTGTAGCCCTTGAAGGCAGCTTGAATCTTAATGGCAGCCTCTCTCAGTTCAGGCTCATCCTCTTTACTGATCTGCATGATGTCAGTCTCCCCTGAAGACACCTGTTTTTCCTCTGTCTGCTGAATTACGGTTGTTTCCACTTCAGTCTGCTGCACTGTTCTCTGCTCTGTCATCTGGAAATGCGCAAAGAATCTCTCAGTGGACAGTGTCTCTGACTCATTGCTGGCTGTGACAGTAGACTTGCTGCTCTTCTTGAGGTAGGACACAAGTGTTGAACCCCCAGAAACAGACTCATCCTCAGAGCTGGTGCACAAGTTGGACTCTGTCTGCTTCTTCGGCACAATGGCCTGCTTCTTCTCTTCTGATGTTGCTTCCACTTTATCCGACTCATTCCGTTCCTTCTGTCCTGATTTCTTTTGGCCTCCTTTACCATCCTCCTCAGGTTGTTCAGATATGGAGTCAAGAGTGGGCTCTCGACTCATGCGACGCTTCTTGGCCGATTCTTCCCACAGGTCATAGACGTCACCTTCTTCAGCAGCTTCTGGAGGTAGACTGGGTTGCCCCAGTATCTCACTCTCTACCTGTTTTGCCTCTATACCTATAACCACAACAGTTTTCAATGTTGCTATATTGTTTACAAATTTACTGTTAGTATACACACAGCATACACAAATGCTAGACCTTGTCAATTAAAACTATAATTATTCCAGCTTAGAATGATGAACATTCCTAAAGCTGTCAAATATAGTTTGACAAGGATGCGTGTGCAGCGGTGTGTGACAGAAGAACTTGCAGGACAAACACAGAAAACTACACATCAAACACATAATGTCTTACCGGGGGAAATTGGTGGCTGTTTGACTGCCTCTGTGTAACAATGAGAAAACAAACACATTTCCCATAGAAGTTAAAAAAAATTCTAAAACTCTCCTTTGTAAAGCTGTCTATATATGAAAACAAAATAAAGGTTATAGTTTTAGGTAAATACTAGCTAACTAAACCACACATTCACTCACCAAGCTGCACAGTCTGAGGCAATTCAACAGGCTCTCCAGTCCCAGCTCTGTTGATGGCTGCCACTCTAAACCTGTAGCCACTGCCGGTAGTTAAATTTTCAACCACAAACTCTGTGTTGCACACCGGTTCAGAATGACAAGGGAGCCAGAGGGCACTGTCTACCAGACGCATCTCCACCCTGTAGCCCAGAATGGGACTCCCTCCATCGTGTAGAGGAGTGAACCAAGAGAGGGTGACAGACTGTTTAGTCTTACTGAGGACCTCTGGGTCCTCTGGAGGATCAGGTACAGCTGTTTGGAAGGAAAGAAGCAAGAGTTAGATGTTTTTATGAAAAAGAATCAAGAACTACACAGATCGCAGTATTTAACTGTCATACTGTTTTTGTCTACAGTATCAAGGCTATCTCTCCATCCTGCTGTATGTAGAGTTTCTATATGGAGTACATAACTGCAGTACGTAAGTTGGTGGAGAACCATCGTGTGCATGTGTATATTTCTGATTTTCTCTAAATAAAACTGCTGACATATGAAATCTGCAAACTTACTGATGATGGTGAGCTTGGCCAAAGAGAGAGCATCTCTAGCAGCAAATGTAATTTCCTGCTGTGGCAACAGAGGTGCCTGTCTCAGGACGAGGCGATAAGAGCAGCCATCTGCTCTCATAGCCCAGAGGTCACTGGGCTTGATCTCAATGCCATTACCATACCAGGCCACTTCTGCTGAAGGGACAGGCTCGGTGAGCTCAACACAGAACTCAACCTTGTCTCCCACTGCGGCCACCTTGTCCTCCAGACCCTTCACAACATCCAGCTGCCAGCCTTATGAGAGAAAATCCACAGAAACGTCAAACTGAGTCACTTACAGTTTATTACAGCAGAATGTGGCATTCATTTGGAGGACTCACCTTTGACTGAGAGTTGGGCAGATGTGGATGCTGTGCCAGCTTTGAAGGTCACTGTGCAACTGTCTTTAATATGCAGCTCTTTCAGCAGGAGCAGATGACGACGACCACTTTCAAATGACACAATCTCAGCGTTGGGGGATTCCTTCACTGGTTTCCCATCAAGAAGCCAGCGGCAGTCTTTGCTCTCAGGTCGAGAGAGGGCGCACTCAAACAGTGCTTCGCCTCCATCAAAGGTCTCTACATTCTCCAGGCCCTGGACAATGTCAATGGGCTTGGCTGTAGAAAACAAATGGAAAAAGAAAGAAAGAAAGAAAGAAAGAAAGAAAGAAAGAAAGAAAGAAAGAAAGAAAGAAAGAGCACAATCAAAAAAGATTTTGAGAAGCCTCTAATGTTTAAGTTAAAGGGCACAAACTTTGGGATGATCCCCAACTAATCAGTTCATTTGACCAAATGAATTATGAGGGAGCAGAGGAGACTCCCTAAAGGTTGGTGCTCTTTCCATGTGGAGGGAAGCTCACCTTCCACATGAAGTGAGGCGACCACGCAGGTCCCCTCTGCCTCACACGAGTATGTGCCCCTGTCCTCAGCGGACACGCAGCTAATGTACAAGCGAGCCACGTTCCAGTCCTGCTCCACTACCACCCTTCGGCCATCGGGCTGCAATAGCTGCCCGTCTTTCTTCCACTGAGCCTTGACCGGCCTTGAGTACTGGCAGATGAACTCAGCCGGTTGCTTTTCGACCACCCGGAGGTCCTCCATCTCGCTCACCACTTCAACTGTGGGATCTGAGGTTGGGGTCAGGGGTCACAGGGTCAGGGCTTGGCCATCAGATATAAGGATAAGAGCAGGACATGCTGAATGACATCTGAGCTTTATAACCCCCCAAAAGCAAGGTGATGTGATGTACATGTGGGTGACATTATTATGGATTGTCCAGTACAAATTGTATGTGTACTGTATTGTCCTCTATTCTCACAATGAAGAGGGGGTCAAAAAGCCCAACCGTCAAGGTTCAGGGTAACGGTCACAATCAAGGGCCATGAAGGGCTGGCAGGTGATGAGAGTGGAGGGGGTCATAAGGGGACAGAAATGCCAAACTCATAAGGCAGGTGTAGGGCGGTTAGAGGTTTTAGTGCTTGAAGGTTAGGGGAAGGGCTGTGGGATAGTGGAGGTTATTCAATAGCAGCCGGCCTGCATGGATGGGTGGAGCAGCACTTTCCGACCACAACATTTTTGTTGTCTCTATTCAGTTGTTCACTAACTCTATATTAAAGCTTGGATAAAACCATAACATTACCAAAACCAAGCCTACTTTATGTTATTAACTGAATTACCAAATTTGTGCTATTTATTACATAAATTACCAAGGGACGCTTAGGGCTGCACCTTTAAGCATATAATAATCACGATCATGCTTTTGGCTCCTACCATTAAACCTGAGCATGTGCCACTTGACAATTTAAGAGTGCATGTTCTGAAACAATGACTTGAGGAAGCCCAAATCACATATGTTGTGATTAACCACAGTGATCTCTTCTTCCCAAATATGGTGAAGGCAGCAGGTGAGGGCATTTTCAATTTCACAGTTAAAGTTTTCCATCATCTCTTATTAATAGATGTTTCCAATAGCAGCCAATATTCAGTGCATGTCTGAAATGCAGCTGACAGTGTGCAAATGCTGACCATCTGCCACTGACGTAACTGGCACAGGCATTCACAATCCATGAATGTACCTCCAATAGGCACTGTTTTGTAAATACTGTGGCTCGATTCACTGACACTTTTAAGAATAGACTTCATGCTAACAAATGGAATCAAGTGTGTCTCCCCATTTATTTTTGGCCAATACTGTTTTGGGTGGAAAGGGAATTCTGAATGGGCTTGAATCTCGGATTGAAATGTAAGAGGTCATTTATATGAACCAAAGAACATGGGCTCATATACCATGAACAGAAAACTGTAAAACAGCAGGGAGACATCAGAGACATCAGTGGGCAAGAAGCAACACCATTAGCCACCAGGACTGCTAGCCTCAACAAGAGAAACTGACACAGCCGTCAGGAAAACTGCAGGTGGGGATGATTAAGAAGTGAGTTTAAGTGCAAAGTTTGAATCTGGACCAGCCATTTTTCTTGGGATGAATTCTGCCTGGGTGCAAGAGCAGCCTCGAATCTGTTCACAGACACAAATGCTGAATAGAGAAAGCAACAAATGCCGACAAACACAAGATGAGAGTCTTACTCTCAGTCAACGACTGAGTGAGCGTTTATGTAACCAAAAGTTTTATAGCCTCAAAGTAGTATGTTTTTTTTATGCTCTTGTGTGGTTGCTAACAATGCTAACACAGATTCGCCACCAAAAGTAGCAGATTCTTGCCAATCACGCAAAAGTACAGACATGCCTGTTGAGTGGTTTTAAGTGTACATTAAAATACACTGATTGCCTTTAAGGTTATCCATGAGGGTCGCCGGGAGGACTGGACCCAATCCCAGCTCAAACTGGAAGAGCCAGGGTGCACCTTGGACAAGTCACCTGTGAATCACAGGGCTGACACATGGAGATTTACAGCCACTCACGCTCACATTCACACGTACAGTACGGGTAATTTAGAGTTGGCAATTAACCTACATATCTTTGGACTGGACCACCAGGCACGGGGGAGAACATGCAAACTCCACTGAGAAAGGCCAGCAGGTCTCAACCCATAGCCTTCTGTGTGGTGACAGTGCTGAACACCATGGTGGTGAATCAATATCTTAAAATGAATCTTACTATTCTTCCTATTATTGTGTCCAGTTGCATTTATATTGCACAGAAGACATTATGATTACATGTCACACCTTATTTTGATAAGATTTGTACAGTTAGAGCAAGCTTTACAACTCAACAACAGAGGTAACTTTAAAAGGTTCAAGAGCTACAAAACTTCTTTGTTCCCAAAGACGGATGAACAGCTGCAATAAATTATGGTGATCTCAAAAGTGAGAAACATAATCGTGATTATCATTGATTTCTCAGCAGCCAAACTTACAGGTTCAAAGAGAATCCAAGAGGCGCAGAAATAAAAGGAGCCAAAATGATTTTTTTTTTCTATTTAAATTACTTGCTGATAATGCGTTTGGATGTTACTCCAGCCTACTCTAACAAAACTTTGCTGTGGTGCTTCACCCAGTTGTATGTTTTGGTTGTATCAATGCATACAGCCTGGAACTCTCTACTGCCATTACTATTACTATTACTAATATCATTATTATTATGAAATGAGAAACGATGCTGCTCATGCACGATGAAGCACTGAAATGTAAAAATATTCACTATTAATCTATTCATGAACCCTGCAGAAAAAATAACAATTCATGGTATATTTACTTATATTCTTCAGGAAGAATTGCACCAAATTGATTTAAATTTTGATCAATACTGCCATTAGTTAAATTGTATATTGTAGAGATAATCAACATTGGATTTTAAAAAAACACCAATATTGTGTTTGTAAGATTTGAAATATAGAATTCAAATTCTGCAGGGTCTAAAAGAAGGCTAATACACAGCTTATCGTGATACCTTTGACTAAGAGCTTGGCTGTTGATGTTAAATTGCCAGCTTTGAACGTGACAGTGCCAGAGTCATCTGTGGCCAGGTTCTTTAAGGTGAGTGTGTGGATGTGGTCCTGGCTCAGCCCTATCTCACTAAAGGGGCTGTTCTCCAGCAAGGTGCCATCAAGCCACCACTGCACCTTGCCCAGCGCCCTGCCAGACAGCTGGCAGGAGAAGGTTGCCCATTCCCCAACAAAGACGTCGGTGGTCTTAAGACCACACACAATGAAGACTTCTTTCACTGTTGAGTGAAAAATAGACAAATGCATACACTGAGCATCCAACGTACTCATTATCAGCATTATATCAACTCGACAGAGCAACATTTACAAGACAGACGGAAAATGACACCATGCAACATGACAGTTTACAAAGATGCAGTCCTAAAATGAACCTACCATTCTATATGTAAGGAAAATTGTACAGTACAATCAGAATTAAACTAATCAGCCTACAGGTAACTCCAGGACAGATGTAAAAGTATTGAGACTGGCTACCTTGCACTGCCAAAGAAGCTGTAGTGAGCTGGTCTCCTGCGTCACAGGTGTAGTAGCCACTGTCTTCAGGCTCCAGGTTCTGTATATGGAGCTCTTGAATGCACCCTTCCTGCCTCATTTCAAACTTCTTACCAGGCCGGAGGACCACGCCTCCTTTCCTCCACTCAACATGAACACCTGGCTTACACAGCTCACAGCGCATGGTAATATCATCACCCTCTGTGGCGTCCTGGTTCTTGAGCTCTTTGCGGAAGAACACTGGGGCACCTGGTGGGAATTTAAAATGGGAAAGTTTGGCATCAGATGTGGAGATGACAAGACAAACGTCTCTGAGGGACATGTTTTGCTGATGCAGAGTGATGCCAGACTTGGTGTGTGGTTGATGGAAGATGAAGTTCAAGAATATTTCAGCTGTTCATTTCAATCCTATCTTGGTCCACATTCTTGAATCTGATCAACGGGGAAAGGGACTTTTTTTTTTTTTTGTGTGGTAGCATCGTTCTTTACCTTCCACAGTCAAGGTGACGTCACACTTTGCATCTCCAGTGTCACAGGTGTACTGTCCTGAGTCGTCAGGCACCACGTTGTGAATACGAAGCTGCTGGAATGCTCCATTGTTCTTCAGGTCATACTTGAGACCTGCTCGGATGGCCACGCTGTTTCTCATCCAGGTGACAGCGGCCTTGGGGTCAGAGATGGTGCAGGCCAGAGTGACAGTTTCGCCCTCTAATGCCACTGTGTTGTGTGGCTTCTCTAGTATTAGCACTGTAAATATGGGAAACCCGAAACTAGATTTAATAATTGGAGAATTTTTATACAGTCTTGTCCTTTTCCCTTCCTTAACAGCCCTGGCATAAATAATTTTAAAGCTATACAAACAAAAGCACATGCATGCATGCATGCAGTGACGGTGACATGCTATCACAAATCACACAGCATAGTGATTAAAGATCTGACAGTTTCATCAGAAAAACAACTACAGTCCTTTCAAGTTTGTAGGAAAAAAAGCAAAGACGCTAAGTTATAGAACTGTAACCTTTGTGGGGCTGTACCGAATATCATTTTTTCTTTTACAGTAAAAGCTTATACTCAGGTCAAAATAACTGTCTTTAATGAATATAAGTCAGTCAGTCAGTTCTGTCAACATATATATATGTAGGCATTCAATAAATTTTGACTTTTGGACTTAACAACACCGTCATTGGAAACTGGATCACATGAGTTGAAAATAATTCTATGCAGCCACCACTGGTTCCAATTTGACAAATAGTATAATACTACTAATATAATTGTAGCCTAATCTTTATGTGCAATTGTGCTGAAATACCATATTTACACAGAAAAAAAGCTGTGCAGCATTTGAATGCTGATTTAGAATTTGAATGTCAATGGACTATTCGGTACAGCCCTAAACATTTGACTGAAAACAATCCATTTTTGAGAAACACTTACAATTTACAGTGTTAAGTGGTTTATCTCTTTAGGTAGCAATATTTGTGTTAGCATTTTGATAGCATTTCTTTTTATAGCAAACACTAAATGCAAAGAATGGAAAACATGTGTAAGAGTTAGGATGTTGAAGATGGTGGTGCCAGCAGATTTCCATTTGCCAAGCAAAAGCTGTTTGGCGGTCGATGGAGATGGATGTGAGAAGTGAAACTCTAGTCATCTCCATGTCATCTCCTTTACCTTTGGGTTTTTCCTCCACCAGAAGACAGGCTACGCTCTTCTCTTCTCCCACTACGAAGGCAACATCCCCTGATTCATCGGTGGTGACCATCTTCAGGACCAAACGATGCACTCTGCCCTGGCTGCTCATTTGATTCAGATCGTTATTTTGGAGGAGGTTGTCTCCAAGCCACCATTCCCCATTTGTCACGCCTGAGTGTGACAACTCAACCTCAAAGACAGCATCCTGCCCAGTGGTCACAGTAATATCGCAGAGTTCTCGGAGAATGCGCACATGTTCTGAGGGTGAATGGGATGATCGGATGTCAGTGTTCAAATCTCAGCAGAGCTTCCAGAAAGCATCAGTGAGAAGGCGAAACCATGACCAAGAATCTCTATCTAATGCTTGATCTTTCAAAAAATACTGCATAATACTTCAAACTGAACAAACCGCCATTAAATACATCCACTACATCTGTAATGTGATGAATCATAAGGACATCAAGGAAAAAAATGGAATAAAAAAGTGCAGCCAACATCAGATTAGTAAGTAAAACTCAAACTACATGCCAACTAGGACATCACATTTGTAACTCAAGGACTGTGAAATCCAAGAGAAATGGATGCTGAGTAGAAGATATGATCCAGGAGTTGTTAATAGGAGGATGAATGTAAAATGAACTTCAGGAGGGATGAAGAGGAGACAAGAGACATGGATGAGATGAAGCTGTGCTCTGTTACCTTTCACAGTCAGGGATGCAGTGCTTTTCTTGTCCCCTGTGTCACAGGTATATTCTCCACTATCCTTCACATTCAGCTTGTGTATGACCAGGATATGGGTGGTAGCTCTCTGCTCTACACTGTACTTCTCCCCATGAGTGAGCACAGTGGAGCCCTTCAGCCAGGTCACCTTGCAGTCCGGGCTAGATGTCTCGCAGGACAGGGTGGCCTTGTCTCCCTCTGTGACCTCCTGACTTTCCAGCTCCTTCTTGAACACTACAGGTGCGGCTGCCAGAAAGATCATTATTTATTAGGATGAACGATTTAAACATTTTTTTGCGTAAGCACGGCCACCACAAAATACACTGTACTCGAAAGAGACATTATTTATACTCACAATGCTACTAATTCCATACCATCAAAAAGCTTAACACAGCTTGAGGTAAAACACTGGCAAACTGAATCAGAAATAATCGGCAATCCAATTAATTAAGTAATATGTTCATTCACAAATTTGTCTGTGAGCACTACAAAACATCACAGGATTCACTCTTGAAAATCTGAACGATAAAAACAGTTTTTGTTTATTTTTTGTGGGGGATTTTTCCCCTTTATTAAAGAGAGGACAACATAGAGATGACAGGAAATAGGATAGAGAGATGGGGAGTGACATGAAACAAAGGTTTCCAGGCAGGACTCAAATCTGGGACGTTCTGACTACATCCATCAGCATCTTAAAACCCCCGACCAAAGAGACACTTACTGAATAATACAATGTGGTCAATCACTGAGTAAACCTTGATGTTGTGCATCAAGATATTGGAATAAAGTTAAGAAAGTGTACAGTGCAGCAAACAACATAACCAATGTGTAATTGATTACCAACTTGAAAAGTAAAATGGAAAAGTTGTTAGTTCAAGTTCAATAGAAAGAGGAGTGAACATGCAAATACTGTAGAAATACCACAGAATGTGTGGTAAAGTGCAGATTTTATACAAATACGCAAGTGAGATGAAGGGATAACAAGTCAGTATAAAGTGGAAGGAAAGTTAAAAAGGATGAAATCACAAGCATCCATGCTTTGGGATGCTTTCAAAGAAGAAATGATAGAGGGAAGGTGTCCCGTGAGGAACATGAAGAAGTCCAAATGTTATGATAGAAAGAAAAGAAAAGTATACATTCTGGTCCCAAGAAATAAAAGGCATATTTCCCTTACCTCTGACTGTCAGAGAAGCAGTGGAAGTGTGGTTACCCACTGTGAAAGTGACTGTTCCTGAGTCAGCTTTGGTGACGCCTCTGAGTGTGAGGCTGTGTACTCTGCCCTCGGTCTTCATCAGGTTCATTTCATTATTCTGAAGCGGGACATCCTGGAGTTTCCACTGAGCCAGAGGCACCTCCTCATGAGAAACCGCACATTCAAAGTGGACATCTTCACCCTCGTAAACAACGCAGCTCTCCAAGAATTTCAGTATGTTAACCTCGACCTCTGTTTGACAAATACATTTCAGCAGAATACTTATATGAGCATGTGCTTGACAAAGATATAGCTCAAGCTGTGCAGACTCTGATCAAAGTGCGACTAAACGTATAGTGTAAAGACTTTCGTTGAGCTGTTATTGTGAGTATCAAGTGAGGAAAAACAGCATAGAGTGTGTTAATGCTTGTGAAGAGAGAGCAGAGACAGGCACAAATGATGAGATGAGATCAGTGATAAAGCTCAACAGAAAAGTGTTTCGTGTGAATAGGTGCTTTTGAAGCAGTGAACTGCAAAGCAAGATCACACGGGATGAGAAATAAAACGACAATAATTAATGAAGTCAGGAAGACAGCAAACAGGATCTCCTCCAGATGAAAGGTTGATGCATGTCATGCTCAAGTGCTGTAGTGACATAGGACACGCAGAAAGACATGACTCCAGAGGGTGCATGAAAGGGACAGTCTTCAATAGAACAGCTCCTACCCTGCACAGTGAGGACAGCTGAGGTCCTCTGGCTGCCTGTATCACAGGAGTATTCTCCTGCGTCCGCTCCCTGCAGCTTATAGATGACAAGCTCGACCATGGTTCCTTCCTGTTTTAGGTGATACTTGCTGCTGGATGCTAGCACCCTGTCGCCACACCTCCAGACCACACTGGCTCCCGGCTTTGAGGTCTCGCAGCGAAGACTAGCGCTCTCCCCTGCCTGTCTATATAGGTTCTGCAGCTGGGTTTTGAAAAGGACAGGCTGAGCTACAGGGGAGGAAATGGAGGAAATGCGGAGGAAAAAATTTGGGACAGAAAAAAAAGAGTCACCAAAAAGTCACCACACACATAAAAGTAGAGGTCAGTCATACATACGCAAGCCTTTTAGTCTCACGTCTTAATCCCCAAATGGTGTCAAATTCTAAACTTTATTGCTCCTTATTGATCAACTCAATGATAGCAAAAGCATAACTAAAATGCCAGAAAAGCTTCTCCTGTAGTTATGGTTTTCATCACACTAACGTTGCACAATGTTGTATAAATCAACACAAGCTGACATTAAATAAGACGAAAGCTTGTTTTTTCATAATGAAATTATAGAAATACTTTATATTCAATACTTTCAGACAAGGAAGTCTGAAGTCAACTAAGTTGTATCTCAGATATCTCCACTACAAACAACTGGCTTTAACGAGCATACCCTTAACATATAGTTGTGCAGTGCTTTGGCAGTAACCAGTGTCACATGTGTAACTCCCAGAATCTTCAGGGTCTACATCGTGGACTACTAGTGTAGCCAGGTGTCCTGTTTGTTTCATTTCATACTTGGCGCAAGGACAAAGACCAAGTTCTTCTTTCCTCCACTCCAAAGAAACACCAGGTTTAGAAAGCTCACAGTGCAGGGTTACACTGTCCCCTTCATCAGCCGTTTGGCTTTCAAGCTCTTTAGTGAAAATAACTGGAGCCGCTGATGAATGAAAAGAAATAACCAGAAGTTTATCTACAGTACAAGGTCAAGAATGGCGATGAAGAAACACAGAGGGATGATGAAGAGTGGGTTAAAAAATGAAAAGAAAGACTTGATGGCAGAAGAAGAGGGCATGAGACGATGACATGGTCTCCATCATACCGTTTACTCCAACAGAGGCTGAGCATATTGTGTCCTCTGAGCAGCACGAGTAGCTTCCTGTGTCTCCAGGTCTCAAATCAAAGATCTGTAACTCATAACTGAATCCAATTTGTTTCATTTGGTACTTTTCTCCACAAGTGAGGACTTGAGTTTCCTTCTTCCACTTGACGGGGAGTCCGGGTTTAGACAGTTCACAGTGCAGAGTTACACTACCTCCCTCATCAGCCTCCTGGCTCTCCAGGCCTTCAACGACTACGACTGGAAGAACTGGGAATCAAATCAATTAGATGAGGTGCTGATGTGTACTGTTATAACTCGCAGGCTTTTAAATTAGATACCAGATTGCTTGTAAAAAAAAAAAAAAAAGCGTGAACTTTTAACTTACCTGACTGAATAAATGATGTTTTGCAACAGCAAATACAAAACTAGCGCTGCTTTAATGTACACACACACACACACACACACACACACACACACACACACACACACACACACACACACAACAACACTAACACACAGCCAATGATCTGTACTCCCATTCAAAACGGGTCCAGCTAAGTGGTTATCAAGTCTGTCAAACATACCCTTTAATCAATCCTATCTGGAGACAACAAGCCGGAACACAGCAAATCTGTTTTTCAGAAGTGATTACGAAGTACACAGCAATAAGCCAGACGGATTACATGGCATACAAAACTCCACATGGAAAAACGTGAAATAAAAAACGTGTGGGTGTCACAAACTTTCACTTTTGTTCTTTCACTTTGTTGCTCTGGCTTTGGGATAACGTCAGACACAACAGGCCTTTCATCTCTGCAGGTGCAATTAATTTAATTAGACCGTAATTATCTACTGTAATAAACACAGAGCAGCACAAATGCAAGAATAATGAATAAAGCAACAAAGAACATTGCAAACTGATAAATTCCACAAAAACACCAAGAATAATGACACCAACAGAGAGGACTGATTGATTGCAACTAAATGCACTTGCCAATATGCAATTTCCAAATAATCAGCCAACAAGAACAAATGGGCCAGACTATTGACAAAACCCTCAAGACATAACATGTCACAACATAACAGTCTGGATGTGCAGCACCACATCATGTGCTTTGCCAAAAACCCCAGCACACAACAACAAAACAACTGAATACAAACAAAATCCCAATCACGCTCAGTACAAACTGAGTTCTCAGAGTTTCTTCAGAACACTACCACATACCTTCAACTCTCGTTTTGGATTCCTGCTTCTCAGGTTCAAGTTTGGAGATCACTGCTGAAGCTGGTGACTTCTCTGCTGTAATTGAAGTTATTTGTAGACATATAATGCAGGTTTTAATTTAACTTAACATAAACTGGAAATCCTCACCAGCAGACCGAACAAGACAAGAAATCAAAAGCAGTGTGCCGCATAAGTGTTAGTATGTAATGTCCAAGACAACACAAGACCATGTACACTTGACTTCCATTTGTCTGGAACTGAAAACATCTAAAGCTCTTGACTTTTTCAAAGGATGCAGATATTCATGCGATGTGCAACGAGAAAAGCAGTATCTTCAAAAAAACAGACAGTGCCATGACCAAGAGTTTGTCCAACATAGAAAATAGCAGCACAGTGGCAGATGGCAGTTAACATTACCACATGGATGACTACATGTCTGATAAAAATAGTGGCCTACATAGATAATGTAAGACTATGGGTTCATACCTTCCAATACTACTCTGGATTTCTTGAAATAATAATAATAATAATAATAATAATAAAGTCACAACTACTGCATCATTTGGAGGCCTTACTGCTGTGATCAAACATTTAATCCTGATTATAGCGGAAACATGGCGCCTACACAGCCAGCAGCCACAAATCTCATTTCCAGAGTCCAGTGAGAGTAATCCAGTGAGAGTTTGCTGAGTACACGTTCTTCTCTCACATTGTTGAAGTTTAACTCCACTCAGTGAGCGAAGAATGGAGCTTTTAAAAGAAGTAAACAATAAACAGAGTGAAGCCGAAGCACATAGTCATGAGCCACGATAACAAAAACCACAAGGAACATTTAACAAAAGGAAGCACAAGGAACTGCTGTGTGAGGACAGTTGAAAAACAACATACAATATAATGCAATCTTCCACCATCACTCATATTGTGACATTCTGTAACCTTAAAAGGTGATTTTATTTTAAATTATTGTTGATTGCTCACCCCTTACAGTAGTACAAAAAAATCACAGCCAAACATAGAACATGCTTGACACACTATAGGTAGTAATCATCATCATCAGGTTGGGAAATGTGCAGCAGCCACCAGCCAAGTGCTGATAAAATTCACATTTTAAAAACTTAATTTCCCACCCTGGCAGAGACAGAACACCTGCATTTGGCAACACAAAGACTGAATGGGATGTGACAGGAGACAATGAGGAAAGCACAAGGCCAATAAATGGCTAAAATCTTTGCATACCTTCTGCTGGCTCTTTGGTCCCTTGCCTCTGTGTATCTTGTTTTGCAGCTTTTCCAGCAGCAGTCTTTTCAACTGAGATAAAACAGAACATTAACCTCACAATCTTGCAGCAATACAGTCTATAACCTGAAGACAGCAGACGACCAAAGCCAGACCAAAGCCAGTCAAGCACACAAATGACCCAGTGCACCCAGTCTACTGTCACCTGTTTACAACTAGGTGAACTGACAGATGTCCTAAGTGTCAAAACAAGGGTGAGCAATATCCGTGAGAATGGAAAGCAATCAAAATCAACAAAGCTTCAGGCAAAAACAGCAAAGTCTCCTCTCACAGATAATTAACAATAATCCAACACACAGCAGCAGTCCAGCACAGAACTGCCATAAGCGCTATAAACATACACCAGAACCTTAAAATAACCAATACAACACACAGTATTTGACACAAAATGGTATGGTTTTCTACAAGCTTGACATTACACCCGGAATACAACAAATGATGACCATGCTTAGAGTACTGACAGACAGATATGACAGTATCCGACAAAAGTCATGCAAACATGTGTCTCATTACCTTCGCCTCCAATTTTGAGCTCCTGATAATCTCTCTGAATCTCCTGTTTGAGGAGCTGCTGTTTAGGAGTCTGTCCAGTAGATGGCAGTGTCACAGCTATGAAATTGAACACAACATTGCACCCACAACTTGAAATTAACTGAGGACAGCTGTACCTACATGAAACAACAGCCAATGGGAACAAAGACATGTCTCCGTACCAAAATATCAGCCTCCATGCGACAAAATAGCCCAGATACCACCCACACGCACTGACAATTGTAGCACAAGCCCCAAAAATGACACAAATCATGACACTTATCAGGCGAATAAAAATGCCACATTGACTAGCAGGGAGATGACATAGCCATATTAAAACCATATTTAGCCTTAAAGCAGTTCATTGAAGCAGCGAGACACCATGTAAGCCAGTTCATAACCCAACAAGTTTCTGTCTGATAACACCAGTCAGCAGCCAAGATGTGGTGTGATAGTGTTAAATACCGACTAGTTTCATTTGTGTTTCTCACTTTTGGCTTCCATTTAACAAAGCAAAGCACTGCACACATTCAATCGCACATGAGCTGAATAACCAAGCAAAGCTAAAAATCGTCTGAAAATTACCTGCCACCCTCTCATTTATTTCTTGTTTCTTGTGCTTGTCTTTAGCAGTGATGGACGGAGCCTCGGGTGTCTTTGCTGAAATGCAAACATGATATAGAAATAGAAATGCCGCACAAAGTATAACGGCAGCCACCAGTGACATTGCCAGATCTGCTGTATTCAATATGAACACCTGTAAATGGCACAATTTCAAAGACCTTCAGTCTTGTTAAACCACGCAAAGACAGTATAAAGGACAATGGATCATGCCACAAGTAAATTATGCACACATAAACTCCAGCTGACAACAGGTAATATTCTCAAACCATCAACATGCTAACACCACAGCTGACGCAAATACAAAGGTTCTTATTTCTTCTTTCCATTGTTTAAATGAGGTGGTTATGCTAAATATACTGCAATAACACAGGAAAAAGACCCCCTTAAAAACTGCAAAACACAATACTAGCATAAGCAGGAACAGTTGACACAGCAGAGGCCAATAAAACCACAACATACAAAATATGATGAACTAAAAAGAAATAATGC
The DNA here is from genome assembly GCA_037975065.1 of Chaetodon trifasciatus. Taxonomy (NCBI): domain Eukaryota; kingdom Metazoa; phylum Chordata; class Actinopteri; order Chaetodontiformes; family Chaetodontidae; genus Chaetodon; species Chaetodon trifasciatus. Next base: position 9,463,818 of record JBBMOE010000012.1, on the reverse strand, counting down.
TGGACAAATACATGTATCATAACCTATATAGGCCAACATGAACAGGCCCAATTTAAGGGCACGCTGCACATGGCAACACAAAGGCCATTATCAAGATGGACAGAGCACATAAAGCTGAGAGTCAAGCTAGCACACTGTCATCTCCCCTCCATACATTTGACTGTTTCTTTGCCCTGCCTCTTAGATTCCAATTTAGCAGCTAAAGGAGGAGCTGACAGCCTCACAGCTGAGAGGAAACAATTTGAATTCTGAATGCTGTAAAATACTTGATCATCTACATTATGTCACTATAATAAGCAAAAACTAAGTATCACCTGATGAAATGGGCTCACAGTCGGTAAAACATAGTTAGTAACTACAATACAAAGATCAATTGGCTTGTCTGATTAAATAGACGAGAACAGTTTATGGACCAGCATACATTCATACGTTATGACACACGACACACAAAGAAGCAGCAACAAATGAAGTCTGCTAAAATGACAACGTGACGTGAAGAAAAAGGCCTTTGCACTTTTTCTTTTGTATTCTCAAATTCACACAAAAAAATGCTGAAAATCTTTGAAAGAAAAGATCAAAATTAAATCTCTGTATCACAGTACAGAGCACACTGCGGAAGTGACCCGAGATATCCACCTACTGATCCACCACATACAGTGTGAAGGAAACATCTGATAAATCTGATATTAGACACCCACAAACAATGGTGACATTTTATGAGCCAGTAAAAAGACAACAAAAAACAAAGGGACCACAGAGAGATCAAAACAAAAGCAAGTGCTTCGTACAAGAGCGTCAGTCAATGCAAATATTCCCTCTATCAATTCAACATGAAGTTTGAAGCAGCCTACTCGATTAAATGTGAACAATAAATCTGCAGTGACAAATAATGACAGTGACACATCTTAATACACTGTAGATGTTTAAATCACAAATCCTCCTCCTACCCTTAATGCTGAGGCTGGCTGTGGTCTTCTGCTCTCCACACACACAGCTGTAGTCTCCACTGTCTTCCGGCACCACTTTGTTGATCAGGAGCTCATTCACAGAGGCCTTCTGCTTCATCTGGTACTTTTCTCCAGACTTCAGGACCTGTGATCCCTTCTTCCACTCAACAGAGACTCCAGGTTTAGAGAGCTCACATCGCAGAGTAACACTTGCTCCTTCCTCAGCCTCGTGGCTCTCCAGCTTCTGTTTGAAGGTCACTGGTTGGGCTGAGCATTTATTAGTTGGTTAGTAACCAGTGGCAAGCATCACATAAAATATAAAAATACACATAAAGCAAAAAAACACGTTGCAGTCCACAGTGACATGCAGATTTCAAAACAAACATGTCTAAATATGCACATTTAAAAAGCTATTCTATGCAATAAAAAAAAAAAATGTTATTCAGACTCCTTGAAAATCCTCCTCCTACCCTTAATGTTGAGGCTGGCTGTGGTCTTCTGCTCTCCACACACACAGCTATAGTCTCCACTGTCTTCTGGCACCACTTTGTTGATCAGGAGTTCATTCACAGAGGCCTTCTGCTTCATCTGATACTTCTCTCCAGACCTCAGGACCTGTGATCCCTTCTTCCACTCCACTGGTTCTCCAGGTTCAGACAGCTCACACCGCAGAGTAACACTGGCACCCTCCTCAGCCTCCTGGCCCTCCAGCTTCCGTATGAAGGTTGGAGGCAATGCTGTACAACCAAGTTTTTATTACTTGTCAAAATCAGGTCAAAAAAGAGTTTAACAAAGGTCTTAAGCCAATAGGAGTTGGACGCCTTTGAAAAATACAACATAAACACCTAAAACTTTCCAGACAAAGACTTCATGAATCCATACCATTGACTTTCACAGTTGCAGATGTCTTCTGGTCCCCACACACACAAGAATACTCTCCAGTATCTTCAATCTTCAAATTCTTGATTTGAAGCTCACACGAGGTCTCCTTCTGCTTGATCTCATACTTCTCTCCAGCTTTGAGAATTTCAGAGCCTTTCTTCCACTGAACGTCGGCCACAGGTTTTGATAACTTGCAGCGAAGTGTCACAGTCTCCCCTTTGTTTTTCTCTTGGTTCTTGAGCTCCTCTTTAAAACTGACAGGAAGGGCTAAAATAAAATGAACAATGACTTGATTATATCAAACACGGTGTTGCAATATGTTGAGTTATGGTGGAGGATGAAAAACAATTAGAGGCGAAGATGATGTGTGAGCTATCGTGCTCCAGTTGTCCAAAGTTAGCCTTTGGAACCCATAATTGATTCCAACAGTTGGGATGATCTTCTCGATGATGAAGGTTTATCTACAACAGTGCACTTTAGCTAAAAACAGATGCAAACTCACTCATCACAATACAGAATGAAATCCTTCTAAATTGCACAAAGGATTGCCAAGAAAGAAAACATTCAGTTATGCAGTGCGCAGTCCTTGCAAAACAAGACAATGCATTTTGGGAACAGCTCACATTTGCACGTGCTGATGGATGTCGTTCAAAATGTGTGGATGTGCAAACAGTTTCTCAATCATACAGAACCCAAGGTGAAAAAGATACAACAATGCAACAAAAGGGCAAAGCAGATCCTTCAGTAATACTGTACACTCACAACGCAAAATACGGAAAACAAACTTCTACTAGAAGAATACAGAAGATTCAGTAAAAATATGACATAATCTACACTGAGTAGATTTGTCAGTTACCTTTGACGACAAGGGACGCATATGCCCTCTGATCCCCAGCAACCACAGAGATGGTGCCGGAGTCCCTGAGGGCTAGTTCTCTTACAGTAAGAGAGTGGAGACCCCCGTCTAGAACACGTATGTCATTGAGGGGGCTTGGCTGCAGGGGGGTATCATCTAAGCACCACTGTACATGAGGCAGATCAGTAGGACTGACACGGCAAGCAAATGTAGCAGATTCCCCTTCAAAACAGCTAACATCCTGTGGTTTTTCTAGAATAACCACAGACTGGCCTTTAAAGCAGAACCAAACCAAACTATAAGTGAAGTCAACATGGCACTCATACATTAACAGCAGAAGAGTCTGAGCCTTCAAAATATTCAGTTTCAGATGTCCAATATTGAGGGTCCATTCTACTAATGTATAAATGTTAACACATTTTCTTGTAAACAGGATAAAACCAGCTAGGACCAACTAGGTCATAATGACATACCAATAATTATCATAGTCCACACAATACCTAATTTACATCTGACGTGCAGGAAACTTAAGATTCAAATAGCTCTTCAAAGATAATCAGCTCTGCAGGCAAAACCTTACATCAAACTTGCATACATACATACTTAAGTTCTTACCATTGACTGTCACCTTTGCCATGCTCTTGGCAGTGCCCACGTCACAAGTGTAGATATCAGTGTCTTTCTCCTCCAGGTGTTTGATGGTGAGAGTTAAGACTCCTTCCTTCTGGAACATCTCATATCGACCTCCAGCCTTGAGCTCTGTGTGACCTTTCAGCCATACCACGGTGGAAGGGGTTTGTGCTGTCTCACACTGCAAGGTCACGGAGCTCTTCTCCTCTGCTTGACTGTCCTTCAGAGCTTTTGTGAATTTATGAATTGGCTCTATAAAAATAAAATTCATTCGTTACACTTGTAGGCAGAGTATGACATTATTTAATTAATCTAGAGTTTCAGAAAGTAAGATTATCCTAGAACTGGTTATAAATTTAGTAAAGCCACTGATTACCTTTTTACCACAATCTCTAAATAAGTGTTGTCATTGGTAAGTCAAAGTAATTATATAATCTTCAGACTTACCCTTGACTTCAAGCTTGGCTTTGGTGGTCGCACCCCCTACAACTTCACAGCTGTACTCTCCAGAGTCTTGAGCAGAGACATTATGGATGATCAGCTTCATGATCTTATCCTCTTGGATAACGTTATACTTCTGGCTCTTTTTGATGGCATTGCCTTCCTTGGTCCATTTTACAGTGGAACTAGCCTGTGTTACCTCACAAGTAAATACAGCATCTTCCCCTTGAACTGCACTCACATTCTGCAGTCCTTTCAACACAGATGAAGCTTTGCCTGCAACAAGGGATGATAATGTTTATTTTAATACCTTAATATTTTTGTAACTTTGTCAAGGCCTTTTAAGAATATCTGTGCATATCTTACCTTCAACTGTTAATGTTGTTTTGGAGCTCAGGTCTTTAATGTTGAAGACCACCTCTCCGGCGTCAGCAGGAGTGACATCCTTAATGGTCAGTATGTACTTGCGTCCTTTATTAGCAACTTTGAAGCGACCTCCATTTGTAATAGTTTGACCATTAAGAGTCCAGGAACTCTCATCTGTGCTCTCACGAGATAAGATGCACTCAAAGCTACACGTCTCTCCCTCATTCACCTCAGCTGACTTCAGCCATTTGGTAATTCCAATGCCAATCTCTAAATTTGGGACAGAGAGCATACATTGGTGATGATGGCAAACAATACCATAAGGATGAAGATGAACACTGTAAAACTGTGTAGCTCAGTCACCAGTACCAACCTCTTACAGTGACCTTTGCTTTAGAAACCTCAGTTCCAAGATCACAAGTGTACTCTCCAGCATCTTCTTTGGTGACATCCTTGATGATCAATCCTAAAGACTTGCCTGTGTGAAGGAGCTCATACTTTGGTCCAGCCTTCAAGACTTTACTTTCTTTTCTCCATATGGGAGAAACCCTGGGTTTGGATGCCTCGCACGCCAGAGTTATCATGCCTTTCTCTTCTCCAATGACATCATCTAGAGACTTTAGGAACACAGCACGTTTCTCTGGAGGGCAATTGAGAAAGTGTAAAGAATGCCATGTCAACGGTAGGTAGGTGGTTGGGGAGACATGTGAACAACAATTCAGAGAATGAGCAGTAAGACATCTGATTTCTGCCTTAACTTTATATTCATACAGTAATTAATCTTTTGTTTCTTGTACATGTCGCGCATTTTCTTACAAGAGTTCTTACCTTTAACCTTCAGCATCACAGACTCTTTCACCTTGCGGACTTGAAAGGTGATAGTCCCCCCATCCTGAGGCGCCAAGTTCTTCAGTGTAAGCTTGTGAACCTTCCCTTCATGACTGATGGTGTTGACTTCATTAGTGAAGAGCACTTTGTCATTCAGAAGCCACTGTACCTCTTCATCCGCGTAGTTAATCTCACTTATGAACACTGCATCGCTATCTTCATCAACCTCTGTGTCAGCCAAGTGCTTGGTGACCTTAATTTCACGCACTGGACAGAAGACATGATTTTAGTTTGAAGACCACTCTAGTCTAAAAGCATTCTAAAACAGTTACTCTGCAGTGTTTTATGGTTTTAATAAGACAGTATGGTATATTAAAGACGGTCCATACACACCTTCAACAGTAAGTGTGCCTTTAGTCTTGGCAGGTCCAGACTGACAACAGTACTCTCCACTGTCTTCCTCAGTCAACCTCTGAATGGTAAGTTGAGCTCTTGTGCCATCGTGCTTCATGTTATACTTGTCTGATGCTGCCAAAGGGACCTGATCTTTGAACCATTTAACCTCTTTTGGTGAGGCAGAGAATTTGCAGGTGAGCATGGCTGAGCTTTTCTCCTTAGCCTTCACATCTTTGATGGGCTCTGCAATCTCAAGTGGACGCTCTAAATGTGAAAACAGTATGCGATTAGATACATTTACTTACAACAGTATCATAGACCACAACTTATTCTGGCAAAATGTTGTACAAAGGTGATTGAACGCATTTACCTTTGACTGTGAGCTGGGCTAAAGATTTGCTCTTCCCAGCTGTAAACTGCACAGGTCCTGTCATGGATGCTTTGGTCTTTTTGAAAGTGAGACGGTGCATAGTGCCCTCTTTCTCCATTTCAACATCAGCACTCTCCTGCACAGCAACTCCATTCAGAGTCCATGTAGGAGGTTTCACCAATTCCATGCTGATTTCAACTTCAAATACAGCTGCAAAAGGTTCTGTCACTTCGACTGAACTAAGTTCCCGCACAATGCTGATGGACTGCTCTGGAGGAGTCATGGAAAGAGAATGCTTAAGTTAGCGGTCAACGATGACCGTATGATTTCAGAAAATAAAAGCAGTGTTGATTGAATATAACATAATTACTGTACATGCAGGGCAAATCAATGGTCAATGTTGATCCTCTGCATGTATACACTCACACAGGTGTTTTGACATATTTTGAACATCTCACTCTCCTGTGTGTTGTGCTGCACTTGCCAGGACAAAAATACAGCACACAATTTGACCGTTACTAAGCTGTTACTAATAAAATTAACAAAAGCTTGTTTCTATGCAAGGGTCCCAATAAGTCATGACAACGTGACAATGAGCCAGTGCACACAATGCCAGGACCCCTGAAACCGAAGCAGCAAAACAGAATTCAGCCATCATTAAATCTATTTTTTACAATTTCTACTCTGACAAGTCCAAATTCTGTGTGTGAAAAAGTCCTAGTCTTTGTCCATGGATTTCACTGTAGTGATCTCCCATATTTACCTCCAAACTTCAACTTGAGCAGAGGTTGTCTCAGTCAGAATGACTGAAAAAACCTTCGGGTGTTACTTGATCTGCAGTGGTAACAGAGCTGAGTTCATTTTTTTCATGCACAAATCATCTGATATATCAATTACTATGTTAATTCATTTAGTAGGTCAGGCTTGTTCCAAAATGGGCAAGAAATAAATCAACCCATATTCACCATTAGTACAGGACTTAATCGTATCAGTTACTATAGAGATAGACAGACAGAGAAACATACAGATATACAGATGTATACCTCATTGACTTGGGAGTCTGATGGCTTGTTTTGTGTAAAAACCTTTGAGTATGCACGTGTATTTGCATAAATACCCCACAAATGATAAACCTGACACAAAGCTAACAATCAACCGTTGTCATCTTCCGTCATGTTACCTTCCACAAGTAGTTTACAGGACGTCTTGTCATCAGTGGCGTCACAGGTGTATGTATCTTCATCACGCTCATCCACGTCATTGATGGTGAGTTTTCGGTACACGTCTTCACTTTTTATCTCGTACTTCTTGCTGGGTTTGAGCTCCATCTTGTTCTTGTACCACTTCACCGTTGCGCTGGCACGTGACACTTGGCATTCAAGATGACCACGATGCTTATACATCGCTATCTTATCCCTGAGTCTCTTCACAAACTTGACAGGCAGCTCTACAGTAACAATGACACTGAATCAATGAATACTATCATGTATGCCACAAAGGAAGATTAAAGGCTATTAATGCCAAGGCCATAACAAAGCCCCTGCCTAACTGCACGAAAGGACAGGCAATACTCATAACTGAATTATACTGAATTATAGCCAAAGCAAATGGGGCTAATACGTAATCTCAACATAATGCTTTTGCTACACTGTCAATTGCAACATTTTTTTGCAATAGCTAAAGCAGATAGGAACAATCTTGCAATGACACGTGGCAGTCATTGTGGCAGTTGCTGTTTATATATCAGTTGCTGTTTGATTGAAAACAGCAAGACACTGACATAGAAACAGGAAAACATGTGCACATTGATGCAATTCAGAGCAATTTATGGCCAACTGATAGCAAAGTATGCTTATCTGTCACAAACTTTGAACCTGTAACTTAATTTTGAGATGTTTCTCTTATACTCCTGGAGAGTTCCAATCATCAAATGACTCCAAAACAATGTCTAATCATGAACCTCAGCGTGTTGTGTTTCCTTTGCCATCAGGCCTCAATGAGGCATAACAATGTTAATACAAGTTGCAACCGGATTTTCGATGTCAAAAATACTGTCAGAATGATGCACTGTGTTCACTCTTTTAGCAAGACAACATTTCATCTAACTTTAGCGTGACCTTGGCTCACTAAACCAGTTGAAATGTTGAGGTTTACAAACAAGTATCAGTTTAGAAAATGATCCAGGAATTTAATCTGATTTCTGTATAATATTTTTTTTGTAATTTTTAAAAGATAAAAAGGTTTAAAAAAGGCAGAGGTATGTAATCAATTTGCAACTTTCTCACAGATTTTGTCATAATGAATAGAAATAATCCATTTGCAACCACATCTGAACTTTGTAGCATAATAGTTAAACAATCCATGCAACAATATACTGTATACTGTTATGTGATTTCAGCAGATTACACAGATTTGTTTACCTTTCACTTTAAGCTTTGCGGTTGAAGACGCCTTGTCAGCTGTGAATTTAATCTCACCCATATCCTCTGGGGTGACAGACTTGAAAAGCAGTACATAGGTTCTGCCTGGAAAAAGAAACAGACAGCTAGTAAGAGTAAAATCTCATTGTTAGTGAAAAACATTATCTTGGTAAAGCCTACAACAATGCATGAATTTACAGATAGCTGAATCACATTGATTTACTGATTTAATGAGGCCTTACCCTCTTGTCTCATCTTGATGTTGTCACTGACTTTGAGTTTCATACTCCCTTTGTACCACTGGCAGTCCACTTCATCATGTGAGATTTCGCAGACAAATGCAGCACTCTCTTTCTCCATCACCTCCACATCCTCCAACTTCTTAACAATCTTAATATCTCTGGCTGTAGGGAAAATATTTTTAGGATGTTTTATGTACTGGAAATTGTTATACTGTTGTGTGTGCTCCATGACATGACTAATAATTACCATGAACAGTGAGCTTGGCAGCGGTGTTATCGTCAGCAGTGCGACAGATGTAAGTGCCTGCGTCTTCAGGAGTGCATTTGTTGATGACCAAAGAGCGTTTTCTGCCCAAGGAATGTATGCCAAAGTTCTTCCCTGGTTTCAGTTCCACGTCATCCTGCAGATTGGTGTTAAAATATCACATATGAACTGTGCACTTTTTATTATTCTACTCTGGATTCAGTAATACAACAATCATGTCTCACCTTGAACCATTTAACATCTGCATTTGTTCTGGACACTTCACATTCAAAAGTGACCTTCTCCTTCTCAGGAACACTGATGTCCATAATAGGCTTGGAGATCATGGCAGGAGGCTCTGTAGAATCAACACGTGTTGGTCAAAATGTGACTGCAGTACGGGTCTTGTGACAGACTAAGTCCTGTATAACAATAAAGCTTTGGTTGGGCAAGACTCTCGTGACCAGAAATCCTTACCTGTGACAATCAGTTTGCCAGAATTATGTATGCCTTCTGCTTGGAAAACAATAGTTCCTGCATCCTCTCTCTTCAGATTGGACAACGTTAAGGCATGCTTCTTTCCCAGAACTGTGATACGGCAGTTGGCCCCTGACTTTAACTTGGCCCCATCCCTGGTCCAGAAGCCTTCAACATCAGCCTGGTTGAGTTCTACCTCAAGAGTTACTGTCTCGGTCTCATGTGCCTTGGTTTCTGTTAGGCCCTTTATTACGTGGATCTTCTTCACTGAGGGGAGCAAGAGGAAATGTTTGAGTGTTATCATGCTAGATCGTAACTCAAAATGTATATCCAAGCACACATGATGAGACAGACATTCTCTTAGGGTTAAAATATGCACTTAAATACTGTATGTAATGTCTTAAACAACATGACTGTGGATCAGTCTTACTTTCCACACTGAGTTTGGCCTGAGTTTTGTCGTCCAGAGTTTCACAGGAGTAGGTGCCTCGGTCAGCATGAGTCACACTCTTGAAGATGAGAGCCTGCTTAGCTCCGTCAACCCGAATCTCCATGTTTCCTGCAGGCTGCAGCACTACGCTGTTCTTCATCCACCTGACTTCATCTGATGGCTTACTGAGCTGCACCTCGAGCCTCACCTCGCTCTGCTCCTCCACTGTCAGGTTTTCTAGCTTTTTCTTAAATGTCACAGGTTCATCTAATTGAGAGAAATGTCGGCGTTCATGAGGAAATTACATGACACAATTAAAACAGATATTTGAATGAGAAACACGTGTTCTTACGTTGCACTTGCAGAGTAGCTTGGCAAGTTTTGCCTTCTGCGTCAACGCTAATCTCTCCGGCATCTTTTTGGTTGACAGAGGTGACGGTGAGTGAGTGACTGGTTCCACCATGCTCAATCTTATACTTGGGTCCAGCAGTGATGGGTATACTGTTGTGGAACCATCTCACACTGACGTCCGCGGGGGTGACAGCACACTTGAAAATGGCGTCTTTTCCCTCCATTGCAGCGACATTGTTCAGTTTGGTGGTCAGCCGCACTAGTCTGGGTGCTGAAAGGATGAGTGATGAAGGAGACTGATATGAAAGAAAAAGTTTTCGACCCCAAAGTTTTTTAGTTCCATTAAATGATTAATTACCTTTTGAGGAGACTTGAGCTGAGGTCTTGTCATTTCTACATTCACAGCTGTATTCTCCTTCATCTTCTTTAGTCATGCCAGTCACAGTCAGCACCCGCTTAGCGCCATCTGTCCTGACACTATGCCTGCCTCCCGGTTTAATCTCTCGACCACCACGCTGCCAGACAACATCCCCTGAGGCTTGATTTAGTTCACATAGCAGGCTAAGTGTACCTCCCAACTCCACTGTAGCAGGTTTCAAAGGGACAACAAACTTCAAAGCTGTATCTGAAATGAAGACATGGGAGTTAGGCATCAAAACAAAATCTGCCCTCTGAAGAGGTCTATACAGCAATTATCGAGATTTTATAAACAATTCTATGACTTGCCTTTAATTTGAACTTTGAACTCCAGTTTGTCATCAGTAGTTTGACAGGAATATGATCCACTGTCTTTGGCTTCGGTGGATTTTACTATCAAGGTACGACAAAGACCATCTTTTTTCATTTCATACTTGCTGCTCTCCTTGAGCTCCACGCCATCTCTAAACCACTTCACACTGCCACTCGCTGCGGTCAGCTCAGTGGTCAAAACAATGTTTTCATTTGCTTGAACAACACATGTATCCTTGACAGGCTTCTTCTGGAATTTGACTGCTGCATCTGAAGAGAAGTAAGAGTTGTTTTCAATGTTTAGTGCAGAGAATTATCAATCTTGTGGCTAAATTAATCATATTTGAAATATATTTCACCTGACATCTGCAGCTTAAAAACAAGCTTCTCTGTTCCAGCCTCGCATGTGTATTCTCCAGCATCTTTTTTCTCCATTTTCTCTATCACCAGCTCACGACTCTTGCCCTTTGACTCCATGTGGACCGCTTTGCTGGAAGTCAGCAGCTTGCCATCCTTGTACCATTTCACCTCGGTCTTGGTATCAGAAACCTCGCAGCTCAGGGTGGCTTTCTGCGAGAGAGTAGCTTTCACCTCCCTCTGTACAGACTCCTTGTTAGAGAAGCCCACTGGCGCTTCTGCAGAGCAAATGAAACGTGATGTAAACCAATATCAGACCAAATATAAAAACATTTCAGTCATCCCGAAATTCATAGACACAGCCAAAACCTTTCAGCCTGCAATGACCAGACTTAATAATAATACTAAATAGAGGAACACCACAGAAAAAAATCAACCCGCAATGCTACTTAACATAATCTGCATATTTCCCAAAACACTGGTGCCATCTTATTCCTCCTACCTGCCACCTGTATCTTAAAAGCCAGCTTCTCAGTCCCAGCCTCACAGATGTACTCTCCAGCATCCTTCTTCTCCATGCTGTCAATCACCAGCTGGCGACTCTTAGCCTTCGACTCTACATGGACTGTCTTACTAGAAGTAAGCAGCTTGCCATCCTTGTACCATTTCACTTCTGTCTTGGTGTCAGCTACCTCACAGCTCAGGGTGGCTTTTTGGGAGAGAGTGGCTTTCACCTCCTTCTGGACAGACTCTTTGTTTAGGAAGGCTGATTTAGCCCGGACTTCTGGAGAAATAATTGCAAAGGGGTAAGGTGGCAGTACAATGACTCATAGAAAAACACGACTCCACAGCACAGACGCTGATTTACTGGACAAACGCAACCAAATCTGCAGTGCACAGAGCAATAGCTCTATTCAAGCAACATTGCACTTTGCATTCATAAAGCGAAAGCAAAGTGGACATCTGCAAGTTACCACAGAGAGCCACAATGAATACATCAAAAACAGTTCATACAGAAAGAAAAAGAAATCTGTGACCCAGAACTGACACACGACAGAGACACAATGACGCCAGAGCTGTCTCAGCAAACAAATGTGACAAGAGATCAAAGCATAAGCTCAGTAGTGCATACAAGCAAGAAAATGTTCCCATAATTTCAACTGTCATCTAATAACATTCCACTCAAAGTCAATATTGGAGTAGATGATTGAGTAAAGCAAATAAGTGAAGCAACCAACAATTCAGCCAAAATTCATTGTGACACTTATAATCACAAATCACAGGAGACACCCACACAAATAGAAAACACAGAATATCCACCACATTTTTTATCTCTTTATAAAAAAAAAGAAGGCATTGCATTTAGTATCATGACTTCACAAAACATTGCCGTTGTTGTTGTTGTTGTTCAATGTTCAGTTTTGTTAATCAAACAGTTGTTTCTAAAGGCATTTTCAGACCAGTAGCTCATTTGCTCTAATCGAATTCAGGAGCTAATTTGATATAATTGCTGCCTTTGCCTCTTGGATGGTCTGTGTTTACACAGTAACACTCCTCCTTTCTTTTTGTCTTCATTATGGAGCATCAGCAATGTGTATGGCTAACTGTTTTCATTTATGTGCTTAGTATGCCAGTGTTTATTAAATGAACAAAATATCTAGCTCCAGAGAGCATCTAGACTGCAAACAATATACTGATGCATATTCTTAGAAGGCATGCCACTTGGAGTTTGGGTGCAGGTGAGTCGAGACCACTTGATTTGATCTGCTTTTGAGTGTGATTACTGTGTTCACATACGCCAAAACCAACTGAACTGGGGTGAAATGCTCCAGCTTTCGAAAACACTGGTCTAAATGAGCTAGGTGTGAATACACCCTAAGTATTACATGATCAGCATCAGTGACAAGCTTTCATTTTTATTGTGTTACGGCCACCGATTCAACCACTGATGTTAACAGTTACACAGAGGTAGTGGAGACTTTGTTTAGCGCACATTAGGAAGAAGGGGTGCTGATTTGCTGTTTATGTTAAATTTTAGTTAAGCAGAGAGGGTTTTGTTTTTGGATTGTTTCTTGTTAATCAACTGTAGCTAGAGAGTCCTCTTTTGGTTTTGATTGTTTTTTGATTTATCAGCACTCGCAGGCCCATTTCCTTTAGAGTTGCCTCAGGTTTTTGTTTGTAAATATCATTTTCCTTTCCTTTATAATAACTTTGCTTTAACCAATTTCAACTGGTTTATGTTGCTTCCCTTTTTCCACCACGAGCTAGGGGTTGTAACATATTGCAATGTAATTGCTCTTGTGTGAGACAGTCATTAAAACCAGGTTTTAACAAAAATGCATCAACAGTGGGTGAAAAAAAGTACGAGTTAATATCTCAATTTGGTATTTATTAAACATGCTGCATTCTTCTTACCTTCCACATGTATTTTAAAGACCAGCTTCTCAGTCCCAGCCTCACAGATGTACTCTCCAGCATCCTTCTTCTCCACACTGTCAATCACCAGCTGCCGACTCTTGCCCTTTGACTCTGCATGTATCGTCTTGCTGGTGGTCAGCAGTTTGCCATCCTTGTACCATTTCACCTCTGTCTTGGAATCAGCTACCTCGCAGCTCAGAGTGGCCTTCTGGGAGAGAGTGGCTTTCACCTCCTTCTGGACTGACTCCTTCTTTGAGAATGCAGACTGGACCTGTGCGTCTGCGGAGGAGACCATGAATGTGGATGACAAAAACTTTTTCCCTGTCAATTGATATGTTGACACTCAATACCAATTAAGTACATCTATCAAAAGGCATACTATAAGCCGGCTCAACCCTTGTCATTACCTGCCACCTGAAGTTTGAAGACCAGCTTCTCAGTCCCAACCTCACAGATGTACTCTCCAGCATCCCTCTTTTCCACGCTGTCTATCACAAGCTGGCGACTTTTACCCTTTGACTCTGCATGTATCGTTTTGCCAGTGGTCAGCTGTTTGCCATCCTTGTACCACTTCACCTCTGTCTTGGAATCAGCTACCTCGCAGCTCAGCGTGGCCTTCTGGGAGAGAGTGGCTTTCACCTCCTTCTGGACTGACTCCTTGTTGAAGAAGGCTGACTGGGCCTCTGAGGATGATGTCAATGAGAAATAGAGTTTTGTTATGAGCACTGTGTAAGCTCACCAATGACTGAAACATATCAGATACGTCTAATTTGACACGTTTCAGGGCACCTATTCTACAAGTGAATTATTTATTCTCCCAGTCTTGTTAAGGACATTTAAAATCCTTCCACCCTATAAATGTGACACACAAAGGTGGTTAAATGTGTAGCAGCTAACATTCTCCAAACCCTATCTCAAATTGTATTGATATAGTAGCTCAAACACACAGACAGAATTCATATTAATCATAAAAAATGGGAAATATTTGTTAAATCCAACAAATCAATTATGCCCTACCTGACACAAGTATTTTGAAGACCAGCTTATCCCCTCCAGCTTCGCATGTATACTCTCCAGCATCGCTCTTCTCCACCTTTTCAATCACCAGCTGACGAGTGCTGCCTTTTGTTTCCGAGTATATCGTCCTACTGGATACCAGCAACTTGCCGTCTTTATACCACTTCACTTCAGTCTTGCTATCCGAAACATTGCAACTAAGAGTGGCCTTCTGGGAGAGAGTTGCTCTCACCTCCTTCTGGACTGACTCTTTGTTGGAGAAGGCAGCTAGGGCTTGAGTTTCTGGGAAAGAAAATAAGGTAAGGAATTTTATATCTGTGATCTGCAGTCAAGTGTTGTAAAACAAACGCATCATACAGTCTTACCTTTTATCTTGACCTGGAATGTGATTTTGTCTGTTGCTGTCTCACAGGAGTAATGACCTTCATCACTTTTCTTGGCATTCTTGATGATAAGCTTCCTTTGAGTCCCTTTGGCAATGATGGTACTTCTTTGGTCCTCAGTGATCTCCACTTGATCTTTTTTCCACACAACGGCTGCACTGGCAGAAGATACCTCACAGCTCAGCTCAAGGTCTCCTTTAAGGGACGATGACAATCCCATGGGACCTCTGGCTTTGTTCAGAAACTTGGCAGGTTCATCTTAGAGAGAAAGAGACATGAATTGAAATCCATTTGAAAATGTGTCCCTTTAGGTTTGTTATCAGAGCCACTTGTGTGTAGAAAGGGCATGAGTTGAGGTCACAAAAACTATATGATGGCAGATTGCTCTTTAGTCTTAGTCTTTGATGGCTCATAAGAACATGGTTGCAGCCATTAGAGCAGGTCAAATGTCAGTACATCACATAATCTGAGACAAAATCATCTTTGACCAAATATAGTGGACAGACTACTGAGTTTGCACTGCGACAAAGTTAAACCATAAAACTGCACTTAGTAGTAGTGATTCTGATAATGTACCTTTAAGCGTGAGTTTCAGGGGCAATTTGTCATCAGCCAAAACACACTCGTAGATGCCTACATCCTCCTCTGTAACATTGTGTACCACCAGGATCCTCTTGCGGTCAATGATCAAATATTCAAACTTCTTTCCCATTTTTACCTCCCGTCCATTTCTCATCCAAACCACCTGAACAAAGAAGCACAGAGCACATAACCAAAACTAGACATGTTACTTCAATTTAATCAATTCAATCCAAAGTGGTGAACATCTTTTCTTTGTCAGAGATTGTCTTACAATGGAAAAGAGGGTCAAAGCTAACTTAAATTGAATGTTATTCTTCATTTACAGAGGAAGTTGAATATAATACTTTATGAAAAAAAAAGGAATTATTGTTTTTGTGTAGGCTAAAAATAGCAAAAAATAGAGTCAATTACAGGAATGATTTTCCATCCCTGCATATTTGTGAAGTTAAAGGTACACATAAACAATCTGTGAATGTTAAAAGTAAAGCCGGAATTGACGTATGTTCCCATCACAAACCTGCGCATCGTAATCCGACACCTCAGCAGTCAGCTGAGCAGAGGCTTCGGCACTGCAGGTCACCACCTCTAAGTGATCTGACTTGTTAATGAACCTGACAGGAGGAGCTAAAAACAGAGAGAAAACATTACAGAGTTGCTTCTCACAAAAAATTACAGCAAATACCAATCAATTAAGAAGGAATTTACAATGCAGAGAAGTGGAAGTACTACAATATATAAGCATGATTTTAAGCATTTTTCTCTATTGATTATTTAACTGGGTTTGAGTGCATACCCTTCACAGATAGGATGCAACTGCTTTGCGAGCCTCCACCCACAAACTTGACTTCAGCTCCGTTCATCTCCATGGTCACGCAACGGATAAGCAGAGTGTGTGTGTTCTTGGACCTGGTGATGAGGTAGTCAGCTCCACTGCGCAGGAGGCGGCCACTTAGAGACCAGAATCCAGAACAAACGGCAGACAGCTCTACAGAGATAGAGAACTCCTCGCCAGTGACTGCAGTACAGTTCATCAGGCCTTTCCTGATTTCAGCAGTGGGTTCTGGAGACAACAGACAAAGTAGACATGAAGAACAACTGAATGCATACCTGAATGACAAAGGTCACCAAGACACCAGTCTCACCTAGATAGTAGCTTCCAGGCACCTCCAGGTAGGGACTCTGGCCAAAGTCATTCATAGCAGAGATGCGGAACTGGTAGCTGGCTTCTTCAGTGAAGTTGCAGATGGTGATCTGTGTTGACACAATGGTTTCTTCAGCTTTGCATCTCTGCCATGTCTGAGTGCCAACTTTCCTCCTCTCCACACTGTAGCCCTTGATGGGCACAGGGCGGTCGCTGTCAGGAGGAGACCACTGGATGGTGATGGATGAGTCAGTCTTGTTCTGCACCACAGCATCGACTGGGGGATCAGGAGGATGTTTCCTGGCAGCTAGAGCAGAAAGATTGACAATCAGATGAGTATTCAGTGATTGTAGTGTATTAAAAGAAAGATTAGTTTCTTTTTTCTTTTATACAAACTTGGTTTTACTTTCAAAGTTGGTGATCATTCTTGTCACTCAATAGCATTTTGGTTACCAGCTCAGTTGCTGTGATGCTGTATGATGTCAAGGGAAATCAACTAAACTAAACTGAACAAATACAGTAAATTTCACTTTGACCCAGGTGTCCTCACCAGTGACAGAGAATCGAGTGGAAGTCTTGCAGTCCCCAGCAACAAAGGCCACTTCTCCTGAGTCATCTGCCTGGCAATCTCGAATTGTGAGAGTGTACTGTCTGAGCACGCAGGCAATGGAAATACGGGAATCTTCCTTCAGCTTCTCCCCATTGCGGGTCCAGTAGGAATCCGGGCAGGGATGCTCCAGCTCCACACAGAAGATGACAGTGTCACTGACAGGAACAACTGTCCTCCGAGGAAGCTTCTTAGTAATGTTTCCTGGGATATGAGAGGAAGTAGACTTTACATAAAGGCACACATTCAATATCGTAGTAGACACTGAAGAAATACAAGGATCAGGTATACAATAACTCTCAGCTATACCTAGGACGGTGAGTTCAGCCACAGTGCGACTGCCTTCTTTCATCTCGCAGATATAAACACCATCATCGTTGGTGGTGACATTGTGTATGGTGAGACGACGCAGGGTGCCTTCCTGCTCCATGTAATATTTGGTATTTTGCTCCAGCCGCGTCTCCTCCATGAACCAGCTGGCCTGCGTGGCACTAACAGGTACCTCACACATCAGTGTGGCTGACGCTTTCTCTTGTACCTCCACATCCTGCAGCTTCCTCCTGAATGGCACCTTAGGCTCTGACACAATGAGAGATAACAGAATCTTCAGGTTATGCAACAATACTGATGGTGTTGCAAATGTCAGTCTATCAACTACAAACGTATGAGATTTTGTCTGTTGAAACCATGGTTTGAAGGTGGGAAATCAATCAAAAAACTTTGGTCATGTTCTAGGAAATGCTTGCAAGCATGGTACAACGCACTCTAAAGTTAATGAGCCAGACTATGCAAAGTAAGTTTGTCATGCTTCTCAGTTTTCTTTCTTCAACTGTATCCATATCCATACTTTGGATCTGAGCCAGCAGTTTTAGCGTCAGGAATCTAGTGTTGAAACATGTGGAACTCCATTTTGAGTGATGGATGACGTCTGCTGAGCTCAGTAAATCACTCAGAACTATCCACGTTAATTAAACGGAACAATTCACATTAAAATACATAAAAAGTTCCTGTAATGTGAGTGTTTTCTACTTGCCAGTTGAAGAATTTTTACTTTAAGAGTATCAGGTTGCAGAAGAACAAAGGTCATACACTTAAGACAGTCAAAGTTGGTGAGCTACAGTTTGGCTCCTAAAGTGAATCTTGGCTTGTAATGCAGTCTCTGGCTTTGACAACATACAGTACGTGCTATCATTAACAACCCGTAAAAGTTATTTATTCTGTAAGTGCTTTGATAGGTTATCTTCCCAGGTATGTGACTGACTTCTCTTTCTGCCAGGACCCCTAATTTCATTTCTAACTGATGTATAATAATCCAACATTTGTTGTTAAATTAAAGGAAACACAAAGTACTATGATAAGGTAATATTTTTGTCAATTTTGAAAAAGAGTAGCCAATCTTTTACTCCTATTTTCATTGTTGTTGTACGGACTTTGTGTTATTGTGACAACTTAATGTCTGTAATTGTGGACTGTATTAGCGTTATCATTTCTTTTCTATTTATTGTGTTTTTTCTTTTTATTCAGTGCTGTATTTTGCATATTTATTGGAATATTGATAAGTGGTTATGCAAATGATAAAGGCATATAAAATGTATATTTTCCTTTACAAACTTTCCCTTTAAATCCTGCAAACTAACAAACTGCAAGACAAACATCAGAAGTATCCATTTTCCTGCACCAACAATAAACAGGTACATCGGTGGTACAGCCCTCATTATCGGACTGAACAGGGATTAACATCTGACATAAATCTACAAGTCTACAATTTCAGCTCTGGGGACAGTTTCTTCCCATGGGAAGTCACACTGGCAATGGTGCCAATGCGCCCCAGTAAGTGAGTGACCATCTTAGCAACTGTGAACTACTCATCACCAGCAGAAAATAGATGCAACACAACACCCTGCTTCAGAGGATGAGCCAGAATTCAATCTTGTTGTGAAAAGCCACACACATTTTGAGAGGTTTAAATGAGGCTTTGGTTTAGTGATTTGGACAACACTTAGAGTAGTGCAGTTGCCAACCATGAATTTGTCCTACTAACATATAGCGTATTCCTCTGTGACATATAGCTCCACTTTTATTACTACTAAAACATATAAATGAACCACACTGCTGCACTGGGCGACAGATTCCTTCATTGTGATGAATAGAGGCAATGTAGTTTATTTTGAGTAAATTACACACACACCATGCTGGGGTTTTAAATACTCACTTGAGCACCAAATGTGTATTAATTTGCAGCTCAAAATAGTCCCCAACAAATGACTATTTGCTCCTGTCTGAGTAATGTTTGCTAAAACTACAGTGCCCAGCTGTCAAATTACTAATGAGTCATTGTTAAAGAGGGAAGCAACTGGCTTGAGGTCTCGAGGCTGAGTGCCACAGACATGGTGGATAGGCTGGAAAGTATTAAGAGGATAATATATTGTTGACTTTCATGATATTTGTTAACATTAAGGAAAAAATGTAATTGGGGTACACTGGAATTGCTGGACATCAAGTGGTCCAGAGTGACAGCCTCTTTGATGTTACACGTGCTGACAGATGGTGTACAACATTCATGCATTTAACACGTCTATAAAGATAGCTCACATGTAGACAATTCTCGTAAATGTGTACAAAAATGTAAGACATGGCGATCTTACCTTTGACTGTTACCAACACAGCACTGTAGGTCTGTCCAGCCATATTGGTTGCATTACAGGTGTAGAGACCATTATCACTCTGCTTGCAGTACAGAATCTTGAGGATGAAGTTCTCAGCTTGGTCCTCATAAATGACATGCCTGCGGCCCTCGCTGATGTTTGTGCCATCCTTCCTCCAGATAATGTGGGGTTTAGGGTGACCCGTCACAAAGCAGCTGAGTTTGGCATGTTTGCCTTCAGTCACTGTGCAGGTACGGGTGAACACACCTTTAGGTAGCTTTGCCAGCGCAGATGCTCTCAGCTCATGTTCCAGACTCAGAGGAGTCAAACCATCTCTGATGTTGGCTGTGGAGGAGGAGGAGGAAACAGAGGTGCTGCTTTCTTTGGTGTGATAGATAGAGATGTCCTTCTTCATTTCCTCTTTTCGCTTTTGTAGGTGAGAAAGGAGAGATGTGTTCTTGTCTGCGGTCAGGTGGCGGGAATCTTGGGCATCTACAGCAAGAGCTGCTGCAGCTTGCGCACGGCCGACAGTGTTCTGGGCTCTGCAGGTGTAAGTGCCACCGTCCAGGTTACGTACACTTTGGATCTTTAAGGTGCTGCTGTCACTGTCGGAAACAATCTTGATACGGTTGGTCTCCCCCAAGTAGCGGCCATCTTTCTCCCAATCAAAGTTGGCTTCAGGGTAAGCTGCAACCCGGCAGAAGAAAACGACATCGCCTCCCAAGCCTACACGTGTAGAGGTAGGCTTAACCAGGAAAGCAGGGGCCCTCTGAGCCATCTCTGATGGCAAGGCCACTTTGAGGGTTACAGCAGCATAAGCTTCCCCAACATTGTTTTTGGCCCGACACATGTACTGTCCAGTGTCCTCCAGTGTTAAGTCATAGATGGTCAGGCGGTAAACGTCTCCATCCTCCACGGTCTTGAAGCGTCCCCCAGATGTCAGCTTAAGCTTGTCCTTTTCCCAGGTAATCAGTGGGGTTGGGCTGCCCACGACGGTGCAGCTCAGTGTGGCATCCTTGCCTGCACACACTGCAAATGCCTTTGGGCGGGTGAGAAACCTGGGGACTCCTCCGAACAAGTTGGGATCCATTGTTAGTTCCTGTAATCAAAGAAAAGGTGAATATTGCAGTACAGTAGCAGGCAGGGGCCTGCAAGACATAATATGCAACACTGAACAGGACGTGTCACATTTGTTTAAGTGGAAAATTGGCAGGCAGTTTGACATAGTTTCCTATTAAATATCAAATACCAAAATAATTTTTCAGTTTCTAATTTTGGTGCATTATGAATAATGGATAAAATTGAAGTTTCAAGCAGTTCAATTACATTTAATAAATGTTTAAGAAAAATAAATACAACTTCTTCTGAACTGTAACAACTAATACATATGAGCCTACATATTCTGTATGTCCATTTATGTTATTTTCTGACCACACATTAAATTACACCCTGCCAAATGCAGTCAAACCATTGTGAAATGTGACAGTTTAACTGTGGCTGCTCTATAATTATGTTACGCTATGAAAATAGACATAAATCCATAGTTCAGAGCTCCATATATTTATGGCTGACAGTCACTCCTGCCCTGACCCTGCAGATACTCAATCAATACTCAGACTAAACTTCATGCCAAGCGGCCTCGTCAACATAAAGTAGTTTAATAACACAAAAACAAATGAATTCCCCTGCAACAAGGTCAAATTGTGCAGATATGTACCTTTCAAAGAGTGACATTTGCCTGCTTTGTCACCTCTGTTGCTTGAACTGCCTGTCCCAAAAATAACCTCAGCTGTCAGAGCCCGTCTCTGTCCATTGCCATTTGTAGAAGCGAAAGGGACATCAGCTGTTTGATAAAGCTCCCACTTCAGAAACATACTTAATTTCTCAGCCTCTCTGAACGCCAACAGTGTTTCTATACGGCAACTGAGAAGTCTTAAAAATGTGTGGGAATTCAGTTGCGGCTTGTAATACTCTGAAAACTGGAGCACACAAGCTTGTAATTAAAGTTAAATCAAATAACGGTCGCCTAGCTGACACTGGAAAATGTAGCTAGCTAGTTTAGCTAATGTTCAGTCAAAGCAACAACTGTTAACGTTACAGGTGGGTAACTTTAGCATTTACCCATAAAACTTTGAATTAAAATTAATTAAACTGCTATAACTTCGGTATAGAACTCAGTCTAATTACTAATAAAACACTTGCCATTAGTGCTATTATCATTCATTAGTGTAACATTACTTTTTCACCTTGAGTCTTCAGCCGCTCAGGTAAAACGGGCGCTGAATCATGAGGGCTAAAGCTTCAGTTGGCCGTCAAAGATTTCCGGATACTCCAATATTAGTGTTTAAAATCCCATCAAAATAAATGTCGTCTTTGTGCTCAAATATCCTTGAAATGGTTGTAAATCCAGGGTGGTGGAACATCCCCCCAGTCTCCTGCGGTGGGCGGTTGACTAGACTTATTTTTTCTTTCTTCTCCGCCACCTCATGATGCCAAATAGCTGACGTTCCTATTTTGGCGCAGCCTCCTTTCCAAAATAGACTTGTCATGTCGCTGGAGATAGGAGAGGCTCCGCTGGAGAGGCCGGGAAGGAGAGCGGCCTGGCCCGGCCTCTGCCGGGCAGCACGCTGCCACACAGCCCGGCCCTAAACAACCCACAACACAGGCTTTTACGACCGAAGTGCTTCACACCTGCTCAGTGGAAGCGTCTAGAAGCACACTTCAGTGGAATTTAAGCTTCATACTGAATCATATGATTATTTACAAGCCATTCTGGTATCTTTTCCTCTGTTTTTTTGACTGTTATTGAGGCCATGAGCCCAAATCTCTCCTAGAAAGTCTGTAAAAATACATATTTGGATTCTTTATTTGTCATTTATTCAGCTATATATTCTATATATTGTACCTCCTCACATGAAGGTCTAAATACTGGTGAACAGCCTCCTCCACACAATAAAACACAGGGGAGATACTGAATTATTATTGTTGTTGTTGTTGTTTTTGTTGCTGTCGTTTTATTTTTTTACATTGCGTTCATTTAGGAGATGCTGCTGTCCATAGTGACTAACAGTAAGTGTATTCAAACAATATAGGAGGCAGACTTCTCACCCACAATTGGACTTTTAAATACATGTCAGTCAGAAAAGTGGGATAATTTATTTATTTAATCACCTAAAAGTAGTGAAATTAAACTATACAAAAATGACCTGAATTGACCTGCAACATTCTGGCAAGCATGTCTTCATTTCATTTGCCAAAAACCAAATCAATAAATAGATAAAAATAAAAAATAAATTAATTCCCACCAGAAAATACAGGTTTTGGACGTGACCGAGAATATGCACGCACTTCAGACTCCCATACAATTAAGGCGAGTTAAGGTCATTGATCACTACAGAACTATCGATGACTTTAGACTCAAAAGAAAAATAGGAAGTGTAAATTGATCTTTCTTATGTGCAACTTTGAGGCCTCATGTCACCTCTATCTGTAACTAATGATGTTCTGGCTCACCTTACCTCAGGGTGGAGCGGGAGCTGAGCTTGAGGATGAGCCAAATTAAATGTTAAGCGGTTGAACGTGAAAGTTAACTCGTGCATTGGAGTTCAGCAACAGCTGGTCCCCGTCATGCCCCACAGTCCCTGTCATGAGGTTACCAGTCTAGTTTGGCACAGTATAAAACCAAGGTGACTCCAGGAGCTGTGGAACATTTTTGGCATATTTTCCCAGCTAAACTGTTTCCTCATTCAGGTGCTTTGTCAGCTACACTAGAGTTAACACCTGCTCTGATCTGTGCACTGAATGCACGGAGACGAAACTGATATCAGTCCTCTAATAATGTCCCAAAATGTCAATGTTCATTTAAACTAGTGTTTCATTAGTGACCAGCAGGCAGTGGTACACCATCCATCATAATTTCACTCATTATTGAATAACCTCTCCTTGTGTGTGAACACTATCATTATGAGTAAGAGTAGAAAAATCCAGTTTTCCGCATAGTATGACCCCTTTATATCACCTGAGAGTAAATGTGATAGGGGTAAGTTGAGAGATTGGCTGAACTTGACCCTCAGCTTGTGGCACATTGTATTCCACATTCACCATGTTGACAGCTGCTTTGCCTGGCTGGCCAGGCCCATAATTAAGCTATGACTTCATATTGTACAAAAGCTTTTACACAGTAATGCACTGAATGTATCTCCATGACTTCTTCACAATGATGAAAACACTTCAGTGTGACCGTCCTCAGACACCAGAGCACTTGTGTGCTACTTTCTATTATGCCCAACTTAATCACAGATTTAGAGACATATTTCTTAAATCTAATGCTTGTAGAGTCTTGAATGGGAAGCAAGTCTTACCCTTCTTCCCTATTCTTTGGCTTCTATGGTATTTTCTTGGTCTTTCAGAGTGGGCTTCCCCCCAGTGCCAATGACTGACAGCAGCAGGTCGCCTGGACCCTGATTTAAACTCTCCGAAACTCTAGCAGACAGTAATCCACTGTTGCTGCTTGCCTCTGCTTCATCCTCTTCTGGCTACTGTCTTTGGCTTCTATACTCCTGAAAGGATACTGAGAAAAAGAGCACAAGAAAGTGGCAGACACATCCAAACACTCATTCAGACCTTTTAGATCAGTGTAAGAAAGAAAGAAAGACATCCCTTTATTTCACACAACACAACATGCTACACATACGCCATGCATTGGTGAAATTCTTCCTCTGCTTTTGACCCATCTTGGTAGTCCTTCCTCCGCGGCAGACCAGGAGCAGTGGGCTGCCAGACGACCAGCGCAAAACATGGGACATATGGATTGTTTTACATAAAGTTGCAACGTACCTCTAGTTGTTTTCCTCCCCCTCCTTCTCTATGGTCTGCATTTCAAGATGCCAAATTAGTTAGTAGCATCAAATCACATCATGGGTGGTATTTCCACAACCTTTGGTCATTGTCCAAAAGTCACTCTCAGCCAACAAACTTCTCTCATAGCACCTGAGCACAATACAGCAGAGGGCAGGCACTGAGCACCTGGCTTCCTTTTTAGCAACGGTAGTTGGATTAAAACATGGAAAAAAGTGAAACATTCCTTTGTAATGAGACAGTCTTTGCAAAAATGGTTGCAATGTACACCATCCAATACCCTACGTGACCTTCCACGTGACCTCTTAGTCATTTCATGACGGTCACAGCTGTATCATGTTCACAGTGGAAACACATGTGGGTGTTACCTCAAAAGAGCATTTCCATAGCCGAGGAGTAGTGAGACAAACGTCAGTCGCACCGAGGACAGAGAGCCAAGAATGAACAGCAGATGGCGCTTCTGTCCCCAGCATGTTCTGTGGGGTCTTGAAAAATGATTACAACCAAGAACATACTAAGAGGAGATACATAGTGTGTTGCAAAATAGAAGCATGTTGTGTTTATTTAACATGTGGACAGCATTTACAGTATTAACAGAGCAGAGAATTGGACAGCAGAGTAACAGAGAGCATCCACAGAAACCAAAGACATCTAACCAGACGTGGAAGAACTTAGATCCATGCAGAAGTACTCTGCTACAAGTAAAAGTCATACATTACATTTTTTTACTTTAGTAAAAGTATTAGTATTAAAATAAAAGCGCTTATTACACAGAATGGCATATTTCAGCAGAATGTACATTACTGGATGGTAATTACTGATGCACTGATGTGTTAATCACTTTAATGCTGAAGCTGGTAAAGGTGGTTTAACTAGTTTATACAGTTTAACTGCTGTGTAGTTTATGAATTTCGGCTCGGTAATCAATAGTTTTATCATAATCTGTAATATCACAGCATTTATTTGTCGATAATATAAATTAAATCTGCAATGTAACAAGTACCTACAGTTGCTAAATAAATGTAGTGGAGTAAAAAGTACAATATTTGCCTTTGAATTGCAGTGGAGTAGAAATATAGAATATAAGAAATAGAAAATGACAAAACTCAAGTCCTTGAAAAATGTACTTGAGTACAATAAATACTTAGTTACTTTCCACCACTATATGTACTAATGAATTCTAATAACAAGATATTATAATGGTCGGACTCCACTGTTTAACCTCATTCATGTCACAGCAAGTTCACCTGCTGATGACGACATAGCAGGTTATATCATAGACATAAATCAGACATTTATATAACAGGACAGATATTTTTTACCTGGTCAGGTTGATTCTTTTCATCAGAGTCATTTCACCTTGCATTGACGTATAATCTCATCATTCATGAATGAAAGGCGATGAACGTCTGTGGAAAACATCTTTCCAACAGTTATCAAGATATTTCAACGGGGATCAAAATGTCAGTCCAATCCATGCTGCATAAACACTGTGAGACATCTATGTTATAATACGACAGGCTTTCCAGTTCAGAGGGACAAATTCATCACCAGCATGAGATCAGAGCAGGATACATAAAAGACTTGTAGAGAAAGTGTGATCTAACAACCGATACAGCAAACTAGCAAAAGCAGAGAAAATTGAAATATGTTTTTATTCAAAATAAACATCACAGAATCAACCACACATGAAATGATTAAATACACTCAAAATAAGATTTATTTGCATCTCTACTCACTCACAGAAAACAACACGTGTATTGTAAAGCTGTGCCGAAAAAAAATGTTCTTTTGGCATGTCTCATTTTTCAGCTAGTGTTTCTTAACTCACAGACCAAAAACAAACAGACAAACCTATGTAACAAAAAAACAAAATGTCTTAAAACATATTCAACATTTCAGGATGAAAACTTAGCACCTTGTTCCAGTCACTGTGATTCTTAGACTGGCGTATAGTGGATAAGAACCCATAGTACGGTGAGAAGGTTGGCCATGATGACACTGCCAATTACAAGGCATACTCCTGCTGCTTTAGGATATTGAGGACAGTGCAATTTCACACAGCATGATAAGAAGAAGTGTGCTGTCAGACGCAACAGACTGACACATCTTACAAGCCACATCCACAGCTTCACGACATACTTGATGCTATACACAATGATTTGCCAAAAAAGAAAAAAAAATACTGTACATAGCGTGTGCTGCTAAATCTGAGAATGTAAATCCAATAGTTGACCTGAAATGGCTTCTATGAAGAGCAAACACTAAACCTTAATACTAAGGCACTGCTTAAATTAAAATGAATAACAGTGAGGTGTAAAGGTGGAGACGGTCAAAAGAAATCAACTCTGTGCACAAAGCTGAGCTCCAGTGTCTCTACGATAATAAACTCACTGCACAAATAGACAGTGACCACAATACCCATGGAAGCATATTCAACGGCGTGACAGAAACACACATCATCCCCTACAGGGCGAACTGTTACTGACCAGAGGTAACAACGACCTTATGTGATCTGGCCACAGTGTGTCCAGGTGGTCTGCTGTGGACAGTGACGATACAATACGTGCTGATGCTTATATACAAACAATGAGAAGAGGTCACTCTGGATGGAGACTGACTCGGCGTCCCTTTCTAAAATGTCAACTGCTGCATTTCAAAGAAATTTTCTCTCAGTGCAAAAAAAAAAAAAAAAAAATCTGAGTTCATGTTAGCATAATGACGCAGGTGTCAAGACACATTCCTTCCACAGACACACTCACAATGAAAGTGTAATAGTTTCTTAACACATGAGGGCAAACGCACATTTGTACCCTCTGAAGTCTTGCAGTCATGGAGGATGAGATCTATATTACTATGATCTACGTAGAATGCAATAAAGAAAAGATGGGTAGAAAGATATTTTGCGCACTGCATCAACAAGCAGATTTAGTCTGAGTTTATTGTAAGTGTAAATCACATTCAACATCATGCTGCTGGCCATGTTATCTTTGCATTAATAAATCCTTTTTATCAGAATTTCAAATATTATTTTTTACTCTTTTCAGAGGGGGGGCATGCCATTTCTTTCATCAGCAAGATTAGAAAGTAAATGATCAGATGAAACAATCAAAATATCTACTTTTCAAATAAATAATACACATATATCAATTAAATATCTGGGGGGGTGGAATAAATAAACCTAAAGCTAAGCAATCATGCTGACTGTAGAAAGGTTTTTTTCTTGTTCTGCTCTTACTTTGAAAGTATGAAGCCAACACTGAGAGGAACTGCTGTCCTCAAACCTTCAAACCTAAACCCTTACGCTCTGACATCAGTCCTTGTGAAGCTGCATGTTAATGTGAGCAGTTTGGGGAAAAAAGGACACAAACTACATGTCAACTTTGCGCAACAAAGATTTGTAGAGCCAACACCACCCTGTTTGTTCTAAAAATTCTCTGGGACTTCAATGCTTTGCCTCAAAACATCGGCTGGGCGAGAAGGAAGAAAAATGAAACAGATTCCATTTACACCTGCCATTAAAATCAAAATGCAGTTAAAAGATGCACCTGTGCACTGCAAATAAACTTTTATGTACTGTATATATATTTACACAGGAGTAAATAAACTGCAGAGGTATCAGTTGGAGTATTACTTTTTCTTCACCACCACTGAGGTAATACGGAAAACTAGGATTCAATACATTTGTTTTTACGTTGGTGTTAAGGCATAAAGCTGACTTCATGTCCAGCTTAAATAGACTTAAAAAGACATCTTATATCTGCATCAGATTTTGACGCCAAGTGTATTTGAGGCCCGTGATTTCCATCCTGTTCTTCGGGAACAGTAATGTCTTGATACATCAGCTGTGGAAATATTAATACTGAATAAAATCTGTGTTTAGGACCACTAAACACAGACAGCAGCATCAAAGCATGTGTATATCTGGTTTAACGATAGATTCTGTCAAACCCAATGGGGCTTTTGCCAGTTACACATGGTGTTTTAGTAGTACGGCTACTGTACAGTCAGCACTTTATCATAGCAATACTTGGTATCTTTTTCAAGGATTAGATCTGGTCGTAAAAATGCGGACTTTTTAAAAAGGATAAGTAAGACGCAAAAGTGTATATACAAATCACCAGGGTCCAATAGCACAACTTGAAATATTGAATTCTCTTTTTTCAGGTGATCGAAATTGTTCAAGCAGCTACAATACAGTTTGCAGTCTTTGTAGCACAGATCAAGACACCACTTAGACTCGTGCTGTAGAACTCTGTGAGGCACAAACAGTCGTAATGTGCACACACAGGCTCTGCAGGAGCCTTTTGCATTCCACAATAAAAAGTGGCCACACCTGCCGTCACACAGTGATCCTGTGAACACACTATATTGTCTCTCTGTCACTTTACATGCAGTTTGTCAAAATCGGGATGAGACGGACGGAAGACTTATGGTTTCCCTGATGCCATAGTCTGCCTGATGTGACAGGATGAGGCGTGGAGGTGCAGAGACAGTGGTTATTCAATGAGCCCCTCCCACAACAAACGCTGAATGATGCTTTAAAGGTCCGTGCTAAATTCTCCATGAAGATCATCTAAGGCCACAATGTTCATAGAAGAAAGTAAAATGTAAACGCTATAAAAAAAAAAAGAGAGAAAGGAGAAATTATCATGGCGATGTATGCCTTGTAGGATAAAAGGCCATTTGTTATTAGGTTCAATAAACAAGAACATCACAAGAGAAGGAACCAGAAAGCATAGAGTGTAGACACGCGTCGTATTACAGAGTTTAAAAGAGAGCATATACCTGATGACATAAGGCACTTCAACAACCACTCCCTGTGCCCTGTTTTGGAGTAGATCCACTGTTAATCTCGTGATCGTCTTCGTCCTCCTCTTCCTCCTCCTCTTGCCAGCGCCCAAGGTGGACAGGGGTGGGCATGGAAATGCTGGAACCAAGGCCGCAGTGTGCCTGGAAACCTGGTCAGAGCGTTGATACAAAGTCAAAGTCTATTATTTCCACAATGCCATCATCAAAGAAACATACAGGAACAACGCAGACAGGCAGGCAGGCAGACAGGCAGGCAGGCAGGCAGGCAGACAGACAGGCAGGCAGGCAGGCAGGCAGGCAGGCAGACAGACAGACAGGCAGGCAGGCAGGCAGTCAGACAAGTAGGCAGACAGGTAGGCAGACAAGTAGGCAGACAGGCAGACTATTTACAACAAATATATATTATAAATAATACATATATTTTCCATTTTTTGAAGTCTGACTTAAACATTTTGCTTTTTTTCACCTTGCAATAAATGCGCTCCACTTTCTGATAGTTGGAAAATCAACTTGGTGAGACGTGAAACTTGTAATAAGTCACAATGAGCTTCATATTTGCAGTTCCTGTGCCAAGTTGTCAGTGCGAGTTTCGTTTCTGTGCTGCATTACCATGTAGCATCACGTAGGTTTGACAAATATTAAAGCAGACAAAATTGCTTCTAAAATTTGTTCTAATTTAATCTAAAGTCCTTTAAGGCTCTGCTCAATTTATAGTTCTTGATCTGACTGGACTGTGTAATTAAGTGCCAGAAATGTAGGTCACGACCATGATTTCAGCACTACAAGCAATAATTATTGCATTACACAGTCATTTTATTTAACATTAGTGTCATAACATCTTTAAATGTGGGTCTAAAATCAGACTTAACAAACAGAACTGATGCTGACAGGAGTCTGCCTCTTGTTTTTCAGCTACACTGCGGCTGCAAGGTTCTTCAAAATCAATACGTTCATTTACCAGCGTTTGTGTGCAGATCTCTCATTGGCACTGGGTTCTGCCACTGCCCCGAAGTTCTCTGTGGGTGGGAGCTCTGCTGGTGCAGCTGGAGAGACAAACAGTTGTCAAAGCACAGCAGAGCAGAGCACTAGACTAGTGGTCTACAAGAGATACTGTACAGTGTTATCGATCTTTTGAGAATCAAATACACAACACTTGTAGACTTGTAAAAGGATGTTTTGAAACTGGTCACCACTGGAACCCTTTGTATCCAAAGCTACAGACTTTGTAAGCACTTTTAAGTGGTGCATATCTGATACTCAGAAGATCTTTTGGGGAGTATCATTTTAAACTCCAGAGGAAAGGAGGATAAATA
Source organism: Chaetodon trifasciatus (assembly GCA_037975065.1). Taxonomy (NCBI): domain Eukaryota; kingdom Metazoa; phylum Chordata; class Actinopteri; order Chaetodontiformes; family Chaetodontidae; genus Chaetodon; species Chaetodon trifasciatus. The sequence continues at coordinate 9,433,077 of JBBMOE010000012.1, read as the reverse complement.
TATTAACGTCAACTGCAGTAGCTGGAGGCGAGAGTCTGTGGTCAGGAATTTACCTCATGCAGATAGATGGCATGGAGACTCATCTCTGCTGAGGCAAACTCTGAGTGCAGTGTATTGCTCCGGATGTGAGAGTCACTGTTAGTCAAACTGAAAAAGAACATGTTAATGTTGATAACCAGCATTTGCATATTCACTTCGAATAGCTACAGTATGTAAAACAACACAGCAGAAAACATAATGTGTCATAAGAACCTGTCAATAATGGTGCGATCGCTGCGGTACATGGTGCTCTCGGGGTGGACGGATGAGGGCAGGAGGCCATGTGGGCGGCCGCGGCTGGGATGTGAGAGCTGGGAGGTGGACAGAGAGGCCAGGACACTGGCAGCAGCAGAAGCAGCGGTGCTTGGCGGGATGAAGCGATGGTCTCGCCCTTGCAGTCCCGACGCAGTTAGAACGGGGTGGGCCAGGACACTAGCCAACAGATTATCAGGCTGGAAGCAACACCACGCATCAGTACAGACTCATTAGTTAAATAAGATTACAGTGGAATAAAAAAGAAATGAAAAATGACAATGTAGTTTTTTTTGGGGGGGGTATGTAGTAGTATATGGATTAGTATCCTATGTAGAATGATTTAAATATTTTTAGGTAATTAATACTTATTGTTAACATTTACACTCTTATTAAACTGCATCACTATTTCTTACATCAGCTGAATAATCATGTGGTACGTGGTGTTTGTGTGATCTATGTGGTCCTCGGGGGTTCTTACCCCAGTGGCAGACTCGTTGGACTGCAGCGAGGTGCAGAGAGGAGCCTCAGAGAGCAGCAGCTGGGTGGAGGGGCCGGTCTGTGCATCGTGCTGCACCTTCTCTTTCAGGTGGCTGATAAACACTGAGCTCTCCTGAGGTGGCTGCCAGCGTGGGTTCTTGATGGTGAATTGCATGAGAGACAACTCTGTCTTGCCATTTTCAGCCTGTTGGTAAATGGAAGCCTCCGTCTGGCCCTCTGACAGCCACTGCAAAGACATTCAAAGCTGTACATCAATTCAAGCAACAACATTCACTAAGACATTTGCTCGATAGGAGTCATACTCCCATAAAGAAATGAATGGTTTGAATCATATGTTAACAGAAGGAACAAATCGTACTGTTGGGTTTCCATGACGTCTGATGTCCATCTGAGCAAATGAACAGATGTCTCCGACTCCAACCACCTCCACAGTGAAGTTCCTGAAGAAGTCAATGATCTCTAGAGACTTATTCCTCAGGAGGAAGATGAGAATGAAGGGTGTGACAATAGGGCTGAGCAACTCCTCCAAGATGAACACCTGATTTGGAGAGAGACAACACTGATTAGACATTCTCAAATTCTAAATATACTCATATTCTACATAGATCAATGTTGCCAAAAATGCATCGATAAATTCAATGATTGAACTATTAAACTGTATCCAGCCTGATAAAGTTTTAAGACTGAGCAGGTGCTACATTAAAAATGTCATCAATCTTCACAAACACTCATCCATAACTTTATTCTGACTGTGACAAATGAGTTCCTATCCACAGCGTTTCTGCATCCCTCACCGCTTTGTACTGGAACAGCTGCGCCACCTCGTCACGGGTCTCGCTCTTGTTAGCGTTGCCCCTCCAGTGGTCTGGCATGTAGTGAATGTGTGCCAGCATACACTGCAGCAGCTGTTCTGGACACCACACCATATGCTCATCTGGGATGAAGGACCTGGTGTAGGACAGGTACAAAATATTTTCATTTTTCAACACTACAATTGTTCCTGTACATGAGATAAATTTAGAGGATAATTTTGTACGGTATAGTTTGATTTTTTTGACTGATTTCCCCATATTGTTAGTAAGCAATTGCAAATCATTATCTATCCTGTCTGTATATGCTGATATAAACAGCAAGAGTAACAATTAAAAAGTACAGACAACTTTTTTAACACCTACTGATATCAGTCCTGTAAAGGCTCCAGGAATGAACACAGGTCTGAAAGCTCACCTGGTGATTGTAATAACCACACCCAGCACCGTGATAGCGGTGAGAATGTGCTGCACTGTCAGAACATCCTCATCGTAGACTGTCAGCGCAATGAGCACAGCCAACACCGAGCCTGAGAAGAAGGCAATGTTCTTAGCGAGCACAGTCAGCAGCGGAGATGTAAAGGAGTTCATGTATTTGGAAGTGGGTTTGTAGCCACGGCCTAAGCGTCCGTGCAGCTCATGGTTCAGCTCATTGAAGTGCCGCAGATACAGGCGGCCATACAGGGACCAGCGTCGTGCACCCAGGCTTCCAGGTTCTCTGCGGATCACTTCAGTGTAGCTGAAGAAGGCGTAGAGCACCTGCCACACCAGGATGAAGGGACAAAGCAGCAAGTTGGCCAAACCCATCAGCAGGATGACTCTACTCAGCTGCTGCGCGAGCTCCAGGCGGTTTCCATTCCGCTTGTACTTGGGGTGCAGGTTCCACTTATTCTGAAACAGGGAGCAAGGACCCCAGAAGAGGATGAGCTCAAAGTTGTACTTGAGGCCCTGGGTGAGGAACACCACATTGCCCAGCAGGGGGAGCTGCAGCTGCACCGGCAGCAGTGATTTGTTTATCATAGCCACCATGTAGTTCTTGAATCGCAGGATGCGGTGATAGATGTCGAGCTCTGTTAGCTCTTTCTTGTGAATGCACATTTGCTGTTCTCGCTGCAGGCTGATGAGGCGGTCCTGCACTTCTTGCCATGTTACATTGCATAGTTCATCCTGAGAGAAGGAGACAAAATAAACTGACGAACATTACAGAGACAATGCATGACTAATGACTCTTTTTAGGTATGATTATCTTCATGTTAGCTTTTTTGCAAACATAAGCACAAGATATTTGTCACAAGACTGATTCAGTACATAATGATAAGGTGAGGAACAGCACTTACCATTCTGATCTTCAGTGCTTTAATGTAGAACTGTCTGATCTCCCAGTAGCTCAGAACATTACAAAAGACTTTAATAAGTCGATAGATCCAGAATATGGCTGCCATGATGAGAAGGAATATAATCCAGCTGTTCTCTTGGATGCTGAATAGAAACAAAAGCTCTGTTAGACACAGCTGGCCTCATGTATGTGGTAAAAGCAGTTTTTGGTCACTCAGACATGTGCTACTATGTCATAGACATAGACATAGATAGACAACAAAGAAAATCTATAAATATCCTGACAACGTGGTTAAGAGGGAGGCTCATTTCAAATCTGGGAGTCATAATCTCTGTAAAATGACAATCATCTATGGTGGCACACCCTCTCCTCTTATGATATTGTAAGTTAGCCATTTATGGGGTATTTGACTTGTAGTATGATAAACAGATGAGGAAATGAGCAACTGTTGCTCTCAGTGTATGTTGCAATATATCAAACTGACACTAAACTCCTGTTTACAGGTTGTGGGTGAGGCAGCCTGCTTACTTCAATCTAAAATTCTTCCGAGTATTGCGTTTCAAAACATAGAAAACACGGGGCATTAGTCACCCATACTTACAAAAATACATTAGTCAATATCAGTGCGATTGCTGCTTCTCCTTCACATTTTTATATCAATTTTTTATAGGTCACTGAGATATAATTAACAAAATATTAGAATGTTTCAGGACAAGCATCTGGCTTTACAAGGGAAATTAGAGAGGGGATATGAAGAGGACAGAGAGGATCCAAACTGTGGAACAAGCTGTTCCCAAATTAGAATTCCAAGCGGTTGTACGTCACTGACCCTGTTATAAATGACTATTGAGCCATAGTCAGAATCAGGAACAAATTGATGACAGGCCGATTCGACAAGCTGAAGAAAACAAGCAGAGACTAGGCTACATCTTGGAAAAAAAAATATGAGAACATGGGGCTGGGGAGGGAGGGGAGGTCTGTCCCTTGCAGCCAGCTAGTGAGGTGTCATGTGGTCGTCAGCTTGCTGGCCCGGCCAAGTTCGACAGGCCAGTTTTACCTCGCCAAAGCTATCAATTACATTACCCTGTTCCCTAAAGCCAGTCTCAACACAGTACACAAATACCTCCTCTAAGTAACTGTTTCTTTGAAGAATGCTGCAATTCAAAGCTACCAATCTTAAACTGAAATAAACAAAGAATGCGATAATGCACAATTAAGAAAATATAACATTTGGGTCACAATGTCATTTTTTGGATGTGTGTTTAAGAGTAAAAACAAGAAAAGGATAGTCAGGCTGGGTAAAGTGAGTGTTCCTGGTCTCATATATGGATTAATTTGTGAAAAACATGAAGTCACTACTTAGACTGCTGACAGTTAAGAAAAGATCTTCACGAGTCATCGTCTACGATGAAAAAACGAGAGAGTTCTCATGATTTTCTGGGGTAAATAAAGAAACCCACAGGGTGCAGCTAAATAGGCGACTGTTTCATATTCCTTCTCTGTGAATGTGACTTACCGTCCGAGGCTGCAACTAGCAAAACCCAATGAGAAATTAAGTCTGAAAATCTGATTGCAACTGTATTAAGCCAGACAAATTAAATCCCTCTGAAGGCCTGTCTCTAAAAGGGCTCTAATCATATCCAAGACCCTGTCTGCATGAGATCAACATATCAAATCAAAGAGGCTGAACTGAGAGGGTAGGAGGATCACTTTATGTGACAATATAAGTCACATAAAGTGATGATTAATTCACCTGGACTTTTCCACTCATTTTGCCGCCATAAGAAACACACACATCTCTCCATAATGCTGTGTAAGACATGGTTACCTCTGAGTGCACTGCTGGCTAGGCAGGATGGCATCTGGAAGAGTGACCTTGCTCTTGTCCAGGGGGCCATGGCCCGGCCCGGTGTGGTTGACCGCTCGATTGGCGAACAGGACATCATACTCAACACAGTTGACAAGGAACGTCGTGAATGTGACAACAAACAAAAACTGACTGTAAGGATGAGATGAAAAAAGAAAGTAAGTGATTAGGCAAGACTAGAAAACCCCAAATAATAATGACAAAAGAGATTAATATTGGCACACAATATTGAGATAAGTGACTGTATCTAATTTCAAGCCACAGGCGGTGCACTCATCATAAACTGAGCAGTGATTAATGTACGATGTGCAGTTAAGATAGATCAATTGCAGTTCCCTTATTAAATATGTTGACAGGCTGAGACTGACATATTTTATCAAGCTAATGGTTAAATTGGCCCCATATTAATAAACCAACTATGGCCAGATTTAGCACAAGCACCAGACCAGGACCCAATAACAGAGACGGCCTGCTGGCAAACAGTGCATAAAGCAATGATCAAAATCTAGTGTTTACTGAGGAGAAATTATTTCCTCTGAGATTCAAGTACAGCTGCTGTTGAAACCATCTGGCTGAACTTGTTCATGCTGAAGCCTGGAGCACATTTAACTGTCAAAACAACATGTAAATAACCAGTTAGGTAGACGAGGTCCAAGTCTTACTGACAACACGCATTCTGTCTCAAACACATTACTTTCTACTATTCTAGGCATCTATAGTTCGCACTAGTTCATACTTACACAAGCTCAAAGCATTCTGACAACATCATACAAGCAAAGCCATTCTTTTGGTGAAAATGATAGATGTGGAAAGGCTGGTTAAGGAAAAGCACAAACAATCTTCAAGACAATACAAAATGGCACAAATATATCAAATTATCAAACTCCAAAAGGCTCCAAAGAGAATTTGACATTGATCAAGTGTCAAAACATGTGGCAGTCAAGCAGTAAACACAGTGAAGTTCAGCAGATTGTAAATATAACCACTGACATGTATCTTAATAAGTATGTGTCAGCATGACATGATACCAGTGACATACAGCAAACCACTGGGAGACCTGCTATTTAACTACACTGTAATTTTAAAGGATATCCTCGTGAAGAAGTTATCCAGGTTCTTGATATGGTGCCATGAGTCTGTAACATAAATGACAGCATTAGAGAGCTGGACGACCTACAGAACGCTGACCGAGTTGCATACATTTGTTCAGCTTATAAATTCGGGAAAAGGCTTTCAATGTGCAGTTCGTCAGTTTTACTAAAATTGCTTCATGTTTACCTTTCAGGCCTTCGGGCACATGCACCAGCAAATCCTCCTCCCCAGGTGGGGAGTCCTCCTCAAAGTCCTCAATCCTCTGATACTCCTGGTAGGCTTCAAAGTTGGCCATTGTGCTTTACATTCTTAAGGTCTCTCCCAACTGACGAGCCCCTTGTCGCAAACACCGTATGAAACGAATGCAAGCTCAGTTCAGTCTGTAAGTTAGCCACTCAGCAGCTCAGGCGGTTCAAATGAGGGTAACGTTAGCTACGGCTAACATTAGCTTGCTAACTTGCTAGTCTGACGGACAACGCTTGTGTAACTCTACACTACCATGGTAACACGTAACGTACTTCGTAACAGTTAGAAATTAAGCACACAAGTCTTGGGCAGATTAACAAATGAATGTTAGTTTCCTTTATATAGTATTTCAGCCTAACCCAAGTGTCCGCTGGCTGGTTAGCCTGACAATGATTCAGCCTCTCATGTAGTCCGGGTGACACGGTTTATTTTGTTACCGACTTCGTCCGTCCATCTGCGGATCTACATCTGCTGTCGCCTTTGCTCGGAGTCCCAGTCTTGACCGGAGCTCGTTTAATGAACAAAGCCTTGTTTCTATCACGACACAGTGGTATTCAGTCTGCCCCGAGGTCCGTTAGTTTGTTTCCAAAAATACACATCCTCTGTGTGTCCACTGTTTTTGTCTTTCACAAACAAATGTCAACAAAACGTCATTGACGTCACTTCTGCTTTAACCTGCCGTCATTTCCGGGTAGCGGTTGTAGTTTTTTCGAGTTTCTTTAAAGAAAGTCTGTTTTTTTAACGTGTTTCTGTGTAACAATGTCGCACAAATCGCTTAATATTCGTCAGCATGCTGCTTGTCGTGAAATAAATCAGCATCCAGCTGTCACAAACCCGTCTCCACAGTAAAGCTGACCTCCTCTATGGCGACTGAAATGCACTCTGGGTCAGAGTCAATATGGCAGCCCGCAGGTTGCCTGCGGATTACTACAAGGCTTAACGATTGCTTTGATTTAATGAGCTTGTATCACTGAAAGAAGCATAAAACATGTTTCAGCTCCTCTGTTGTAGAGCAAGCATTACTGCTCCAGTGCGATCATTGTCGTTACACCCGCGATGCAATAACACAGCAGACATATGGAAACTTACACGGTAGGGTAATGTGACCTGTTACCGAGTTTGGTTAATGACAGCCAACCTGTATCAGCTCTATAAGCCATATGTCGTTAATCAACACTGATGAGCTTGGCCTACTTTGATTTTCTAAATAGTAGTAGGTTTCTAATGTTAAGTCATAGACAGATTGGCAGAGTGAAATAAAATTGTGTGTAAACGTGGTTGTAATATATCTTGTAGACGATTAATTGATTAGTTGATCGACAGAAAATTAGTCCACAACAATTTTCATGCTTGTGCTGATTTGTTCAAATCCAGCTCCAGCTTCTCATATCACATCCTTGTAAATGTAATAACTTTGGGTTTTGGTCAAAAGAAGCATTTTGTGATTACTCGTGATGCATTCCTTCCCAGTGTGATTCCCATGTAACATTGAAAGAAGATTTCTTAATGATGATTAACTGAGAAAATCAGATTAATATTAGCTGCAGCCCTTATTCAGATCAATCTACACCTATATAACCTTTGTCACATTAGCTTTGATGACACTGTAAGTTATTGAAGGTTTATTCTTTCTCATATCCAGGTGGTACACATCTCCAGGATCTAATGCACATGGCTCCTCTCTGCAGCCTGGAAATGGCGTCAGCCGTTTTTGGAGCCTCACTCAGAGGGCTGTTCGCCAGCCCACCGCCCGAACATCCAAACCCCCGGCAGTAGCTCTGAAGTTTATCCTTGGACCAGCAGCACTCACTGTCTCTGCACGACTGTTTTGTCATGTGGCTTACTGTGAGGCAGATGAGAATAACAACATCCCCGTTGAAGTTGCAGCCAAAAGCCCTGTGCCTGAATTCAAATGGCATATCCTGTGGGAATTTGTCAAACCTCAACTGTTTGCTCTCGTCGGTGCTGTTGTGGTAAGCTTCAGATCACTTAAGATGCCGTGACTGAAATAGAATAAGATGTGGTCTATGTGTAACATTTCTACAATTACACCAAGTGTTTATCTTTTCAGCTTGCTTTTGCCGCAGCTATCTTGAATATTCAAATCCCCTTGATGCTTGGGGATCTGGTGAACGTGGTGGCACGTTACCTGAGGGAACAAACGAGGAATTATGTCCAGGAGATAAAAGGTCCTGCACTGAAATTACTTGGACTGTATGGTATCCAAGTAAGTACACAACTTATACGCCAAAGCTTCAACTCAAGTCAGCTGGTTTTCTGCTGTCAAATGGAGATATATGTCTGATATAACTATGCTTGTGCAGTCAGCTGTTTTATTTGCACAAGGAATCTTGTGTTCATTGTGCCATTTAAAATAATTGCAATATAGGTGATAATAACTGGAAATTTATTTCTCTGTTAATTAACCGAGAAGAAATGCTGGGGATGGATGCAATAAAAGTAGCACCTGGACGATATAATGTATTCCAGTGCAGCAGCTCTGAAATAACTACCACCATAATGAGGCTTTTTATACGATATTTCTATTGAAACTATGGCAGAGAAGTGTTGTTCAACTCTACATTACCAGGCTGTCGTTATTGTGTTGGATTGAATTATGAAGTCTAAGTGTGGTGGACACATTTTCTCTCAGTAATTCTGTTCATTTTTAATAGAGCTCTTTTGCCTATTACCCTCACATGTCTGCATATTCTGTTCCACTCCACTTTCATTCTGAGTACAATGTGCATGAAAACGGACAAATGTCACAGCTGTTTTCTGGAAAATGGTCTGTTGCACTGGTCATTAATCACCTCCTTTGTGCAGGGCCTGCTGACGAGTGGCTACATCATCCTGCTTTCAAGGGTGGGGGAGAGAGTTGCAGCAGACATGAGGAAGACCCTTTTCGCATCCCTGCTGAGGTACATAATCCCTGAATGTTAGAACAGAAGAATGCTGTAAAAGCAATGGTCATCAGGCAGGATGCTGTCATTTCTATGCTGATAACCACTGTTCAGCTGGTGGGTGGGCTACATCTGCAGTCAGTGTTACTTTTTGATCTCAGGCAGGATGTGGCTTTCTTTGATGCAAATAAAACTGGACAGCTGGTGAATCGTTTGACTGCTGACATTCAGGAATTCAAGTCATCCTTTAAATTGGTCATCTCTCAGGTATGAAGTGCTATATTTGTGTTGTAAAATAATAAGTAATATGCTGTATAGTTTCAGCCATCTAACGTCTACTTTTTGCTCTGTTTGCACATTTCTAGGGTCTTCGGAGTATTACACAGACAGTGGGATGTTTTGTCTCTCTCTATATCATCTCCCCCAAACTCACGGGTTTGACCGTAGTTGTCCTCCCATGTCTAGTGGGAGCAGGGGCTCTCATGGGCTCATTCCTTCGCAAACTGTCCCGTTTGGCTCAAGAGCAGGTGAGGCTGTATTATCATAGAACCTTTGATGGTCACAAGGGGGCTGCAGAATCAGAGCAGCCATGATTCAAAAAGTGGTAGATATGAGCAAACAGAACAGACCTTCTTTACGAATGTGGCAGACAAACTGTACCTCTTCCTCTCTTAACAGGATCTGTTCTCACTTCTGCCCACAAATGCGAAGATGCCAAGTTACTCTGAACATCTTCTTGACTCCTACTCATCATTTTGTGGGCTGACATAAGAACAGAGAGATGTGTCTATGTTAACACTTGTATCGTGATATGTCATTAACATTTCAAAAAGGCAATAGTCAGAAGTGACAGAAAGTTGTTTTCTTCAGATTGGTGGTGGTTTTGAGAAGTTGTCTTTGCACTGATACCGTCTGTCTTTTATCACACCGAAAACTCAACCTACTCTTTTTCAGTGTCTGTACTTGCTGCATGTTCAAATTGAGGCACGGTTAACTTGATATTATTTTGCAATTTACAAAATAAGCTTAATTCTCTGTCTAACTGTGCCTCCACAAAAATGTGTTTATTTTAAGGTTGCAAAAGCAACAGGGGTGGCAGACGAAGCACTCGGCAATGTTCGGACGGTGAAAGCGTTTGCAATGGAGGAGCGAGAGCTCCAGTAAGTGAGTTTATTATGATGTCCTCATGTCCATAGTGCTTGTAGAGATGCAGTATGTTGTATGTCAGACAGCATATGTTTAATTTATATGCCTTTTTTCTGCAGGCTATATGCATATGAGGTTGATAAATCATGTGAAATGAATGAAAATCTTGGTGCTGGAATAGCAGTTTTCCAAGGACTGTCAAACATTGCCCTGAACTGTGAGTGTGTTTTTCAATGTTAACTGGTGAACACAATGTGGAGCAGACTGTTACTGTACCTCATGACATCCAGTATAGTCATGTTTTTGTGTTGTGTGCTGTCAATACAGGCATTGTCCTAGGGACTATTTTTGCTGGAGGGACGTTAATTTCTAGCAATGAAATGAGCCCTGGAGACCTCATGTCTTTCCTGGTTGCTTCTCAGACTGTTCAGAGGTAAAAGACACAACTTGTTCTGCAATCATTGCTCTTTTTTATCATTTACAATGAAATGTATCAGTTTAAATGCACCTGATGTTTGTCGATGGTATAACTCCTGTGTTCTCTTTATGCTCAGGTCACTGGCCAGTATCTCTATCCTTTTTGGACAGGTTTGTTTGTTATCTGATTGACACACATTATGTGCACTTTTGTACAAATCTGAAATATTATTTAGAGAGAAATCAAGCCGGTCTCTAACTTTCATTGCAGATGGTGAGAGGTATAAGCTCCGGGGCTCGGGTTTTTGAATACTTGGCGTTGAAGCCGACCATACCGCTGTCTGGAGGAGGACGCATCCCGTACCATTCTCTGATGGGAAGAGTGGATTTTATGGACATTTCATTCAGGTTAATTCAAAACAAAAGCAGATTTTCAAGACAATTCAAGACATTAACTGAACATAAATATCACAGGATACTATCTTCTGATGTCTTTTTTTGTATATTTGAAGCTATCCAACAAGACCTGGCCATCAGATCTTGAAGAAGTTCAACTTGACGCTGCCACCTTGTAAAACTGTTGCCATTGTGGGAGAATCTGGAGGAGGTCATTTCTTAGTTAATGATTCTGATTGTAAACATGTGACTGACATGTATAACAGTTTGATAGTAAGCCTATAAATGATTCATGTAATGCGTTTTAGGAAAGTCCACCGTGGCGTCCTTGCTGGAGCGTTTCTATGACCCGACCAGCGGTGTAATCATGCTGGACGGACTTGACATCCGAACACTTGATCTGGCCTGGTTCAGGGGGCAGGTCATTGGATTTATCAATCAGGTAAAGATTGTTCGTCATTAATTCATCCCTGCTTTAAAATATGGATATGAATAATAAGTCAGTTTAATAAAAGTATGAATTATACACATTCATAGCTGTTCCAGTTTTCACAGTATCCTCTGCCCTGTATCTCCAGGAGCCAGTTTTGTTCGGATCATCTGTCATGGAGAACATCCGCTTTGGGAAGCCTGAGGCCACAGATGCTGAGGTCATTAATGCAGCCAAGCAGGCCAATGCTCACCGCTTCATTACAGCTTTCCCAGACGGCTACAACACTGTGGTTGGTACGTGCTTTTGTTCAGGCATTTACAAGATATCAAAATTTGTGTGCCTGTTAAATTCTAAGCTCTGGAGTTCTCAACCCAGGTGAGCGAGGTGTGACGCTATCAGGTGGCCAGAAGCAACGCATCGCTATCGCCCGTGCCTTGATCAAGAACCCCACCATCCTGGTGCTGGACGAAGCCACGAGCGCCCTGGACGCAGAATCGGAGCGAGTGGTGCAGGAGGCTCTGGACAGGGCCACAAGGGGTCGCACTGTACTTATTATCGCCCATCGACTGAGCACCATTCAAGGGGCTGACCTCATCTGTGTCATCAGCAATGGCCGCATTGTGGAGGTGAGGCAGCAGGGTATTGAAACTGAGGTGCTCTTATCTCCTCCCAAAAGTCTTGGTTAATTTATTACCTTGTAAGTTCAAAGAACACTGAAAAGAATTGACTTCATTCAGGTATATTGGTTGCGTCCATCAATGTGCGGACTGTGCAATATAAGTTTTACTTCTGTCTAACAGCTTTCTCTTTTCTTGTAAGGCTGGGACTCACTTGGAGCTGCTGAGCAAAGGAGGACTTTATTCAGATCTCGTCCGTCGGCAAAGAGCTGAGGGGCAGAAATGAACACACCAAAATGTGTTTACTCTAGATTTATGTGCAATGAGACTACCGTGAGCAGTGAAACAGACTTGCCTGGACAAAAAGATTATGAAAAACATGTAGTTTAAATTCACCAGTCCTCTGTCTAGTTTTATGACAAGCTTAAATGTATGTATGTAAATGGATAAGCGGACCAACTGGATCAGCCTGTGATGATTAACAAACCACACTACTGTACAGTGTCTAACTTAAATGGGAATTTCATAACACTGTTTTCTCTTATCCTGTATAGTAAGATATATTATAATGTGGTAGGAAAAAGAATTAAACTTGGTTTTAATGAGAGTATGATGTATTTTTCCTTTTTTTATGGATCATAATACACAGAATTTCCCTGCATTGTCACAAGCACAGGGTTGAGTGAACCTAAATAATGAGCAGTATATGTTTTGTGGATAGTGTCATTTCTTACAGTGATCTTACAGTTAAAGTCTTGTAGCTCACTTGGGGATAAAGAAAGCAGAAATATAATTTCCACTCTGTGCTTCGGTTGCTCTCCGCAATCATCCATTCTGTTTAGATGGGACATCTGGGGAGGAAGTGCTGTTTTGGCACCAGTACTACCACTAGCTGTATTTTAAAGCTGGTGTCTACCTCTGGATATATGATTTCACTTTAACTGTATGTTAAATCTTTTGACTAACTTGTCACACTTGTAATCTAGTGCGACACAGCTGCTGAAACCTCAGACTTTTGGGTGTAGTATGACTTAAATGTGCATTATTTTATCTGTTCATTGTGTGCGCAGACTGAGGGCTGACACAAAGTCTTGCACGCTGGTGAATATTAGACATTGGGATTCATTAATTGTATCATCGGCTCATTTCCCAAATGGAACGAGTGAAGCGCTAAGATTTGTTTCCCTTTGAAGGAGTGTTTATATCATTAAACAGGCTAACAGGCTGCCTGCACTTCTTCAATCAAAGCACACTTATACAGATTACAAATGATCAACTTAAGTAAGGGGAACACATTTAAGGGAGCTCTTTTTTCAGACATCACAGGCTACAGTAAGCAGACGCATCCAGCACTGCTGCTGTCTTTGCCTGCAGTCCTGTATGTGGGTCAATTTGAGAATCTGGTAATCTGGTAAATGATTAGTGTGAAGTGGTTTAACCTCTGAATACAGTCATTTTATGTTCCTATCAGAAGCAAAGTTTCTCATAAAATATCATTAAAGAACAGAAATTTGCTGCTAAGTTATATCAGCATCCAGCAGTGTTTTGAGATCTGGGTTTCAAGACTTGTTGCAGTTCATCTTTTCGCCTCTAGATGACCAACAAGAGAAGCTTTGCTGCAGACCGAGCAGGAGCACCAAGTGCAGATAGCTTCAAGCTAACGCTAGCTATCATCACATTATTAACCCCAATTTGGGGCTTCATTCAGTCATTGGTTTGCTAGCTTGTTCAAGGCTGGCTTCACTGGCCAAACATGCAGAAATATGAAAAGCTTGAAAAAATCGGAGAGGGTAAGTTCCAAACGCTTTTTAATAAAGTTAATATTAGCTACCCTGGTCTGCTCAGCTAGCATTCATGTAGTTGCATGGCTAACGTTAGATAGATGGCAAGCTTTGTGCTCGCGTTAATTCCTCAGTTAACCACATACAAAATCATCTGTAACGTTACAGCGGTCACATACAGGGATATATGTTAGTGACAAGATTTGTTAGATTTGTCTGCTTTTACGATATTAGCGTGAGCTAGCTAGCGAGCTAATGCTAACACCTCAACGTTGCTATGCCATTCATCAATGCGATAACTGTGCTTTAGTTCAACGTGATCTCCTCCGTAGGTACGTATGGGACAGTTTTCAAGGCTAAAAACAGAGAAACCCACGAAATCGTGGCTTTGAAAAGGGTCAGGTTGGACGATGACGACGAGGTATGCTGTCCCAATAACATTTACATTGCGTTAACGCTATCTGCTAGCCAGCTGTTAGCAGGCTAGTGCTCATTAAGCTGAGTGTCGTTTTTTCAGGGGGTGCCAAGTTCTGCTCTGAGAGAAATCTGTCTTCTGAAGGAACTAAAGCATAAAAACATTGTCAGGTCAGTCTGCTGCCCAAACTGAATTGAACGTGTTGTTATGTAGTTTTTCACTGTCTGTTGTTGAGTTAATACACCCTGATGTCAGCCAACATCAGCTGATATCTGCTCTGTCTCCTCCAGACTACATGATGTTTTGCACAGTGACAAGAAGTTAACCTTGGTTTTTGAATATTGTGATCAGGTGAGATTTAGTCATCCAAAACCTACAGTATGCTTTCATGTGTGCCTTCTGAGGCTAATGTGTGTCTCTTATGTCAACTGCAGGATTTGAAGAAGTATTTTGACAGCTGCAATGGGGATCTAGACCCCGAAACTGTGAAGGTATGAGATAAACATCCTGGAAAACCCAAGAAGAGCTGAACCAAGTACAGCATGCCTGCTTAAATGCATACTTTGTGGATAGCTTGGTATTTAGATAGCATCATTTTTGGCATGTGTGTATGTCACTTATATTTTGTGAAACTTGGAATTAACCGCTTAAAGATGGTTGTGTCTGTATTAAACTCAGTCTCTCCCTCTCTGATGCAGTCATTCATGTACCAGCTGTTGAAAGGCCTTGCTTTCTGCCACAGTCGAAACGTTCTTCACAGAGATCTGAAGCCGCAGAATCTCCTCATAAACAGAGTGAGTGTTATATAAATATTTGTCACCGTGTGAGAAGATGATATGGCTCAGCACGTCCGTAATGTTAAAACCAAGAGGAAAGCAAACCAAAACCAACTTGCAAACTCAGTAACAGTATGTGTGAAATGTATAGCTAAATCTGCTGAGCTGTAGATGCTGTGGCCTGTCAGTCAGTGTTAAACTCACCTGGGAGGATTCAGTGATTTGTGTCTCTGTCCGTAGAATGGGGAGTTGAAGCTGGCTGACTTCGGGTTGGCTCGAGCCTTTGGCATTCCTGTGAGGTGTTACTCAGCAGAGGTAGGTTGTACTTCTCTAACTGACTTCTCCCATCTTAACTTAATCTAAACGGTCCCATAGCTCATGCAAAAAATATATGTTCTGAGTTAATATATGTTCCTATATATATGTTCCTCTGTATGTCAGTATGAAAGGTAGTATCAACATATGGCACAATAGTCACATCTAACTCACAAACTGCAGCAGCAGCGATGGCAGATCCATGGCCTCTTGTACAATATGTCATGGCTTTAGACACTTATTGTGCTCTTATTATTGGTGTGAACAGTCGATGGCCTCAGTTTGTTGAGTGGGACACACAGCAGCATGTGGTTTAAGTGCTGTTTGACTCCTTTTGTTGTTGTTGCTGATGCCATCAGAGAAATGACAAGGCAAGTCTCAGAAAGGTTTAGTGGTTTTTGGTTGGCTGACCTAAGGGCCCGGCAAGCCACTCTCATGGGGGGGGGGGGGGGGACTTGACCCAGGGTGACAATACTGATCTGAAAATGTAATAGAGAGAAAACCAGGAGGGGAAAGGAGTGTGAGGCACTGAGAATTTGAAGTAAGGTCATTTTGAAAGGTCATTTCAGAGGATGTATTGCCCTGAGACTCAGCACGGTTTCAGCAAGAAGAAAAGAACGGCCCTGTTGTGGTTTCACACTGCATTCTATATCCTGTATGTAGTACATGCAGTACACATTAAATACAGTGAAATTTTTAGAATGAGAATATGGGGATTTTGTTTGCCGACCAAGTCAAATACCTAAAAAACCAAGTGAATGGTTCAGAGTGGAGGTCATCAGTGTTCTTCAGCTAACTTGGGTTACATTTATTTGAATGTCGATTAATGTACGCTGTCCTTTTACAAGTAAAAAAGAAAGAAACTCCTTCTCTGGCAGCCCAAAGTTTGAGTTAAGCGGAGGCACATCATTATTTTCTATGCTACAAAAGTGCAGAGTCTCCCACACTTATCTTGAAATTCCACTCCATAAAACTGTTCATGCAGACGAATTAAAAGTCTCCCACGATCCACAGGTGGGTGGCGGCTTTGAAACGCTCCGCTCTCGGATGTGTTGTAAAGCTTTAAAAAAGGCATTAGAGTACGCTCAATTGATGTCATCTTTTTCTGAACATTGTGAATAAAAAATGAACTCTGCAAACAGTCGTGATGCACGATGCGACATTTTCACATTACTACAAGTACATTTATGTCATTCCGGTCGGAGAATTAACAAATTTTTCTCTGTAAAAATGACTTTAGAAAAGTTTGTTAGTGGTTCTGTAGCGTGTGATGACGTAATTCACATCTGTACAGAATTGAACTTTCAAACTTTTCTAGCTGAATCATAAGCACTCGTAGCTGCTTTCGGTCGGCCCACACGCTCTCCCTGGGAAGCAGAACTTTTCTAGTCTCATTTTATTCTTTTTACTCCATCAGCGCACTTCACCAAACGCACTGTCACATAACCTGGAAAAATGTCCGTACGACACTCGACAGTTGACAAAGCAGCGGTTTGTTAAAACGGCGAAAAGGTGTAATGGGAAGCAGATGGCTGATGCGAGTCGACGGTATCGCTTTAGTGACGGTGCTGCCAAATCCCTTTCTTTGTGAAATCGAGTCAGTACGAGATGACGCCGTCCCCAGAGGACGGTCATTACGCTGAACGCCTGGACGGTTGTGTTAACACCAGTTTGGCCGTGATAATTGGTGTAATTGGTCTAATTCTACCACTCCGCTCTGTGTTTGAACGTAGGTGGTGACATTGTGGTACCGGCCTCCAGATGTGCTGTTTGGTGCTAAACTTTATTCTACCTCAATTGACATGTGGTCTGCTGGATGCATATTTGCAGGTTTGTTAGTGATTGTTGACATCTGTGGGGATATTATGCTCCAATCATCTCTTCTTTCTATGTTCTGTTATATACTGGTATAGAATAATTATAAAAAAATTCATTGAAGTATAAAGCATTTTAAATTTACTACAATGGTTAAACATTGTTAAAAGGGTCGTATCTGCATAAATGCCAAATAATCTTATCAATGTGTGGCTCGAGTGTGGATCAGCTGAGTGTTTCTATGTAGTCATGCATCAGTTTCATGCACAATACTTTGTTTTATATGCTGTTTAAAGTTGGGTTTGTTGGTTTTTTCATGCTTGATATAAAATATTAATCGTGTTCCATTTTGATTCCACGTCCCGCTCAGAGCTGGCCAACGCCGGAAGGCCGTTATTCCCCGGGAACGATGTGGACGACCAGTTGAAAAGAATCTTCAGATATCTTTTTTTTTTTGTGACGTCATTAGTAGACAGTGTGGACGTGGGACTCTTGTTCAGGCAGAACTGTTGATTTGTTTTAAGTTAGTGTTCAGAGGTTGGACACACGTGTCTGTTGAAAGTTTTTCTTTAACCGTGTGGTACATTGTTGGGTACACCGACTGAAGAACAGTGGCAGACCATGACGAAACTCCCTGATTACAAGGTAAATTATTACCCTCAGTGGTTGGAGAAAACGCTGTTACTTTTTTTTTTTGTGACCCCCCCCAAACTATTACTGACTGCTTCCTTTTCTGCCTGCAGCCATATCCCATGTATCCAGCCACCACCTCACTGGTGAACGTGGTCCCCAAACTAAGTAGCACAGGACGGGATCTTCTCCAGGTAATTCTGTTTTTGGCTTTTCTGCTTCTTAATGTTTCAGAATAAATGGGTCAAACTTTTCTTAAAGATCCACGATCAATAAAATGTTTCTTTTTTATTGGCCTTCTGTGATCATGTTTATGTAAATAGTTCAGCACCATCGGCTGAAACGACCCTCCAGTTGTTGCTAATACGCAGTTTTTCTCCTTGCAAGAAATGTGGCATCGCTGTTCACTTATTAAAATGTCTCCTTTGATCTCACCCAGAACCTGTTAAAATGTAATCCAGTCCAGAGGATCTCTGCAGAAGAGGCCTTGCAGCACCCTTACTTTGCCGATTTCTGTCCACCCTAAACGCTAAATTGCCTCTCGCTGAACCTCAGCCGCAGAATCAATCATCCTTCACTCTGCTGGGTCATTAGGACCAGTCCCAACAAGGCAAATCCCTCCCAGGTTTCAACCCCCCCCCCCCCGCTTTAATTCTGCTGTGCCTCTGTGTGGAACAAAGTCCTAGTGGCTCTGCAAGCTTTTAGGTTCTTTTAAGTTGGCAGCCTGTTTAATTTGGTGCATATACGTCTCCCGGTTAATTAGTACTGAGGTGGGAGGGGGCGTCGTGTGTCGCACTGAAATGGTTGTCATTCAAGAAGCCCCTCTGCTCCGAAAGACTGAAATTAACGTGCTGTTTATTTCATTTCAATGGTTGATCGTGACTGAAAATTGGCCCTTTGAATCTGTGGTGGTCTCATTTGGTGAATTAATTTTGGATACATAAAGTTCAGAGTGCTAGCACGTACGGCGTCAGTTACCCAAACAGCCTTTCTGACGTGGTGGTTTCTGCTGCCGTTTGCTTCCATTAATAGAAGTCTTAATGTCTGTGGAGACTGCAGCCACACCGATAAAGGAGTTTTGATGCCAATGTTGATATGAGAGTTTAGAAAATGAGATGGTTTATTAGCCAATATATCAATTTTTACCCACAAACGCCAAACATAAACAAACATTTTCAATGAGGATCACTTAAATTGGGTGATGAAAGCGTTGTGACTGAGAGGAGATTTCTGTTCTGCAGTTTGTTGGTACTTATCAGCCACAATATTCAGCGGGACGGAGACGAGTTAACGTCCGCTGATGTTTCGCCGCTAGTGGAGACCACAGATTCCCAGGCAGCTAATACGACAATGCCGCTTAATTAAATTGATCGATTTGTCAGTTTTAGCGATTAATTTGAAAATTGTGAAGGTTTAAGTCAATGTGTCTGTTTTTTTTTTTGTTTTTTTTGGACTGCATGTTATTTTTGTGACTTTTTTTTTTTTACAAGTCTGTTATTTCCTTGGAACGTATAACTACTGAACTCCAGTTCAATCTGAGTAAATACAAATGAATCATTAATTTTTGGAAATTTTATCTTCCATATACAGTAAATTGCAAACAAATTTCAAGTTTTTGCACGTTGAGATGATCATTTGAACTGACTGATAGACTGTCCAGTCTTCACTTGCTGTTAATTAAA
The DNA here is from genome assembly GCA_037975065.1 of Chaetodon trifasciatus. Classification (NCBI taxonomy): domain Eukaryota; kingdom Metazoa; phylum Chordata; class Actinopteri; order Chaetodontiformes; family Chaetodontidae; genus Chaetodon; species Chaetodon trifasciatus. The sequence continues at coordinate 9,413,609 of JBBMOE010000012.1, read as the reverse complement.
CATGATTAATTGGAAATCCGCCAACAGAACACTTTCTATACTTTCCCTGTAATTAGTACCAAATCACATACTTCCTGAAAATTACAAGGGAATGACAGACCTGTAAGATACACAGTTAATGTTTTTTTTTTTTTTTTAAAAAAAAGACCAGAACAGATGACAGACTTGTAATCCCGATGTTTCACACACCAACAGTAACTCTTTGTCCCACTACCTATTACAAGATTGTATCATAGCATGGGAAGCTAATTTATCATTTTCTTTGTTCTCAGGCTTTTTATTTCCCCTTTTGTATTTGTCTTTTGTGCACTTTGTAACTGACAGTTTTATTTGAAATTGTTTAGTTATCAATATTATGAAATATGTTGAACACTGACAGCCAGGATTATAGCCGGTTATCAATAAATGGGCCAATGCATATATATATATATACACACACACATGTTAATGACTAGTGGACCATTAGTGACACGTGATTTTTTTCTTTCTTTCAGTATCATTATACTAATGTCTTTTTAGTTTTTTTTAATGCTTTTGTAATAGTTCAATTAGAAAAAGAAAATCCACTGATAATCTGCATTTTCATGATTGTTTTGCACCATCAGCTGTTTCCATTCTGGTTACATATATTAACATGGTGAACAGCTTGCAGTGTTATTCTACTCCTATAACATGATGAGTTCTTTGAAGTAACTGTTCATAGGGAAAGGCTTTATTTTCATTTTGCTGATGTAAGACAAGAAAATGGATGCATGTATTTATTAATGATGGAATGTCTGCTCATGTTTTTTTGCATTTGTTTAAATGTGGCACAACTTCATTTGGTACAGAAACTCTCCTTTTGAATGATTTAATGATACTGGGATCCAGAGCGTTTAGCCGGCTCTTTTTAGGATTTAAAACGTTTGAAGGGTGTGTGTGTGTGTGGGAGTGTGTATGTTTGTGTGGATGAAGTTAAAATGAAAATACACAAAAGCATCTGCTCTCAGTATTTCATTATCTCGTGGTGACAGGACATTTCAGGCCAACTGCTGTAGAGTTGTTTTATACAGCTTGAATTTTAATTTTGAATGAAAAGTGGATTTTGCACTTTGCTCGTGTTTTTGCTTTGGTTGGTAGAATTTGGGACGGATGTCAGTGATTCTTTCTGTGTATTTTTCAGCCAGTAAGACATAAATACATGTTTGCTTTTCAGATTGCAGTTCATTCTTGACCCTCGACCTCTCACCACAGAGTCCACTTAGTAGCTGTTCTGTTCTTCACGTTTTCGCTCTCATGCTGTCTTAAATTCTTAGATTAGATGTTCATTTTCGCCAAAGATGTAGTCGACAAAAAAAAAGTCTCGCCACAAGTTTCTTTCATTTAGCGTCTGTGGAGCTTTCGGTCGTTTCCTCGACAGCTGAGCAAACTCAATCTGCCGAGCTGCTGAACAGCTGCTGAATAGACCTTTGTGGTGAGATTCATTTACAAGTCACCTCGACTGTTTCAGCATTTTGGGAACATCTATTAGATCCACGACAACCATGTTTGAAATAGTGAAAATAAAACCCATCCAGCAGACCGGATCTCGCCCTCTTGACTTTTAATTCTGCCAGCGTCAGTGTTCACTCAGCTAGGCTGCTAGGTTTGATGGAACTGGGCGTCAACTTTGCATAAAGGCCTTGAAAACTTGGTTTGAAATAGAACTTTTTTTGCCACCTTGAGGTGGGACTGCTGGGTTAAATCATGAGAACGCTGCTGCTCAGCAAAGCCAACATGGATGTTACTGTCTGAGCCTTGAAGCCACAGAGGCTAGCAGTTTAGCAAGTTAGCGAGCAGGTAATGTAATGCAGAATGATGGAGGGAAAATGAGGTTGTTGGGAATATCATTATTTCTTCTCTACATGACTAAAATTATTATATATTAACTTATTAACCATCCACCAAGAAATGAACTTCTGTGGCCTCACATCACCTCAACTCATGAACCCTGAGCTTTCAGCAAAGTTACACTTCTAAGGTCATGAATACCACAACAGGGGGCGTCCACACTGTGCGGACTGGTGAACAAGGTAAAGACGAGCCCGTGTGAAGGCAGCGTTTCACAAGAACGTGAAAAATGCCTGAGTAAGATACAAAGTTCGGAAGAAACATGAGGCATTATGTCAAAAAATCGGCGTTGAAGAGAATATGTTATTTTCAGGGCCTTTGAGTTGGCACCCAGTTTGGTTTATGAGTTGAAACGCTCACGACAGTTTGACTTAAGACCGACTACGTTACACAGTTAAGTGTGTATTAACTATTTAATGTACAGAGTTAAAATCACATATCTACAGTAAAATGCACATAAAGCACGTAGAGCCAGATGAAGCAAGTGCAGCTCCCCAGATGTCTGTGCACATGATAATCTTCACATTAACCTGTAAGAACCAGTCTTGAAGGCACATTTTAGTTTCACTTCAAGCCACATTATGTTCATCTAATCCAGAAAAATTGACAGAAGGATATTGCATTTTTCCAACATTTTCACAATATCTTACTTTTTTTTGAGTATTGCACAATCCCGAGCCTGGTTAGAGGAGGATTTTTTTTTTCTTTGTATGTCATAAAGATTAAAGATCACATGATGGTGGAGAACACCACTTTGATTCATCTGGCTCCAAAAATACATTTTGGACCTTACAAAGTGAATAGCATGGCTGAGATTACATTAAGAGACCAGAGATAATAGGAATACACAATGGTCATGCAAGGAAGAAAATGGGATGATGGGACATAAATTATTAACTCTAAGAATAAAATAGTTCAAATGTAGGTGTCGGGTGACAGAAATATTTAGAATACTGTTTCCTACTTGGCCATAACTATGCAGTAAATATCAGTTGAGGACTACCTAATGAGCACAAACAATTCAGTAATAGTTTCTGCCAGTTCACATACACTCTGCTGTTCTCTGACTGGTCGTAAGGCAGGGGGTGGGGAGAGAGAGGTAAAGACCCAGGACATTTCACAAATGCTTCATCCACAGTTTGCGGTAAATTCTGGATCATTTTTATGCTTTTTAATCTGGCAACATGACACACACACACACGCACACACTTTAAATCATCATGGAAATGCAGCATCAGAATAGCATCATCGTGTAACATGAATCGCATTTGTGTCCCTTTATTCAGCTAATGATGGTTAATGTACAGTCGACGTATCATACATCTGCGTTGCAGCTGGCAGCTGATCAGTCTACATCCATTCCAGCTGTTGAATAGCTCATGAATTGAAAAATGGGGATCCCAAATATTTTTGTGTAAATTTAACAGTTGGATCTGATTCAGTGCACTTATTGCTCACGACACAACGCCACTGGTTCACCTTATTCTGTTTCCTGAAAAGTTTCCATTCGGATAAAGTCTCTGCACGAGGCGATCTCAGGCTCCCGCTGGAGTGCGCTCTCATTCCCGTTAATGCTGGAGCAGTGAACACACCGCGCGCAACAGTGTGTGTGGTTAAAACTAGAGCCATAAAAGGTAGTCACAACCATAGACGTCCGGTCGTTGGCTTTCAAGTGATGGCTGATCTCCAAGGGTTTGTGCTTCACATCAACAGTCATCTAATACACAGACAACAGAGTAATAAAGCTACAGTGTTATGAACACCATTTACTTGATTGGCATTATACTTGAAAGTTTCACAAGTTAAAAAACAAAAAATAAAAATTTTCAATAAAGTATGTATAGTGAGGATATGTTCCTATAAGTCCATTACTGTAGTGTCAAGGATTTAAATAACAGTGAACATTAACAATAGAGGAAGTAGACTCACACGAAGATAAGAAGAAAAGTTGTGTTCGTGAGTAAGATGGGTAAATATAGAGTTTATTATACTTGATCATTTATACATCACAAACTGTTATTTGTGACTTATTACATGTTCTGGAATAATAATAATAATAATAAAAGGACACAATGGTAAGGTACAATGCATTTCTGCTGTAAATCAACTGAGCTGAATGGGGCTGAGGTGCATGGTTTCCATGTTTTGAGGCAATTCCCTTGTATCTAATAAAGTCTATTTACTTGTCAGTCATGTTATAATCACCAGAAACTCAAAGACACTTATGGTCCACCCAGATAGAAAGTCCGAATTCCTTCTGGTGTAAAAACAGATGAAGAAACACTTTTTATCTCTATATATATCTATATTCATATATACAGTCGATAGATATATATTTGACCAATGTCTCACATGAGCGGTGTAGAATTTCTTCATGGCATTTGATTGTGGGTATTTACAAATTTCTGTCAAGTTTAGGAATGTCATCGACAAGCCTTTGAAACTCTACTTATGTTCCATAGAGAATAGATTACTATCACAGGGCATTGTGCTGATGAACACCTTTAAGACACCGTAATGAAAAAAGAAAGAGCTAAGAATTATTAAGAAGGCAAAAAGGAAAGGCTGATTGTTTCTCCTCCAATGGATTCAATCTAAATAAGGGCCAACTTTTACAATAAGCTGCATGCTAGTATTTTTTGTGACAGTCAGCAGGGTGACACTACCCCTCCCACCCCCCCAAAAAAAAATGAAATGTCAGCTGTATAAAGATATAAAGATACAATCAACAGCCTTTTTGTGGCCTCCTGATACTCTTTTTTGACCCTTACTTCATGTAAAAAGTGACTAAAGTTAACAAAAAACATCCAATTCAGCAGTTTCTCGCGTCCTGGGATCCACATAGAACACAACTATACTTGCATATTCACAAATAATCAAGTTCCTCTTCTGTTTCTAAATTGAATAAGCACAGTCGTCTAATCAATGAGACAATTCACAGCCTCATAGGAGCAAAAGGCAACATGAAACACTCGTCCAGTGTTTTCTGATTCAGGTGTGAGCAGCTCTTCTGACCGACTCGGTTAAAGTTGAGCAGATTTCCAAAAAGCTGTTCAGTCTGGTGACAAGTATAAGGTCACTCGATACAGCATCGGTTAGATGCTGGAGACGCAACACGGATAAGAAACTGCAATGCTACACATACCAACCCAGGCGTATTATTCTAGTTTTTTTTAATTTTTTTTTGGATTGGTGTACAGCAAAACTAGCACAACAGTACTGTGAAACTCATCTCACCACACGTCAGAATCCCGTCTTTGGGCACATTTGTCGTCACTGATTGTATATTCTCAAGTGACGGCGTAAGAGAAACAAATCCACATAATGAAACATAAATAAATCAACACTGATGCCTTGACATGGCAGTTAAACCTGAGTTCTGTTCTGGAAGTGGTCTCTTTTTCTTCTGATGATAGTATTCTATTTCTATTCAGGTATTGATAAACTCTACTATACGTTTTTTGACTTGTACACTCCGCCGTTTTCTGTTAAATACATACATTATTTCACAGTTTGCTGTCAAGTCCCCGGATGTGCCACCCTGCCCCCAACCCCTACTTTATGTTGTCAACAAGCAAACTCCTCAAAGTTGCCTAGAGTCGGGTGACGAGGTAACATGTTCGGCGTGAATCCGAGACTGTCCGAGTGACTCCGGAGGGTGTCACAGGTGCTCTGCAAAACAGAGGGAAGGGAAGGACGGAAGACGAGTTCAACCGGGTTAAGGGAGGGGCGATGAAGGGGGTGATGATGATGGTGATGTGGGAGGGAGAGGAGCCACAGGTAAAATGAGAGCGACCGGGACGATGGAGGGACGCGGAGGAAATAAAACAAAAGAAAAGGAAACACATATGTGGCAAAGAGCAAAAACAGAAAAAAAATGACGTTGATTGTTTTCAGTGCATCAGACACAAGGATGGCGTGAGCAATGATCATGAATGACAGAAACAGTGACGAGGTGATGAATACAACAGATTTGGAAGTTCCAAGATCAGCCACATCGCGTATGTTTCACAGGTAGTGAAAAGAGAGTTTAAAGAAAAATCAGGGGAAGGTGGGGAAAAGATGAGTGAAAGAAGGGAGAAGAGAAAGAAAAACAGCACATTTTTAGTCCTGTTTTTTTTTTTTTTTTTTTAGTATGTTAAATTGCTATAGCTATGGAGGCTGAAACATCCACATAGGTCTGCATTTCCCTGTATGTGCTCCATGAGTAGATAACATGGATAACAACCACTGGTGGTCCCACTGGCAAAAGGGGCTATTCCAGCAGACAAAGAACCATTTGTAGTTTGTGCAAACTCACTGCATGCAGACCTGTGATAACATCACAAAGTAATGCATCTAGTGATGTTATCCGGCATGAGCCTCAAATGCATTGCCTCTAAATGGACCTCAGTGCTGCAGGGAAACAAATAGATTCTCACGTGGTTCAGCTTTTTTGTACAACAATTCAATAAATTCATAATCTTTTTTTCACAGGAGTACTGCTCTTAATCCTATGGGAGAGAAAGCATCATTATTATTCAGTGGAAGGAGCAACTTTTGCATAGTGCAGAGAGTCAAATCTGTTTGCACTTGGAGAATCCAACCAACTCATGTCTTCTGTTGAGCCGATAATACAGAAACACACCAAACTAACCTATAACGATATTAAGAAATGCTCACTGCAGTTGTATAATCACCCCCTCTTTTTTGTTGACTGTCTACTAAAGCCAACCAAATCATTTGTAGCCACTGAGGAAATGATGTATGAGATGGCATCAGGTATGTATGAAAGAGAGGGACAGCATGGGAGGGAGCATCTATTATCAATGGGGTGTGCTACCTGGGGGCATGATTAGGCGTGACACCAGGGCTGGTTGGGTTCTCTGGAAACTCCTGGAATAGACATGATGAAAAGAAAGATGGGTGAGGGTGACTGAAATGAAAATAAAACACAATGCAAATGCTAATAGTTCAAAAACTGTGAGGGAATACTACAAGAGGGTGTTTTCCCCTCAGTGATATCACTGAAGCACTGGAGGGAGCAACTGCTGGGCCAAATGAGATTTCAGTTTGTCTAATAAGCTGGAAAAACAAAAGCCAGTCGCTGTCATCCGTAGGTGATCATTGAGGAGAATTAAAGTCAAACTTAAAATAGAGTCTAGCAAACTGCTTAATGCTTTACTTTATCGTCAGGTTGTTTGAGTGGAGATGTGACAATGGACTAGTTGAAAAACGGTTATTGAACATGAGAGAAAGGAAGTACAAAAGGATGGTTTATTGTAAGCAGGTGAATATATGACATGAATGGGGCAGAACACAGTCAATATCACACTATGCAAGACTCCAGTATAAGCATGACACACTGTAAATATCAGCCCACTAAAGAAACGCTTCTTCTTCTGCCACTTTTCTAAGAACTGACCCTCCAAAAGCCAGACGGACTAAAATAAGCTCCTTCCTAACTGCGCTGCCTTAAATGAACATATCTACACTTCTACAAAAGAGAATAAAACAACTTCACTTCAATCTTTTCCTCCATATCAGCCAAACCAAATCCTGAACCCGAGGCAACTAAGCATGCAAGAGTTCAATCCACATGCAGAGACAAACCCATGGCTTTTTCACCCATTTGAAGAAAACTAAGCTCATGTCGAATTGCTGGTAATGAAAAAGTCTTGGGCTTGTGCGACACACACAACAAAGTATTAGAGCTTGCATTTCCAAGATTCTGCCAACACGACTGGATGCAAACAGTACAGTACACTCAGGGACAAAAGGAACCGTCTGCACGTAACAAAAACCTGCTTCAATGCTTTTGATTAAAACAGCACCAGAAAAGAGTCAATGTTTTAGCTTTCTGTTTGTGCAGTGAGCTGCAGAGTGGGATTAATGGTCTTCACTTGGACTTGAGACATGACCCATGGTCGATTGGGCTCTACTAGTGCTATATAGAAATGAAGTTGTCCATACACATACATAAATGAGCATTTTCAGGAATTAATTGTAAATAATTTACAAAAAAAAAAAAGGAAAATAAAAGTGGACCCAAGCACGTTCCTTGTGTGACTCCTAAGGATTTATTTATCAATTTATTAACTTTAAGATAAAATTCTTGCTTTGTTCAGAGCTCAAGGTGAAAAAACACAAGTTCTATGAAAACGAAAGCTATGATTAATGATATCAATTGAAAATTTGACTGAAAATACTAATACACTAATGGCTCTACAACTGCAGACTTTCCATTTTTTGGTAAAGGTTTGATTCAGCAGTCTGTGCTGAACATGTGCTCATTACTGATATTAAGAAGGTGCATTTCAGTTATAAATAATTTCTTAACTGCTCTGTATAAAGCTTACATAACAGTCTGCAGGGGAAGTGGAGGTGCCTCTGGATGCAGTGTTGAACCACTGGGCTCAACAAAATGCAGTGATTTAGGGCAGGACAGAAATGCCTCGCATTACTCTAGTTTTCATTTTGAAGTTAAAATGGGTTTCATTGCCTTGAAGGCTTTGAAAATGAGTTGATCATGAAATGTTAATAAAATCTCCAGACCTCTTAATCTTGTTCGGCTTCCAGCTCATTCTTCTGCTCTCACATGAATCCGTTCTGGTTTTGCTCTGATTATACTGCCAGACATAAAGAAGTAAAACCCGAGCACAAAAACAGCCTTTTCCTGCTCAAAGTGAACTGTAATTACATGACTGAGGGTGACATGGAGAAGCTGCTGTACTGCATATTGTGTAAATGCTGAAAAGTGGGTTGGTCTGTGGATCAACTCAGGTAATTATACAGTACAGTATAATGTAAGCAGTTTGTAAATAATAATAAAAAGTTAGTCAAGAGCAGGTCCGGCAATTCATGTCTACTCGTCCACGCATTTCAGTTTAAGGGAACTCAAGTTGTAAAACACTTAAAAAACCACAACAAAGCTCAGAAAATTAGGCTTACAAAGTCAATTTTCTACCTGTATACTCATCTCTCAATACTCATCTCAATACTCATCTGCATTCCATCTATAAAACTACTGCACATTTTTGTTGTAAGAGGAATAATTTCTGCTGATATTCTATAATATTCAATATGTAAATAAAGCGCACTGTGTGGGTATACCATTAGATCCTCTGATTATGCATTCGTACTGTGCAGTAAGAGCAACATTTATGTATTATTAATGATTATGTTTTCCAGCACAATACGTCTATTCTGCATGGGAAATTGAAACTAATGGTGACATAATGTCCTATGGCTTTGCTTCCGCTCTGGTGCTGTTCATTAAAAGCATTTCCAGCATTAGCAGACATTTTTTGTTGTTGTTATTGTTGTTCCTGAGCTCATCTGATATCACATCACACTCATTTCATTCCATCAAATGCATTCTGAGAGGCTAAAATTACCAGATTGTCGCTCTGACAACGCTGTGGTCGTTTCTTGCGTATGAAGTAACCCAAAACCTTATCCTTAAACACCTAAATGCAAAAACATCAGATAGACATTACTCACACATGGTATACATCATGGTCAGTGCCAAAGATTAAACATTAAAAAGTACAATTATGTTGGGGAATAAGCTTATTGGACAGTCAGATGATAACACTCTCATGTCTGTACAGTAAACATGAACAGCCAACAGCCAGTTAGCTTAGCTTAGCATAAAGACTGGGCACAGAGGGACGCAGCAACAGTTAAAAAGTTGTATTTTGTTAATGTCATCTGTATAAAAACTGAAGTGCAACAACTACAAGTTGTAGTTTTGTTGGAGGTTATGTGTTGGACAGCTCATGGCAGGAGCAGCTGTCTGGCAACAAATGAAACAAATGAGATATAAGATGTTAATTAGTGAGCTTTTAAAGGTTCCAGTAGGTAGATTTTGTTACCCTCAGACAGAGCCAGGAAAGCCGTTTCCCCAGATCAAGTCTTTATGCTAAGCTAACCGAATGCTGGCTGTAGCTTCATATTTACTGGACGGACATGAACATGCTGTCTACATAAGTTTCTTTCCCAAAATGTCCCAAAACTACTCCTTTCATAAGCAGTACAAATTTATTCAAAGGATATATCTGACATATTTTACAAGGTATAGTATATGAAAAATAAAATCAATTAGTGATGAATTGTTACACTGAAATATCTGCCTTCATTTACAAGGCAAGAATAAACTGAATTAGTGTTTGTGTAGTGGGGGTTGTACATTTTTATTAATGAAAACGATCACTTTACCTCATATAGGTAGTCAAATATTTCCAGTATTGTTAAGACACTGGCTCCGATAAACAGCCCCATTTGACCTCCAATGTCACCTAGAAAAGGAGAGATGAACAGATATGGGCAGGTACAGGAATTGAACAATGGTGCGTGAAACCATTCCCTGCGCTGTCACTTCCAATTCATAATCTCACACAGTAATCTGAGCAGAATTGTCAAACGTGTCCATCCAGCCCCAGCTTCTCCTCACACCCAACCCGGCTGCCCTTGCAAGAGCATCAGATTATGAAAATGTGTTCAGCCTGTTTCACAAGTTCAAAGAGGAACCCTCAAAGCACAAGGCGTGAACGCGCGATGTGAAATGTGCGGCGGGGACCCGCTGAGAGTGCTGATACTGAGGTCAGCCACACTTTTCTGTCACAATGAACCTGAGACGTGCGAGAATCTTACCGAGGAGCCCTGCAATTTCATAGGCCTTCTTCTGCTCAATCTTCTCATAATTCAGAGCTTCAAAGAAGATGTCCAAGACCAATATATTTTCTCTGGGGAGAGGACAGACAAGAGCACACCCAAGAGAGTTTATTTCAGATGATTTTACATTACACCAAATGATATCTCACAATTCCTGTGCAACTATCTTTCATTATTGTTACATTGAAGGTGAACGATGGAGACCCCAGTCATGCTGTGCCACAGTACATCCATCCATCAACAGAAAAATGAAAAGAGGTTGAGATCTCAATAACTGACTGCTACCATATAATACTTACCCAATATATTGCTCAGTTTTGTTGAATTTCTTAGCCAGATATTTAGCAGATGCCTTACTGGGGATCTTAACCATGGACAGCTCCTTGCCATAGCGAGTCATGTTGCAGGGGGTCTGACACACACAGTAATCGTTGTCTTTCTCTACCAAAAAGTCTGTGGATGATCAAAGTCATTTCAAAAATGTTGTGATCACTGCGAAGAATCAAACAAACCTGCACACAGAGGCTCTGCTGAAAATATCTCTGCACACAAAAACTACACTCGCTGCCATCGTTCACTTTCCATGAAAGCAAATAATGACTGAAGCTATAACACAGAGGGAGAAAAAAGCTCCATGGGATTTATTTGATATCACCGAAGCATAGACACATCACAAATCTTCCTAATGGAATTTTTTAACAATAATTTTACTTTATTATTTTGCTTCAGCACTGTCTGAGATTAAAGTAATATCAAGTTAAGCTACAGACGCATTATATAAAGGATGGAATGGTCTCATGCCTCTGCTGCTGAACACTTGGTTGAATTCAGACATTAACGTAAAACTATCACACCAACATTTCATATTCATGCAGTGAAGTGCGTGGGCTCACCTAAAGCTGGGTCAGCACAGTCTTTGTACTGCTCAGGCGTGCAAACTGTTGAGGTTCCTATTGGAAAAGAAGAATAATTACATGTAATATATATATATAAAAAAAGAGACATAGGGACACAAGTGCACGCCACATTTTTTAATTGGTCAAGCCTTGAAGCCTGTGAAATCATACCAGGCATGTGAACCATTCTGCAGTTGCAGTTCTCCAGCAGGTAGCGGGTTTCACAGTCAATGCGGCAGGCGGTGATGCTGTACGTGGAGAAGTATTCAGAGTCTATGGGAGTAGACTTGCAATCCCCCCAAGGCGGAGGGAGGTACTGAAGCTGAAAGAGCAAACAGCACATGTTTTCCCTCAGTATATCAGCACACAGGATTACAACGAATAACATAATACAGGACCGGTACAGCAGAAGTACAAAAGAGGACAACAAGCTGACAAAGCCCAACACAAATGTCTCACACGTAAAAAAGAAAAAAAATATATAAGCACTTAAATGAAAATGTGCACTGACACAATATTGGCACAAAATATCCATTCAGACCAACATTATTGCTCATGTTTAGCAGCAAGCAGACGTCATGCAGAACATTACTGATGCAGGTCTAGTCCCCGGTAGGAAGCAGAATACCATGGGAATAGAGACAAGCTTAAGAGAAATCTGTAATATACGGAGTTTCAGACAGGACACCACAATCAATGGACAAATCTTACAACCCTGAGAACACAACTCAGAACAATAAACAGTTTACAGTTTTCAAATGAACAAATACATGAACTGAATTTAACGGACATTATACACAGCATTACATTCCAGTTTATAGTAGATACTTGACGAATAAATAAATCCTAGTGGATAAACTACTCTCCAGAAGCTTAGATAAGTGTTTCTTGTATCGTCAATTAACTGTTTAGATATTGTAATCTAAGCTCATGAGAGTTCATTACTAAACTGCCCTGCCTGCATAGCCCTGTGAGTTTAACAATAAAGTCAAAATGTAGTGTACATTCAGTTTGCAGTCTCATTAGAGGTAAAAGTCTCATTAAAAGGTGAAGAGCAGGTCATTACTTTTATGAGAAACTCTGGGAATTCTAAATGAACCCACTAATGAGGAATATTTAATGCCTGAATTTTAAGCTTTTGGTTCATACTTGACATTAAACCCTTGGTGCTCGTCTTATAACTGCAGCAATGTGCCCCGTGTGTGTGTTTGTGTGTGCGTGCGCAATCTGTTTAGAGCTCTCTTTAACGCTTTAAAGGAACCCCCTTTCAACACATTGACAATTAGGCGCCAACAAAACTTTCAGTTTCCACTTTAAAAGTCTTGTTTACACCAATTTATGGTAATGAATGCGTACTACTCATTTTTAACACAAAAACTATCCCATTATTTATGAAGGCCACAGATGCTTGTTTGGGTATTTGAGCATGTAGCTACTAATTGCAGTGGGAGCTAGCCAACAATCAATGCCAAAGGCTCCTTCCTGACAAAGGGAAATGATAATGCTATTGTCACATTATGGCTCACTGTAATTCCCACTCGTCTCCACTGGCTCTAAGCAGGCTAACTGACAATCTCGTGGTCATTTAGTCAATAAAAAGTGACAGAGATAGAGTGGAATTCACTGAAGGAGTGGACTTAAACTGGTAAACATGATTAAGGCTTTATTGAACTCCATTTCTAGCCCACAGACTCTCATAACTGGAGTTACACTGGAGATAAAACCCTGGTGCAATAAATGCCAGACTTCAAACTGATGCCAGAGTCCTCATGGGTAATAAAACCTAATGAATCACATTGTCTGGTCTCTCCAGATGACATTAAGCAGCGGTCCAGTGGATCGCCCCGAGAACACATAAAAGCAAGACGAACAAAAAAGAAAAAAAACATGTTAACAGAAGTGTACATGGCAGTGAAAGGGTAAAGCCAAACAACAGCTTCGATGAGGACACAGACTCGGATGAACGGCTTAAAGCTGGAATGAAACACATTAGCTGCTCGTTGCTAATATCTATTAAACAGAGAAGACAATGACAACAAGGACAGACTGCGGATGTTGTTGCATGTCGTTGCTTCAGCCACACGGAGGGGGGACAGATGGATCCATTCCTCGGGGAGGGAGGGGTGGACCAGCAGATGAAAGTGAGGAACTCCATGACGGGTGTGTTGCTATTTAACAATACAGATTTTGTGGCATGCAGCAAGCCCAGACAGTCATACGCTACCCTCTGCTCTTGGGTGGAAACGAACGTTTGGAAGCCGGGGGCGACCCCGAAGCCCAGCTCATGGAGGAAAGGAGGCTCTGACTGAGTGTGAAGCTGTACCTTTATTCCGGCCTCATAGGACGTCTCATCTAGGGCGGGGGGGGGGTGAGGGAACACAGCCCACATGATTATCAAAATTAAAAGAGGAGCAACTGCAAGGCAAGGGGCAGAAAGTGGTCAACCCCTCTGGACAGGAAGGCAGCCTGTTGTCAGTATAACAACCAAACAGCTGCAACTCCCAGCGGTGCATGGAGACTTTCATCACAGCATCAGAGTACTGGTGGGTTTGTCATTCAGCCATTCTCTTCTCATATCCACCCAAGCTGGTGTGAGGACACAGCTCAGTTTCAACCGTTACATAATTCTAGTCCAGAATTTGGTGCTGTAGTCCTCTCTGAGCTCACAAGTCATAGCCTCCCATTAAAAATTTAATTCCTCTGACAGAAGCTTAACAAATGAAAAGTCTTGGAATCATAAGTGCTTCAGCCAGCTGTCGATTATTTCACTGAGAGCAGTGTCGCTGTACTCGTCGGAGACTCACTGAAATTAATTCTGGCCAGACTTTAATGACAGTCTAATTAATTCAGCCCATCTTTTAGGTCGTAAACACGTCTTTTAGCTGTCACTGGTGTGGGCGCGCGTGTCATCATTATAAATGACAATCCACGCACTTTTACTTTCACGAGGAATCTCCGTGATGGTGATTAATAGATCCGGTTCACTTCTCAGAGATGGCTGAATGATGGTGCACTTGGAGCATTTTACAACACTCGTACAGAGAAAGAGAAAGAGGGTGAGAAAGAGGGTGAGAAAGAGACATTACATGTTTCAAAGCTGCTTCCCAAAAAATAACATTTGTCATCTTTGTGGTGTCCAAGTGTCTGTTTTCGGAGACCAAACCCTGCCTCGATCATCCCATGTTATTCTGCTAAATCAAGGGTGGAAGATTTTATGTGATCATTTATCTCATGCTCATGAACTGACCAAGGCCATTAACTTTAGGAGCAAAATCATTTAAATTAGACTCAATAAATTGCTAAAATTAGGACTTTGATTAGCCGCTGGAGTATCCATTTCTTCAAGACTTCACGAGGACGGCTAATGTGGCGGAAATCTTAAAGAGCCTGCAGCTAAATCCAAAAATACACTCCATCTCAAAGGTAATCATCGCAAAAACCTGACGTGTAAAATCCCCAAATCGAAAACGTTAAAATATTTGTGGCACAGGTGCCATTTTCTTGTGACTTACAATGACATTTCCCTCCTCGCTGTTTCTGTTTGGAAATCAAAAGACTGGAGTTCGGACTAGCGTGGACAAAAGAATTTGAATTTGTTGTCTTGGCATCATCACATTTACAGTAGGGTTACAGTAGACCTTGAATAGAAAAACCATGTGAGCTCAAGGTCATGACCTTGCTCACAAGCTTTCCATATCAATTCTTACCCTTCATCCTTCACTGGCGGCAGTGAAGTTTAGGACTAGGATCTAATGTTCAACACTCTCTGCTTCCCTTGATATTGGGCGCTAAATCACTCATTTTCCTGTGTCCCTAAATCATAATACATTCTAAAATATGTCTTCAAAATAGCTGTGGGTCACCTCTCTCATGTAATGACACATACTTAAAGTGTTAGAGGAATTAGGAAATAGATTAATATGATGACAGGTGGACCAGGTTTCTTTTAATAGTTCACTTTAACATCAAAGACATGATCATCGTTTTAACATCTTTCCCTGCAGATACAGGAAGTCGTGAGAGGTCAGTTATTTATAGTGAGTCTTTAAAGGAGTCTGATGTAGGCTAAAAGCTGCTGCCTACGGACCATTTTAGCAATAATTTCAGCGAGAAAATCATTCCTAATGTTTAATATTACTTTTACAATTTCTTTAAAGCCTGTTAATTATGGGAAATTGTTCATTCTTACTTCAAACACTTTATTTCTTATTAATCGGAGGTAATGTTTTGATCATTAAAGCCTGTTAACCATGGCTGTGTGAGTCTTCTTCACAGTTTTTCTCTTTGAATGCGCCACTTGAGACAATTTTCACAGCATTTTCAAATAAACTGGATTTATTTCTTTTCCCATGCTAAAAGTAGCTCAATATGAAAAGTAAAACAAACACTGTGAGCTGCCAGATATTTCTGCATTCTGTGAAGTCTGAGTTTCTTTTGGCTCAGATAAGGACAGTATGCTTGTATGCTTCAATCCAATCATGACTTGGCCCCGCTCTGACAATACGCCTCGGCTGCTGTAATTCATCTGTTTCATGTACCCGGAAAAACAGGGTGTTTGTACAATGTTCCCCTCACAAGGTAAATCAAAGATCTGATTTTGCTCCAGGCTCTGTGACACAGAGGTAATGGGCACTGGCTGGCGAGGATTTGGGGACAAACACAAAATGAAGCGGAGCAAAAAAATAAAAATAAAAAAGGTCGAGGTTGGAGGGAAGGAGGCTGAACATTAGGTACCAGTTGCTGCTGACATGACACAAAAGTTTGAAAACCAGGGGCCACACCAAATCCCAGTTGGTCAATGAAGGGCGGCTCGTCCTGGCTGTGGATCTGAACCTTGATTCCTGCTTCGTAGGAGGTCTCATCTGTGGATATAGCACGCCAGAAAATGTAACAACAAGCACGGGTCGCCTATGGAAGCCCATTTTTTGGCTCTGGCACTGACACTAAGTGCTCCCAAATCCCACGCTGAAAGCTAATATCAGAGAGAGACTCATACGTTAGCGTGGTGGACCAGTGTTAAACAGATTTACAACCAACGATTTATTACATGCTGTCTATTTTATGGTCGTATGGCTCAGTGGCATTGTTGTCTGCCATAAATTGAAGACAATATGTCAATGAATGCATTCTATTAGACCTGATGTCAGCTGTAAACATGGAGAAACATATCAAGATAATATGCTATCAAACATGCTAGTACATCACTTCTCTGGAGTGAATTCTTCAGACATTTAGCAGTAAAGTGGAGAAGATGACCTAAGAAAATCTGGAGATTTTGTCATCTATATATCAAGGGATACATCCACATGTTATAGAAATGACAAAGGACTCGAGGAGTAGTTGAGATTTACAACAAAGGGTTTCTGCAAGTTAAAACCCTAAAAAGCTGCACTCACCTGTCTCTCCCCAAACAGGCAGGTATTCATCCTGCTGAATATCCAGCATGATCTCCAAGCCGTTCCCCGTGCCGCCTTTTAACGTCGTCAGCAAAGGGTTGCCGTCTAACCCCGAGTTGAATGTGTAGCATTTTCCGTAGCGCGTGTAGATCTGTAAAGAGCACAGGAAACAACAGGACCGTAAATGAAAAGTCAGAGCCTTCCCATTGCGCTGTGCTAAACTCTGCACCTGTACAAGACGTATTACATGTCAGCCTGTAATTGTGCAGGACAGCTAATCATTGCAGAGGTTTCCTGATTATCAGAGAAAGCAGCGCCAGCTTTAAACAGGCACCTGGCTATGATTTGGGAAATTAATGAGCTTTCCTTCGCAGCAGCAGCAGCAGTAGCTATCAATCTTTACCCAATTTCACTCCAAATTTCCCCTGAGTAACTGAGAGTGAATGTACTAGCTTGCTGTCATTAAATAAGAAACATCTGAGGTGGAAGCTCTCTGGACACGCAAACAAACTCTGAATTGAGTTCGAAAGAGACATTTGTGTGTCTTGACTTACAAACTTCTTAAGAGGCCGAACCTGTGCCAGCAAAGCTCAGCGGTGCTTAAGATTTGATGTGCAATCGCTGCGGCGGGTTTGATCACACCAGATATCTTTCTGATTTAATTAATCCACGTGGTTTGAGTTATTTATTTTCAGTTTTCGCTTCAGCACTCACAGCTGACACAGTTTCAGAGTTTACGGATTTCCCCTGTGATTGGAAAATTCTGTCTTCTGCAATATAAGTAAAACTAAATCTGTATCGTGATTAGATGTGGTGACATTTTAAATCCAGTCCACAGTTCGGATAAAGAAAGCTTTGCTCTGAATACAGCTTGAGGGGGTGAGTAAATACAAGATAACGCTATCAATCTGAGATAAGACCATGAAACTGTTGCACTGATTAGTTATGCAACACTCTGAGGAGCCAGAATATCTATTTTTCATGCATTTCCACACAATATAAAAACCTGCAGTGTTAAGAACAGCTGCCGTACTCGTTTTATACCATTTAAAATTGTCACAACACCTACATAAGGCTTACACGCAGTCACACATGAGTTTATTAGATTACATATGCAACATGTTCTCAGCAAACAAATACTACTACATAATCACGAAACGCCATAATACTGTGGAAGTAAAAAAAGGCTGAAAGGATTTGAATTTTATAAGCAACTGAAGATCTGACAGTGGAATTCAGTCACTTCTGAATATTTCTAGTTGTAAACTGATACCACTGAATTTATAGTACTGACATTTTACAATAAAAAACATTTATATGAACTTACATGGTTCATGTTCTCCACTTGAACTTTTCAGTAAATAATTTCAGGTTGTGTAATTTAAAAGGTGGATTTTTGTTAATTTCATAGGCCTCACAAAGAAAATTCAAGTGTCCAGTGAGAAACAAACAAGCAAAAAACCTATACTGAAGCTGCTTCCAGTCAAAATTCGAGTTAAGCCAAAAACCAGGTTGCTCAAATTGGATTGGAGAAATTCAGACCCCGAAATTGAAGATGAAAAATCAGAGAGATCAAACCTGAATGGAATCGATTCCAAAATTTAAAATGACCTACTGGAGATTTCAAAAGCGGGACTTCTATTCAGACGGTTTTTGAACTTAAATGTTTCAATGCAATAAAATCAGCGGTAATTTCAACATTAATTATGAATGGATGATGTCAAAATGAGCTCTTCAGTGGCTTATAAAAATGATGGTGACCTCTTGTGGCTTCCATGTAAACCCCTCTACAATTACAGAGTAATTTGATAGATTATGCCTCATTAATGATCACAGTTGTCTCACTTGGCCACAGAGAGAGCTCATACATGACACTGTAATACCCTGACAACAAAAATGACGCCTGCTGGGATGATGTTTTTGCTCAACAATCTGGCTGTCTACGTTTAAGAGTGATGACAGCATACAGCAAGTGCTCGTAGGAAGGATGATGGTTAGTTTTCATTCCCCAGAGTGGCGAGGTCGTGGTGAGCAGCCTGATGGCAAAAACTCAACCAGCATCGCAAAGCTGATCTCAAGAGATCAGAGTCACTGTTCCATGTCCAGACTCAGAGAGACTTACATGCAGCTCAGACAGATAAGACAGTGCTTTGGTCCTTTCCCTCTGCTGGCTGCATAATGAGGTCTGCAAAGTGACTAGTAACCTATTTTTAAAGATGCAGATTCAAGTTCAGATAAAACGGGAGCTTTGTTCAGTCACACCATGTGTTGCTTAAGATGCGAGCACACAGCGCAGTTTAGATCCCAATTAAGAATCCAGTCTGGCCGTGAAGACTGGTTTTATAGATTGTGGAGGCTCTGCGCTGGTTTGTGCAGAACATGGGGGCCACCGCTGACAGCTGACATCTCGTCATGTGCAGGACTTTGCATTTCAAACTGCCTCGAGAGGAGTTGAAGTTGTCACAGTTACATTTTTTTGTGACTGGAATCTAGATGCTCAGATCTACAAAGGCAAGTGGTTAAATGGGATGCCAGTAACGGGTTGGTGTTCTGAAAGTACAATGTTTCAATTATTCTCAGTCCTGTGCAATAAAGGAGTCACTCTGCATGCATACTTCTCACTGCAGAAGTTTCTCCACTGAGGCTGTTAAATACTTCCTGATGATGTTGTGTTGAAAGTATTTGATAGAAATATTATCATTCGGAAAAATGAAACTATGGCTTCCGAACGTCTTCCACTTCCTCCATGCATCCATAATGGACTTAGGTACGGTGTCTTAAATGGTAAACTCAGCTGCATTTTGGAAACAAGACCATAAACACCTCATGCCCTCCAGATGTTTAATTAGAGAAGATAAAATTTTAATTTGAACTGATCGACGACGTCTGAATTATTTACGATCTAATTTTTCTTCCTTAATATGTTGTCACGGGTTATAAAGTAAAAAGGCGTTAAAGCAGCTGGCAAGTCAATAACTCGCCAGCGTGAATATCACCGAATGAAAAACAAGAGAAAAAAAAGAAAAGAAAAAAAGTGTAACGTAGACAGTCATTGATGATGACATGACATTGATTTTCCACCACAACATGAGGGTTACAATGTATTTGTTTCCTTGAGTGACTTTTTGAAGACATCAAGTTTAATAAGGAAAAAAGCTGCCATGTCTGACAGGTAAAAACAGGACAGGCTTGTTTGCAGCTTTGAAACATCGACACCTTAAAACACCCTGAGAGAGTGCCTGCTGGAGGCTGCGTTGTCAAATGCTTCCATGAATTATTAATACATCTCGCAAAACAACATCAAATCCACACCTGACAAACACCATCTTTCTTTCTGTACATACAGTGCTGAAGTTTTTGTAGGTGCAGGTTTCCCCGCGGAACCTGCACTCCAGCAGCATCTCCTCCAGCTGGTGACCGAGGCGTCCCATCATCTCGGTGGTGTTGATGCGGTAATCAGGGTGCGGAGTGTAGTTGTTGAAGTCCAGCAGACTCAGGAGACCCTGCTTGTGGCTGTCTTTAAGGATGGACAGGCTCCTCTCCATTACTGTGTGATTAGGATACATGAGGTCCATCCAGTAGCCGCTGTGATACAGGTCGTCCTTGGTCAGCGTGGAAACACGGAACACGTTTTTATTGCAGAAAGTAACAGCTGGGAAGGACATGTTGTGAGCCCACACCATGTAGATCTTGGTAATAGCCGGGTAGGACATCAGGTAGAGGATTCGATTCCAGGACCAGGTGATGAGGAGACTGACACAAACAAAGAAGGCCATGATCCAGATGACCCGCTGCGGTTTCGACTTGTCCGGAGAGAAGACGAACTTCAAACCGTGGATCTTGGTCCTCATTATGAAATCCACCGTGATCTCTTTCCACGTTGGTTTAAGCGAGCTGGGCTCTTTGTTTTTGCGAGGGGTCTCTTGGGCATCATTCTGCCTGTGTGGCCCCAGGGCAACTGATTCGGATGTGGGTGCTTCAACCATAATTGCTCGTGTCAAGGCGGGCGTTTCTTTACCAAATACGGTTTCTTAGCAGCCCACTCTAGAGAATCCCAATTTACACACAGTGGCTTTCTCCACAACCATCTCCAGGTCTGTGTAGCTCAAATTCCAGGTAGGAGCGACTGGAGTCCTAATGTGCAGCTGTCCCCCTGTTCAGGCTGGAAAATTCTTTGCCGCGAGGATATAAACAAAAGGAAGTGAGCTCCTTGGGGGAGGTAAAATTGATTTACATAATGATTCCTTTATGAGAAAAAACAGCTGAATCACTCCATTAACAAAAACCATCAAGCGTAACAATCACCAGTCCTTCATCAATAGATAAATGGACGTGATAATTGCAGATGTAAGCGACGACTTCACTCCCAGAGGCAATCACTTTGAAAATCCGGAGAGGCTTACCCCTGTTGCTCAGATCTTTCACTCCTCCATCTCCCTCTCCAGTAGCAGACAATACTTGCAGATTTCGGTGGTTTCTGCCTTTGTGCTGTAGCTGCCCAGAACCCAACTCCTCCCTTTTTCCACAGATTGAAGAGATGCTTTTTAGTCTGTTGACTTGCAGCCTGCAGAAAGGAATATAAAGCTTGTTGCCCCCCTACACACACTCTCTCTACAGTCGAATGGAGAATGAGGTGGAGCCAGTGGATGAAATTGTTTTCCTCCGGTGATGAAGTAGACCTCCAATAGTATAGAGAGGCGGGGGGAGGGTATCAATCAAAGTAGAAATAATTGTGAGAAAGAAATTCTGCAACAGAGAAAACGAGGAAGTCTGCTTGCTTGTGGATCAATGTATCTATATAATTGATAACTGAAGGGAGCCAGCTAGTTGGAGAAAAACACACAAAATCCCCTTCAAAATGTGTTAGAAATCTCTGTTACAGCCCATTTTCTGGTTCTCCTTTTCTGCCAGGATCACATATAATTTCACAAATGCAGTGTAATGAGGGCTGACATCCTGCTGCATGCAGATGTGGCTCTGGCTGATATTAAAGGTGCTTTGCTGCGTTTATGTGAGACTATCAGAGGATTCTGCTTGGCAGAAGGCTCAGCTTCACACTGAGGCTATTTCTTTCATTATGTTAGCTGGAATCTGTTCAGTCTGTAATGTGAGTATTGGCTGGGTAACCTGATCACAGCTGTCCTGATGCATGGTTGTAAAAAATGATTCTGAAAAGTGAAAAATAGCTCTAAATGTTGCGTGTGCTTGGAGGAGAGGAGATCGTTTGAAAGCTTAGATGGAATGAATTGGACTAAATGATTGTATTCGTCCTAGTTTGAATATAACAGAGAAGGGAATGACTGATGGGCATCACGCACTCCCTGTCTCACTGATGCAGAAATGTCAAGAGATGCCAGAACTGCTCTGCCAATTCTGAGTCCATTATTATGTTTTAATATGTCTCCTATTTCATCTTAAAGCATATAGTTTAAACCACAACTTGTTTCCTTTTTCCACCTCGGACTTCTGCTTTCCAAACAGCCATCAAGCCTTATCTCTAGTGCCTTTCTTGTTTACAAAAACTCTAATTAAATTACTTGTGGTAGTGTAAATGCCTTGTTGTTTTCATAATATGCTTTTCTTTAATCAAAACCACTGATGAGTGATAAGTAAAAACAAATGAAAGCGTAAGTAGAAGAAAAGAGGCTTTTGATTAGAGTGTGAAATGTAATTGGATGTCATTATTACAAACTGCGAGCATGGTTTGGTAATCACACGTTAACTTTGTGAGCACCGCCCTGTCGTTCAGCAGGAAGCGTCAATATTTAAAAAATGTGACAGATTTTCCTTCATTCAACAGCGATACCAAAAGGTCAAACTGTAGACTTGGGGGTAATTATGCAGCGGGCGTCTCTCTGTCTCTAATGGCACAACTGTTGTTTAACTAAGATGCGAAACTTAATTCAATAAAAAAGATAATTTCAAAACACTAAATTCATCCCTAGCCAATTTAATTATAACTGAATTGTTCATTCATAACAAAGAGAGAGAGAGAGAGGGGAGCACGCTGAACAGTTTTCTCTGTGTTCAAAAGTTGTGGTAATAACAGTCTGATAATATTAATGAATGTCTGAATGCTGAAAAATAAAGAGAGGCCAAAGTAACAGCTTCAATACTCTGGTAATAGTTATTTTCCCTCTGTGTGTTTTCAGGGCTTTCCGACAGCAAAACAACTAAATTAATTGCCTGGATCCAGCTCCCCCAGCAGCTCCAGTTTGTCATGTCCACACCACGCCTATTTTTTCCTGGCTTCCAGGCAAGACAGATGCCTGGCATTGCTTTCCTTTTTGCCTCGCGCCCGAACCTTTTTATTCTCAGAAAGAACGGGATAGGCATTTTTTTTAATTGTAGAATTAAGCATTATCTTTTTGTGAGAGAAAGATCCAATCGAAGTGAACAATAGCCTCTATTTTGGCGTCAACAGGAATAACTACCTCAGTTTCAGACCCAATAGCGAAGCAAAAACAAAGAGGAGAAAACACTAATGC
The DNA here is from genome assembly GCA_037975065.1 of Chaetodon trifasciatus. NCBI lineage: Eukaryota > Metazoa > Chordata > Actinopteri > Chaetodontiformes > Chaetodontidae > Chaetodon > Chaetodon trifasciatus. The sequence continues at coordinate 9,390,305 of JBBMOE010000012.1, read as the reverse complement.
TGCGTGAGTGGCAGGCGGGTAAATAACTCCAACAATAGCACCTTATCAGAGTCATAGCTGACTGCCTGGTTTCTCCACTGATTGACCAGCTGCATTGATTCCCCTCATTCTTGGTTTCTTTGGAAACATGTCGATAGATATGAGGCACAATTGACTGGTGGCTTAAATGCTTCAGCTCATTTGTCCTACACAAGCTCAGTGCAGGCGTGGGGCGTGAGGCTCTCCAGGTCTCTGAATCGTCCCTCGTCAGCAGTTTGATCCGAAGCTCAATTTCATTACTCCCAGGCTGCAGAGGTTACAGAGGCAGCGCATGACAGTCATCATTAGTCTTATTTTCATTTGCTTTCCGTCTTCCAGCCTTTTACCGTGTGGCGCGTTGAAGCACAAGCATGTTTCCGAGGCACCTCATATGCAACGTTTGATTGCTTTAATGTTACACTCTCGTTTGCGCATGTGCTTTTAAACTATTTCCCCTCAGGGATCAATACAGTATTTCTGATTCTGACTCTTTCTGTGTGACCGCCTGTGTGTCTGTGTTACGTCTTCTCTCTGCCTTTGCATCTAAGATCCTGATTTTGCTGAAATTATGTGAAGGTTGGCACTGGAGCTGAACTTGATTAAGCGATTAGTCGATCAGGGGCAGCACAAACAAGCTGTAAAAACAACATTAACATGTTATCCCCTTTTAGAGAGACAGTGGCGAACTTGTTGGCAAGTAGTTGCTTATTTCCATATCGAGCAGACACAGATTCCTTGGTGGGCCAAAATAGAGAACACAGTGACCAGATGTGAACTGCTTTGCACCCGAAATGTGGAGATATCATGAATGTAGACATAAATAAATTGTTTTTTTGGTACCTTGGGGCAGTGCAACAAGCTTCAAACACAACACTCATGTGTTAGTTTCTAAAGTCAATGTAGAGCCAGTTGCCTATTTGCATATCCAGCAGACATGGAGCGACAGCATGCTGTATGCAGTAACATTATCATTCATTAGCAATCATGTGTGTCCACCTGATGAATGAAGTCCAGTAGTTATCCCTCTTTTAGCTCTGTTTTTGGTCTTTATCAGCTTCTGAGCGAGGTACCTGGCTCTTTAGCTGTGAACTGCTCGCTGTCACTAACATTGTGTGTACAGCGAGGTGTACAGCGTGTTTACAGCTATTTTTGCTGCAAACAGCGGCCTGCCTCTGCTGGAAAGGCCACTGATGAATGCTGAGAGAGTGGAGCAAAACAGCTAAACTGGGGGCCTGAGAATCAAAACCATAAACTGAGACACGGTGAAACACTCGAGAGATGAGGGAAGCTGCTGGGTGGAGTTGGGCGATGTCTATTAAATTGACATATGACAACGTCCACAGTAAAACATCATGATGGATGATGATATTGTTAGTGGGGAGATGAGTGATGGCTCGTCTCATGGGCTACTCCTATTATATACTTCATTTCATACTTTTTATATGTATGTATATATATTGAAAATTAATGACTAATTCTACTTTTTGCACATTTGAGCCCATTCACAGCCCATCCTGACCTGCTCACCTGATCTGTCCTTGCTTTTCCACTCTATAGCCGATGCTTAAGCTGCCTCATTAAGCAGTTCATCTGATTATACAAAAAAATGTGAATACTCGTCATTCTGATATAACTGCAGAGAATACCAGTGCATTTAATTTACAATTAAAAAATGTAGTTTCCTGGGAGAGAACAGGAGAGTTTGCTCTAGCTAAGTTTTAATCCTCAGCTCTGTGATACGAACAAACCCCTCATTTACTAATGTAAACCAGGCAGATTTCAAAATCATTTTTACTGCATGTTCGCACCTGAATTAAAACATGCTTTCCCTGAGCAGTAAATATCGTGATTAAAAAACAATTTCCTTTAGTAAATCAGGAGCAAGAAGTTATTATAAAATTAGAATAAACCCATCCTTCATTTTGCACTCTATGGCTGAAGCTCATTAAAATACATGTTCATGATAAAATTACTCTGACTGACTTTTTACTGGCAAAACATTTACTGCACTTTGGAGTGTGGCAGGTGTTAATTTCAGACGCTGTTTGCGTTTAGTAGTGTGTGTGTGTGTGTGTGTGTGTAGACTCCCCCCGGAGCAGCTTTTAAATTACAATGGCAGAGGGTTCAGTCATCAGTGACTATCAGCAATCGTCAATGCCGGGTGCTGTGGGTTCAGCCATTTTTTCCACTGTTAATATAAAAATATTGATTAGTGCAGCTTTAAGTATAATTACTGAACTACCTGAATGGTGTTACCAGCAGAATCAATGATTAGCTGTGAACAGAGAAAAGAAGAAGGCAACAAGACTTTTTCTTTGTATGTACAGGAATCTTTGTGTTACTGGAAATACAACCTGACTGTATAAAGGTTATAAAGGTTTCACCATTTTCAATCTACTGCGTGAAACAAAGCTTTCAAATCTGGTGTAACGCTGCAATCACGCTTCTGCACTGCAGTGTTTTAGAACTTTTGTCAAAATATGACTGCTGCTCACTTTTCTTAAACTGTCTTTATTTGTGAAATCGCTTCATAAAATCATTAATTTAATTAAAATATTCCCTCCAAGACCGTGCCGCAATCACTCCAGAATATAAAGTGCTCCGGGCAAAAGTTAATGATTTTTCTTCTGTAAAATTGCTATCCTCCTTATTGAAAACGCATTTCTGCTGCTCATACATTTCCATTGTTATCTTCCTGAGGAGGCAAACACATTTCATCTGTGTCTCAGTATTCAAGCATGTAATTAGAGGATCAGGGTGTAATAAACATTTACCAAATTGAAATGAGCAGCTGATTGCCGTTTGATGGAAAAGAAAAATGGGACTATTTGAAAGACGTATTTGCACATTTATTGCCCAACTTTAAGACGAGCTCAGATATCCCTGAGACAGTCAGGGAAAGACACTAACCATCCTCTTTCATGTCAAAGCCAAGCTGAACCCCAGAGGTCTCATTAGAGGAGGAGCAGAGTTTTGACTGAGTAAAGGAAGAGCTCCTTCAAGGGCCAGTGAGAATGTTCAGCACCAAATGAAATACTGGCAGCAATTAGATGCACATCAGAAACGCACACGGCACAGACAGAGACAGGGACGGAGATAAAAAGAATTAAGGCAACACTCAACATTAATGTCCAGTTCCTCTGGAGTGAACTAATTAGTCCATAGTTGACAGAAATCAATAACAATTTTGACTGTTTAAGTAATTTTGGCTGAAGCTTCTCAGTTGTGAATATGTGATGCGTTTCTTACGGTGTCTTCACACCTGGCTCGTTTGCAGCAGCTGCTTGGAAACTGGGAGCGTTTCCCTCAGAAAATCTGTTTGTTTGGCCATGCGTGAACACAGCACTCGCACTCAGAAGCAGGACAGAACAAGCGAGCCGAGACGGCCGAGAGAGGGTGGTCTCTCCGGTCAAACTGTGAAGCGACAGCAAATGGAGCAACCACCAGCGCTCTGTGCAGGAACATGTGTGATTCCAGCACCATTTCAAAAGCTAAACCACTAACAAATTCATCTGCTGATCAAGAAATCTGTTCAGGAATTGATCTTACAATTGATCTGGATAAGTCAGGAACACAACCCTGATTTGGGGATGCTGTGAAAAGGTTAATAAAACCAGAATGCCATGATTCTGAATATGATGCCTGCATGTTTACCACCGTCTTACATCACCCTCTCCTTTAACAACACTCAGTCAGGGATCAGAGCTTTTATGCAAAAAATATTAAAACCATGCTTACGATATGCACATTGGCACGTGTATTTTCCATGATTAATAGGTCAAAAGCTGTTGAAACTGCTGTGCTTGTATCTCACTTCATTTACTTTGTTAAGTCCATCAAAGCGTGACAGCGATCCACAGCAATAAGCCGTAAAATAACTGTACATTCTATACATCACACATCTGTTAGTCATTATTCATAACGTGCGTTTGAATCGCAGTCTAAGAACACTATTAATGCTTTTATCTCTTATTTCTCTGTGAGCTCTGTGTGACACCAAAGAACATAAAGTGCTCCATAACCTCCTGTCAGTCATCGGCATTTGATTTCCCCACGTGGGTCCTGATGATGCAGAATGACAATCTATCAATCAATCAACCAGTTACCTGTCAGTCTGTATAGCTACATGTTTACCCACCTTGGTTTGGACCAAATGAACTGAAGTGCAGGTGTGAAGAAACCTTTACTCTTATGTGATACAGTTTTTGGATGGTTGGAAAGCAAAAACAAGCAATTTGGTTATGTATCTTGTTCTCTGGGAAACTGTGATGGGCAATTTTCACAATTTTCTGACATTTCATAGGCCAAATGATGAGAGAATAATTAATCAATATGAAAACTAGAGGGGCACTCAGAGCGCGCAGACCTCTGCCAAGGCAGATAGTCGACTCTTCTATAATATGCAAATCTGCAAGCAACCCTTATATATGTCTGGATATATTTCCAAACTGTTGGAGTTATGTCAAAACATGGTTGTGCCGAGCTGAAGCCTCATCATCTCTGCTTTGAGTTCACTGCAGCCAATTCACATTTGGACGTAAGAGTATAATTAGTCGCACAATATGTAGTTACGTTGCCATAGCTACAACTGCTTTCTGTGTGAAGTTTGAGCAGCTACGTGTCGGCTACCTGCCACTGGATTGTGATATGGAGTCATCAGAGTGCTGCGATTGGCTTTGTTTTGTCACTTTTGACATTAAATACCGTTTAAGAATTTAAGATGTATGGGTTTTTTTTCCGCCAAGGCCAAACGCTCCATCTCTCAATGTTAACGAAAGGGAAAAATAATTCATGTATCCATCTTGTGATTCAGATCGGCTCAAAGTTTAATGGGTTCACCCTCAGCCCATGCTTCACCTTTCCACCAAGTCTCATGAAAATTGGGCCAACAGTTTTTCCAGTCAACACACAAATTACATATGATAAAAAAAAGCATCTAGTTATCATTTAACTAAATCAACAAATCAGTTCATTGACTAATCATTTCCATGAAGAAATCTTCCTTTTGCTGGCTTTGTACTGTATTCTCCATTGACAGCAATACATTCAATTATGTATTCAATGGGTTTTAATGGACAGACAAAATGAGCAGGCAAGCCGGCAGCCACTGACATGCATACTAGTCATGAAATTTCTAGATAAAAATTCATGAAGTTCTGTAATATTTGATGCTTGAATACATAAAGCTGCTGTTATTGAATATCAGGAAATGTTCCACATATTTTACACCAGACTTTACAACCATGAGCTCAGGCGTCCTAATGGAGTTACTTGATATGCAGCATGTCACACAGTCACAACTCGCCCTCCATGAGACTTTCCATACATGAAATTAAGGCAGGAGGAAGTCCCACATTAACACTGTGATTTAAGATGACCAAACAAATGCAAATCTGGAGGAGACAGACGGTTAGAGCCAGAGCATTTGCAAACAGAGACGTCTCTCTGGTGGACGGGCAGCTTCTTTAGCAGAGGGAGACATCTTGTGGCCTGCCTCTAAATGAAACTAACCTCCCCGCTGCCTTGAAAAGCACCACAGCCACTCTGTATGCTGCACAAGTAATGCAAGGGAAGCAAGAATGGATTTTTAGCTACGATGGGCTTGTACTTTGAAATACCTCATATAAAATTCATCAAAAGGTAAAAACATTGGCATGTACTTTGAGAGAAAACTTAAAAAAAAAAACCCAAAAGATGGTTTGGAGGAGAGTACATTCACTGTATATTTTACTGGTCATAAAACTCTTTTATATCAGTTTGTTTTTCTAAAAGGGTTATCTTGCTGCAGCATGTTTTTCAGGTTCAGTAAAAGAAAATGCAGGCTTATTTGAAATATACAGTAATTGTAAATATCTCTGACACAGCACAGTACAGTACAGCACCCTATCCCACCCTGGCAGACCAGGTGGAGGGCAGATGCAGTCTGTATCAATACAAAACAGACGTTGCTGGCTACGCCCGCTGTCTTCTTCCCTTGTTCCATTCCAGGCAGAATCCGACGAACAAAACATAAGAGCGCTGTCACTCAAGCTTTCAGTCTGCAGCCCCGGAGTCACACTTTGATAAACTCATTCCTAAAATTTCCTCACCGGTACTTTCATTTGCAAGGATAATCTTGTGTTCTTTTTTTTAGCATGTTCTCATCTTGTTTGCTCAGCTGCAGGCTTTTGGTATCCGCTCCTGAATCCATTCTGCCCGCTTGCCCACAAATTAAGCAAAGCAAGCACTCGCCAGAGGGCCTAAAAGTGCCATCGAGTAACAGCATTCCATCAAGAATTTCTCCTGCTGTCAGGTGAACGTATTATGAATTCAAATCATACCCCTAAACATCCGCAAGGCTACACAGACTGTCTCTCTTCCCGACGTTCAAAGAAACGGCATAACAGAATCGAAATGTAAAGGACTTTTGAACACTTGGAAACGGATTACATCACCACTCATACTTCCAAAAAATGATTCGCTGTTTCCAACAACCTGTCACACCTGGCTTCCCCTGTACATTGACTCGCGGTGTCGAGGGGAATCTCGGTTTACTTGAAAGGAGATAGCGATAGAATACTTTAGAAGGTGCAAGGCTTTGCTTTTATTGGCTACGAGGGCAGGATATAGATCTCAGAGGCCATTAGTGGAAACAAAAGCTAAATATGGGCTTGACAGGCAATCTAAGATCAAACGGACATGTGATATGAAACCATGAGTAATTCCTTTTGCCATATAACTATCTAGTAAAATGTGAAAATCTGGACATAAAAGGGCCGAACACATGCTTTTGTTTGAATAGCAAACGATGCCAGAAGGCCGGTAATCTACAACATAACATAATGGCACTATTGGTTTTGGACGGAGCCATACTTGTGTCCGGTGTCTCAACCTAACAAGCTAATTAACTTAAGAGGTTTTGTCAGCTGGCACCTCTAATGCCTGCCTCTGGTAGTATCTGTTCTGCAATGTGCAAGTCAGCAAAAAGTGCCCCCGTTATGAATTCCTTCACTATTCCTCTTCAGAGCCATTGATCGGACTGCCAATACTGCACTTACAGTAACAGTGACTCCCAAACTGGCCTTTACTGACACTGAGTAATGGAACAAACACATTAGGTATTTGCTATTTGGCCTGTCATCTACGCTCACCGCCTCAGATTTGTTTATTTCATTGTTTGCACTGTGGAGCTGTATTTTATCTCTCCCCTCCCCTTTCATGCTCCAGGCAGCACTGTAATTTTGTGCTCCTTCACACACCTCTTCCCTTCATCTCTCCTAATGCTTCCAGTTGTGCATCGCGGCGCTGGCTCGGTTCCAAAGCAGGCTGAATCACAATGATGGTGTCAGTCCTCAGCTGAGTCCCAGTCCCACCTCAATCTAAGCACAGCACAGCCTCCTCTTCCTCCTCCTTTATTTGTTTCCACTCTGTCTTAGCTCTCCCCTTCAACTCTGTTTCTTGCTTTTCTCCATCTCTCTTGTATAAGCCAGTACTCTTGTGTCTTCTTTCCTATCTCCCACACTGCCTCTGTCCGCAGCCAGACTCATTGTTTTTGAGCAGGTCTAACACTCAATCCTGACTTCTGCTTCCTTTACTCACCTTTCTCTTTTTTTTGACCTCCAAAGCCAACTTCAGCCTCCAGACGATACTGCAGTAGATGAAGTAAAACACCGCATCCTGGTTCTGTTTTGGCAGATCCTGAACAAATCCCCAACCACCACAGACAGTCCATAATGTAATATCAAAAAGGCTCTGGCTTTGGTTTCAACACCAGCTGATACCTCAACAGGAAGTTCAATTACAACACAGGAGATCAACAGTAAAAGGATAAATTGGTTAGAATCAAGTGTCCGCATTGGCACAAGCCAGCTGAAGAGCTGAGCTCGTGATCGATTGAAACGATATTACTCCAACTTCAGCATGCATCCTGCATATACACACCGACAGATGATTTATACAGTCAGAGCCAATCTTCCAGGCTTAATCCAGAGCAGCGAGTTGGGCTGTGTTGTGGTGCTTACGCTTTTGAGTATTAATGAGGCAATCAATCACGCACCAGTTCACAGACGGCGTGTAAGGCAACAAGATGGAAGCATGAGATTAATTTTGATAATGAAATAAATCCTGCGCTCACTCAGGCACATGGCCCATCGGTTGTGTTGGAATCCAAGAATATTTTCTTTGACATCATGCTGAGTGACATAAACTGACTGACATGCATAAACATGCGCGTTTCACACACATGCAGAAGCACAGAAATCCTTGAGTGTGATCTGAACAAAGCTTATAGGCACAGTTCACTCACAGATTGATACAGGGACGTTCAAGGCTACGTTTCTGTATATATTTATAGCACTGGGTAGAAAATTTCCAGCATTCACCATCTGCCAGCCTTTTAATATCAGAGACTCGTTCTCCTCCAGTGAATTACAGCATCCTCCCCCCAAAAAATATTTCATTACTTTATGCAGAGGGAATAATTGCACTTGGGGGCCCTGATATTTCCTCTCCAAGATTTCTCAATACCACTGCACCCATATCCAGCTCATTAGTTGAAACATCTGGTCTTTCCTGTCACAGAGTTTCTTCAGCCACTGTTTCTTTGTCTGACTTTGACACAAAAAAGCCACATTCAGGCATAGCACACAAACAGACGCTGGTGCACTCAGACGCATAGGAGACGACGACTGAAACGACTACAAAGATTGAAGCATCGTACAGGTGAAATGTTCAATTCAAAGGAGGAAAAATAATAATGCCCTAAGAGTTTCAAATAGGAAAAAATAACAGCCTATTTATATTAATGGTCTACTGTTTTAGGAGCATATCAAAATGCATAACACTCAAAAGCAAAATATATCAGCAGAGGCATTTGAATAATTTTATGCATATATTTTCCACATGCAGAGAGCTAATTGTCAGATGTTGTCTAGACCTTGCGTGAGTCATCTTGCAGTGATGTTGCTGAAGTATATAATAGGTAATCTCAATTCCATCACATCTCATCTTCTGTGAGAGGACCTGCCTCTGAGCCTCCCACAGTAAGATCAGCAGGCCGAGGAGGGGGAATTCAGGCAGCTCCATGAATTTTTAATTAGTCCCCTCTATACTTAGGCCCTCAGAGCGTCTCCAGTTTCTGACATTTAGCTGAAATTTGCCCTTTGTGTGTGGGGATGAGAAACAGCCAAGGTCACCTGACCAACCACAGCATATCAAAATCTGCCTTTATAAACGTACATGTGCCATTTTGTTTTTGGAGCTGCGACTCAGACCTGGTGCTCGATTTTCATGTCAAGCCTGAAGCTCTTCTTATCAGGCTTGGTGTGGGTTGAGAAGCCAAACCTCATCTTTCAATTTAAACCAATGTCTCTCACGCAAAATAATAGTATTGCCACTGTAGAACTAGTAAGTAATTAATATAAATCATTTGCCTCAGTTTCACTGCTGCTGGTTCTCAAAGAAATTGTGCAGCATGACAAGCCCATCTTGATGCTAGGCTTTCATCGCTCAAATCAATGGCCCATTTCATCGAAATACAATCCTTCCCCTGTCTCCGCAGCAGGACGATTAAGTTCCATTCAAATACTGCTGACATGATTTTATCTCTTTGGTAGAGGCCTGGAAATTGAGGGGAAAAAATGGCATTTCACAAAAATGAAAGCACACGAGTTAAGAAAAACTGCAATACTGACACTGTTATGTCTTGGTGACATTATGTGGTTTCTGATTTTGTGAGGGGAGACAAAACACCAGCACATTTGGTGCCACTGTGACTATGAAGATGATCATTCTTACGAGGTGTTTACAAAGAAAAACAAAATCATATCAAAACCTCTACTGGTCTTGAAAACAGCATATGTTTGCTTCATAATACATGATGCATGATGTCAGCAGAGAATTGTTGAACCATATGGCAACTCTGTAGTTTACATGTTTCTGAGGACACGTTTCAGGAAGTAACTCTCATTTCTCCTTCAAGAAAAATGACTATAAATAGTTGTCATGAAATGAAGAATTAGACACAGCATAAATACAACATAAAAAGCCTCACTATGAAAGACCAGGGACCATCTTTTTGTCACCAGCTCTTGTAAACAGAGATAAAGCATTGCTTTATTAGTATTCCTCCTCATTTTTCCTGTCTTACACCCTCATACCTGTTGTTCCCCCCGGAGCTACTTAATCTTCCAAACATGCCATTAATTATTTAAAAATGAAGGATTATGGGCCAATTACTGAAAAACAAAAAACAATTAAGAAATGACAACATAATTTGAATGAAAATGACATCTCTTTCCCCAACTGCATCTGATAGGGATGTGTGTATCTCATCATGACAATGCTCATTTTATAAAAAGAGCCCCTCTCCTGCAGCACATCTCTGCTGTCATGTCTCCTGGCGTTCATAAACATAAACTGACTCATACAGCATTCCATTTCACCATGGGCAGGATGAAGCGTTCAAATTGTTGGATTATAATGACGACTAAATAGTTCACAGTTGTTGCCATTGTTGCCAAAGGCTTCTGCATATGCTCAAATCTGGTTTTAATTCAATCAAATTTCCTTTAATTGAATACATCATTTTAGATTTTCTGCACCAAACAGTTCAAAGCCTCATTCATAACGCTGTTCCGACTCATGAGATCCAATTTGTAATACCTCCAGTGGGTTGTAAAGTCCAAAAGTCAAAATGTGTTGTATTCAAAAACTGGTTGCTCTGCAGCACAAAAAGGAAGTGTACACCTGCTTTAAATGGGTGGTCTGGAGGCAATCTAACAGCACCATAAATTCCATTCATATAACCACAGCAACAAAAAATCTATTTCGGCTCTAACACTATAAAATTTAATTACTTAAGTTAATTAGTGAGCGCATTCACTCGGCGCTCCATCAAAACGTCACCACTTTCATACCAACAATGATGTGGAAGAAACTGCCAGTTTGGAAGCATTTTAATTTATGCCGTTATTGGATTAATCTGCTGTCTACATGTATTTATGCCGACAAAGCTGAGAAGTTATATTCATTAAAGAAAGTTGATTCAATTAAAAAAAGGCTTATTTAATCTGATGAATCACAACTTGAAGTTTGATTCAAAAATCTCAATAGATGCCTTGAATGTAACAAAAACAGACATTTAGTACAGACCTTCTAATAAATATTTAGTGTACATATTTAATAAAGCTGTATTTGCTGTACTGAGAAAATCTGAAATAATTAAGACCGCACTTCTTCACTCTCTCACAGCTCACCATCTAAAGATTCTGACACTTTACACTTATTTCAGCTGAGGTTAGTCCCACTGAAGGAGCCATACTTACTGTAGTAAAGTTCTCTGGACCACAGTCCTTGCCTCTATATTTGCAGTCAAGCAGCATCTCATCTATGTTGTGGCTAGTTCTCTGCACAAACTCCAGCATGTTGAAGGTCTTGCTGGGGAAAAACTTGCTGTTGTCCGTGGGCTGCCCCAAAGCGGCCATGAAGTCATCAAAGTCCCCTTGTTCCACACCCAAGAGTCCTGCCATCCAGAAGATGTCGTTCCTACGGAGCTGGGACTTTCGATAGCTGTTGTAGTTGCAGAGGGTGATGGCTGGGAAGTACATGACCGGACTGTCCATCTCATCCAGGATGGTGACATGAGGGTACCGGTAGTACTCGATCACACGGTCTGCCACTTGGTAGAGGAAAATGGAAAGGGAGGAGCTGAATGCGGCGGCCCAGAGCAGCCGTCGGATAGTCACTCCACCAGGCAGGAAGATGTGGCTGAGGCCGTGGAGGGTACAGTTGGCCCCAAACACTGTGATGTCCGAAGGCGGACGTGGCGCTTCCTCCTCCGGGGCTCCCATTATCACCAAAGAGTTTCCAAGTTAAGCTCTGTGACTGCTGGATGTTGCCTTGCTGCAGTGGTGGCCTGCTGAATACTGGTGCTAACAGGGAGGTTCACCCAAACTAAATGGACAAAGGAGGCTGGATGAGACAGGGTTTACTTTCCTCTTTGCACCCGAGGGAGGGGAAGGGGTTGGATATCTGGGGCTGGGAAGTAGCGATGGACTGTTATATAAACCAATCCTCACTGAGATCTTAGAGGGCACATTGAATTCAACAGATCCGGTTTCATTTGGGAAGGAAGACCTGATCCCACAGCGGGTAGTGGTGGATGGATCAGACAGGGATACACCAGAGAAACAAATATGAAAACTGAAGCATATTCAATTTCGTGACCTCTAACACTCTCAAATCCTTTTCTCTTTTGTATCATTCAGGGAAGGTTTCTGGACACACGTCACTGTGTGCATAATACTTTGCAACTCCAACTTCATGAACTTAAAACTATTCTTTAACATCAGAGTAATCCAATGCTTTTTAATGAAAAACAGTGCGACCCAGTCAAAACCTATTGGAGACATCACAAATGTGTGGTCACAAAGCTAAAAACAAGGTTGTTCTTAGTTCCTGAAAAGTTGACATTTGGCGAATACAAAATGTCAGCAATTCCCAATTAGCATCACATTTAGTTACAGCAGCTCACACAAAGCTTGAGCTGCCATGTACAACCACAATAATCTATTGTTAGCCACTGGGAGCTACACTGGGGAAAAGGTTTAACGCCTTCCTTAATGAAACTTTAACAGACGTTGTTGTGAAAGGCCACAGTATTACTCATTCATGCTCCCATTAAGCTTACTGCAGCTGAATTCAAAGCTGGCACCCTTCTTAGTAAGAGACTCATATTTATATTTTTTAGGCTGCCATCATCCTTCCTGAACTTTGAGATTTCTTGTTATGATTACACAAAATATAATGACATAATTCACCCTGGAGAGTCAAAGCAGGCATTCATCTACGGAAAATAATCAAAATAACCTCTTTAAAAGCATTAAAAGGATCAAAAAACACATGAAGTTCTAGTCAATACAACCATAGCTGACACTTTAAGTTTACAGCACACATCATCTTCTATCTTGCTGCAGCCTCCCTATCATGTGTTTTGTAACAGCATCAATTATTAATGTGTGCTCCTGCATACATTTCAACTCATGGACGGAGGTGTATATTCGCAGAGTGCAGGCCTGAGGTTGTTTCAGTCCAGCGTGATAAGCATCTGTCTTGGCTGAAATTGATTTGCTCAGAGCAGCATTCATTTAATATGAAGTTAATAAGTTAACTGATGTTGGGAGCAAAGCAAAGACCTCAGCCACCTCTAATCACCTGCCAGGACTACTTACTGATTAACCCATTCTCTCCTGTTTATCTTACCTTTCCTAACCTACCCACCAATCTCTCTTTATCACACTTCTAATTGCCTGCCAGGACTACTTAAAATATACCTGATTATCCAATTCTCTCCTGTTTGTCTCAGCTTTCTTGACCCAGCCACCAATCTCTCTTTATCACGCACACCTCTTCCTTCCTACATGCCTCCCCTTATCTAACCTTCTGCGCATATTTTCCTCCTCTCATCCCTCTCTATCTTTCACCTCCTTAAATCACATCTGTGTGTGCATATTTCTCATAGCTTTACTCACTTCCTCTTACTGTCTGAGGCTTCCAGATATGTGCCATTTGTATTTCACTGATTACTGACTTATATCTGATCCTTAGCAATGCAACAAATGACAATGTGAAAGAGGTCGCTCTTAGTGATGAACCTACAGGGAATTATCGCATGATTATGAGGCTTCCCTCAGAGCTTTACAGTGAGTTTTCAGCTCATTGTTCAGCTGTCCTGTACTGTTCTGGTAAAAGAGAGCCAATATCGGACTATCAAATATTAGGTGACCACAAACAGGACAAATGAATAATAATGTTACTCCATATAGTAACTCCTGGATGTGTAAATAACCAATTGTTTGTGAGCAAATTTGCTGCATCAATTTAAAAGGTCATGATATGTCAATGTTGTGTTTATAACTTCTTTCTGCTGCTCCAAAGTGGCCAAACAAAGCAGATATTGTGGTTTTAAACTTCATTATGTCTCAATAAAGTTAATAGCAAACTCTCAGAGTTACTGCTGTGCACTGCATTGCACCCCAAAAGAGCTGTATTATACATGTAAAATTTGAAACACACAGTGTGTAGTTTCTGCTGCTAAAGGGGTCTCAATCAATCAACTAAAGATGGAGTTTGATGAGGTTGTGAAGTAGCGTGGGATCATGGGAGTCGTTGTTTTCATTGTTAAACAACGAACACTGCGGATGAAAATGGATAATCATGCCCCATCATGAGTGAGTAAAACAAACAATAGTAAATAAAACACAACATTATTTTGGCCACTTGGGGGCAGCGCAACAACCTGTAAACACAAGGATGATCTACTGACACCTTGTAAATGATCAGGGGAACACACTGCATTCAATTAAGAAACAATTCCAGTTTAAGCCAACATCCTAATCCTACATTAAGCCAACATTTTAGTTCCATTCAATCAATGTAATTTCTATTTCTGTCTCCAACACACACACACACACACACACACACACACACACACACACACACTGTTGTTCACACTACACTGCTGTTTGGATATCTGGCTGGTATGGTGAGTAACATTAACGTTAACACTAAAAAATGTCTTTGATCTGATGCGTTAGCTAATGGAGTCAGCAAGCTGGCAGTAAATGTTAGCTAGCTAACGTTAATATAGCCTATATGTGCTCAATGAACCAAGTGATGTAAGCTTCACTTGGTCCCAAATCTGATGAAGTCACTGAAGTTAAACTGGTTTTGTAGGAGATCTGAATATGGCATCATTCCCCAAATTTCTTATACTGCCATCTTGTGGTCAATACTCAAGGCTTTTCCAAAAATTAAGTCTTTGAAACAGCAATTTTAAGCAATAATTACGTTTTTTTTAAGCTCCCTCAAAATTTTATAAATGACTTTATCTGCTGTTTGTTGCTGGGTAGCTGCCAGGTTGACGAGAGCAGTGAAAACAGTAGGGCTGCTGGCCATAAAAGCTAAACAGTGGGCTGAAATATGTTAAAATGCTCCAGGGAGCTCAGGGGAACTGCAGGGTGATCATTTTCTGCGGGTTAATCACTACAAATGCCCCCTTTTACATTACATGTAGTCGTTTCATCCATTGTTAATGTAAAAATATTGATTGGAGCAGCTTTTGCAGCTCTAACATTACCAGTGGGGTTGTCATTGTGTGTCTGCCCTAAACACTGTCGCAGCCCTCAGTCCATCACTTCATTCATGTCAGCCAGAAGAAGGACAGAGTAGGTCATATCTTCTAAGTACTGCATACTTACTGTACATACTTTCTCACTTACCATTTGTATTGTTGTTTGTCACGCTTGAAATGCATTTATTTAGCAAAAGAGAAAAGCACTGCAGTGCCAAGGCTGCAAAATGTTCTGACTTCACAGAGACAATCAAGGGATAAACGCAACATATTTTTCAGTCAAGTAAGGCCTGTGGTTTAATGAGGAAATAATGAAAATGTTCAAACATGCTGTATTTCACAATGTTAAGAAATCTTCTCCTGGATCTGCAACAAAAACTAATCACTTGTTCCTTGGCTGATGTCCTACTGTAACTTTGCACCAAATGTCACTAAAATCTGTTTGCTATCTGAGAATAACCGAATAAACAAGACAAGCAACACGCAGTGCAGATAACATGCACCAATCTCTTTGGCAATGGTAGTAACTTCAAGTTCAGAAAGCACAAGCCTCAACACAGCTGCAGTACACTTCAGCTGAGCTTTTAGTGGCTGCTGGGCAAAAACACAAAGGCAGCCGAATCCAAAAGCCGATGTTTTGAGTTGACTTTAAAGATAATGTTTGAAAGAAATTCAAACCACAGCGACCCCTCCCTCAGCGAATATGTCAAATGACTGAAAGAAAATTCATTAAGACAACGTCAGGTTTAGCAAAGACACGTCAAAACTACAGAAGTTCACTTACACAGCAACTTAAAGGATGCGCAGCTTCAAACTTTAGCTTCTTTCATGCAGTTTGCGGAGGCACTGAGTAGCTCCCTTTGTTTAAGTGTAAGTAAATTCATTCAAAAGCTCTTCACGATGCTCACTTAACCGAGCACTGATGCCCTGTGAGTACCATTCTCTGTCACCTGTGGGTAAAATTGAATAATCTTTCTCCAACTACAGCAAATGGGAAAGTGGTCAAAGCACATTTCTGTAATTAATAGGTGCACTCTAAGCGAAGTGCAAGCCACTACTCAATCAATACACGGTGGAGTTTTTCCAGATGCTTTAAGCTAGGTGTGCTGGTTAATGCACTGCCGCAAGAAATCAGCAATTCAGTGCATCATGGCTTCTCCGTGGCCTGAAAACACTTTCTTTCACTCTACAGTGAGAAGAAACCAAGGCTGCATTCACACGTGTGGAGATTACTGATATCTTCTGAGACTAAGTGCTCTTTCTCATCAGTCACTTTGTATCTTGACTGTGTGGAAAATGTCAGAGTTAGTCTGCTGGATCTGACGGTGGACATGTCACAAGTGGCTACAAGAATGTCATTTTCATAATGCTGAAAGGTCATTTAAATACTGAGTAAAAGGTTTCAACCTGTCCCTCCGCTTCTTCAAGTGTAATTACCTCCTTAGTCAACAAGAGTGCATCTCAGCAACCACCCAGCCATTCAAATGTTCTGTTTACAAGGAGGTTGAAGGGCTCTTGGTTATTTTCCGGTTCTTTTTTCATGATACTGAAGTTGCTTGGCCTCCTCCACAGGAAGGTGAGACCTCAGGAACAGAGCATTGACCCTGCAGCTGGGAGGGACATCCCGATGTCCTTTGCAAGGACACTTCAAGTCACAGAGACTTTATCTGACTGTCTCCCAACTCTATCCTAATTTCTTTGACCACATGTAGAGAGGGCCTTTCATGTACTTCCAAAATCAAAAACAGAGAGGAAGAGCCAAGTTCGAAAGTGCTGAGCTGACATATTAATGTAACGACACATTTCACATCAATAAGCTGCACCGAGATAAAGATGAACGCGGAAAATAACACTCATTAAAATGCAGGGATGGAGCAGGATGCTGGGATTCACTTCAAAATGTTTTAGACCCCAAACTCCTCCAAGCTTCAAGGTTCACCCAAGTACTACTTTCTTCAACCACTGAAATGTGCCAAAGGTCCACTTTCAATCACATCAAACTCAGAAGACTCCATCTGCTGAGAAAGGCAGTGACGTCTGGAAAAACATGGGGCTAAAACTACTTTTCATTACAGATTCATCAGCTGGTTATTTTCTCAATTAGTTGATTAATAAATTAATCTTTTAGTCGATAACATGTCATAAAACAGAGACCAAGAGTC
Source organism: Chaetodon trifasciatus (assembly GCA_037975065.1). Classification (NCBI taxonomy): domain Eukaryota; kingdom Metazoa; phylum Chordata; class Actinopteri; order Chaetodontiformes; family Chaetodontidae; genus Chaetodon; species Chaetodon trifasciatus. The sequence continues at coordinate 9,373,016 of JBBMOE010000012.1, read as the reverse complement.
CAAAATCCAAAACATATTACTTTACTATCATAGAAAGGTTAAAATACCACTGGGTACTCCAAGTTAAAAGGCTGAAAGCAGTGATTCTTGGGTATTTTTAGCTTAAAAAGGGCTTAAAAGATCAAATGAAAGAAGCTAATTAATGAATTGATGTGGTGTTTCTGTTATAGTTGAAGTTCAAAGGTAGAGCATTGACCTTTAATCAAAGAGAGAAATGTTTCTGATTGCCTGGGAAAATGTAACTGCAGATGCAAATTACTTCCACCAACAAAAATCCTCCTCAAATGCATCATTAAATACATGATTACTAAGAAAACATCCTACCAGCAATCCAGTTTTCAATGTTACATAAAAGTCCTTCTTAGTGTCACAAAATTGTAACTTTGATGACTCATATTACAGTCAGACAAATTTAGATTTCCATCTTTTCATTCACCATTTGTGCCAAAATAAAAAACATCCATTCAAAATCACTGATCATCAATACATGTTAATGCCACACAGTTATCTGCTGCTATCCATCCACTACTCCACTTTCACTTCATAAAAGCAGATTTTTTAATACCAATAATCAGAATCTGGGACGTCGCTGAATGTAGACTGCAGCTGGTTTCTCTTATGGCAAGCAGGAACTGGGCAACGAATAACGAGGAAATTCAATATTTCAGTATTGACCCCAACACATGAGAATCCTTGATAAATTGGGTATCAGCAAAGGGAAGTTGCTTTAGGTGTTGGTGTACACTGTGGTTTTGCTTCGGGAGGAGCGCCGTCTGTAACTTTGTATGTCAGACTCCCTCCCCAGTTTGATTTAATGCCTAATGCCATGCTGACAGTTATTCATCAGGCACAGGCAGAGGACTTCATACAGCTGCCAAAGTAATCACATGGAATATAAAAGGCAGAAAAGCTTCACTGTGGGTACTTCAAAGGACCTTTCAAAAATTAATTGCTGTCCATCTAAGACAGCAATTAGCTGTAAGTACAGTTAAGGGGAATAAAAGGTGACTTCCCCCCCACTGTCCACTGAAGAGAGCTTTTTGGAAACAACACCCTTGAGAAGAAATTCTTATCTAAAATGACATTCACACATCATCCGTGTCCTTGCAGGCTGCAGAGATCATGAACCTTCAAAGGGACAACTTTAGAGAAACATATAAATCTGATTTTAAAGGTTTGTCTTGGTGTCAGGGAACATTGCTTAAACACCTTGTTCACAAAGGAAATGCCATTATATGATTTTGGGATTTGTCAATGTCAAATATTATCTGTGCCTAAAATAGAAACGTTCTGAGGAATGACAGAGTACTTCAACTTTAAGACGGCATCAGAGTAACCCTGGTCATTTTCTAGGGAAGCACTTAAAGGCTCTGATCACTAAAGATGGACCTTAAACAAAATGTCTACCTTAAAACTGAATTAGTGGTGACTGTTACCAGTACCTTGGATGATCTATGACTTGTGATAATGAACACTTTTCTCCTGGGCCATTCAGATCATCTGAATTCGCTGACTTAGTGGAATTTGTATGATATGGTCTTGTTGGAGCTTTTACTCCCAAACCAATGCTGTTTCCATTTACTATCTGTGGCTCTGAACCGAAGCACATGTCTGCAGGAAATTACAATGTCAGTGACCGGCCTCAGAGTACCACAGTGCCACAGTGTCCACAAGTTGTCCTCCTCTCTGCTTAACAGAAGAATTTCAGGAAGTCCCACTTGATGAACTCACAGATAAGAGTCTCTGTGTTGTCTGTAATCTTGGATAAGTTATCAAAGGTTATAGAAACAATACATGTCAGTGTCCGACAGAACCGATGGCCTGTTGGCACGGGGCCAGGAGAAGTTTATGCAGTGCAAGTTGGTTTCAACTGGTCCGCTTATGAAGAGACAGTCAGCGATGTGGCATATCAAAGGTAAATTAAAGTTCAGAACTATTAAATCAATTGTTACTGTTAGATCAACACAATAGACAAGCTGCTTATAAATTTCTCATCACAGGCTCAGTGTGTTTGTGCCCAGAACACTGCTTGTGACAGTGCTGAGCTAACACTAATGCTAGCTAACGTCAACTTTTACTGTAGCCCCTCTGTGGCTGGGTTTTTGGCAGGCGGCCGTTCCTTACACAAATCTAAATCTAAGCGAGCGATGCGTCTTCCACGGGCTGTGACTGGCATCAAATGATGATGTTGTTAACTTCTTCCTCAACACACACAGAGTGCCTGGAAGGGTGCGTCTGATTTACTGTTCCCCCTCCTTGCCAAATTTGTGGACTGCCTCACTATTCAATATTTTGTTTGCATCAGGCAAGAGCTGATAACAACAACAATAACTGCATCCCTACAATGTAATGTACTACACTCTTTGATTGGATTAAAACAATTGAAATTCCTTTTTGTACAGACAGACAGACAGACAGACAGACAGACAGACAGACAGACAGACATTGTAATCAGTCTGTTTGGTTGCAATGGCAGGCCACTCAACAATGCATTGCAAGCAAATACCATTACAATCTTCCTCTCATTGTTCTATCCATATTAGCTGAAATGTTATCAGACATTATCTAATTATGGAAAAAAAAGGATTCATTTTCAATTTTTACTGCCAGGCCAGTGAAAATAAACAAAGGGCCAGTAAAAGCCCGATCTACTGGCCAAGTGTTGTATTTCTTGCCTTGTAAATGATAAAGCATAATGCCCACTGGAAATCAACATCCCAGCAGACTGAATCTAGGCCCCTATGCTTCACTCTACCTGTGAGGGCTCATTTTCCAATAATGACCACCTCTTCCAGTTCGTGATTACAGTTATCAAGATGGCACCACACTTCAAAATGGCACACTGAAGGTTAAGCAACGGCTTACAATATATTGCTTACAATAACTGTGCACATTAAAGTGAACTCCCAGAATTCAATTGACATCGTGCCTATATACTATAAAGATCAAGCACTCACTTAATTTCTGACTATGGAAACACATTGAGGTTCAAACCGGTCTAAGCTCACACTGCTCTCCCATTATTTGCTTTCGTAACACTAGACCATGAGAAAAAGTTAAATCAGACTTCTAGAGACTGTTTATCATGACTCATATTTCCAATCAACAGCAGAATATCACTCCGTCACGGTCTTCCTTTGCTGTCGAAGGCTGCAGAGAAAGCTTAAAAACTGAACCTTGATTCAGAAGAGTATTTTACATAAAACTCTTCTCGTCCCTGCTTATAATTTGTGACAAATCAATGAAGTGTCTGCTGATTGATGGAATTCATTAGGTCTTTTTATCACTAATCATCACAGCTAAGTAGCCTGATCCCTTTAGTCAATGTGAGATGTTTTAGGGGAAAGCTGATATGATGAAATAGACTCGAGTATTTAAGCAGCTCCACAGAATAACATCCTCCCTGCCTGCTCTGACTGCACTGCTGTACAAAGTCAGCTAACTGGATTAGCAATGACAGTCAACAGGAGGCACTGGACAGTTCCTGTCAATAAAGAATTAGTCCCTCTCCTCTTTTATGCCTGTGTGTAAAGTTTGAACTCAAGCTTGCTTCCGATTCACTCCCACAGCCATTAATTACAGCGGCTATAAATTGCTTTGGACCAATTAATATACAACTAGAGGGAGCTTGACTGTTTTGATAGCTGTCTGAAATGTGTCTGGAAAATGAAACAGAGGAGGAAGGCAGAGTAAATGCGTGGAGTGTGACAGGCCTGTAGTGCTGCCTGGTCCTGTCTGCTCTCTTCTCCCTCAGGGAGATTGGCAGGAAGTCCATCAGAGGGATGGCTGACACCTGTGTTGGCTGGATTCTCAGCTTTATAAGCCGGTGGAAGCAGTCAGTCACTCTCTCGCTCCCCTGGTATTTGGTTTGTTGTTGTGGGTGAGTTTAGACGCAGTTTTACTTGTGATGTGCAATGCAAAGCACTCCCCATTGTGTCAGTGCTTACAGAAAGCAAGTAAACAACTGGACGTGACTACATTTTCTTCAGCTGAATAAAGACAAGACAGAGACATTTCCTTTTGGCAACATGGAGGAATGACTTAAAGGTTAATGCTCACCGAGATCCAAAAGCCTAAAGGCCACGTTAGAAATCTTGATGTTTTAATGGATCTCATCTTCCAAGCCACACTGAGGAAATAAGTAAATTATTTTTTACCATATGACAGCTTTAATGTCCATAAAAGATTTGGGGAACCTCACTGATGCCTTCCAGTAGGATGGACGATTACAAAAGGCTCTTTACTCCAGCTTCTAGTTAGTCTCTAGAATGGACTCTACAGTTACTGCTATTTAACAGAGCCAAACCAATGCTCGATTTTTTCTTATCAGACCACATATAGGTCAATACCAATACATCTGCGATAGGCCGATGTATCGGTTGGGCTCTAGTAGTTGCATTTAGCTGCTACTCAATGTTTCCCTCAATCTTAAATGTGTCCCAAACTTTAGCCACTTTCAAATCGAAATGCAAAACTCTATTTTACACCTTTGATTAATTTTCTCTACCACTTATTTGCTTTATTAAATTTGTGGCTCTTCATTATTGCCCAGCTGCACTAAAACTTAAATTCTTTTTCATTATTTCTTGTCTAGTTGTATTTTATATAATCTGATTTCATTATACAGTATAGCCATATATTTAATTTGTCTTTTCATCGTCTTCCATGTTTTTAAAATTGCTACGCAAACAAGCTCGCCTTGCCGACTCGTCCACGCTCCGCGCACCTTACTGACGTTACTTATTTACATGCTGGAGATTGTGTTTGGTTTAATAAGCCTTTGAAAACTCGTTCGGCCCCCTCCTCTAAGCTGTGCCGTGATAGGGACGTGCTGTGTGCACACACTGAAGCCAATTACCTTCCTTCTGTACATCTGACAGGCAACTTTAAGCTGAGACTAAATAAATGGCCACATAAGTCGGCTCGGGAATCGATGGCATTAAAGTCTGCATTTGTGCTGATGGCGAGAATCTTTCCATATTACATCTGATCGTTCGGTGTGGCAGAGAACTGTCACAGGGCTGCAGGCTTGAGTTAACTAATCAGGCTATCTTCGGCCTGTAATGGCTGTGTATGAAGCATGAGGAATTCAATTAAATTGGGCAAGTAAACATTCACTCAGCTACAACCTGTGACATTAATCCACGGGAACACCCTGCTGAGCCCTACTTCCTCTGGGATTAACTAAATCTTTCTGATGGTTAACCAAGCAGGACAGAAGCAAGGACATCAAGGCTTACGCATATGAAACATTTCATACGCTACAGCAATTAATCAATATTTTCTGAAACATGTTTTGGAGATGTTACAAATGACACACTGCAGAGACAACTGGCCATTGTTCTGGAAAAATAGAGCCCAGCGCCTGACCTCTCCTGCTGTTCCGTCGCTCGGTTATTACCTGCACTTCTTTACAGCTTTTTCTGGCTTTCAACTCTCGGGGCGATGTGTACAGAACCTGTCTAGAAAGCTATGTAAACTGTAAACTGCGAAGGCCAACTTTTCATTTCAGCGGTGCAGAGGTGTTGCTTCCCCGTCTTCAAGGAAAAAAACATGCTGACAGTTGCTACAGAGCCCTATGATTGTCTTTTTGGGAGGGGAGGCTTACATTCAGTACCAGGGCCCATTGTGTTGGGTGCATGTGTATTCTCAGAGCAGATATTTTTTTTCTTTTTCTCTGAGCCCTTTCGCAGACAGTGAAGTGAGAAGCTTCCATTATCCTTTTCAGCTGCCTCCTTAACAAGCTCTCCTGTGTGCCTCACAGCTATCTGCTACGCATCTCCACTGTTCATCCACCAAGCGCTCGCTACCAACACAGTCCCCGCAAACCTTCTTACCCCGCGGGTAGTACAGTCTTGGAGACCTCATTCCTGTGTCTCCAACAGAGAGACTTTTAAAATTCAAACAGCTGCATTGCCTGTGTATGTCAGTGGAAAAATTTACTGATAGATCCTTGAGCTGTGACGCTAAACGCTTGTTGATATATGTGAAGACGCGCGTTGAAAGGATTTGTGCTCCCGAGGTTCTATGTTTGACTCTTCCCCCAGTCAATTAAGTGATCTATTCGGTTGTGACAGCGAAATCAAAAGTCAGCCGCTGCACTGACACAGTGAAGTGTTTCAAAGAATCTTTTTTTGTGGCCTGATTCAATTAATAGAGGCTGGCAGCAGGTGGCAATGTTTATTTAGGCAGAGATACAGCATTGTGCATAAGTGCTATTGTGTCTGAAGCCGACTTGTTTTATCTTTCTATTATATTATACAACAATAATTGTTTTCCACCTCTTCTGGTTGTTCTTACATCTGCTTATGTCCCGTCAAATTTCCTAACAATTGCTTGAAAAAAGCTCTAATTAAAAATATTCTTATTATTTTCACTGTGACAGAAGCATTCTTCTATTTTATTATCATAGAGGTTGTGGTTTGCTGTGGTGTTGAGCTGCACTGCATTATATTTAGAGTTGTCTCAAATGTGGCGTCCACACACAACATGAGGGGGACAAATTATTAGAAACCCATTTCAACATAATACAGTACCACACCATCTCTCACTACAACCTCAGTAATAAAGATATAGCTGCATTAACACCCCTCCCAAAGTTTTAACAATAGGTAAAGGTAGAATGTGTGGCAGAACTGTTGTACTGGATTACATTAGATTGTATAGGTGTAGCTAATAAAGTTGCCAGGTAGTACACATTTTCATAATAACTCTTCTTTTTGTTGCACAATGGACTAAACTGATGACTCAGATGAAAGGTATACAGTATTGAAAACACAATAATACACATCTAACCCAGCTGTATTATATACTAACAGCCTTATGAGTCAACTTAGAGCTGGGAAACAAGAGACTAATGAAGTGATGAATATTCTGCAGGTAAATCCTAACAACCGTGTGTGAGGCACACTCACAGAAACAGTGTTCCATCATAGAGCAACTACTGAGCCACAAATCATTCTGTTAGCGTAGACAAACAAGCTATTTATCTATCCTAGTCCAGATCTGCTCCTGTCAGCAGAGGCAAGCCTCCAGATTAAGTCTCAAAGGAGACTTGTGAAGTCTGTGTTCTGTGAAATTTGATTTTTTTTTTTTTCATTCTCGTGGATGTCACATTCAGTCGCTTTCATTTCCAAATGACTCAAGCCACCAAATTCAAACAAAATATGCCCAAATGATTGCACAGCTGAACATTAGTAGATTATGGCCATCATTCATCTTGTTCTAAGGTGTCTAAGAGAATCGATTTTTCTAACGTGAATCCATGTAAAATATAACATTTGTGCCTTAGGGAAAAAGAAAAAACACAATAAACGCCTATGAGATGTTTGACTTGTGGTTGCAGAAGGTCGCTCATACATTTCTGACACCTGAGAATTTCAATTTAATTTAAGTTCACTCGTGTGAGAGATTACAGTGGGTCTGGGGGCCTGTGAGAGCTGCTGGTACATGGCGGTGGAAGAGGAATTGGCTCTCCACCTATTACTCTCAAGCCTCCATGACCAATAGCATACAGGAAGGCAAACAAGTCTGTCCACCCATGATAAATGCTCTTAGGGCAAATCTGTGGGTGACAGAAAAGCTGGTGCCACGAGCTGCCACTTGTACTTGCGAATGCAGTTTATAATTTAAGGGTAATCATTTTCCCTGACACTGTGATCATGTCGAGTGTACAATGAGATAAGGAAAAGAGAGGAGTGAAGTCTTGATGTGGTATATTAGCTACGTCACTTCAAATCTACGTCGATTTACTGGTGCAATCAGCGCAGTCAAGAGACAATTATGTACCTAATCATTAGTATCTATACAGTACATACAATGCTCTGTACACAAAACAGATGCTCAGTCAGTTGGAACTGAGAGAAAGGCTGTTATTTTAGTGATCAATTAGTCTTTAGATCTCTTTGCCTCCTCACACAAATAATGCAGTTTGTGTGCAGCCGTGTGTCATTAAGGTGTGAGAGGAGAAACACGGGATTAACTCCATTTCAGAACGGACTGGTCCAATGATGGGCATGTTTTGATGGATGACGGGGTGACTTTGGTTTCAGGGCTGCAGCTTTTTAATTTGTGAAGGATCATTAGCTGGAGAGGGCTCCTGCTTGTAGCTCCTGGGGGGTGGGGAATCAAATAGATGCAGCACAAAGAGGTACCTCTTCATCCATCTAGTTGCTGTTGTAGCCATCACAGCTGGTCAGAAGAGGATATTATTCATGCATTACAATGCGACATGAAACACCACTATAGACTGTAAGCTGCATGTGGTGGGTCTTGGCGTGAAAACTACCCTTCTGTGTGAATTATGTGGCTTTTGAAATCCACAGGAATACCAAGTGAGCTTGAGTCAAGCACTGTATATCCTGGACTTGTCATCCAATCCCCCTCCTACACACCCAGCAATGTGTGTAGGCATGGAGTGTCAGGCTAGGGTCTCATTTATTGCCGCAGTCACTATGTAAAGTAAATTCATATATGCAAACAGTGTACACAACTGATTCAGATTTGCCCACAGGTTAAAAATAGATGTTCTCAACTTGTCTACTTTCCACCACTAACATGACTACAGAGCAGATTTTGGCTCCATCATCACGTTTATTTCTGAGTGAAGTATAATTTCACAGTGAGAATTCACCTGTCACGCAGCACTCACAGAGTTCAGACATGATATCTTGAGGGCTAATGACGATGATAAGTATGTTTTCTGTCATTTTGTGATCCACTGCTCTGCCTGCCACACTTAAGCACAAATACTATCATTTTCATACACCCCAAGGTGCTGTTTTCTATGGTTTAGTAGGGGTTAAACGAGCTTTTTCCTTATGCCTCCTGTGTTATGAAGAACAAACACTCTGCGGCATCTGTTTTTCTTTTTTTTTTATCCTTGAGCCCACTCATATGGTGCCTTTTGATTTCCCCCCCGAAATCAATTGAAAGGAAACAATACAATCAAGTGCCCGAGGCAAACTGCTCATTCTATTGAACACATGTCCACATCGTGATTGCTTCAGGAGATGGAGTACAATCATAGCATACTTGACATTTTCCTGTTTTTTAACAGACATTGAAAAGGAATAAATGAAGAGCATTAAACTTTCAAGTGTTTAAGTCCAGAACAGAAATCCATCAAAACATACCTGATGTTCATAAGTGAGCGCTACAATATACATAAGATTACAAAATTTTACATAACACCTTCAGTAGTGTTATCCATTTTTACTCTTAAGACAAAATTCATTTTACTAGTGAAGATGTGACTTTTAAAGCAAATCAAACTGATAAAACAGCAGTATAGTAACGACCTAACCTAACTACCTAACATTGAAAAAAATAAAGGTTAAGCTTAAGCTGTTCTGTGTTCTTCTACAAATAAGCTTCTGACAAAACTTGATGAATATTCGTGCATGAGTGAACTCATTTACTGTAACCCTCCTTTCCAGGAAAGGGCGATGAGGCAGTTAGCTAATTAGCGGGAGGCATTTCTTATTATTAATTGTAAGGGAGGTATGTGCCCATGTCATGTAGTTTTGCCATCCTGCCGTCAGTGTAAAGGCTCGGGAATAAAACCGAGCAGGCTATTTATAGAAACAGGGCAGGTTGGTGATTTACAGCAGCATAGTGCAGAGACCCTTGGAGAAGATTTACCACGGCTGTTTTCAAAAGGATTTTCCTAGCAAAGGGGGGCGGGAGGGTTTTGCTGTGTCAGTCAAATTACCTGTAAACTGAAAATATGATGGTGCAAAATAAAAGTTATTTAAATGTAAAGATGTATGTAATCTTTAATCATTTTGGCCCGAATAATCCCTTCTTACAATACGTAGAAGCTGCATATGAAGAGAGTCAGTCTAGCTTTAAAGAGAAGGCACCTGAGCAGGTGTGGCATGGAGACTCCTGTTTTTAAATGAGACAGAACACATATTGTTTTTCTCTGCACAAACTGATCGAAGGTTATTAATAAAAGCACAACTGTTGCTGGTGGCACAGTCAACCTCAGAGGGTTGAGGATGCGTCTCATGATAAGTTCGATATGTTCACACTTTCAACACTGCAACAAACCAAAAAGCTTTGTGGATATAAACAATTAACAATTTTAAGGCTTTTCAGGAATTTGTCAGTCTATGACCTATTAATTCTTATCTCAGCCTATCCTATCCTATTAATTCAACGAGGTAAATTAGATATTCATGAGGGGGAATGCTCCCCCTTGTCGATAACACTGCCACCACTAAGTGATTATGCAAAATTCATGATTCATTAAATTGACAGCACAATTTTCATTGCTCTTTGTCTTTGCCATAAACTGCCAGTTCTTGCCTTTTCATCTCCTGAACTTATCATGTTTCTGCTGTTATCTTTTATTTCTCCAGGCATCTGTAGAATAAGCACATAATCTTGTCATCATTCACTTAATTATGGTTAACAGTATGATCATCTCCACCTGGAAAAGGATGGATTGTATCATGTTGGTAGATCACTTGGTAAAATTGTGTAATTGCATGACTCCAATGGTACAAAGTCTCACAAGAAAAACAATTAACTTCTGGTTGTTGATTAAATATCCAAAACGAGGCTTTTATCTCACTGAACTTCATCATAACTCCCACTTCCCAATCATGTGTTTCAAATGTGTTTTATTTCCCTGGATGGTGCCTGGTGCAGATTATTTGTCAGAGAGAAATGTTGTTGCCCTGACAGACAGGCAGAAGACCAACACCACATCAGAGGATCACTGCACAGTCAACCATCCTTTTCGTTAACTGTACTAAGGAGCATGCAAAATGCATGCAATCGCTGTTGCATACAGATCTCCCCTCATTTGCTTGGCTGAACTTTGACTTGTGACTTGAATGATTCACCAGCGCTCAACCGACACCAGACAGTTGGCAGAACTCACTCTCGGCAAACTTAAAATGGAGAAACTGCTGACCTGTTTCACATATCACAAAACTCTGCCAAAGTACAACTGGCAAATGAAATCAGTGGATGTAATATGAGAGGAAATTAAAGCTGATATCCTTCATGATTTTTGAATTAACACTCCATTAAAGGTCCAGTGTGTAGGATTCAGTGGCATCTAGCGGTGAGGTTGCATATTGCAACCAACTGAATACTCCTTTGTTCATCTTCCTCTAAGGTGGCTGCTAAAAACGGGAAAGAAGGTGAAAGGCCCTTTCTAGAGACTGTTTGGTTTGTCTGCTCTGGGCTACTGTAGAAACACTGTGGTGCAACAAGGCAGACTCCATGGAAGAGGTCCTGCTTCCTCTTTAGGTATAAAGAGCTCATCCTGAGGTAATGAAAACACAATAATTCCTATTTTCAGGTGATTATACACTGATGAAAACATACTTATATTTAATTTCTGTCAATAGAGCCTGGTAAATCTGACACTCTGGACCTTTAAAGAGCAACACAGCAACCAACCTTCGAGCTTGAATACATCCACTTCACACATATACAGAAAAAAAAGCAAATTCAGAGCACTCAACCCCAACTGCAACCAACTACTGTCAAATGCACGCTCTTGATGTCTTTTAAATTATAACCCTCCAACACGAGTTACATATGTTACTGCAGTTCTTTGAATGTTGGATGACAGCCACAGAGAATATGTAATACCTGGATTTCTGCCATCTGTGGCAGTCAGGAAGAATGAAGCAGAACTCTCCACACCACCGTGGGTTGATTTCACTTTTTATGTGTATTGATGGGGGATGTTGCCAAATTGGACTGAACGTGACTTTGCCTTATACCTTGGAGACGCGGAATACACAGCACCATCACAGATTTTCTTCAGCTGAGAAATAGAATTGCTTGATTTTGCCTGGAAAAGGGCAAAAAAGTGACATTGCAATGAACTATTATACTGGGACAAGAATCAATTGATGGTATAATACAGGGACTGTAATTTACTCTAAAAACATGTATCTGTCTGTGGTGGAGCATCAGCATCGTAATACCAGCACCATCACATATAGCTAGCTGCAAAAGTTTTGCAGTTGTGTGAATTAAAAAAAGAACAACAGGCCACAGTTGGGGGCAAAAAAACAGGACATTGCTCATACTGAGTGCAGTAGGTTAGGTGTAATATACCACAGGGCTATTTCTAAATAGCACTAATGCATTTTTGCTTGCTTCATTGAGCCATTTCTCTCTCTTTTGTTATTTACCTAGATATATAGCCACACATAATAGCTGTAATATTTGGGCAAAATCCTTAAAAAAAGCTGTTGTGAATACTGCAGTAAGCCTGGCAGTAATAGGTACATGTTTGGTAGTGAAACATAATGGCATTTGTGCATGTTCACTTTAAATTTATTCTATCTCTACAAATCATTGCTAAACACTACTCATTAATCCATTCCACTAAGAATAATCACTGGGATCAGGACATCTCATTGTGCTGCCTTGCATTAAGAAAGCCTACCATTTGAATTGCTGTCTAGTTAAGGTATTCAACCAACCGTTTTCTGTGCAGCACTGTGTGTCTCATTCAGTCTGTGTACCTGGATAATGGCTGCCTCTCTGAAAGGCTTCATCAGAGAACTCTGGCACCTGACGCAGAGACACTTGGCAGCTTTCTCTCACCCTTCTCTGATCGTTATATCTCTTCATGCTCTTTCATGGGGATGATGTTTGGGTGTTTTGGCAGGTTTGCGATATTGCCACCATATCATGCAGACTTTTGAAACATATTGCATTAGGCTTCATAACACTTTAGTAAATAAGCTCGAAATGACACTTTACTTTCGACAAATTCTTCTGTCTGGCTTTATCTGTCTGCATTTCTCAGAGGGACTGACATCATTTTCATTACAGTCCGCACGGTCAAGAGCAAAAAGGTCATTACAAAAGCCAACAATCTGGGATTAGTTTAAAGAAGACTCAAAAAAACGCTGGCTCAATTCAGACAGTAGGATGTAAAGGTCTGATGCAAATCCACTTGATATAGGAGATTACATTTTATGTAAATCAACAAGAATCAGTTGATAATCTGTAATAAATCCTCTGTAGAGTGCGGCAGCTGCCAAATGTAATTTTGCCTTATTTTTCATTGCACATAAGCAATACTGTCTCTTCATATCACAAACAAAAGGAGGAGAAGAAATGTTTAAATCAGGGATTACTGGGGCTGAAATAAAAATGTGTTTTTTCTGTCATCAGCAACACCATCCTTGAGCTTTCACTTAATAATGAGCCCCAGAGCAGCTTCTGTATCCTGAGGTTTCATCTCAGCTACGACTGCAATAATTTGGCCTTTGCATAGTTAATCAACACGCATAAATTGAATACATATCAGTACATACCTATGTAAATATACTCAGGGAAATACTATGGAAGGCATTGCTGTTATTTAAACCTCATTACAGTCATTATTTCAGCAGCACCAGTGAAATTGTTTTTTGAGCCCTTCCTAATTATGAGGCTGGTCTCGTCGTGCCTTGCCGACTCTCTCAGCATTCATGATTGAAGGTTCAGCAAAGAATGGAAGCAAATTTTCTGATACAACCTAATATGGCGCATCCATTTGTTCCCTTGTATTGAGGGAGAGCAGTGGTTTAATCAGTTCTGGTGTAATTAAACGTCGAAATTTAACATTTAGAGTCATGCAAAAAGAGGAGAATTTCATTTGTTTTCCTTTTGGCTAGAACTAGAATGAGAGGAGGTTTGAGGTGTGTCTACAGAAAAGTAAAAGTCCTGCTTCAGTGGAGCAGAAATCTTAAGCCAGGAAGGTCTTTTGCCTTCAATCTTTGCTGCAGAAAATACATTTCAGGAATTTTCTACTGAGCCACACTCACTGATTTAAATGTAAAGCTCCAAACAAGTAAGTTAATGTAAAATGATAATGTCATACTAATGCTTGGGCTTTAGGAACAAGTGATCAGTACTGACATATCCATACCGGAGGTCTACTAATGTGGAGCTGAAAAGTCATGCTATATTAACAAGTTTGAAACAACAGTCATGATTTGCTGAAATAATGAGTCCATGAAATGATTATTCAATTGAGTGAAAATTACTTCACGACAATTTTGATTATCTGTTAATTGTTAAAGCCACAGTGAGATTTTTTGTCCACCTGGGAAACAGTAGAACAAGCTGCAACAAGAGCGGCAAAATTCAACCAAAACACCAAAGTTGTTTCTGCTCCTTACTACAACTCCTTTCACACGACACAGTCGACTGTTTCATTGTTGATATATGAGACATGGATTGGGTGGTTGGCGCTTCTAAAATTTGGGAATTTGCAGCTTCTGTTTTATAATATTTTACATTCAGAGGCTGGGCTATGGGAAACTGTGATGGGCAAATGTCACTATTTTCTGACGACTTAAAAGACTAAATGTTGATTATTTCTCAATTACTTGATGATCTGGATGAATTGCTAAGAAAAAAGCATGCATACAGTTTGTTGGTCCACAAAAGTTTGTTCAAAATTTCTGTTCCTATGAATAGCTAATCGAGTTAAAGATGGCTTGATTCTAAAAACTTTGGTAAATGTTTTAAACAAGATTACTTTTTTTATTTCATGCATTGCTCTTTTGAGGTCAATCAACAGATTGTCAATGGTGCTTAGGTCGTTGCTAGCTAGGTGCCGACATGTCGGGGCGGCTGAAGTATGGCTTTACTAAGCCAAGTCATCCTTACAGATGACGTAAAAAACACAAAAGGCAGACAATGAAAAAAGAGAACAAAACGTATTTTGACAAAGAAGACTAGAGCTGAAATTGTGTATTATAGGTTTTCTATTACTTTTTGTAATGTTTTTATTGCAGACATGACTGACTCGGGCACAATGCTGGGAGGGAAGGAGCAAACGAGAGAGAGCATGTATGAGGCAGACGTACTGAAACTCGACATCAAATAGACCCCGGGGCGAAATTATCAAAGACTGTCATATCGATAAGATCCAACGTTACTGCTTGTTGTATCAGCACTTTTGAATGTTTTGGTGTAATCTATTATCTCACTACAGTATCTCCTCTGCTCCCTGTGTCGCGGCTGAGCTCTTCCAACCTCAACCCGTTACTGTAAGTTCAATACAACCGTTGCAAGCAGAAATCAATACGCCTGTTCAATAAGCATAAACACGTAAACATGAAAAGTGCTACTTTAATCTGCTCTGTCTGCAGTCTCTCATCCACACAAGCACAGTGCGCTAGCTCGGCTAATAGCGAATTGTTACAAAGCTAAAACAAAAGCTGTGTGTATGTAGTCTAACCGTTTAGCTTAGTTTGCAAATTGTTGTGAACGCCCCTCCTCAGTCTACCAGCGGTGCATGCAGACAGCTCGCATCAGCAGCAGGAGGAGGACAGAGGACAGGATGAATGACTGATACTGACTGATGTCTTTGTTCTTCCTTCTTTCTCAACTTCACTCAGTATCGTGATGGCAGGTTTATTATTTATTTTATTGACATTTTAACTTTGTTTCCAGTGAGATAACACGGAGCTTATCGAGTGACTTTGTTGTTGTAGACATTACTGTTCATTACGGGTCTAGAAACAACCTTTACTTAGAGTATATTTAAAAAATATACTGGGAGAGAATATATGTACCATATATAGACCATATTCATTGAAACGTCACAGTTAAGGAAGTCTGTGCTAAGCTGCGTTAAATTACCTTTTCTATATTGTTTCTCTACACATTTGAGCCACCTAAAATGTACTTTGCCCAACAAATTTAGGGGCTTGAAAAATGCTTCAAGCCCTTAAGTGCTTAAAAATAGTTGCATATATCCCTGAAATCTACTTATTTTCTTGGCTGAGGAGTGCTGAATCATATGCTGTGTATAAGGTAGTTTATAAACTGCGAAACAGGAGTCTGTTGATCAGGTGTTTGAATTAAATTATGCCGAGGGAAAAAATATCAGTGAGGAGGAGGATGACTAAATGCACCTTCCAGGGTAATGAAGCTGATGCACAAATACAGGTCTTGACATGCAAATGAAGATGATCATGAACACTGTGCATGATTATAAATTGGTATTTTTCACTGTGCCGTCACGGATTCTCCACCGCTTTTAGAAGCAAACAAAATATCCCTCTCACTCCACAGTCTATGACATGTCGGCCTGAAGCTCCATCTTCATTCCTGCCCTGCACTGTCACATGGAATGAAAACACTGCTGTTCAGTGTTGTCCTTTTTATTGCTTTCTTACTTTCTCTCTCTTCACTGCACTGATGGGAAATGAATCATTTAGTGGTTTGGGGTATGATTAAGCTTGGGTAACATTCAAATCTATTTGATACCAAAATGGGTGATTTGATACTAGTTCCTTAACAATACTACACAACAATATCTAAAAACCAGAGATACAGTGAATAGGTGCAAACGGTTCAATGCAAAACAAAGTTGCCTTTGCTGAATGCCAACTTCGATACATTTAAGACCTTTAAGTCCTAAAAAGGGCAGTCTCAGCAGTTCCTCTCTATCTGATTTTGGCTGGTTTTTTTTTTTCAGGATTTTAGATCTTTCCCCAATTAAAACAGAGTCAGTGAAAGTGAAAGAGCACATTTGAATCTCTGACAGAAATGTGTTGAATTTCCACACAGCAGATCCGGAAATCCGAACTTGTTTTAACACTGCAAACATTACACTGCAAAAATCAAGCAGCACTTACCACACACATTCAAATCTGACTTTCAAATGTCACAATTTTAAAACTTAACTTTGGAAATCCAAAGCTCCAGCTCCAGTTTTATGAGTGAGTGTGAGTGTGATTTCACCTCATAGTACTGTCTCTAAACTGGTTACAAACTCAATAGCAGCAGTCCGGAGCTCTGATCTTTCATCTTATACAGGAAGAACTCTGAGCTGTAATATTGGATTCTTTACCCCGAGGACGAAGGAGTATTAGTTACTACACTAACATTCACTGCCGAAAAGCCTTGGAAAGCAACAAGGTAATTTTGCAATGTCACACCAATGCACAGCTTTAAAATGACAGAAAAGGTGGACTAACAGTACCTGGATTTTCTTGTATTTTGGGTATATTTTAGGGTTGGAACTGATAGTCCTGCCATGCCATACATAAAGTTGTTAAGCTTATCTGGATGCAAATTCATACAAACATTGGCCAAGCCTTCAAAGTCATGTAACACCAAAGGAGCAGTTCCGCACTGCATAAAAGATTAGAGACTTGTTTTTCCAGGATGTTCATGGTCACAATAATGACTGAGCTGTCACAGTAAGGTTCAACTGAGACTTATTATAAGTCAATGAGCCCCTGAGTTAAAATTTTTCAAGCATTAAATGATCACTGAACAAAACCATTCACTCTGAAAATACCTTTCCCTACTGTGAATATCAACCATGACTTTCAGGATAACTGGTGGCAAAACACATTTTATGAGCATATTCTACTGAGAGATAGAAATGTTACTGTACAACAACACTTTAACCTTAAAACATGAACTCTTCAGCCAGGGGGGACATTTCTATTTAACACACTGTCTGCTTAAAAGCTGCGTTCCTCTAAGAGACTTCCAGCAAAGGGTCCACCATATATGCATTGATATAGAGGCTCTGGTTAAGGTCGGGTAGCAGGCACAGGGTCAGGATGACTGTTTCTGCTTAAAATGAGTAGATCGCTACTGTAGACAGACGTCAGTAAAGCATGAAATGAGCCATCCCTACGGAGGCGTCTCTACAGCAGCGTGTACAGCAGGTACCTCTATTTCACACTGCACAACACCAACCTGCTTAAAGTGGCTCCATAGAGATGGTGCAGCTCGTCTGCACTCACCTCCACATATCAACAAAGCTGCTGATCTGCTGTTCATTATTACCGAAACAACAAAAATCACATTCCTAGGCTTTGATAGTGTTTTATCAAATCTGAAACCATCATCAGATCCACTTTTAAGAGCAAATCTGGTTTAGCTAGCACTAAAACTCAACAATCTGTAATCACCTTTAGTTAGATTAGGAGGCAGAAACACTGCAGTTGTTATTGCAGCCTAATTAATATTAACAACTAGTAGCCGAAAATGAAGTGAGCTGCATTAGATATGTTCCACTGATGAAATATGTGTTTGACACATTGAACATTTTCATCATTTCGACTCAGGGTTTTGTTATATGAAAATTGACAATCCATGTAACAACAGGCACATGGACACCCACCTATTGGCTTGCGGAGAGCACTTTAACCAGTAAACAGCTGAATTTTCATTTTCATTCATTAACCATTGATAATGATAATCAATCCTAACAATGAAACCAGTGCCAGCTAAAAATAAGAGGCCTACTGCCTAAAAGTTCCTGTCATTAGAAGTTT
Organism: Chaetodon trifasciatus; assembly: GCA_037975065.1. NCBI lineage: Eukaryota > Metazoa > Chordata > Actinopteri > Chaetodontiformes > Chaetodontidae > Chaetodon > Chaetodon trifasciatus. The sequence continues at coordinate 9,354,735 of JBBMOE010000012.1, read as the reverse complement.
TTGGTGATTGGTTAGCATCAGAATTAAGCAAATCTGGGTATTTTGCTGACAGCAAACTGGATCCAAAATGGAACTTACAATCCAAACCCAAACCTACACACTCCATGTTTGCCTCCATTAACACATCAAAACTAGGTGTGCAGTCATGATGTTGGCTGCAGAGAGGGCTGACAAAAATAATAACCTGGGGTGTAAAACGACTCAGCAAATCCTGTCATTTCCCTAAAGCCAAGCCACCAAAACAAGTCCCCCAAGTCGTAATGAGGAGGAAAAATGTGATGGGAAACAACTGCGAAGCCACTGTGTGAGTGGGGAACATGGGCCAGCTGCTCACTAGATCAGCTTCAGCAGGGGTATCTCACTCCATCACCACCGCATCAGTGAACACATCACATAGATGGAAAGAGGCTGCATCAATCAAACACCACGCCACAGGGAACTCAAGCTTTCAGGCCCTTGGGGAAAACTTTTGGAGACAATGTCGAATCGCAACAAAATATCACGAATGAACCTTTGGTTAGAACATATTTTGAGTGTAAAAAAACATATCTACAGATGCCTGACTGATACCGGTGTGTGCACTTCCTTCCCATGCTTAAACAACTTGGTGCACTCTGAAGGAGAACAACTAAATACCCAGAGATGGTGAGAATCAAAGAGAGGAAGAGAGGATGCAAGAAGCTGTAGAATAAACAGGTTCTGGTTTATTTATAATAAGCTTCAGTGCACTGAAGATTATTTCTGTGGATCAATAACAGCAACAAATGGCTGATGAGGAAATCATTCTGATCAGCAGAGGTAACAGATACAGCCGCCTGCCCTTTCAGCATTAGGAATAGCAAGGTCGTGTCAGTCGATGCGACAGGATGCTGAAGTCTTTAACATTTGGAGACGGTGTCAAATTCAGCTGAAAACATGCCACACATAATATAAACGAACCTGTAGCATCTCAAAACTGGGTTACAAAATCTAGTTGTGAACTGTGTGTGTTGCACTTGATGCATTGCACGAAAATAAATACAAAATGTGCCTGTTTTTCGTCATACTGTGCTAAAATGCAGCTGGAGAAGGAAGCAGCTGAGAGCAGAGACTGCGTGTGCACTGATTTGGGAAAGAAGACACAATAAAGACGAGTATAGGGCTACATGCCAAGTGTGGAGGATAGAATGGTTAAGGAGACGTGAGCTGCATGTGGGGTTTGTTCTGCAGAGAGCTGGAGGTAAATTATAAAACCAAAAACAATTAAGTCCAATCAATCCAGCATGCGACACTGTGCCTTTTTCTGACGTCCGTGCTGCTGCAGAGCATCTTCTCACTCCCAACTGTTGCCCACCGTTCTCCTTTTTAGTGTTGTCTCACAGAGCAAAAGCATTGCAGATTTTATGCCAACAAAAGTCAAACATGTTTGAAAATCTCCAAATGTCTGAAGGGGCTCAAAAAGTAGATCAGACTTCCTCTCTGCTCGAACTTAAAGAGCCGTTCCAGTGTGATTTCAGATTTCACTTTGACGTAGTTTATTTTTTATTTTCTTCCCTGTCTTTGATATTAAAGTTGAAATGATATTTGAATTTGCTTGACTTTTTGTGTGAGAAAATAAAAAGTATAATGATACGGCAGCATTTTTTTCTGGATTTTTCAAAAGGGGATAAAACTGTGTGGGCATATTTGTGGAACAATTGTCTATGCCTCGGGGGCCTCTGAGGTGTTTCCCTTGGCAGCTGTTGACTGAAAACTGCGAGCAAGTGTTTGTAACAGATGCTCTGTCAACTTCTGTGGTGTGCTATTGACTTCGGTTTGTCATAATGTACATACTATGGAAGTTTATGCGAGCTGTTTTTGTCCCTTTTTGTGCTGCTGGCCTTTAAAGCTCTGTCCCTTTCAAAAATTCAATATTTGAGAGAACAGGAGGGGGTCCTGCAAGCAGTAAGATCTCTTTCATGGATCCAGTTGTGGCGCTCTGTAACTGCCTGTGTGGCTGGATTTAAATAATATAAGAAACCATTTTTAGTACCGGCCCACACAGACATTGCATCAATCAAATGATCGACTGCCATCATCATCAGTTGATAAGAATAATCCTTTTTTTAGTAGGGCTGGGCAATTAATCACATTTTACGTTCAATTACGATTTTGGCTTTCAAAGATTATGAAAACAAGATAATTGAGATAGAAATGATTATTGTGCTGCATTGCATTTCGCAATGATGCTTTGGGTTTTGTATTGTATTATAAATTTAATGCACCCCTTTCTTTTACAGAGGTGCGCTTTTGCCCCTCCCTAACAGCCCAAACTCACCTCAGCCAGGCTGCGGCATGTTTAGTTCAGTTACTTCAGCTGTCGGAAAGGATAATATCGTGCACGCACATACAGACTCATACACGGTGAACAAACGTTGGGAGAGCAGACAGAGACGCTGGTTACACACTGTGGTAGGACCAAAACCTTCTGCAAATAAGTCAGAAGAGAGCCTAAGCATGTGAAAGCTCACAGTGCATGCATTGGCTCTCTGCAGTGATGACTGTGTGTGAATAAGGTGCCCAGAGCGGAGAGTGCATCCCCGGTCACAATGCACGTCCAATACCGAATGAGGGAGAGAAAACTCAGAGGTATCACACACACAGAACTGAATGAAAGGACACGATGAAGGCCGCAATCCCACCCTAGTGCTATATTACACGTATTCGGTTTTCAGTTGGGTCCTGTATATATATGTATTTTTTATGTGAAGCACTTAGTGCATGTGATTTTATCACTGAAAAGTAATTGAGCTGCCAGAGAGAGAGAGATAAAAAAGTCAAATTTGACTTCAGTTTGACTTTAATTGTTATGTAACATACCTTAAATGTGACAAAATGTCTTATTTTTGCCGTACCCCTCGGCCTTGTTGTTGTTGTTGTTGTTTGCAAACTGCATATAAAACACCTCCAGAATATTTGAGTTTAGCCAGTAAAGACACGTACTTCTGTGAACAAGAAGCAGAAAATCTGTGGCTCATCAGGACCCACCTTCTGTCAATACACAGGACAAGCAGCAAAATGATAAATAGGGCCCAATCAGAATAAGATTCCAGTTGCTTCATATTCAGTACAAAGGTAGTCAGCTGGGACCTATTACTGCGCGAGTACCATTTACCAAATCAAGACATATTGTGTTTTTGTCAGTTATGTATCTTAATAAGCTACATAAAAAGCATCAAATACAGTGTAATGCCATTCAAGCAGACTGTGGGAATATATGTAGGAGTATGATGTCCCTGAGCATAGAGATTTTGTCAAAGCCAGTTGAATAATAGCAGCAATTCACCAAGATAGTCTGTTATTATACTGTTCCAAAAGAAAATCCTTAAGCTTCTCACATGAAACACACAATATGCTCTCTTCAGCAGGTCTGAGTTTATACTGTTGAACTGGGCTCAAATTTAAACAACTTTAAACATCAAAAGGATTTATGGTATACATCCCTTACCCCCCGTCATTCATGCACATGCATGTGCACACACGTGAACATCAACACAGCCTCATAAAATAATTAAAGGAGATAATGACAGCACACCCCTGAATGCTAAATTAAAGACCAGCTGAGCATCTTTTTAACTCCTAGGGAGAGAAAAGTGAAGGTTCAAAACTCTCTGATGCAGAGTAAAAAGGCAGGTTGGATTTTAACAGAAATGCTCAGGACGTGGCGCGTTTCATGGTATGTGTGTTTGTGCACGATTTCTATCCTGCGTGTTTATGCGTGTGGGAGGCTGCATTGTATATTTGTGTGTGTCTGTGTACAAACCAGTGGGTGGATGAGTGCATGCATGGGAATGTGTTTCTGTCTGTCCGTGTGAGTCTGTGTGTATCCACAAACAGTTATTTGCTTTTCCAGGTCCTGCCTTGAATGTACACCGGCTGAATTTGACCTTTCAACATCGTCCAAAGCACCAAACAGGCAAAAGATCATGAAAACTGTGACAAAGATCAATTCTTTCATTTGCCCTCTTATGCTCCCCTGGGTTTTCCGTTAGGCCCTTTCCTCTCTGGCCTAAAACAGAATTAATTGACCTGCTGCACTATGAAACTTCTCTGCTCAAAACTTTACCCTATCATCAAAAGGATAATGAAGTGACTGATAATTAATTAATGCAGCCCCTTCCCTGTGTTAATACGACAGGCCTCAGTCGGGTAGATAATACTCATATCTGTACCTGTATTAGGAAGCCACGCTTCAGTGCTTGTGATAATGTCCTGACAAAATGGTAGGTGACTGTCTGGGAGAAGCACAACAAGTCTGATGTAAATAAAACACAAGAAGGAGAGTTCTGCAACCCTCCTCCCCTCTACATTCCTGCACTCCTACACCAAAATGACGTCTAGTCATCAGATTATTCACAGGGAATGTAAAGAGTGCTAAACAGAAAATATTTAACAGATCAGTCAGGTTCTTCATTTCAAAAGAGATTTGTTGTCTTTTTCTGTCGATTTAGCTGCTTGGTAACAATGTTTCAGAGCATTTGTGAACTGGATTTTGTTACTGCGTTCTTACGTGAATGAAAACTGGTGTTAGTTCTGATTATTTTCTATGTACGTGTGTGATAATTAGCTCCAGCTTGGCTTCAGACTCCTTAATTTCTGCTTTTATGTCAGGATTTTCAGTGATTCAAATATGTCCGCTGTTGTGTTCACCAGTGGCTGCTCCTTTCAGCTGATCCAATCAGAGCTTTGTAGGCGTGTTGGGATGCAATCAATTAAATTGCTGTGGCAACCTCTCCTAAGGTGGGGCAGTAAACCAGCCAATGCAAGGCGCACCTTGCGTGACTCACGTAATGAATTACAGGAAATGACACAGACTCTGGCTTAAGCATTTGAAAAATGGTGGAGGCTGAGATTAATGGTCATTGATTACAGGTAATGTAATCAATGACCATTTATGTAATTTCACAGAGATACTATTTCCCTTGCCAAACATGACTCCTGTAACACAAAGATGTGGAAAATACAAGGAAAGCACACCAATTTCCCTGTAGATGGCTGCAAGAACCAAATCAAAAGTCTTACATACTCCAACCACCCGAGGAAGCGAAGACCCAGTGGATTCACTTCATTTTTGATGGAAATGTCTCCACAACAAAAACTGGAAAACCACTTCACATTGGACTGCTTTCTCAATGGGGGCCATCAAAAATCAGGCTTTGCTTGAAAAATGAAGCTCAAGGACAGATCGACTTCAAACTTAAAACCTGTACGCTGTTTCACTGTTTATTTTGCAGGTTAGCCTCTTGAACTTGGCATTAGCATGTTCCGTGGCTAATACGGATAGCATCTATTCAGCATCTATCCAAAAGCAATGTTGGAGTATCTAACATTGAGGGACCATCAAGAGAAATGGTGAATGTTAAGCCTCGGGATGTGGGTGACTGCTTTTTCATGTTGCTTTTTGTGGAACTTAATACTGCAGCACAAGCTGGGCTGGCTTTGTTGTTACACAGACGCCCCTTCTGCTCCATGATCCTCGCTGGTATGCGTGTCTATTGCTGCCGTATGTAAATGTGCTTGATAGACATGCCCCGTGGTACACTGACTGTTGTACTTATATAATATACTTTGGGTTTTCTGCCAAATAAATGCTGTTGAGATGCCTAATCCTACCTGTTGTCTAACTCTGAGAATGAATCACATGACATCATTTTTATATATGGAGCCAATAAACTTCCGGTTTTAATCATTTTTTCTTTCTTAAGAAACATTGCACTGCCAACAGAGTGAAGAAAGTTAGAATCATGTCACCATAAAAAACAAACTAAAAAAAAAGGCATGAAGGATGTTAATGAAAACTGGGAAACTGATGGGAAAAACTTTCAATACTGGTGCAAAAACCAACACCTTGACTCCGATACTGATTCCTTTTTTATACCAATTTTCTAAAAATCTGTTTAAACATGAGGAAATTACAGCACAAATTACTCACAAATGAGGAAGCTGTTCAAACAATTGAGAGCAGCTGGAGCAAGTGTTTTCTTCTCTACACACTCTACTCAAGTTGGATAACTGGACGAAAACTAGGAAACTGATGGCATGTCTGTAATGTATTAGACTATATAAAAAATACAAATAACTATCAGAGAGAACAGTAACAAACAGTGAAGGGCAGCAATTTGCCATCTAGTCTGCCAAATCCAATGTGACGGTTGAGTATTGAGAAATAGTGGTAGAGTGAGACCTCTCACTTTGTGTGTGCTAGAGAGCAGCTCACCTGGGTCTGACAACTATCCACTCTGTCAAATTCACTTACTTATTTATTTGTGCAGATAAGCAACTAAAAACTGCGTCTCATCTCTGGACATAAGGTAGTGTTTTTCCTGCATGCCTCCATGATGTGTAACGTTAGACAACCAATCACCAGCATGATGTGATTTGGCACTGAATAACAAGGTCTTTTTTGATGCCTGACAGCATTCAAGCAATTCAGTCGGTGCCATAACAGCATAGAAGTCAGGTACCTAGCCCAAACCAGGTGATTGATTAATCAAGAAAACAATTGCTGGATCAATAATGAAAATAATCTTTGATGGGCCTAATTTAGTTTTGATTATCGGGATTTGTGATTGCTACATCACCACCGTTTTTGTTACTTAACCATTATCATGATGGATAGACTGATAGAGCAACTGCCTAAAGCATTACAGATATTATTATTCTGCACTTGGAAGACACCAGTGTCAAGGAAAAGCACATTAACTGTTGCAAGTCCTCATAAAATACTAGTATCCAGCTCACCCCTTGTTAATACTTGGCTTCAAACCAAGATAACAAACAAATCGTGAATGCTATTAAGTAAAATATGCTGAAATACCCCCATCACAACATCGCTGCTAAAACACTATCGACTAAGCAGAAATATAGAGAGTGTATTCAATTTTTCCTTGGCACCTCACAGTACCATTACTGTGTGTGGGAACTGGCTATGGTTGTTAATAATGCCCCTGTGAAACCTGTATGCATTAATAATGAACTCAATCCACCCTTCCTCCTCCCTATCAGCTGTTAATTTAGTTAGAGAGGATAAACAAACCTCAGTCAGACTACAAACATGACCTTTTAAACTTTGGCTTGGTGTCAGCTGAGCAACTGTCACTCTGTCTCATTGAACGCTGGGTGATACTTTCAGGCACCAGGAAACCTTTAGCCAAAGGGACACATTGAAAGATCTGACACGAATGTTTCAGTGTGTTGCAGAGGCTCAGTCAATATTCCACTTGGCTTTATCTAAACTTGTCGAATGCCTCGGGCTGATTGATAGTCCTATTTTATCTACTAAAAGCAATTCAAGCCACCCCAAGTTGCACAGAAGCTGCAGTCAAGGACGGCAACTCAGGCAACTCTGGAAACATAATTACAACAGATTTTCTGAGATTTGCCTCTCTAAATTCTGGTCACAAGTAACAGCTGTCAGTAGGTGAAATAATCCCTCACACATTTATCACAACCAGCCTAATGGATCCACATGCACATGCAGACAAATCTCTCTCAGCCGTCAATCTGGTGTCACAAGGAGAAAAGTAATAAGAATACAAATTAAATGTATTACTTATTGAGCCTTTTAAAAAATCCTTATGGCAGGGCAACAAAACAAGAACAAAACTTTGGTATTCCCATGGTCTGCTGGACTGCAGCTGATGACTTCAGGGTAACATAAACCGAAATGTAAAGCTGCCCTCGCAGCAGATTTGTTTTTGAGAGCATGAAATAGCCCTGTCCTGAAGGGAGAGGTATTGTATAAGTGGCAACAAAATTGGCTGCCGCAAGAGATGCCAATTTCCTGATGTGTTTCAAACCGCCAGCAGAGAATAAACAAAGTAATATCATGAAAACATCTGAGAGAACGATCTAAAGAAAGGCTTCTTCTAAAGACTGGCATGCTGGCATGCCTGCCCATCGTTCTCCTTTCATCTTTTAAAGAACATGTTTTTTTTTGTTTTTTTTTGGAGTCACATGATTACACAAGTACGGATCTCACTCCCATCTGACTTGGAAGTATAATCTATTTTGGTTAGATCAAAAAGTGTCACTGAATAAAATGCAGACAAAGCTTTTAAGTTAGAGATATTTGTAGTGGAAACGTTCCCTTTAATTTCGGGACTGTAGCTCCGTGTCCTAACTGGATGCGCTGTGAGCGAGCGTCAGCAACGAAATCGCTTCGATCGCATTATTTTCTATTGGAATGTCCTAATCGGACATGAGCGGTACAACATTTAGAGCTGAATTTCTGTTTGATGCCCTGTTTTCATCATTCCTGTCGCCAGCATTGAAAGCACTACATCATGGACGAGGGACAGTTGATTCATGAAGTTGAAATGTGGACTCATCTGTACGATACCTCCTCATTTAGCTACAAAAACCTAAATAAGGTGGCAGCTGGCTGGAGGGACACCGCAAGGGAGCTGGACGTTCCTGGTAAGAATAAGATATTTGTCGTTGGCTATATTGTGTGTCACTTTGATTAAAGAAACATCTAAACATCACAATACAGAAGTGTGTTTTCTGTTTCAGAAATGCGAACATGGTATGATAGCAAGCTTCTTTTACATGAGTGGTTACGTCTCCAGTCTGATCCAAAGTGCACAGCTGATAGGTACGTGATTTGTTTACATGACCTGAGAGAAATGCATATTTAACAGATTACTGTGTACAGAGAGCCGATGTAACACGATGCTATGCCAGTCGGATGCTCGCTTGCTGTTAGGACACGGTATAACAGACGCAGATGAGATGTAGGCAGCAGTGGAGAGAACACGGTAAGGATATTTGATTATTTGGTATGATGCAAAACTCACTACCAGAACTAATAACATATTTCTCATAATTTCTCAATTTGTGTACCAGTCCAAGCACTGTCACCTACAGTACAGCCAGAAATGGATTGTCCACACTGTGCCATTGGAATATGTGTGAAAGCTTATCTTTTCACAATCTAATGTTGTTGAATCTACCTTGGCAACATTTTTCTTCAACCTCCCTATTTATTTATTCGATGATGTTGTAAACAGATACTGTCATCATTTATTAATGTACAACAATTATGACTTCTCCAATGAAGACGTACTTTATATTATTACAGCTATTACAATATTGTTATACTTTATCTGTTTCCAGCCTCCACCTACGGGTGCCCATGGGAGGAGTTCTAGTTGTTGACAAATTACATTAAAAACACTTAATCTGTTTATAGTCTGGAATAAACCATTCACTGTTTATATACTGGTTATAAATGCTAAATGGGGGATTAAAGTGCTTCCTTCGTACAGCCTTAGATCTGCAAGAAAATCTTGCCTCTGCAGGAGATTTGTATTCTCTTCCAGAACTTTCTTAACAAATTGTCCCAGACAATTAATTATTTTTGATTAAACTGTTTTGAGAAACATTATCATCCATGATGCCAGTTTGTCTGTATATGTATGTGAATTAACGACATTTCTCATTTGTTCTTCCATGTACAGGCAGTGAACAAACTTTCCTTTGGAGGACAGACAGTATCTGTATGTTTGTCTGTCCCCGCCTGTCTGTTGGTCTCTCTCTGTTATTGTACTTCTCTTCAGCCATCCATCTACATCGCAGCTTTGACAGCTTTAGTGAGCTACACCACCACTGTGTGATCATGCGTTGCAACTTCATTTAACAACAGTAAAAGTGTAACAACTTTGCACACTATTGTCTCTCGCAGCAATTACCTAGGCGCCCTGCCGGGCTAACTGCTTAACAAGTCTAAACTCCACACTTCAAGACTGCTGACAAAATATTTCACCACGTGAAAAACATGAAGTTAAACAGTGGCTGCAGTCTGCAGTATATCTGCTTCACGACTACAGAAAGTCTTGATAGAGGAAAAAGTCATTTTAAACCTGTAGCTCTGAAGTGTAATATTCATTCATCCTTGGTCTGCACACAAGAATCCTAGCAAGAATAAAGCTAACAGCCCATCATCAACCTCCAAAAGGTGAAGCGGTCAGTCCAGTTTCCTGCCAAAAGCCAGCAGGGACAGAAGCCCAAAAAGCTGCATTGTGGCTTCTTAATACACTCAGAAAAACATTTGGGTGACTGTCCAATAGATTCGACTGCTGTGCGATATTACTGTACACCTGAGCGGTTTGCAAGTGTTTTCACGGTCTTGAAAGCATCACATCCACAGTCTCCGCCTGAGGGCTGCAACAACAACAATCAACAACAGAGACTTGGTATTAGAAACAACCTTAGACTCTATCACATCACGTAGACTCATACATACTGGGAAAAAAGATTTCAACCGAAGGAATCTTGTAGGGTGACTGTATTTAGCCGTCATATCATATATACTGTATGCAAAATGCCTCAAGAATTTTTGGAACCTTGAACTCGGGAAGCAGCGAGCGAAAATGCACTGATGAAGAATTGGCCCCACAGGAGAAGTCAACTCGACTCCTATGTACCAGTCGGTATTTGACTGTGAAAAAGCAATTCAGCGAGTGAATATGCAATAGACTTGACTCTTCAACCCAGTGTAAATCTGTGACTGATACTGTGGAAATATTTGGTTACGCAGATAAAAGTTATATTGATAAAAAGGCTTATGGGGAGCTAAATCCCCTTGCTCACCCATCAATAACAGCCACTCTCTCCCTCTCTGAATCCCAGGCAACTCTCACCTTGCTGAATGTGACAGAATTCATATGATTACTGCATGCAGGGAGATGGAGCAGATTGAAGGGTTGTCATGAGAAACACTTACCTAAGCATTCAGTTTTTGTTCAGTGTTAATGTGTACAGACACTGGCATATTCACATATTATTCAAACCTGTGTACAGTCTGTTTCCAGCTGCACAATTACCAATGTAGCCAGTGAATGCCCATGAAACATTACCACTTGACCACAAATGCTCCTCGATAATAAAGCACAGTGTGAACTGTGCAGGACTGGAGGAACCTTCCTGAAATCAAAACAAAAAGCCTCCTGACACCGCCAGGTCACTGCCTCAAAGTATGTCTTGGTGCTCTGTAAACAGAGGGAACCCTCAGGTCAGGCTGACAGAACAGATGCAACCATTACTGCGTCTGGGTGTGTCACAACCTCACATAAATATCTCCACTGCGCCACAGCCAGACGGGAGAGTGTGCACAGAACGCATAACTGCAGTTACACACAGATTTGACTCTCTTTGATTTCTCCTAACGCATGCAGACCACTCATGCACAACACACACACACACACACACACACACACACACACACACACACACACACACACAGTGGTGCTGCAATTGCTTCTGTTCCCAATGTAATCACGAAAGCTTGGTTTTGACTCTGCTCTTCTATTCCCTTTTGCCATCCACACTATTTTAATTCTTTTCCTAATCCCACCTACAGAGGCCCAGGTAATTACATATGCTCAACACCAGTCCACACTGCAATATAGAAAGCTACTTGGAGGAAAAAAAAAGCTCCAGCAGCTCTGTGCACTGTGTCTGTTTGTGCTTCGCTATGGAACAAAGGGACAATGCAGCTGCCTCGTCATTTGCTCATTCATATTGCTCTCTATCTGACAATGTTCGTGGACAATGACAGTACGCAGATCCAATGAGCTGCCCTGGGATTCTCACACCCATATGGGACCGTGTGCTCTATGACTGATCTTTGATTTCAGTGCACGACAGAGGCTTTGGGCACAGTGAATTTAGCTGGATATTTATTTCATTGACAATGCAGTTGTGTTTGCAGTTTAAGCACATTAGGAGTAAAAATAGAACTAGAATTATTAATAGATTAGCAGACTTGATAAAGGCATAGGGTAGGATAAAGGCACCTTGTGTTAAAGCAGTAATCGTTCCATGGGACAAAGTCAGCAAAAAATAAATAAAAACAATTTAAATCCAAAAGATTCTGATTTGGTGCGATTTGTTTGAAATGTGGGGTACATTAAGACCTTTATTAGGCACCTGGCTACTACATTAATCTAGGAAGTGTGCTTTCGGTGCTTAGATCCAGCTGAGGCTGGCTGGATATCTGATCGCTGTGGCTCTGTGATGGATTGTGTGTATACTGTGTTCCCCAAGCTAGCAGTGGTGCTCCCTGGGCCGGGCCAGCCCGAGTGGCACAAAGCCATGAGAAATTAGCTGAGTGTGCCCGACATTTTTCTACCCTGACACGAATCTGCAGATCCTCTGTGGTCGACATAACACACGGTCTTGGCTGGGAGGGGAAACATGTGGTGTGACTCATCATGCCGACTTGTAAAGATGCTTGGAATATTCAAGTATGGAGTGGCATGTATGTCCCCGTCCAGCTGCTTCCTAATATCTGCCTGCCAGAAAATACACAGCATAACCTACAACTAATCAGTTTACAGCTGAGAAAAAAGGAAAGCCGCTCTTTGAAATAAGGATGGGGAAGAAGTCGATTCACTTAAGGCAGCTATAATTGATATTTTCATATGAACAATATATTAAATGACAATGCCACAACATGAAAGGGGGTAGTTCATAGTGACAGAAATAGCACTTGAATCTGCTGCTGCCCTCAGCTTTACAGAACTTCACAGCCAATTCAACTCACTGTTTACCTGTCCGGACTGTAACGTTACTGATTTGGTTCATTCCCACTGCTCCCATAGTGCCATTTTAGGCAGTTTTCAGCGAAACCGACAGCAGAAAGACACACTTAGTGACAAGCTGCAGAGCTTAGTGGAGCATTTAGCAGCTGAAGAGCAAAATATTTTACTCAGGAGTTGATGGAGACCAAAAACAGAGTGAAAAGAGAGTGAGCATTGGACATACATTTGCCAAGCTGCCAGACACGCAACTCTGTAGCTGGTGGATGTATAAATAATTGTTTGCTAACAGGTTTGCTGCAACTTGGAAAGTGATATGTCTATATCATGTTAACAACTCCCCAAGTGGCCAAAATTAAAAAAAAAAAAAAAATCATTTATTGCAGGCTAATCTTGTACAATTCTGAATGTATTCACAAATTCCAAAACTTAATTTTGTTCATTCTTAATAACATTGTTGTTTCTGATCACTATGTTGGCAGAATGGAATTGTGTCATGAGGGCACTGTGCAGCTAGCGGGGGATGTTAGACATGTATGCGAGTTAGCGTTTCAGTGCATTCATATTTTATATCTTTGCTTACCTTGTAGCAAAGATCGAAGTAGAGAAGTATAGCCCTAATCAGTAAACCATGATCAGGAGAAGAAAATAACCTGCATAACCTGAAAAGACCTGCATCTGCATTGCAGATAACGATGGGTTTTCTGTGGTACTGATGTTGCAACAGAGAGGATGTTTTCCACTGTTGCACACAAATGCTAGCAAAAGCACACCATCATCATGTCATACTGCATCAACACCAGTTAACTGCCAGTTATTTTTCATGTAACACGTCAGTGACTGGTGTTAATGGTTTGGCACACAGTGCACTGCACAAAGGGTCTGAAACTTGTTCTCTCTGTTGTGTTTACTGAACGAATAATCCATTCACGGAATTGTTGGTGTTGCCTGTGTAATCACTTAATGGCTGTGGATGGGTAATTTCATTACAATAATTAATAACAACTTTGATTAATAAGTTATTAGATATTCACCAACTTCAGTCACAACAGGTTCAATTGCTAATTTAGATTTAAATGAGATTCTCTGTGAATAAATTGATAATTGTGAATCATCAGCAACAGTTGGCAGGACAGGAGTTTGTGCTGGAGACAGCAGCCTTGTCACCTCTCAGCATACGGGTAAACATGCTGTATTCTTGCCAAAAACAGCAGGGCAAATTACGAACACTAATCAAGAGCACGCTTTTAACATGCTGAAGATGAAGGCAACCTGCTTTGGGCGAAGACTGTTTGATTCAGGCAGATGTTATGGCTGTTTAAATATCACATACCATTTTGTATTCGTCATTCGTACAACCCCAAAAAGAGACAAAAAATGGTGGGTGGAGGGGAGGAGAGCAGGGAATTTGCTTGCAACGCCTTGGTGCCTGACGTTTGCTGAATCAATGAGATAAACATAAGGGCTCTGAATGTCAGAGTTTACATCTACAAGATTGAAGACTTAAATTTGGTCACTGGCGACTGCTCTTGGGGAATAAACCATTTAAAAAGGTCAGCCTCAACCCTCCTCATACTGAGTAACTAAATGTCTGGGTCCCTGTGTGGCTGCAGCATTCTTATCAAAAGCATGCAATTGTTTTAAATGCCTTCGCCTTTGTTTAACAAAACCACTCATTTCTGGAAAGCACAGAAAGTTGCTATATCGACATAAATATCTGCACCTATACTACAATTCTTTCACTTATAACAACCGAATGTGCAACCCCGATTCGAACAAGTCACGAAGCCACGTGCAGATTATGGCTTGGCATTGTCTTGCTGGAAGCAGGTACATCCCTGAAAAAGACGTCTGATAGCAGCACACGTCACTCCAAAGCCTGTATGTACCTCTCAGCATTAATGGTGCCTTCAATTCCCAATTGTTTTGGAATCTCAGTTGTAGAATGATGAATTTTAACCCAAGACTTTTGATTTTAAAAGTTGTCTCATTGATAAGTACAATGTTCTCCATCAATGACTACCTCAATTGGCCATCGCATCTGTGGGGTGGCATTAAAAGTCAACAATTAATTTTTTGCGTAATGAACGGCGTAGTTCAATCACAGCTAAACAACGAGGATTAGCTAAACACTTGGCACTGATGCTTGCTTATTCATACAAGTCACTGCCAGGGTCCTTGCTGAGGTCTGATGGTGGGACTACAGCTTCATAAGGAAACCTGGCTGCCTTATGGATGGGTCTCTGGCTGGGACTAGATTTACAACAGAAGACCAGGTGGCAGTGCAGTAGGAGGCTCTTGGCAGGAGGCGGTTTTGTGAGACTGGAGGGGAGGAGAATGTTATCCTGCTGGCTGAGGGAGCTGTTTCTCACCCCCTGGTACAAGCCGAGCACCCTTCTGCCAGAACACGCCTGTGGCGTGTGGGACTTTCACCAAGTCTGGAAGGGAGAAACTGAACTTCAGAATTATTAAGTTTGGTATTATGTATCTCTACTGTATTTTAGAGTTTATGATTTTATGTTATATTTTTAGATGGTCATGATTTTATTGATATTTGTCAAAATAATGTTTCCTGAAAATATACACCCCCATCTCTGCATTAGAGTTTGTTGATCTGCACACAGGTCTCCATGCAGGTACGTATTCCAGGGTAAAAAACCCTCTGCTGCACTGCATGTGACAGATGCAGCAATTGTTTGGAGTACATAATAAGAAGTGCTCAGCACTTAGCATGAACAGCAATAACCACCATATCTAAATAGAGCAGACAAAGAAAAAAAAAACAAAAGGAAAAACACATCGCATTACTGGTGATACCAATTTACTGGGATATGCAGTGGAGAAACACCACAGCAGCGAAAGCAGAGTATAAAAGATCTTACAGACAACACTTAAACATGCAGTATTGAAATGTATATTTTTAGAATGAAGCCAGAATTTATATACTTGTACTGTTTTCATATGCGATGTTGTTCACGGTGATGTTTTGGTGTTAGGCCAGGCGCTGCCTTCATGTGCCAAACATGTCAGAGAATGTACCGTCACGTTCACAGGAGACAAGAACATGGCATTTTTCACATTGGCTCTGGTTGGCAGACAAGAGAGAAAATTGGTCTGGTAAATGAGATTGGGTGTGGGCTGTGGGTGAAGGATGTAGGAGGCATGAGTTTGAGTGAAATCCTCTTTAAAAGGACTGGAGGAAAGATAGTCTGCGACAAGCCTGTATGAGGATGGACCTAACCTGGCAAATTAGGAGGAACAGCAGTCTAAGTGAGCATTGCCCCTGCTCAGACACTGGCTCAGGCAGAAATGCCTCAGATAATAAGTAAAAAAACAACAAAATAAGTCTCAAATGAGATGCATAACAATGAGTAATACTGCATAACAATCTGCATCTAAGCATCTGCCTGCAACTCTTTTTGTTCCCCCCTTTCCTTCAACCACAGAAACTTACTTCTCCAATTTCAAAGCTAGTGGAGATTTTTATTTATTTTTTTAGATTTCCTCCAGTCAGAAGTCTATCCAAACCAACGTGAAGCACTCTTAACCCTTCCATGTGTGGTAAGTCCTGAAAATCCCCTGTTTGAATCACTAGCACAACTGTTGTTCCTAAACGTCACATGGGCAGATCCCCGTGGATCTAGCTAATCTTGTCACATGATCCATTCCTCTGGTTCGACTAATTTCATCATTTTTTAACTGTTTTAATAATTCATGTGTAAGAGATGGAAGATGATTTAACAGATGAGATCAACCCTCATTCACAGCAGCGTCTACAATGACAACATGGCAATTAGATTGCTAGGAAATAGGAATTACTGTGCCAATAACTATGGTGGTGTAGCCACAGAATGCTACAGTGTTACTTAACACATAGGCCAAATGAAATATAGAAAATAAACTTGTGGTGAAATATCACTTGCCAACAGCCTCCAATCAGTTGTGCCAACAGAGGACAATTATCAGACCCATAATGAGTTCATTAGGATAATGAAAGAGCCATGGCTGATTTTCTATTCTGCATCTTAAACCCTTGTATTAGGTTCTCCACTTGCAATTTAGATTAGCAAACCCAAAGATAGACTCAAAATTGCATTAGCAGATAAGACACTTCTGTTGCTGAACACACAGAGGTTACAAAACATTTGTTGAGAAGTTAGATGAACATTAAAGAGCTCATCTAGATGAATATGGCAAAGTCTATTTGGAAAGTGACATATTTTATTGTGCTGGCTCTGTAACACAGGAGCTGGTTTCACTAAAATATTTCAAACTATAGCCTGACCAAGTTTTGACAGAATGCAGTAACAGTGTTCAGTAGTGAGGACATTGTCGTCAACTATCCTGAGTCACATTAGGAAGCCACAGCATCTCAGCTCTGCTGCAGCGCTGCGCCGCTTTGAGATTTTATGCGACTGAAAGTTTTCCTTCACTGAAGTTTCGCAGAAAAACGTGGACTGTAACTGTTGAATTCTTCTGGATGGCAAAGAGTTTCTGCTGGAGTGAAAAGAGCTGAGCGGTTAGACACAGCTGGTTCACTCAGCCATGTTTCCTAGTTTGAAAAAAAAAAAAAAGTTAAGGCTAAGGTTACAGCTGGGTGGAGCTATGCTTGGAATTACTTCGTGTCACAAAACTCTATGGACCAATAAAGATTATAACACGGTAAGTTGTCCCACACTAACAGATGCAGCAGAGCTAACAGGATACAGTGAGGGAGATGTCAATGAAGCCTAGTTTGTAACCACATAATCCTGACAAGAGATCTAATCAGGCAACACAAGTGAAGGCACCAGTGTGGACGGAGGTTTAGGGACTTTAAGGGGAGGCTGTTTGTACCTACATCAGATGAAAACTGTCAGAAATCCAGGCCTTTTTATTTACAGACCCCCAGTGTTTGAGGCACCAATGGTAAATTAAATGGAGTTATCTTACAATAAATCTCACAGTATCAATAATCACTTAGCATCTTCACTGGTGATGCTCCACTGCAGTTATATTCACTTCTAAATTTCTTAGGGGGATTTTCTTTCAGGCTCATCTTCAACCACTGAAACACATGATCAGCTGATAAGTAAGGTCATGTAATGGACCTCAATGCTTTTGCTGCACGTTTGGGGTCACTGCCCCATGTCCCAATGTATAAAAAGGGCAACTAGTCCTACATTTTTCACTCTATATGAATGTAAATGCCCTTAAAATTCAAAGTCAGCACTCCAACTGTATAGTTACTGTTTTATTTCAAATCCAATATGCTGGAGCAGAGAAAAACAACTGAAAATGTGTCATTGTCACGATACATATGGGCCACATTGTACACAGGATGCTGGTGTGTAAGTGCTAATTACAATATGACTAAGCCGGTGATCGTTGCCCACAAAAAACAAATCACCAAAAAAACAACCTGGTTGAAAGAGAGAGCCTTTGGTAAGAACCACGGTGCGAGTCCCATTTTGTTCAATCTTTTCAAAATGTGGCTCACACATGTACAATGCCTTATGTGCCGACGGTAAACAAACGGTCATAAAAGCACGGCAAAAACAGAATGGCGATGAATCACTGATCATTCACTCGCAGCGCTTCCCATAAATTCATGATGGTGGTCGTTACTCATCCTCAGCTTGAAGCATGCGAATGAGGTCGACGCTCCCGTCATTAGCCTCTGTGAAATAAGCACCACCTCTCAGTGAGAAGTTTGAAACAGCACTCAGCAGCAGAGCAGATAATAAAGCATGGACAAGGCTATCTGCTTTAATTGATATGCAGGCAGACAGTGATCTGCCTCCGGCATGTTAGGCCTGACTAAGCAGAGTGAGTGAGACATTGACTTGTCTGCAGAGAGCCTTCCCACGACCCACTGAAGAGAAACACATCTCCTTCGGCTCTGGGCAACAACTACACTGACGTACGGAGACTCTATTGTCTACAAGAACGTCTTACCGTGATCTTGAATGGACCTCACAGTTGCCATATGGCATCGGCTTGTAGAGTAAACAGGGCTTTGAAAAGAATTGCGACAATCGCGGTATTATCAGGAGACTACATCTGGGGAACATGTAGCCTAAAACCAGGCATTAGGGAAAGCTAGTTCAGCTACCAAAGCAGCAGTTTCTTAATAACAATTACTGTTTTAAGTGTTCAGTGTGAAGTGTCTTCAAAAAGGAATGTTCCCCTGTGGCTGTCATACACAGCGACTCCTAATAGACTTTATAGGCAGATATGAGAGAGAAGCAGAGACGGAGAGGAAGATGGAGATGAAACAAAGAGGGGATGAGGAAGACATGAGGACAGAGTAAGAGAGAAAAAGCGATTCCCTCGGCTTTCCGGGGCACATAAATTATCTGACTGCTGCAGTTGTTCAATGCAAAAAAGGATACTGTAAGTGCAATGCTACATTATTTCAGTGAATACTATATTCTGAGGAAACCAATAATCACTAAAATAACTGTTCTTTTATGTGAGGAATTTTCAAAACAAAGCTATTCAAAGCATTGGCATTTACAGCCAAAGGAGCTGGGAGGGGTCTGTTTGAGCTAATACTGATATCTGACAGAAAAAAAAAAACAGCTGGCAGAAGAGAACACATACATATACAGAAGAAAGGCAGATAATAAAATGCACTATACAGATATTACATATGAACTTGGGTCAAATAATATGTTGTTCTGTTGGTTTAATCATAACAAGAAATCTACATTTCCTGATCAAAATAGTCTGTGGATTGTGTTGTATTGGGCAAAGTGTGAATCAGGAGCGGCAAAGGTTTACTAATCCACAGATACAGAGGCAGAGATGGGAGACAGGAAGGTACGAACTGTGCTGCAGAACAGAGACACTTTGAGATAAGCACAGTTACAGAAAATGCAAACTAGATGAGTCACCACTCCTCCTCGCACATATCAGAACAACACATTTCAGGTAAGGTCATTATAATTACAGATAACAATATAGTGCCAAAATTCAGTGCTGTGCTAACTGTGTGATTGTGTTTCACTATCTCTTGCAGGTTTGCAGTTCTGTCGATGCCCTCCCTGTAACCCCTCCAGTTCACTTAGTGGGAGCTTTGGTCCTCGTTTATTGTGCTATTGTTGAAACCACTGCAAATCTAAAGATTGGCATGGTGGTGATATAGACACTGTCTGATTCATGGTGCTTTCTCAATATTACCAGGAGTGCAAGCTGAGAGAGCACATTCACAACACCTACAGTGCATTTCTGGCTCTGCTCTGCAATAACACAATGCCCACTTTCGATTGCCCTCCATTAAAATCCACAGGTGGCGTGTAGGCTTCCAATCAAACCCATTAATAAATGAGAGCCATTGTCATTTTGAATTACACCAAACTCTGAAGTCAGCCCGAGTCACATTTGGATATCCATGACAACAGTCAGTTTAACACTTCTGAAGGGTGTGACCGTGAATACACACTTGGCATTTCAGTGTCCACACTGCAATGGCCCAGCACCTTAACAAAACAAAACAAGCAAACACACACACAGAGGTAGAAGGTTTACGTTCCAAAAATGTATTCCTGGTAAGAATCATGTCCCCAGTGAAACCATTATTTTATATCCTCCAGTTCCACAGTCATAATGAGTCTCAGGGGAGTGCATAGTAATAACAAGCATCTAGCTCAAAACACAAAGGAAGACAGGAAAGGCTTAGGAACTGAAACGTGTTACAGTCGTCAAATTGAGGATCAATAACCAAACAAGTGTAAACAGGAAACCTTATACAGCAACAGTGTGTTGTTACGCAACTTGCTGTAAGAAATGTAGATGTACAATCACTACAGGGGGCTGTCACTTTACATCAAAAACATCAAGAATGACTGAGAGCTAAAGCCTAACGCCACATTTACTCATCAAGACACTCAAGAGCAAATATTTTAAAAAAGGTAGTGTGTGCAATGAAGAAGAGCAAAGCTAACTGGATGCTACAAACTACATAATTGCAATATTTGTTTTCTAACCAGGTGTTGTCCTTTCTGATATTTTGTGCCATGCTTAGATTTTTTTTTTCAGGTGAAAGCCCTACTTATAACTGCCTCTAGTCCAAACTCCAGATATGATAAGACTGAGTGAAACATTACTGAAACATACTTTTAAAATGGAATTATCACTGAAGATGCCCTTTCCCGGTGAGAGGTTTCTCTTCAAATATTCCAGAAAAAAAAACAATCTCATTGTGCTCATGCTCACATATTGATCCTCTTGAGTGAAGAGTGCCACCTTCAGCATGTCGTTATGTTCCCTGATCCAGTATATTGATCAGCAGGGTAATGAGATGTCATTTTGTACAGTCAAATGTTGGTGATTCACTGTGCCCTGCATAAAGAGGTACTTTGGAACAAAGGGCAAAAAAAAAAAAAAACACAACACAGGATACAGGGTTGAAGTTTGCATTGCACACCATGTGAACCACAGCAAGAGTGCTGTTGCACCTAAAGAGCTGGTTAGAAGAGTCGAGTAATTGTGCTGAACGTAGAGTAATGCAATCCGTGATAACAGCATAGCAGCATGCCTCACAGACGACTACCATGGCAACAGACTGGCCCAAGGTAGCAAGGGGCTAGATTTTATTTCAGTTCACACTGAAACGAGAAAACAGATTCATCATGAACCAATACATCAAGCTTTGATCTATTTAAGTAGATAACGGTCAAATATGTCAGTATTTAACACAGGCAGGTTATCAACTGTGTTTAAACACGAGATCTGCTGGAAAACAGGCTTTAAACATTTATTTTTTATCCATGTGAATGGACTGGTACAGACTGCTAGCCCAGAGCATTAATTTACTATTTCTGTTCTCTCTTCATTTGCAGCTAGCCTGTCTTTTGCAAATCCTGACATAATCAATCACAACAATGAAGTCTGTTAAACAGCAGTCCTAATCCTATTAACTATTCAAATTCCAGGCTTTCAATAGCTTTCATGCATTGCAGTAGATATGATGGTCTTTTTGATGGTCACAGCTGGACCCAGTATACAGAGACACGAATAATTATGATCCAGTGAATTTTCAAAGGGCAGACACTGTACTCTCTTGTCAATGCAGCGACTTTCCCTTTGGCTACATCCTTTGAAATCTTGGAGTCACCAGGATGGAGAGAGATTGAAAAAAATTTGGCAGGACGGGTCGTTGGATCGTTAGATAATGTATTTCATAAAGAGCCTGCAAAAAACTGGAATGATAATTGACTCTACATGCTTTCATGCTTATTCAAGAGCTTTTTAGAGCTGAAACGATTAGACAAATTATCAATTAGTTGACAGAAAATGAATGTGCAACAATTTTCATAATCATTTCATCTATCAAATCCTTTTTTTTTAAAAAAAAAAAAAAAAAAAAGCAGAAATGCCAAACATTCCCCAGCTTCTAAAATGTAAATATTTGTTGGTTTTACTCTAACCTTTGGGTTTTGAATCGCTAATGGGCCAAAACATAAAAAAAAGGAAGAAAGAAAGAAAAAAAGCAAGTATATTAAAGAATCCAATGATTAAATGTCAAACATCACACGCATACAAAGCTGTGGTTGCTGTGCAGGCCACTTTCTCGGGATGAATGAGGTTAAAATAAATAAATGCAGTCAAACATTCAAAGAAAAATTCAAATGTCAGCTCAGATGGTTACACACAGGGAAGGCTGAGGAATGCTGGAGTGGTCTGTTACTCTCATAGCAGAGGTGTGACCTTCTGCCTGGCCAGTGACTGCCAGCTATCACATCATCTAAGAGCTTTGTGTCTCTATGTTCACCATGTTCTACAACTGACGACTGTAACGGCGTATAGAAATAAACTTTTTGCGAAGCCTTTTGGTGATGGTGTCTCTATTTCTGGCCGCGGCACTGTAAGATTGGATTTTCGCAAGTACTGAAGTGTTTGAGGGCCAGTGACCTACTATGTGTTACTCAACATATTTCAACTGACACTGTGAAAGGAAGCACCAGTGATGCTATACAATATGTAACACACAAGCTGCCAGAATAAGAATAAAATCCATGTGTGAAGTAAAAGGATCCTCTGGATTTAACATTAAGTAGAAATTAAAGGATTTTGAAATATTATTGTCTTGGCCATGGTTGTTAAAGAACAAATGAAAGGGACGAATCATGCCAGAGTATATTGTGGACCAAGAGGAAACTAAGTGGGTTTGATAAAGAAAAAAAGGAGCCGGTGTTAAGCTCAGAGGCACACAAGATTAATTTCATTAACGAACAGTAACTCAAGACTGCAAGCTATCTAAATATCAAAGCAAAAGCACAGCAGACAAACAATGTGGAACATTTTCAGCATTAGGCTAAAAAAATATAATCTTTTTGGTAAATTGAGATATTCTGTTATTCCTACGTATTTAATATTCATACAAGACTTATAACACAAACAGGAGCAGTGCTACTCTGTCATAAACCGAGCTTGTACAATACAGAGGGACGTATTGACAATCTGGCCTTGATATAAAGTAATCCGGTCTTGGTGAAGATAAACGAACCATCACAGCCCATTAATGTAAATGAGTTAAGGACTGCAGCCCTATTTATGACGGTGCGACGCAGGTCACAATCAAGGTAACGACAGGTGAAATGATTTCTCGCTCAGTTCTGTCTGTGTGATTAGTGGTTTAATGGAGTAAAATGTGAAGAACTAAAGCAGTCGCCTGTTTTCAAGTTCTGGGCAAAATTTGGTGGCAATTAATAAACATTCTGAACATGTAGGAGGCAGAATCGATTTACTCAGAGACATATTCATTTGCGTTTCCTCATTGTGTTGCTATACTTTAATGGAAAAAGCACTCATGCAAATAGGAGGTGCAAAATGCTCACTGTGCCCGAGCAAAACGAAAAAATATAGAAGTGCCTGTTTTGCAAAAGTGAAATCATTTTCAGTGCCTCTGTTGTTCTATACTATCAAGTCATGAATGTAAATTAAAGTAGCTTAACCTTTGCTTACAGTACAAGTAACTGTGCTTTCCACCAGAACAATGCGCAGCTCTACAAATAATTTCATCTGATATTACTTAATCTGAGGTCACAGTGATCACAAATCCACAACAGTCTCAAGAGAAGCGAGTGAGTCAGTGCTCCTTTGTATTTGCAAATATATAGGAGGCCAGAAATGGACCAACACATTCTTCTACTTTCAATCAGAGGTAATCTTACTCATGTGGAGACCTGACACTTGAGACTCCTTTTTCGTTTTTGGGGCACTGCATTTAAAATTCTCTCTTGAAGTGTGACAGACTCTCATCATGCTTAGTTTAATGTTACTGGATTGTGGTTACTTTTATCATGCAAAGGAGGAAGTTCTGAATGTTTTGAGCATCTTACTAAATATATTCACATATCAATAGTGAGACTGCTGCTATTGCGCTAATTATGAGTGCTGTGATAATTAGTACAATATTAACTTTCCCTATACCACCCACGTCTATTTCAGACCGAGGTCTGAGGCAAGCCAGGAAAAGTAACACCTGTCACAGCAACAACAGAGAAGAGGGGAACGCAGAGGCCATGGCTGCAATTATTTGCATTATTTGGTGCTGATGATCAAAGAACAATAAGCTTGTTTTCTTGTGAGCACAATAATCCTAAACAACCAAAGTTGTCTAAAAAATGTACAAGATTGCCATGTGGCAATCATCATCAGGCATATGACAGTTCCTGTCAGGGATTGTTTTTTTTTTTTTGTCACTACAAACTTACTTGTGATAACTACAGTGTCAGTGCCAACAGGAATATTTTAGGGATATTGGAGCAGACCTGTCGTTTGGTTGCAGCAGCAGTAGGCTGTAATAACTAATGTTGTTATCTGCTAATGTCAAATGTGAGCGGTGACATAAGGCAATCTCAGGCGGAGATTAGACTCATTTGAAACGCCCTGACTGGAATGCAGACGAGAATAACCAGCTTAGCATGGGGGGAAATGGCAAAAACTGCAGTCAAGTTGGACAGTTTCAGCTTTCCTGAGATGATGCTGAAAGTCAGTCAAACATTTGTCACACTGCTGCAAAAATGTTCCAACAGATGTTTTGGTAGGGTATAAGATAAGAGGTTTCTTGCTCAAATGGATTTAACTATCACAGTTACCAGTAATTGTTGCGGTTTTATGTCCCCATTAAATAAACATTATGAATATGATGGGACAGCACGCCACGCAAAACTTCTAACTTTTAACCAGCAAGCTTGTTAGGTCAGGATTGCAAGATAATTATTCAGTGATGACTAAACAAACCATAAAAAGAATAACACCCATAGCCTCTCATTTCTTCTGAACTCATTTACCTGCAGTCAGCGCTGTGGTGTTGTCTTGGTAGGTGGGAATACTGCCTGCTTCATTTTCGTAGTTTATCAGCCTGCTATTAACATTACTGAATTCCAAAGTAACTGCCTTGAATAAAAGGGCGTTTTTTTTCCCTCCACTTACAGCCCACCTTTTTCCCTGGCATCGTAAATTTATTTTTAGATCTGGTTTCATACTTATGAACGTAGGGATGGCAGAGAAAAATAGGCCCATACTTCATTCTGTAACCACACGTCTCCCTCTTAGAGATACTGTTGCTTACCACACGCAGATATTCTCTCCCTCTGCGTCTTTGTCATGCCCTCCTCTAAGTAATGGAGACCCCGGTGTTACAGGTAAGGCTGTAAACATTAGCAAGGGACTGGTGATCCACGATAAGTTAAAGGAAAGGCAATTTCAGCTCTAAAACATGTCCCACAGTAAGTGTGACAAAGGGTCCTCTATTTGTCACAAGGACACATACTGTTCCCTCTGAGACCACCGGTCCAAGCGAAGCCAAATTGCCCTGTCTGTATTTTCACCAATGAAGTTAAGCATGTACACACTGTTGCTTGTAATCGCTTTGCGTTTAGACCACATCATCATTAATGGTGACAGGTTTAATGTGCATGTATAACCTGACAGGATCGCTTACATGGCTTGTTGAATAAAATATATCTATTTGCCCAAAGATATTTCCTTTAATGACAGATTATTAGTATGTTGGAGTATGAGCATGTTAAACGAAGTACTTAGTGCTGACATATGCCCTAAAAAGAAATAACTCTTAACACATTTACTTGTGTGCATCCACATCACAAACCTGCACCACTGAGTGAGTCACTCTTCAACCCAGTAAATGGTTTAAATCCCTTAAACCGCCGTCAGAACGAGGGCAAGGAGATATTTGATTTTGTTGGCTATGAAAAATAGAGAAAATGGTCACAGATATTCCATTTAAAAAAGGCATCATTCCTTCGCTCTATTTGTAGTATATATTTACAAGTTATCTTACTTTCCAGATATGCCCACGATCTCCTATTTTCCCATTTCCTTCTGTTCCTGAGTTTATACAGAGTACATCTGCTACACTCTGCTAAGTTCTCACAACTCATCACCTCGTGAGAAACTCATGAAACATTATTCAGTGAAGCGTCTTGTTGTCTTCCTTCCTGACACTCTCCAATGTTGTTTCCCTTCACCGTGTTCACATATCAATTGCTGTTGCCGAGCAGCTGGTGGTGCAGCACGGACACATTCTTCTTCTTCTTCTTCTTTTTTGTTTTTTTTACTAAAACTGATGATCTTAATGATGCAAATGTAAAGACTACTTGTTCCCACCAGCTGAATTCTGAGGATAGCTTTGTTCCATAAAGGCAGCCCACATACCCACTTAACAAAACCAAACTAGCTGGGAACTAGCTTGTGAAGTGTTCTCACTGTAATGTATATCCCTGTATATGTACATAAGGCTCCATGTGGCAGTGTCAGCTGTCATGTTCCTGACTGCAGGCATGCCTCTATGTATTATGTCTGCCTATGTCTATGTACACATGGTAAGAAGATATGCAAACAAAAGTTTGAGCGTGTGCATCCATTATACCCTGGCTAATGCTGGATTTTGGCAGCAAATCCCAGTATATGGGAGTACAAATTTGACAACAACAATGCATAGTATTTTCAGATAGCAGACACAGCAGGAAAAGCAAGTGGGTAATGAAAAACTTTAAAGCTGTATTGATCAATATTTTTGTAATGGATCAAGAGACTACATGTCATAACAAAGAAGCCACGCATATAATGAACCTACAGAGAAACTCTGCAGTTTCAAGCAGCTGTTGCAAGCTCCAATACACAGACTGCATAGAGCCAAGCATTGAACAGCAGGCAAAGTTAGTTACTAGCTGGTGAACACTGTCAAGCATGAAACAGCTTAGGAGCCAGAGATCTTTCTCAGATGATCGAATGGCTTGGAGGAGAAAATCATGACTCCAAATGAATGACTGTTGCTCCCTGTCTGCAAGATATGAAAATAGAAAACTGTTTGCTAACACATTTGCCATAGCAAATTTATCAGTATGTCAGTATTGTGTTTTCAGTTTGTTCCCCTGCCCCCAGTTCAAAAAAAAAAAAAACTATTAATGCTGCTTTAATTATGGCTCCATTCTGTGTAGTTTCCTGACACCGCTACACTCAAAACAAAATGCAGCTGTTATTACTTCCACTGTGTTTGAAAAGTCAATATGTCCTCTGTGAGAAAGGTCTCCTGGCTGATATTCACGAACTGACGCTATTTTCACAGACCTCTAAATTTGGAATAAAGATACATGTTTAAAGGGTTTCCTACAGCTAATCATTATAGTAATTATTAACAGAATCTGCATCACCATCTGCTGAACTGTGATATTTTACTCAGCTGCCACAGAGTGTTGTCAACAAAAGAACCTGCTCTGCAAATAATGCAATTATGGCTTAAAGTGTGTCTTACAGCACTGTGTACTCCTATTTAACTTCTGCTAACAGACAGTATCTGTGATAAGGCAACAAAACTGGGGCTGCAGAAGTATATTGTCTGGCTCTAGCGTCATCGGGTTAGAGGGGAAATGAGCCTCCAAATGTTGGGTGCCTAAAAACATAAAAACACCCAGCGTGGTGATCCACAAGTCACATTGTGTCAGTCAGCCTCGTCTCAACTGTAGCCATGTTCCATTCCCTTGGCACCTGCTGTCGTCTGGATGATAAGATGAAAGACAGCTCGCATTTTAAAGACTGAGCTTCAGCAAATTGTGATGATGAATACTGATTTTAAACACTCTGTAAGAAATGCACAGAAATGTTGCCCAGAGGGACTTGTCATGACCTGTCAAGACTTAAGAACGGAGCGCTACATCCACACTATCAGATTATGATAATCAACCTCTTGTTCACTAGCTGCAGTATATCATAGACTGAGGTTCCATTTACATACAGTGTTAGTCATAGGCAGCTCATGCAGTCTTCAGAGCCACAGCAAGTCAATAAATACATATTGATAAAGGTCATTTTGTTGACAGCCACTCAAGCTCAAATACCACATTAAAAATATACATGTGCTGTATGAACAAGTTTAATCCCCAGTAAGTTAAACTACTTAGGTGGATTACTGTTGATAGGGTGACAAAATGTCAAAATTAAAATCTGGTTAATCCCACTATTATCTTTCAATAGAAAAAGCATTAGCTGAGGTTTCAGGATTACTATTTTAGTGAGGATGGAAAGCAGCTTTTGTGAGATTTCAGGAGAAGATTTGAACTCCTATTCACTTCTGACTGGAAGGTATTTTTTGACACCACACCAAAGAGATTGTGTTAAATGTATTCTGAAGAGTGAGCTCACTCTGGAGGAAATTCAAGCATAAAAATTCGGAGGTTACAGAATATCATCTCATCTAAAGACCACAATATTGTAAGAAGATAAGAGCTGCCCTGGAAAAGGCTGATTTTAAAAATTGAAACAGCTTGCCCTGACCTAAGAACTGACAAGCCGCTAGAGAGCTAACTTCTTTGATAACATTCACGTTTTGACAAGCTGAAACGGCTATTTTGAATTTCAACTGGAGGTACAAATTGTTCTGAAAACAGGGTCACGGTCCACATGAAAAACCTCATTTTTTTCAGGACATTGGTAGCATGTGCGCCATAAAAACATTAACAGGGATTACAATGGTTAACGGCATTGGAATTACAAATTGCCATTCTCCGCTTGCCCATCCATCCATTACAATGCAAAACATTTTGAATGCTTTGTTTCCCAACTGCATCACAGACCCAGACTTAATGGAATTCTTCCTTCATTTATTCAAGGTCAAAGCTCATCACTCCCACAGTCCTTTGCATTGTAAATCTTCCTCTCAACATGTCTGTGGGGGAAATTGAGTAATTGAAAATTTCCTGTAGTAGTCGTCTAAACATCAGTATACTGCCAGTGAATAGCAATTCTGTCTTTAGAAAAGAAAACAACATGAACACATATAAGTAGACAAAGACAACAAAATAAATCCAACCTGGTACAATGGAAATATATCTTGATTACATATTTTTTGCTGAAGATTTCTAATAAACAGCCGCTGAGATGTTTTTTTCCTCACTGATGCAGGTTATGAACTCACTTACTCCATTAGTGAGCTGGCCTCAGTGCTCACGGTTAGTTGTGTGAGATTACAATCAAATACAGCACCAAACCCTCAGCTAGATGGGTATGGAATGCTGGTGCTCATCTAAGTCCTCACAAACACATCTCTGTCCACTGAGAGCATAACATGGCGCGGCGTGGCACTGCTTTAGCTCCTCCATCCAAACAACACACCACAATGGTGGATGGGAATCAACAAGGCTGCTCAGATCTGATGCCAGGAATTCATGGCCAGGTGAAAGTTCACGGTTTGCTGGACCATCAAATGTGCCCAACAAAAACAAATAAACATGCAGCAAAACCAAATTCATTAACTGTTTCTACCAGCTCATTTGATGCTGTAAGCACCTCCAATCAAGCAATACAATGGCAATTAGCTTCCCATGACTGGTTTGTTCCTCAAGACACTCTTGAGTGCGGCATAGAAACAAACATGTAAATGGCAAGATTCCCAACTGACAATATTTGTGATACAAATGGAAAAGAAATAAGATTGAAGAGCAATATTAAATTAGTGTTTTATCTCCTCCTACAGCAGGGAAGAGTTCTGATCAATGCTGAAGATTAGAGTCAGTCACTTAAAAACTGGCCATCTGCTGGGATTTCTTTCAGGGCTGATTAAAGATTCATCGTAGATAAGAATCGTATTTTTGAGAGTGGAGAGACTCAATTGAGAGATAAGTAAGTTAGGTATTACTCCATCAAACCTGCACTTTAAGAGATGGGATACAGGATGCAGACACAGTGAGAATAATAAAATCCCTTAAAAAAAGAGTGGGATGTGAAACAGAAACAAGTGATATTGCAGTTCTGCCTATCCCTTGGCTGTATCTTTATTATTTTTCCCTTTTTGGCTGAATGTACAGTACTCTTGTTTAAATAAAATAATGGCCAAACCAGACGAGGCCAAGGAGAGCTTGGTCTAATGCTTTTTGGGTCTGTATTTCACTCAAATAAAATGGGCTAATAGGGATGAAACAATCTGATTAAACACAAACTTCTATTCCTGTATTGGGTAGCAGTGAGAGTGGACAACGCAGGTTGCATGACAGGAAAAAAAAAACATTCAGAGCAATATCTAATTAAATATTAATTTAAGATAAATTACACAGTAATATAATCATACTTGGTTGCTTCATATTTTTCATGATGCTTCATGCTCTTGAAAGTATGACTCAGGAAATACATCATTTTACCTCTTTAGCAATATTTTTATTTCTGCAAAAATGCAAAAACTAACTACAAGACCATCATTTACATTACAGCCACATCAGGGTATATTGTAGTGCAGCTGAAGTACTTTGATGGGTTACGATCATTATGAGGACATACTGTCTGACATCACCTAGATCCAGGTCTCTAAGTAATATATTCCATTACTGCTAATCAACACACTAAACTACTGTGGGGCCAAGTTCGTGTTAATATGTCTATTTCAAACTACTTTTCGATTTAATCCCCCATCATTAATTGGGCATGTATTATCAGCTATGAGCAAAGTCTTTCAATGAATGCGGATACACTGTTAACACAGCAAACCAAAAGTGAACCATTTACCATTTAGTGAATTTCATTCATACTGTGTGGTGAATGAAGAATTCAGCTTGATTGGATACGTAGCCAAATGGAGTGAAGAATGAATCAAAGCACAGAGTATGACTGCTTAGTGCATCATAGTACCTTTTTGTGAATGATCTCTAAAATAATCTTTGTAGAAGTATCGGTTTTGTTTTGACATTTTGAAAAGCACAAAAAATTACATTTTTTTCACTGACTACTGAGAAACAGTTTGTCTGAAACAAATCATTTCAAGCAGCACTGGTGAATATTTGAATCATCAGAATAAACAAAGGTAGGAAAATAATGACAACAGACAGCACACTGACCCCCGACCTCATAACAAGGCAATGATTGGTTAAGAACTTTGATTTGAACAAAGTTATTAAAGCATCTGTCAGATTTGCACAAACAATGCTTCTGTGCATGCTTAAACCATCCATTTAACCTTAGTACAACACCTCATGGAAAAAAATGTTTTCCTCAAGATAAGAGGATACACAACACCTGCCAAAATAATTTCCCTTTTCTTGAAAGCCAAACTGTCTTCAGTGATCACTAAGCGAGTCAGTAATGGCAAAAAAGGGAAATCTTTGCAGCATTTCACCTCAGGACCTTAGCCTTATCACAGATTTAGGCACTATTTGCTCTCAGCACAGCACAAGCATCAATTACAGCGCACAAGGCAACACCTACAACAAGAGTTCTGTAAGTACTGAAACGACTTTAGAAAGCACAACCACAATCTTAACGTTGGACTTTATCATACTACAAAATGCAATAAAGCCTGGCATCTGTTTCACATAAATTGCTCAATTAACATCGAAACTAAGCTCATCTGAACATAAAACAAGGGAGAGTCTGTCAGGTCTGGCAGGAAATGGAACAGTTGACTGTGCAGACTTACAGCATGTTAAGATAAGAGAGCATGCACGCATGAATACTCACTGTGGTGAAGTTGAGCGGGTAGCAATCCTCTCCTCGGAAGGTGCACTGCAGTAGCATGTCATTGATGTCATGACCTGTGCGGTTATAGAAATCAGTCATGTTGAACAGTTTGGGTTTGAAGTTCTGGAAGTTTGCCTTATCCTTTAGGGCAGCCAGAACCTCGGGCTCAGCCAAGTGTGGATTGGCTATTTGGTAGTTATTATTGAGGAGGGCCAGGAGCTCCCCCACATGATAGAGGTCATTTCTGGTGATTTTGGAGAAGCGGAACTCATTGAGGTTACAGAATGTAACAGCTGGGAACGTGAGGTTAGTCGCCGCCACCTCATCCAGCTTGGTGACATGAGGGTACTCCAGGTAATATGACACTCGATCCATGCAGACCAGCAACAATAAGCATAGTGAACCAAGGAAGGAAAGAGTCCAAAGAAACCGACGGAATGTCATGTGCCCATAGGCAAATATGTGACTCATGCCATGTAGAGTGGATATGTTAGCAAAAGCTTGCAGGTTGGAGGGCCTGATGCTCTCAATGCTTTCCTCTGAGCTCCCTTTCATGGTTGCGGAGTGATGTTCAACACTGTCTCCTCAAGAACTTCAGGTTAAAGATTTTGCTTAGCAACAGCAATAGCAGAATCCAACCGGCAGTGTTGGTTCGGCACACTGCTTCTTTATTTCCACAAGAAGTGGTAATGGTCTCAATAAATAGCTACCTTAAAACGGTTGTCAGTCTCTGTAACAGTTTTCTTTTCATCACAAGTCACCTTCCAGTGGTTGTCAGCTGTTCTTGTAGTCCCAGGTCCCCCCTTTTCTTTCAGGCTGCTATTTTATTATCTCCAAAGCTGTCTCTCTCACTCCCTGCTCAGCTGTCCTTTGTAGCGGCACCAAACACAATGACAGCTCCAGAAACACCCACTTCTACCAAAACGCAATGCCTCCTGATTCCTGAGTGGTGTGAAAAGGGACAAGAATACAAGGGACAAGAAAAGAGAGAAGAACAGAGAAAATAGCGGACGTAAGGATAGAGGCGAGAGATGAGTGGGGGGGGGGGCTGCAATGAAAAGGGCTAGCGTTTGGAGAGAGGTGCTAAGCCTCAGCAGTCAATGGGACCCTTCCTCCTCTAATCGGAGAGAATGCCTCTACATCGCTGTGATAATGGGATGCAATGGTTTTGTGAATGGAGGTAATAAAGAGAGAAATGGCTCACTGGTCCCTCGCTGCCACCTTCCTTTTTCTCTCGTGTCTCTTTTGCTCTTCTCTTTTCTTCCAGAGATGAAAATGAGGGGGTCAAAGACCTCCGACCAGCCCACCACTGTGGTTGACAACCGGCGTTCACAGCTTCCACGGGTTCCACTTCCTTATTTGCACAGATCCTCAGTTAATAGGGAAGACCACCTCTTGATGCTTTATGGTCACCCCCCAACGGCATAACCACTAAAGCCGCTTCGAGACCTCCAGCTTTAGTCCTGTTAACATACAGATTTATATTCTGCCGTGTGGAGCCTTTCACTCTCTTTTTCGCTTCCTCTCTCTCTCTCTCCCACCACTCCCCCATTTCTTGCTCTCTCTCTCTCTCTCTTTCAGTCTCCCTCTCTCTCCCTCTTCCTCTTTAGTAGTCAGGATCCATCCCACTGCTGAATGGCTGCTTTGCCTGTGTGTCTGTGCTCACAGGGGAAGTCTCTCAATCTGGACACCACCTTCACCGTGTTATTATTCTCTAATCTGTTCCAACAGCCTCCGCCAACATGTTTGCCTGCATACAAGAATGCTACAGGTTGCATGTTTATTGCACTGACATACATAATGGAGTTCCAGAAATGTCCAAATTTTAACCTTTTCATAACAATGTTAACAAGTAAAGCAGGCAGATATAAGACCAAACCACATGGTGAAATGTTTTCTTCATTATATATATGATTCATTACTGATCTAATTTAATCATGTATTGTCTTCCCTTGTGACAGCATGGGTAAAATATTTTCATTTTTTGTTGTTCAAAGCAATGGACTAATCCCAAAAGCATTTCACAGTCTGGCAATGGCAGTCCTAAGATATGGTTCACTGTGTGTGACTACATGAGAGTTTCAGGCTTGGCCAGTAATGGAGTTGGTTATTTCATTGGGGTTAAAATGTCAGCACACCATTCTGGGAAACCTTTCATTTCTCTGAGGACCAAACAAGATTATCACTCATTGGTTACCCTGGGATGTCTTATTATCATAACAATAGGTGAACTGCCAAGGATATGACCACAGCCCTTGAGGATTAAATCAATATTCTACCCTAGTAACCAAGCACAGGGACCATAGCAACCATTACCCCCAACACTACAGAGGCATGCAATTCAGATAAAACTACACAAACCATTTCATCCGTTAACTCCGGAGAAATGCAGTGTCAACCATACCCTGTCACAACCGAGATGCAATTTAAAAAATGCTCACAGAAAGAAATGCAACAAGATGCCTGAAGTGATGGACTATCACAGTCCTTTTAGCTGACAGGGAATGCTAAGACTGAAGATTAGGTCTGCCAGAACAATATCTGAGGTACTGCAATTTGCAGACTACAAGACGGCAGCCTTTTTTCGGTCCTTCTACCCAAAAGTAGTACAAGCTAAAATCAAAACAGAATAGAGCCACTTTCAATAACTCATAACATTATGACACTTTAAATATATCAGATACTATTCCTTCTCAAAATGTCACTGACTTGATGATGAAGATGTTTGAATTTACAAGCAGTTGACGCTTGACTCAAGACTAGCTAATCCTCTCTTATACTTTCAAACGTATAAAATTCAAACACAGTCCTTTGCATTCACAGTCATGACTTACAATGAATGATGTTCGAAAAGACACTTAACAGTGACGGATGATGTTGTGCCCATTTAACATATGAGACCTTCACAGCACTTTAATATGTCTTCATTCACAAACAGTGCCGAGTAAGTCAATGCTGCACTGACACAGTAAAAACCCCCAATAAGGAGACATATTTGAGTTGGTGTCAGAAACACAAATCAAGTAAGGATTTGGCTGAATGGATATGGTACTTTCCAAATACTATTCTAAAGTGAGAATAAAGTGTAACACCCAAAAATCAGGGAGCATGTAGGGAAGACTAGAACATGTATACTGTTGCGGTGTTTGCTGAAAAAATATTAGAAAATCATGCCGTAAATAAACCATCAGGAGCAACTGTGTATAAGTATTATTAGTAGTATTGGACCAGTTTGTGGAGTGTGGTAGATGTGTATTGAGCTGACTATAATCTGACTCAATGGGTTCTATTTTCGTTTCCGCCGCCACTGCAGCGGAGGCGCAGCGCAAAGTCAGGTCCGCTTTGCTGACGGGGCATGGCAGTGCAGACTTTGGTATTTTCATGCACTGCGCTGCAGGCATCCGACCCAGTGGTGCAACTCGGAAGGAGGGAGGGGAGAAGGCGTGGAGTGGATTTGACACAGCCAAGTCCAATCTTCACCAATCACACCAGCTCCTCGCCGCACCTTTAAAAACGCCACTGGCGAGGCGCATGGCAAGTTTCGAGGATGACTGAGCCTGTGCAGGAAACCGTCCGACGCCCAAACTTCTCCACACTGCCATCTTGTTGAAGGTGTGATATATGGCGTTATCAACCACGTTTTCAGTGGATAGCCGTTATCACCCAGCAGCCACCCATCCAGAGGGGTGTCCCCCTGAAAAACTGTAGGGATGCTAGAATTCGCCAGGATGAACAAGTCATGTGCCGACCCAGGGAAATTGGCATACACGTTTGTCACCAGGCAATTTGAGTGGATATTGATGGAATGGACCCCCTTTGGTTCACATAAATGTGGGCTTAGGTCTCTGGGGCGCGCAACTGCACATGAGTGCAGTTGATTGCTTCCAGGACCCCGGGGAATCCAAATTTCTACAAGAACCCTCGCTTAGTTTCCAGCTGGCTCTCAGGTGTTGCAGGGAAAATGATGTGCTCATTTGCATGTCGGACTAGGCTGGAGGAAACTGCATGTATAGCCAAGCAGACAGCGGACTGACTGATCCCCACCACCGAGGCCACGGTATGTTGAAAAGACCCGGTGGCAAAGAAGGTCAGAGCCGCTGTCACCCGTACCATGACCGGGAGAGCGCAGCCGGGGTGCACATCGGAGACCACGATGCGCGCTACCACGTCAACGACCTCCCTTGGCAGATGTAATTTGTTCTTGTGACACGCAAAAGAGTAAATGATTAAAGAAAATTGCATAGCCTACAGTGTTGAAGGCGTTATTCTCGTGGCCTACCTGCACTCCTGCTCATTCATGTCTAAATATGAGGTCCTTAGATGGTAAATCCTCGGCCTCCTCCTCCTCAAAGCAATGATGTACTCCAGATAACGCTAGAGCATTACAATGATAACATTTCTATTTAGAATGAAATGACGTGGGTAATAGCGGACAACGATCATCGCTTACGTTTTTTCCGTGTGTCTGTCTCTCTCTGTCTCTCGAGTGCTCTGAGATAGATGCAGTATATATGCTCTGTAGGATGCCACGGCTGTTGCTGGTTGGCACAGCGACGTTTATTGATTAGTTTGCACCCCTGTTTCACCTGTGTACATTCGCTCAGGTTGAGTGACCATTACGCGTGCCGAACGCGCTTGCGATGTGGTCAGGTGAGATACTGATCAAAATATATAAATTTAGGTCTGACTGTATGTGCTGGCTCAGATAGCTGCATTGAATCGTGGCTGTTGCTAATTATCGATCGCAGTGAAATGCCAGACACTGTGGAAACCTGCCTGTGAGGTATTGGTGACGTGGGCACACAACTCTGCCGGTTTACGAAAATCCACTTGGCCAGCGGCGCGCCGCTGGTGCACAAAGTTGACCAGGTCTGGGGTGGCAAGCTTTCAGTGCACTTTTATGCTGCCGACGTGGACCAAAATAGACCGAAAATCCAAATCTGCCGGCTGATCCTGCCGACACCTCCCCCTACTGCGCTACAACGCCCATCCTGGTGTACCTATGTGCGCCTCAGTTTACCAAAATACCAAGTGCGTTGCGCACCTGCCTGCACTGCACGAAAATACCACTGCGCAGGGTGTGTACCATGCGCCCTGCCAGCGGCGGGGACGAAAATAGAGCTCATTGTGTCCACGATATTAAGTGTCCCATCAGAACTGAATTTACCTTTTAGATGACAAAAAAAATTTAACACTGGGGTGAAATCCTGTGACTTCAGTGATGATATTACATACATGGCTTCACAGTAAATGAAGAACGATTAATAATAAAACCTGAATAAAAAGTAGATCAATATCTGGGTATAGTCATTTTTGCCATCATTGCTGTATAAATCTGCATTTGACATTCAATTTCCATAATCAGTAACAGAATGCAAATACTCGTCACACTGCAGTTATTTGCATTCTCTGTACATTTGGGTAACAATGTCCTGTGTAAAGATTAGCAAACTGAAATTCCAAATTCATACTGGCAGGCATGCCTGTTGTTGCAGATTGCAGGATGAAAGTGGTGGACTTTTCAACAGTAATTGGCTTTCAAGTGGATGGTAGAATGCACAGCATAATGCAGGGAATATTAATGAGGAGAGGCAATATTTGTGGCACCACTAAGCACTTTACTCTCTTTTTTGAGGGCCTTTGAATTTGACTTTTAACTATCAAGTGATGTTTTGAAAAATTCCAGGCCTAAAACACCTCTGGCTCACAGACTAGTGGTTAGTGTGTTTCTTCACAACTGACACAATGTCATAACTGCATATATTAATGAGTGCAGAAATGTTTGTAAAAGCAACTTGACATTGTAAAGAATGACGCAATAAACCATATAGACTAGTCAAATGAAGAGCTTTTTCTTAAAAAAAAAAAAAAAAAAAATCACAATTCACAGTGTGTTTTATATGTGAGCCTGTCCAATACAGCACTAAATATAATTCAGCCCTCAATAATCTCTGCTCTTTCATGTTCCTATATCAACATATCCTCATACTTAATTGACTGCATAGATTGGTTGCCCATGACTCCCAGCTACCCATATCACCGCTGGAGAGTACAAGCGACAGGCGTGCCTGAACTTAATCCTACCGAGTGTTTATCTTCACATGGTTAACGTTGCAAAACGGTCACAGTTTCCTTAGGTTTGGGCACCAAAACTATTCGGTCAGGTTTGGGCAACAAAACTAGTTGGTTAGGTTTAGGAAAAGATAATAGGTTGACAAAAGAACATTGCAATTAGGTATGCAATGTAATTTAAATACGTTATGGAAGTTAAAATGGGTCAACACTGACTTCTGGTTTCGCACAGGACACCAACAGCACTTTCCTGGGTGAAAGCCCAGTGTTTGTCAGACCCATCCATCCAACCTCCCTCCATATGTGGACTTCCTTGCTCTTTACACATGACCTGACTTCCTCCTTTGTTCCCATCATAATTACAATGGCCACTAGATGTCACTGCCTAACAAGAACCATAGATTCGGTTAGTAACTTACTTGCACAGACGACCTATACGGCTGTTTTTCTCGCAAGGACAGGCTGTTCTATATATTTGATCATACTTTCTGTAAATGCTTTGTAGTTTTTATGTTTCATTCAAGAATGTGCTGTGTAATCCATAGAAGCTTTAACTGGGACAGTGCACATTAACATGTTTTAGCATTGCCAGAAAATATAAATGTGATCAAGAGCTGCTGTATGATACATTAACTGAAAGAGAGAAATGCTTTTTTCTTATCAGTTTTAATCTGACTTGTTTCTCAATAAGATTGATATGGTTTAGGTGGGTTTATAATGCAGTCATAAACAATGTGATTCATAGTGCTGGCCTGCTGTGCTGTACATCTGCTGTCACCCATGATGTGTTGCAAAAGCCTTGGCCAAATACTCTCGAGGAAGGTTTAACCTGACAAGTACACATCTTAATATAGCGAAAACAGCACAGCAGCACTGTTGCCACTCACACTATGTGGACCTAAATAATGTTGGATATCATGTAAACCGCCCTGATATGATGTGAGGCTAAAAGGAGCAATTATGGTAAGTCATTCTTTGTGATGCCCAAGTTATGCAGATTTGGCAAGCACCTCAGAGGACAAACTGGCCTGTTGGGAACTGAACCCTGCACTTAAGCAGTCGACATTTAAAAGCGCATACATCATGAAGTTAAAGAAGGAGCAGCGGAGATGCAACAGTGCACTGAACAGAGCAGTGCCACTAAAAGCATGCAAAAGCACAACTTGAACCACAGATTAGACTGAAAGTGCAATCCTTTGCAACTATCGTAGCGTCTCAGCACTTTGTTTTACTATCTCCAATGATCAGCAGCACACACAAGCACATACATCGCAACTAAAACAAAGTCAATGATCGGAACTGTTTGAGTTTAAATGCCAACACTTCAACACAAACCTCCAGTCTGCAGTACTTTAAATGTGTGTAGTCCATATTAGACAACACATACTTTGTTTGCAGTGGTAGCTACGTCACAAATAATGGCCCTGACCCTTTTTTATCTGTACTGTATCACTTTTATCTTTTATTGTTGCGATATATGCTAAATGCTGTTTTATTCTGTTCATTCAATAATGATAAGCAAAATTCTAAAGCTCTAGCATCTACTTGGCTGTGGATATATTCATAGAAACACAAACTGGTATATGTACACAAGACTGAAACAACTTGTGCATTTTGCAGCTTCCGAGTAATCACTGTAGGTATCGAGCTAAGCTTTGTTCTAATAAGCTACAAACCCTGCAGAAAAATAAAAATAAAACAAACACTCAACATAGCCTTCAGCAATATGTTGATATGAAAGGCTGCAATAAACAGAACGGGCAACATTTTTCTTTTGGTGACTATCAGACAGACATAGCGGGCTAGCAGATGTGCACACAAACTCACTTTTTTCCATCTTCTCTTCACAGATGAAACAAGCAAACAGCTGAAATCTGCCAGACAACAGAGAAAAAGATGGCCTTCACAATACAGACAACCAATGGCTGCGATTCAATGTGTGTGGCAGTTGCTGCAAATGACCTTGCATAAATGCTGTCTGAGATAAGGGCCTATTCATATGTAATCTACTGCTCTATATCTGCTGTGCGCTTGTGGAGAACAAAACTGAGAGGGGAAGAAAAAGTCCAAGGCCTTGGACGCAGGAATCTCAATGTACTATGAAGAGATTTGGCAGTAATTGCAAGCTGAAAGAGTAACACTAATGTGTCATTCATCAACACAAATGGACTCATTTCTTATAGAAAAAGAAATAAAGGAAGCTGTCTCACATAAATCAAAGAGAATAACAGAGGGTCAGGGAAGTTGTACAGCAACAAAATTTCACACCACATCAGAAGACAAGATTCTACTCTACTGCTCAGTGAAATGTGACATATATATATATAGTTTTTAAAGACATAACTGCAAATTGCTAATGTTTTAAATAATGAGACAAGAGCTATTTAAAACCAAAAAAGGACAAGACGAGATGATGAAGCTGTTATTGCTAGGCTTCACTGCTTATTAGAGCTCGCGGGTGTTTCCTTTCACACTTCTGTCAATTTACTTCAACCTACAACTAAAATAGCCTACCTTATAGAGAGTGATGCTGCAGTCACTTTCTCACATTCACTGCTTACCTGTTATAAGGCTATTTATGATATGGATGCATCTAAAAATTGAACAGAACCTCAGCAGCATGTTTAAAGCCAATACAAGCGTGCCAAGCAGTGGTATGATAGGAATGAATGATCCTGACAAACTGCTTTCCCGTTCAGAGAGATGTTTTAGATGATGAAAGGTATAATTTGTGTTCAGTTCCTTCAACTGCCTTGGATCTCATCAATCAAACAGACATGCTATGACATACAATGCATACACAAACCACACAGACACATTACACAAGATGGATACATCTTTGAATTGTGTTACTGGTTCATACTTTAACTGGTCTGTCAGCGTTAGGAAGTTGATCATTACAAATAGGGGACAATGTTCAACTGAAACCAGAAACATGGTCAAATAGTCAGTCAGTCAGTAGATGCTGTCATGTTTTCTAATCAAATCTGTATGCAGTTGGTCGTCAAACGTGCTGTTATACTGAAAGACTCTAACAATCATACACTGAGGGCCAATTTAGATGTCAAATCTTTCATTCTGAATAAAACAAGAATAACTAATGAAGAAAATACAGACCTGGAGCAGAAACATCTTTACTCCAATTATCAGCATGAACTTCTTCCATTTATCAGAATGTTCCACACATAAAAGTGTCCAGAATCATCACAAGCTTAGCGATGTAAACACACCATTACTAAACAAACAAATAGCCCCATTAACACAATCAGACACCACAGTAACACCAACTAAAACTGAAATACATTATGTGTACAACATCAATAGGGCAGACAAACCCACTAGGGGGCCTTTAAGATGTGTTACTTTGCACTTACTGATGCTGTAGATATTGCTGAAGATATTGCAAACTGGCTATATAGTACATGAATTTTCCGAGTAGCTTAATGTGATGAAAGGATATGTTGAGGATACGCCTAAATTATAATTTGCCAAGTAAAT
The DNA here is from genome assembly GCA_037975065.1 of Chaetodon trifasciatus. Taxonomy (NCBI): domain Eukaryota; kingdom Metazoa; phylum Chordata; class Actinopteri; order Chaetodontiformes; family Chaetodontidae; genus Chaetodon; species Chaetodon trifasciatus. The sequence goes on along the minus strand of JBBMOE010000012.1, from coordinate 9,313,651 downwards.
CAAAAACCAATCATTAGCACAAAGCTGGAACACTCCTAGGCCTTTGCAATTAGTGCCAATTAGCAATTTGTTTAGATACAAAATAATTTATGCACCAAGCAGCAAAAGACAGTCTGAATTAAAATGATAGTGGCTTTCCACAACGCTCCACTATATTACAAAGCTTTAAGATTAAACATTAATTGTGCAAATTCCCAAACATATCTGCATTTTTTCAGGCTGACACATTAAAAAAAGACAAAATGACCCTGGGCTTTGCAAGGCTGGGGCTCTCGGGAAAGTGCCTGCTTTAATCCAGCCTTGCATATAACAGCATACATTTTTAATAAGCATAGTCTTAGTGTCTGTTGACCTCTCTGAAAATAACACAGACCTGCATGTAAATCAAGCTTACTTAAACACTGATTATGACTACAAATGCTGCTCAGCAGTGTTTTCCTGGAAATGTTATGGCCTCTAAATATACACTAGGTCTAACAAGGTTTGTGAATGACAAGCTTCATGGAAGATTGCAATGAATTAGTGGAATCTACTACAGGTATTGAACCCCACTAATGAGGATTCGTGCCGCCTATAAACTGATGCAAGTTTGCCACCTAGTGGACATCGTCAGGATGTGCAATTGTGTGGTATAACGCCAACTCCATTTATCATGCCGTGCAAGACTGCAATACAACAACAAATCTATCCTCAAAAAGCAAAACAGGTGAGCTAAATCAGTCTAATGAAGCCACGCTACATAAACAGCTGCCCGTGAACCAGACACCCGGGATCACTTATCCTAAACCACTTGACACAGCACCTGACGAACTTAACATTGGCGAAGTTCATCTATTTGACAGTTTAAAAAAAATGAGTAATGACATATCTCGAAAGAAGGGGAAGAGCTCGAGTGAGAAAAAGGCGAAGAGAAAGTCTAGAAGAAGAGAGACTTACGCGATGTACATCTATAAAGTTTTGAAACAGGTGGGTGAAGAAAATCAAGCCGAAGCTTAAACTGCTTCGGTTTTCTTGTCTAAACGAACTAACAGCAGTTTCCCTCCTGCTCACAAAGGTTCACCCGGACACGGGGATTTCAAGCAAAGCCATGAGCATCATGAACTCCTTCGTGAATGACCTGTTTGAAAGGATTGCCACAGAGGCGTCCCGGCTGGCTTTGTACAATAAGCGCTCCACCATCACCAGCAGAGAAGTGCAGACTGCGGTGAGGCTGCTGCTGCCCGGGGAGCTGGCCAAGCACGCCGTGTCCGAGGGCACCAAAGCGGTCACAAAGTACACCAGCTCCAAATGAAGCGTTCCACGCACTAAAAGTTCTTATGACAAGGATTTCAACCCTGCGCATCAGTGGATTTGTAAACCGGATGATTTACATTACACACAAAAAGCTTATTTTTATTTTTTTTTTTAAATGCCTTTTCTGAAAAGCAGTGACTTCGGCATTAGCCACTAGATGGGGTACTTTCACTTCTTATATTACAGGCGCATTTACTCAGAGTATTGAGTGTCTTTGATAAACAGCCATATGAGGAGATATGGATGCATACAACATTACTATCAGCTGTACCTTTTCAGTTTGAAATGTCGTTTTGTACTTTACGTCTACAAATGTTCCTACTTACAGATGCGCTATAGAACTGTTACTTAAAATTAACTGTACAATATTACAATAAACCATGAGTATGATGCTTCATTTATCCTTAATATTTTCATTTGCTCATTAAATATCTAGCTCTCAAGTTATGCTGGTCTTCACGTTCTTTTAACTCTTAGCATAAATTAACTGAGCCCACCAGCATAACAGAGGACAATGCTGTAAAAGATGACAACAGCTGAAACTCTAGTCAATACATATTTTATAGTCCCATAAAATATTGATCACAATATACCAGAGATGAAAAATCACATTTCCAACTGGTTTGTTTAGAATCATAATGCAATCTTCAGTCCAAAAGCAACACAAATTTGATAACACACATAAGGATACACAAAGCACACATAGATCCAAACCAGTGTGGAATTAACCAGGTGGCTACAACGTTAACTATTAACAAACCAGAGCTAGCATAGAGCAAAACTAAGCTATTGCCAGTCAGCTAATCCCTTCTCGATATTAGTATTTTATCCCTTGATCATAACATTACTTCACTGCGCGATTCAAAGACCTCTTAAATGTGATAGAAAAGAAGCTTAATTGATGCGACCACAAGTTCTTAGCTAGTACTCAGTGGCTACAGCTAGCTAACTAGCGTGTTAGCAAAAACTGACCTTGTTGAACAGGTACTCCAGCTAGCGTACGTTGTGGTCATAGCAGCAGTGATGATGATACGCAAGGCTAACTTTATCGTTTGTGTGTTGACACGGTAAAACGTCACACGAATAGTGTCATTTGACAACAATTGCCAGTGTTTTGAAGATATCTCTGTGTTTCTTAAAGTCTCTGTCCAGCTCCAACAAAACAAATATCCCGCCTGCAACAAGTGTTTTTAACCTTGTTTCCATAATTGAGGATATCGAATCAAAGATGGCAACCGGAAGTGACGTTTCTTGCTCGTTCGCTAGGAAACAAAACTCAGTTGAACAGGATGTATGTTATATTATCATATGGAAGAAAATGTGAATGATTTTTCAGATGAAAATAACATTGATATTGATATAAACTGAGGATAATACCCTCATTCTGGTGATGTGTTTTACAAAATGAGAAAAAAGAGAGTATTCATAACCAAACAGCCACATCAACCAAGGTTAAAAAAATAAGCAGAAAAAAATGGTCAAAGATCACATTCACAGAATATTTTTGTGCCAGCTGCTAGAAGTGTTATGAAACAGTTTTTCAAAGTTTGTATTTGATGTTTCAGGAAACATTGGTGCATAGCTCTGACTCAATTGTCAGTTATCATTGTTTATCTGACATGTAAAGACACAATGAATACATGCAAGGTATAAACTGTTTACTAATCATTATATTTCAAAATACCACAATGCTCTGATTTAAAAGTGGTGTTTTTCACCTCTGATGGGTTCATCCAAACCCCAGCAAGACACATGATTCATTTAGGTTTAAAAGGGGACATATTTATAAACTGACAGAGGAAAGAATGCAACATTGTATTCCTGTTATGTATTCTAATCAGGTGTTAAAAGACGACACTGTCAACTGAATAGTACTTGATTACAGGATAATCACACTAGCGTTTGCACCAGTCCAATCTGCATAAAATGGAGGAACTGATAAAGGTCTCTCTAATTAGGATGGTGTTTACATCAGGCTTTACATACACCTATTAGGCGACCCTTGTCAACATCCTACAAAGCCGGGCTCGCTGTGATAATGCACTTGGATGTGACTGCCACCACTGACTGTTATTGTTGAGATACCCATTTTACATGTTTCCCGGTATACTTGGTAATGATATGAAATCTACAGATGTTATTATGAGGGTGATACAGCCTCTGATGGCAGTGACTTTGCTCATGATTATCATAGCCATTTAGGTTTTGTATCTTGCACACTTCCCCATATCCCCTCTCATGCCCATGCCAAGCGGTAGTCATCGCTGTCTCCTTTAGGCCGACTGCTATGAACACATTATGGATGGGTGCATTAGTGAATGATGCAGAGCACGGGCTGGCTTGCCTTGTTTTCATGTGAGAGTGCATCATTAGAAAATGTTCCACTTGGCAGGGAAGCGCGTATTAACTGCAACCGCAATGAAATGAGGTTGTGATAGATGGTTAAAGTTATACAGGACTATTAGGCTGAAATATGAACCTCTCAATTGTCATGATGAAACAGAGGGCTATTTGCGTGGTGATCAGTGCATTGAGAGACAATTGGAATCTGCAAAGACCGATACAATACATTATAGGTCGTAGGCTCAGAGCTGAAAGAGTACAGAAAAAGTAATCATGCTTCCACAGAATAGTTTGGGGCTACTGTTCAATTCAAGGCTCTATAAATTCATTTATGTTCTCCACCAACATCTCAAGCATCATGATGAGACCTAGGGGAGATTTGCAAAGGGAGCACCTTGTCTGAGCCCTGTTGTTGACTCTGATGAGCCATATATATGGAAGTAAACCAGTGTTGATTGGCTATCAAAGGTGATTTAATGGCATCAACGGCTTAAAGAAGACTGTGTCTATCTTAACGTGTCCATATGGAACTGTCAGAGTCAATATGATATTAAAACAATTAGAATAAGCAAAGACTTAAATCAAAACCGTGCACAAATGCAGCAACTAGCTTCCCTTTAGATAACGTCGCTAGTCAATTAAGCATGCTCATTATGTCTTATCATGTTTCCATGGTGACCCTCCAGTTAGTCTCCCATTGGATACAAACTTCAGATCTTTTTTCTCTTTAACTCCTGAGATGTGAAATGAAACATGAAAATTGCATATGAATTGCCCTCTTTCTAGCACAGAATTGCCCATACACCAGACATGCTGTGGCTTCCTCTGACATGACTAGATAAGTAACAGATAAATCATTAAAATAAGAAACACCTGACGGATAATTGGGTGCTCTGATATCATGGTGATGCGCTCTCTAAACTTAGACTTTCTTTGGGTGCACTGACTCTTTCTTAAACTAACAACAGATCCAATTGCAAACCCATTAGCATTTAATATTACTGTAATTACTGTGTACATTTCATTATGTTCTCAGTATATTAAATGACTGCTCAGTGTGGAGGGAGGGCTATAGTTTAATCTCTTTCTGTATTACTGTGTGCCACAGTACTCAAAACAGCATTAAGAGGCACATAATCAGAGGGAACTAATTGCCTATGATTGCATAAATGAAGTGCCTCACTCTCGTCAGGGCTGCTGCTGATGTCCAGCCTCTTACTGCCTTGGGAGAGGAAGGCGGTTGACCACAATGCAGAAAACCTTGGAGAGGCAGCTACTGGTGGGTAATGTGAGGAAACCAAAGATTTAATATGTCCACAGGGGGCTGTGAGGGCAGCGGGTGTTACTACTGCTGATGTTTTTTTGTTTTTTTGTTGCCATCAGAGTTGCCTCCGCTTCACAGAGAGAGGGGAAAAAAAAGAAACATGAATGCCCACCATTTGAGAAATGAATTTATCGAAGTCGCTGTCTTTTTCCCCATTAGTAAGTGTTTAGTTCAGCGTTTTAAATAATTGCGTTACCAGGAATGATATTTAAAATACATTTGGGAGTCAATGAGGCGGGAAAGTGCCTACATGTTTTGCTGATGACACCCGGGCCATTTGGAAGACATCAAAGTAGAGAGGAGGTAGCCCAGATGCATATTATAAACTCATTATGTATATCATTTAAAAGGATGTACTCCAGCCGCAAAAACAATATTCCTAGTCTCTCTCTGGTAATGTGTGTTTTCAAAGTTGAAACTCTTACTCGCCTTCAGTTTAATGTGGCATCTATTACCAAACTGTAACATAAAATAAATGACCTTGATTTCCATACCAGAACAGTCGTTAAGGTATAGATGAGATGCAGCGATGCTTCTGTCTTCAAATGGGAAAGAAGGTAAAACCTCCCCACGAATATGTTGTATTTCTCCACCTGTGGTGCCAACCTTGTTTTCCGCAGAGCTTGTATGCACCTTGATGGACTCCAACACAGAGGTGGATAAACAGACATTAAAATATGTGCCATTTAAATACATTGTGTACCGAATACAGCAAATTTTAATCCATGGAGATACCAGAGCACATGACAACTTCAGGTAAGTCTCAAAGGTAATTCTGAGCTATCCTTGCCAGCCATGAAGATCTGTCCTTGGTGTCTTGAGAGTTAAAAGATGAGATCAGTTTTGATACTGGGTAGAATTTCTACCAGCTCTGGAAAATGGTGGTCCATCAGTCAAAAGAGATGTTTGTCAGAAGCTTAGCGAGTAGGCTTAAGAGGCTTAATTATGCGCCGTCCCTCCACCATCAGAACACTGCACGTGGGGCAGAGTGACACAGCGGTTGCCAGTCATTCAGGCTAATGTTCTAATGGAGGGAGCCATGTGCATACATAAAACCCATTAAGGCTCTTGAAAAAAAAATACTGAGCAGAAAAAGACATTTTGCAAACACACACTCACAGCAGCTCACAAATAGGCCATTTTTATTTGCTCTTATTTTAGATATAAAATTTAAGAGAAAATTTGACCTTAAAATTTGCCTAAATGTTAAAGATTGCATTTGAACTAATTTTATGAGCTGAACAGTGAAAGCCCCGCTGAGAATGATAAAGGTTTATAATCCAATAACTTGACCGTTCACATGGACTCTTGTTGCTCAGCACATTTAAAAATAACTGGAATAAGTATTAATTTTCTGTGCTGCACTTTAAAATCTGTAAATATAATGTTCCATATATATTTTTTAAAGAAGCCAACCCCCAATTTGCCACTGATTAAAGTTTAGTCTAATAAGATACTGTGCCTGACAGAGACGCTTCATGGCTGTAACTTTGCTGTAGGCAAATAGGAGAGGCTTGAGTGGCTGCATGTGAGACATAAAAATAGCATTACTTGTCACACAGCAGGGAGGGTCTCATACCAAATATCAAAACAACTCTGTGAACCAACCCTGTGAACAGCCGGCAGGCACATAGTGGACATTAGCCAGAGAGAGGGAAACAACAACAGAAACAGAGAGAAAGGCCCTTTCAGACTGTGTCCAACCACTTTTCTCTTAGCCATTCAGCATGTCGCGAGGCAGCTTTGTCTTCACACCCATGGCCTTGCGCTCTCTTGAACTTGATGAGGACATGCTGGAGAGACACAACTACAAGAAGCAGGTGGCCTCCCACCACTTCAACAGCTATATGCTGAAGAAGGAGGTCAGGGACAGGGCACAGCTGAGGTCCGGGACTACCCTACCAGCAGCTGTCTGCCAAGATGTGGTCGTCCAGAATGCTCTTTATACAGGAGATCTGGAGGCCCTGCAGCACCTCTTTCCTAGAGGCTCCACAGTAAACCTCATCATTGAGCCACAAGGAGGGGACATGCGCTGGGTCTGCGCAGGGGAAGGTAGGAGACAACATCTGTCTTCATTAGGAATTAATTAAGGAATTCATATAATTTGGCACAGCTAAGTGGATGTATTTTCTGGAGACTATAGCATCAAAAAGTTGAGATTTTAAAGGTACTTAGTTGTTTTAACAAAAGTGCCACAGGTTAGTTATGTTGTTGTGGAAAGGAGACAAAGTTAATCACTGCTTTAAAAAGATTTTAATTTGCATCTATGAGCAGTATGTTAGTGGTACATGTCACCCTGAGGCAGCTTTTAAAGATGCAGGGATGTAATATTTTTAGAAACACAACACGAGGTGATATTTATAGAAACCATCACGTGTCCACCATATTATCAGACTAGATTCAATTGCGGCCCTTCACTGAAGAGAAAAAAAAAGTTAACTTTTTTTAATTTGTGGAAAAATAACATTTTGAGTCAGTTTTGGCTTGTTGAGTCGCTTGAAATTTATATGAGTGAATACATAACACTAATAATGGTCCTGTGAAATACACAATGTTACCATAATCATTCTATTTGTCGGATCAATGTGTTTCTTCAAAGTTTGTTGAATGTAACAGAGCATTGTCCGTTGACTTCAGTGGATTTGCTGAATCACAAGCCCGGTGACATGTAACACACCAGCCAGTGGGTCCCATACCACTGAAGTTAATCAGGTCAAACAAAATATCATATAACACTACCCTGAAATAGCCCTGTCTGCACAAACAACCTGCATTAGTGCTTTTTCCTTCAGGAGAAATCACCCTACTAAAACAACCTAGTTAGCTCCAGTATGGCTTATGTAGCACCAAAGGTTAAGTGGCGCAAACCAAAGACATACCGCAACGACGTGATCGCCACAGCCCAAGCCACGGGTTGTGTCTTGCAGTTCTGGAACTCCTTGCTTGTGGGCGATGAACTGACGATTCTCAGCATTGTGGACGACGACGAGTACGACTACCTTATCGATGCCATTTATGATACCAGCAACATAGAAGAATGGAAGAACTTCAGATTTAACTACAGATGCCTGAGTAGGTTTATCAGAACTTAGATTGTATATCAAACTGACAGTAATGCAAAAAGGTTATGGTCTTTTAATGAGGGTTATCAAGTACTGGGGAGAGTCATGCAACCACTAATACTTTGAAAAGTCTCCTAATTGACACCAAAACCACTCTTAGATCACTTATATCTGCTTATTTACAATGATCTGAAGGTTTGAGCTCAAAGCTGACATTATGCCATTGTACTCCCTACCGGCAGGACTATGGTCACTGAGTTATGAGCAGGAGCTGACCACACCACTACACATCACCGCTGGCCGAGGCTTTACAGACTGCCTGAGACTCCTGCTGCAGCGTGGGGCTAATGTAGACCTGGCACCTGGGGGCACCACTGCCCTGCATGAGTCCTGTGAAAACTGCCAGCCAGAGTGTACCAAATTGCTGCTGGTCCATGGTGCCAACGCCAATGCTGTCTCTGAAGATGGTCTTATGCCTTTGCATGTTTGTACAAGCCCAGAATCCCTCGAGTGAGTATAGCAGAACGAAAGTAGATAATGTGCTTCAGTGCTTCATCTAAAGCAGTGATTCTAGGCTACTTGTACCCAAGGAAGGACTTTCACAGTTGCCACAGGATATGCAGAAAGTTGGAACAGCTCAGCTAATTAGAACAAGTAGAAATCAGGATTTGGTGTTTAGCAGCCACTGTGGGCACAAGTGACAATTACAGGGTAAAGGTAAATGCTAAAACATTAGCTGGTGTAGGATTTGTTTTTAAAATCTTAAGCTTAAAAGTGTCAGCGGAGAGTTCAACATTAAAAACAAATTACAAGTGCATTAAACCATGTTGAACACCTTTGGCTTGTTGTAATTTGTGCTGTTATCCAGACATTCCGATAAGGTTATCCTTTAACCTCCGCTTCAGAAATTAATGAAAAGCTCTGACACGGCGGCGATACGAGAAAAAGACAAATGACAAGAGTTCAGCAAGTTGCACCTGCCAGTCTCTCCCATCACTCATCTGCGGTGTAACAGTAGCACAAGAGCACAATCAACAAGTCAGTGAACTGACTCAGTTATGTCAGTTGTACCACAATTTTGCTAAACATTTCCCAAACGTTCTAACATTAGCTGGCATTAGCTGTGTTAAAACTACTGCTCATACCTGACCAAGTGTGACTGCTGTAGCTACAAAACCCTGAGTGGATTAAAATGAGCAAGGATGCATTCATTGCTAATGAATTCAGCTTTTGTACAACACAGATCCCCCCAAAATTAGGATGCTGTAAAAGGCAAATACAAACAGAATACAATCATTCTGCAATTTGAACTGTGTTTACTGACAAGTGTCTCTGTCTGACTTTAACAGTTGAAAATGCATGAAAAGTAGCAGACAAGCAGAGAAGGTAACAGATAGCTAAAAGTGCTGGCTATAGTACAAAGTGGCTAAAATAGAAACTTGATTAAACCCACTGGCAAAAAAAAAAAAAAGAAAAAAAAGATCCAGCCTACAAATTCAGGATCGCTGTCTTGCCAGAAATGTATTAGACTAATATCCATTTTTATATAAGCAATGGTTTTAAATGACTTCCAGTTTAAAATCTATTTAAATTAATTTGGAATATGGCAAATGGTGCTGATGAAAGGGTCCTTGAGCTCATATGACAGGACTATGAGTCCGGAAAAAAAAAAAAAGAAAAGAGGCTGGGAACCACTGATTTTGCATGTATGCAGGACCACATCTTGTGTTATATTACAAAACAGGATTCTGTAATTCTTCCTGCAGATGTGCCAAGTATCTCCTTCAGTATGGTGCAGCAATCAATGGTCGCACCACTGAAGAAGATGACACTCCCTTACATGTGGCAGCCAGGAATGGCCTCCAAGACCACATTGAGCTCTTCCTGCGCTACGGAGCTGCTGTGAACAAACAGAATTTAGAGGGCCTCACACCCCTAAATGCTGCTTGTTCACAATGCCAGGAGTTGGAGGACCTTCAGCGTTACTTCAAGGTGTGCCACTTGCTGCTGTTGGCAGGAGCCAATGTCCACACTGTGGACCAGGACAAACGTAGTCCTTTGCACATGGCCTGTAAGAATGTGAATCCAGACATAGTGGATCTGCTGCTGGCAAACGGCGCTTGCGTTAATGATATGGACTATGGTGGTGAAGCTCCCATGCACAACATCCTGAAGGTGGTGTGCTACAAGATTCCCCATCAGCCTGAGAGGATCGTCCGTGCTCTGCTCAACCATGGCTCTATTCGGGTGTGGCCTGGAGCTCTGCCCATGGTGGGAATCAAGTTATCTAAAAATACTAAAGGATAAATTGTGTGTGCATGCATTTCATATGAGATAAAGCCTTCCAGATTGGTTTGTAGCAGTGTTGTATTTGCACTATGAACCAGTTTTTCATCAAGGTGGTTCATTTTGCATAATTAGCAAGTACTGCACATGTTACACCTTGGAAAAAAAAGTCTGGAAACACTTAACTGTTCCTTGCAATATTCCAGACTTCACAACTTCACATTCAAATCCTTCTCATTTCATGACACAACATGAAGTGTTGCACTCTCTGCGGGAAACAGACTACAACTATCAGTGAACCCACGTGCACTAGACGAAATGCCTGGTTCCTAATTAGGCAAGTGTTAATAGGAGATTAATTAGCACTAATTGCATAATTTCCAGTTAAACCCCTGGAGGGAAGACCAATCTGTTCATTTCACAAGTGTTTAATTACTTTATTTCTTCAGTTCTATGGAGTCACAAGCTCACTCATGAACTTAAATGATGATAATATGAGTCCTATTGCTTTGCTCTGTGTTGGGGTGTTTCTTCTAGCTTTTGAAGCACTGCTCTGAGTCTCCACGCACCATCGAGGTTCTTCTGAACGCCTACAGTCACCTCAAAGTCACAGACACCTGGGCTGAGTCTGTGCCTCCTACGGCGTTACAGGCAAGCTTGTTAATTAATATAATCATGAATAAGGTTTGACCAGTTAGAGTGTTTTAAGACAAATGCTTTTAGATTGTATGTTTTTTTGTATACACTGGATCAAAATTGTGTTTCTTTAAATTTAAAAATAAAAAAAAATAAAAAAATTATGAAGTTTTCATCACCAAATGTTGCACGTTTTGGGCACATTATCTGGACAGCTCCAAGACCATGAAAACTCAGCACTGATCAATTTAATTTTGATAGTTTTCTTAAACTTGAGGTGGCCCACCACATGTATTCAAGTGGTAAAGGAAACTCTGAGATACAGCCTTTAAATGCAGAATGAATGCACAAAAACAAAACGATGATTATAGGAATAAATCAAAATGTGCAAAAAAAAAAAAAAAAAGTCATTTGCAGGGTGTGCAGGATGCTTATAGCTGTACTGGGTGATACTTGATATTCACAAAGGGCTACAGTAGGACATAGCTAATGGTAGATGAATTGCTTACTGGATGTATATTTAATACTGCTTCTACATTTCAAAATATTGAAATATTATAATGACTGACTGCAAAGTGAGAGAACTAATATCAGTGCTTCACCAAATGACCTCATGCTCATCTGTGTTCTTATCCAATCAGGAGCACAAAGAGTTCTTCCAGTCAGTGTTCTCTTTGCAACTGACTCCTCGCTCCCTGCAGCACCTGGCACGCTGCACAATAAGGAACTTCCTGAATGTGCGGGTGCACAAAGTGGTCCCTAAGCTTGGCCTGCCCACCTTCATCAAGAACTACCTGCTCCTGGAGTGCAGAGGTTATGTCCACTGAAAGCACTTTGTGCAGTCTGTAAGTCCTGGTGACGACTGAGTGCTGTGAGAAGAGCAGCGGCTATTCACAGTATCATAACAGTCTAGATCATAATTAAAATAGTGACATCAGCTGTACAAATACACATCATATGTTTAAGTACATTTTATAAGCTTGTCAGGAGCAGCTGCGTGTTCTCTGACACGTTTATTCCAGATCCATCTCTCTGCACAGTTAATGTTTGATGTTGCACCACAAGAGGGAGCTACAGACTTGAGTTGTTAAAGTATAATGGCAGATAAGCGACTGTATGTTTTATATTTTATTTATTTTATCGTTACATTTTTTTTAAACTCTGCATTTGATAGTAAAACTGCTCAGATGCTTGTATTTTTTTACATGATAATTATCATGGTAGTTTGAGGTTAATGGAAGAGTGATGTTGTGTTGTATGTTGCCATAAAATATTTGCATAAATAATTATTCCACCGCTATGATTATAATTACGCGTTTTGTATCAAAAATATGCTTGACATAAAATTAAATATCCCACCATGGCCATGCAATCTATCAGTATTATTTTATGATTTCTTGTTTCATATTTTCGCTTTCTCATGCTTTTTGAGGTATTAACTACAGAAAATACACTAAAAAAAATCAGATGAAGGATTTGTTTTTAAAAACTTAAGCTTAAAAGTGTCAGCGGAGAGTTCAACATTAAAAACAAATTACAAGTGCATTAAACCATGTTGAACACCTTTGGCTTGTTGTAATTTGTGCTGTTATCCAGACATTCCGATAAAGGTTATCCTTTAACCTCCGCTTCAGAAATTAATGAAAAGCTCTGACACGGCGGCGATTCGAGAAAAAGACAAACGACAAGAGTTCAGCAAGTTGCACCTGCCAGTCTCTCCCATCACACATCTGCGGAATATAAAGTTGGAGGGATCATTGTGGTCACATTTAGCAAAATGACAATTATCTGCAGACTTAATCTTATCAGTTTACCTTAAAAAACAGCACTGACAAGATTGTAATCACCTCTTGCGATAATTAAAATATATAGGACCTATTATTAATCACAGGTTATAGGACACTTTGTATTAGGCCTGCTTCAGCCATTATGTATAAGACTTTTATATAAAAGAATAAAATAGATCAAAATAATAAATATGTTATCTGAATGCAAATTGATTTGGTGACTGTGACTGAAGAATCGTTAATAAAAAAAAAAAAAAAAAAAAAAGTGTGAAGGGTGCTGTGGAACATCAGAATTCCTCCCAAAAAAAAGGGGGGGGGGGGGGGAGAGGAGCTCGCCAAATGGTTTCAATAGATCAAAGAGAGGTGCTGCTGAAGTCACTTGCAATTACAAGAATTAGCCTGGCCTGGCCCTCCACTGCTAATCAGAGTCGGTGGTGATATGTTTATGTCCTCATGCAATCAGACGACCAGTTGGAGAGCCCGGGCACCCAGGACTCAATAGGGCTAATCATCATCAGTTCCCATTGCCATTTAAAAGGTGAAATGATCTGCGATTAAACTAGTCCTTAAAGAAAGGAGAAAAGTGATTTTTTTCCCCCTCATCCACATGCATTTTTGATCAGGGATGAATTACAACCCCCAAAGCGCAAAGCAAAATGTGCGTTATTTAATTTATAGAAAGCCTTTTAGGGGCGATTTAGTTGACAGATCATCGGAGAGAGACGTTAAAGTTTCTAATTCACGGGCTTTCTTTGAATGAGTTCAAACAAATTTGACTTTGGCCACTGTGCGTCCGTGTGTCCACACTGCAGTTGACCTCGCGTAAACGCCTTTTATCTGAATCTAATTTCGCGCAGAGTATCTCTCTCCAGGGAACAATTGTTGCAGCACTTCTTTTTTCCGCGGCCGAACGCATTGGTTTGTAGCCGCGGAGAATGGGGCAGAGAGCGGAGGAACATCTGCCTCTCCTCCCTCCTGACTCTGATGCCCATCGGCCCCAATATTTCAACAAAAGCCGCCGTTGTTTTACGCTGTCCCTTGCATCCAGAGTAATTACTTATCATCAATCAAAATTAATAATAGCTGATTGGGTTGGTGTGGTCAACGATTATAGAAGGGGAAGGGCTGGAGCAGTCTCTCACACCGTTTTGCAGTCAATGGTGAACCTGGCAAAAGGGGAGGAGGGCTGGGGGTGCGACCCGTCTATTTGGTCTCCACTGGGAAACTACCGCCTCTCAATACGGCCAAAAAGTCAGAGGCTGAATAAGGAAATGAAGCGTAATTTGAGGAAGATGGATGAGCCCCCAGGGAAACACCCCCTTTTCATTCCTCTTGTATTGCAGATGATAACCAATGCGCTCTCGCCCTCTCTCTCTACGCGCGCACGCACACACACAAGACACACACACACACGATGCGTCGGAGAGGGGTGGAGGGAGGAGTTGGAGAGAGGGGAGAGGTAGATAGATAGAGAGAGCGTGTGTTTATGTCTCAGTGTGTGACAAATAAGAGGGGAAAGGTAGCGGTGGGGCCCACAACAAAGCGCCCGACTGACTGACGCATATAGAGTGCAGAGATCCGGAGAAGCAGTCCACGCCAATACGGGATGACAGTACGGCAGAGGATCTACTTTCAGTTCACTCTGTCTTTGCACTGAAAGTTTTTGCGCGTCGCCGAGGAGAAGGACACCTGCTTTCAAGTTTCCACCAAATTAAAGTGTTTGCCTGCAAAATGCAGAGACCAGGCGGCCAAGGGACGGCGTTTTCAATCGATTCTCTGATCGGGACCCCTCAGCCCAGACCGGGACACCTGCTCTACACGGGCTATCCTATGTTCATGCCGTACAGACCTTTGGTTATTCCACAAGCTTTATCCCACTCGCCTTTATCGTCTGGTATACCTCCACTCGCGCCTTTGGCTTCTTTTGCGGGACGGCTCACGAACACGTTCTGTGCCAGTTTGGGACAGGGAGTGCCATCCATGGTTGCGCTCACCACGACGATGCCGAGTTTTTCGGATCCTCCGGACAGTTTCTACCCACCACAAGAACTCCCTGGTCCCCGTTTAAGCGCCGCCGATCCCGGAGCGAGGAGGCAGGAAAGTCCGCACTCCGAGGAGCTGCACAGCCGGGACAAGAGCTCCGACCTGCTGAACTTCTCGGAAACTTTCCAAACAATATCAGGTAAGCTCGACCTCATTCCTTTTATTGTAAGGTATTTTAGCAAATCCAGAAGTCAAGGCTGGAGCGTAAAATGTGACGAATGTGCGTAAAATGCGTGAAAGCAGATATTGTTTATGTTTGGTCTCGGAGATGCACTCAAATTTAAAGCAAACCCCATCTTACATCGGTTTTGAGACAGTTGCATGGTGACAGAAATATTAATACCACATTCATTATTGTCCAAATTCTTGTGGATGCAACCTGATGACAGTTAAGCTATAAAATGTGTCGTTTCAGACAATTCATTTTTAAAGAACGGGGATTATTTCTCAATAGTTCTTCACAATATTATAATGACAACGAACTGGACAGCGTGCTTAGCCTTATTTTAAGAAAGCTGCAGATGAATGATTTTGTAGGGTGATGAAATAAAACCTGTTCTAAGTTGCCACAAACAGAGCTGTAGAGGAAACTTGCAGAACAACTCAGTGTTCACTTGACAGCTGTAATGGCCCAGTGTGACTTCAGTTAATGCTGCTACTTGTAAAAAAATAATTTTAAATTAAGCTTTTTTTCCCCACGTAATTTTGTTCTTGGCTATTATCTCTACCAGCCTCCTGAAACAGGCCATGATTGATGTCTAATGTTGTGCGTAACGGTCTCTTTTGGCTTGCGCACTCATGAAGGGACTCAGTGTGAACGCGTTTCTTCTCTCTTTTCACGTTTCAGGTGAGACCAAACTGTACAGCTCAGACGACGAGAAGCTGGATCTTAAATCAGCGGACACCGTGTGCAGTGACCGGGAGGACAGCTCCGCGGACAGCGAGAACGAAAGCTTCTCGGACGGGAACAACTGTGGCTCCCTGTCCCAGAAGAGCAAACTAAAAACCGGCTCGCAGGAGGCGCTACCGACCGGCAGCTCAGCGGGGAAGAGCCGGAGGAGACGAACAGCTTTTACCAGCGAGCAGCTGCTCGAACTTGAAAAGGAGTTTCACTGTAAAAAGTACCTTTCTCTGACTGAACGCTCCCAGATCGCGCACGCACTTAAACTGAGCGAGGTGCAGGTGAAGATCTGGTTTCAGAACCGCAGGGCCAAGTGGAAACGGATCAAAGCCGGCAACGTGAACAACCGGTCAGGAGAGCCGGTGAGAAACCCCAAAATCGTGGTCCCCATCCCTGTGCACGTCAACAGGTTTGCTGTGAGGAGTCAGCATCAACAAATAGAGCAAGGGACCAGGCCTTGAACTCAGATGAAAAGCTCCAAAATATCAATAATAATAAAACAAAACAAAAACACTTTCATTGACTCTATGTTCCGCTGATTTGTTGAACGCATGAAGCACAAAAAGGAGGATCCGATTATTTTGTCAGAGAGGTGAGACTGAGCAGAGATTTGCTCGCAGACAGGTCAACGATTTGGCAATACGCTGTCATTTTTATTTATTGCGCTGTGAATATGTAAATATAAATGGGTAAAAATTGGTACAAATGGGCACTATGAGATGAGACTGTAAAGATTTTTTTAAGTATTTATATGTAGGGCCAAAATGTTATGTTGGTTATGTGCATGTCCTCATCTGGTGAAGCTGACCTTTTTGTTTTGTGTTTGGTACAATTTGTTGAGCGCATTTGCATGTAAAGACGTTTTGACATTTTGTTTGGCGACTGTAGGAACCACCTTTGACAGCTATTTGTGAAAAAAAGAGAAAAGATGTGAAGGAAATAATGACCAAACAAGGGACACCTGTAAAGTATATTGACCTAATAAATCGCTTTATACGAAAGTTGGAATCCACATTGAATCGTTATTATTCAGAGAGGAGAGGAACAATGTTTGCCTGGTCACGATACATGTTTAGGAATTATTTTATCCTGTTAAAATGAAAAATGTGGCCTACGCTGTTCACAGCAATTCATCCTGAAAACTAAGAGTAGCAACAGTACAAACTGCAGTTATAGGCGGCTATTTTCATAATATTTAACGAATTTTAAATTGGAAAAATCATTTTTAAATCCTGAAGAAATCATTTTAAGTTTTATCATGGCAATATTTATATATCATTTCTAAATCTATGACGGCTTTAATTGAAAAACCATGGGACATTTTTACCTTTAATATTAATTAAGAGCTTCAGAGTTGCAAGCTGACTAACATTTGAATGTTTTCAGTGATGCTTCCTGTACTAGTTCTGATCCATTCATGTTACAAATAATCATTTTCTTCCTGAAACATCATGACCTGAAAGGTAAATGGTTAGTCTTTTTATTTGTTAAATAGCAGCAGTGATTGATTTCTCTTTAGGAGGCCATGTTGTCTCAAGTGGACTGATGGATCCTCATTAGACTGGGCACATTCAACACACTGTAATGAACTTATCTATCAGTCACTGCAGCGAGAGAAGCACACTGACAGCAGCCCTCTCTAATCTCAGAGCGAAACATTTGATTTGGGTGAAACAAAAAAAGTGGACTCTCTCATGAATATAAAATCCTAACTAGATGTAATAGAATTAGAGACATAGAGGCTTAAAATCCTATTTTAAAACCTGCTAAAGAAAAAAAAAGAATAAGATAATGCAGAATATTACATTACATCATCCAGTGGATACCATTATTAAATATTATTTTCTTTATAAAACTGATTTCTAGAAAGATACTTCGATGGGAGAATATTTCATGAATTTGATTTGAATGCAGAAAAAGAAACACACAGCTTCTAAAAATGACAGTTTTTGTATAAAAATAAAAGCCTAAAACTAATTCTAAAATTATTCCCAACTGCTACATAACTACTGGCACTATAGATCTAATCCGTACGACCACAGTGACATAAGCAAATAAATGTGACAGCCTGTTCACTCACACCAAATATGGAAAGATACATAGTAATGCAAGATTTCAGGGCAGCACTATTAAAATAATCTGAAACTAAAATAATGTCTGGCCATGCAGCTCTCCTGTTACAGGAAAGGGAAAACAGGGCTTGATGTTTTATGCAAACTTTCATATGGGTCTGGGTTCTCTGAACTGTTTCCAGAAAAGGCTCATGTTGGAATAATTTCACCTCAGCTCAGATGGGAGAAAGTGATTGGTTTTCCTGTTTCCAAAATAGACTCCTGCCTCAAGCCATGTTTAAGCTCCTGCAGCAGCACCTGTTGAAGTATGATGATAGGGCGAGGTTCTTCAAATATTTTATTAGTATTAATATTTTATTAAATGAACCAGCCCTCTTCTTGGTCAGTATTTAGCCAAAACATGGTGGTTTTGGGGTGAGAGTGTCTGGAAAAATCTTCCTGAATCCAGCAGGAAACATGTTATTATCTTACATTTCATTTCCCCGAGCCTCTCATGGGTGCACCCACTGAAAATGATTTTCTCTCCGTTTGACCTCAGAGCATAAATAGACACTTCATGACCTGGGCACCCATGAGTAGTAAAGTTTATTTCACCGTCCACCTCATAGATCAAGACTGTGACACTTGGATGGGGATTCAAGGAGTGATGATCGTGTGAGGGAGCAGTGGAAGTTTTATAGTGGTCCAAGAGCTGACTAATATAGACGGTCAATTCCACGACATTGTGCCACAGTGCAACAGCTATTTCGGTGCCCATGAGCTGCAAGGTGGAGGTGACGATAAGGAGCCATGACATGGCTCAGACACTAAGTTCATGTTGGTTGTTATTATCAAGATCCTGTGAGTGAGACTGTCTCAGTTTCATTCCAACGTGGGTTTTTCTGCTGGAATGGGCAGGAAAAAATAATTATCAGTAAAACTGTTAGCTAAAAAGGGGACATCTTATAGGATCTGCTTTTTCAAAACACTAAAAAATGTATAGCATGTTGCTTTATTTGGCTAGAACAGATGCTTTTTTCATTGATTTCCTGGTGAATTTCTTAATCCTTTATGAGCTTTATTAACCTCTCCTCCACTGAAGCTACACTTTAAGTGAACAGACAGTATCTGGATCATCCTGCCACTTGAATCACAAATTGAAATATCAGAAGTTCTCTCCAGCAAAGACATTAAAACATTTCCACATTCCCCACCTGGAGAGAGAGAGGGAGAGGAAAGTGAGGGATCTCATTACTTGCTGGTTGTGTGAGTGCAGGCTGCTCAGCGCCGACTGGAGGCCTGACTTCTTGGGAGGGTCCGGACGGTCGTGGCTACAGTGATGTATGGGCAGATGCATCAAATCGCACAAGATAAACAAGCGATGAGTTTCATCAGGGCCATCATAGCTTTAATTTGGCTGCCTAATGAGTCAGATCTAGTGGCGGAGATAAGAGTTGTCAGAGGCCCAGCTCTAATGAATTTCTTGCCACTTGTAATCAAGGTTGCCTGTCTGAGGGGGGATGATTAATGGAACCCTGGAGGATTCCCTCGGCCCTCAGCCTTCATTACAGCTAATGCATTCTCAGGCAAATTAACAGAGAAATGCAGGCAAAAGCCAACGGGGAAGTGGAGAGAAAGAGAGAGGGGAAGAAGAGAAGGGGAGAATGGGAGAGAGCAATGGGAACAGAGCGTTTATGTAAGACAAAGGAGAGAGGGTGAAGAGGAAGATAGCATGGTGGGTATGAAACAGCCAGGTTGGCAGCAGGAGACAGAAAGAGGGAGGCAGGGATTAGCCGAAATCCACTGATTAGCGAGAGGTTCAAGGATATGGAAATAAGACTGAAGACATGAGTTTGGGGCAGTCACAGAGGGCAGGGTGCAACACGGATGCACTGGTCAGACATGATGGAGCTGAAATTGATAAATGGATGTTCGTGTCTGGGGGGGATTCAGGAGAGGAGAGGTGGTCAGATAGAAGGAGCAGAGTGGACACAATTACTGGTTAAAGAGGTTAAAATGGTGAAGGGAGGAGGAAAAACAGGGAGCAGCAGTAACTTATCCAAATCAAGACACACACGTGTAAGACGAACCACCTTGAAGCAACATTTATGTTACGACCGGTCACATCACTGACTGCTTGTTAAACAGGCTGTTAAAGTGGCCCGTGGCCAAGCAGCTCCTGCATGTTATGGAAATATGGATTTAATGTTTGCAAATATGGTCTCGTCAGGTCTTTGTGTACCCATCCATCAGCCTCAGACCCACCTCTGCAATCTTGGAGGCAATTTGTCTGAGAAGAGGTGGGCGGCAGAGAGCCCTCCTCACTGTTTAGCAGGCCCTGATGAAATATCAAAACACACAGCAGTGCAAGCAAGCGCTCCAGCCTCACCACAGCAAACACGAGTGCGGGGTTGGTGTCTGCCAAGGCGTGAGGTGTGGGAATAAATTACAGGGCACATTCTTTCAGTGACATTTCTCAATAAATGTGGAGTAAATATGATTCAGTTCAGGGTCATTTAAGTGAGACGTTAAAAATTTGACATTTAAAGGCACTGAAGACTTGGCATCAACACTGAAGCTGCTATAATCCATATTTTTATTTTAACAATGGATCATATCAATATGTTTATGTGAAAGGAATCAGAGAATTACCTGACTCAGTTTCCCTCAGACCTGAACTTCTTTAGCATCCTTTCTCTCAGTGTTTTGGGTTTCTGGCCTGCACTTTAGTGTTCTGCTTCACCCTCATGGTCCTCATTTGAGTCGTTTCCAGCAGAAAAGAAAGCTCTAAAATCTCTCTGGACAATACCTATCCTGCACCAAACAGCAGACAAACACAGTTAGCAACTAGCTGGTGAGCATAGTGGAGCATTTAGCAGCTAAAGAGTCAGATATTCCCTTCAGGAATTGGTGGGGACCAAATGTAGAGTGAATATTGGAGATACATTTGTCAAGGAGACACAGACACAATTTCAAATTAATGCTAATGTCGCTGTTGGATGTGGAAACAGGCACCTGTTTGCTAGCAACTCTATATTAACTTAAAAGGTGATAAGTCGGTGCTCCAAAGTGGCCTAAATATCAGTTAATGGAGATTTAAAATTCTTTCTATAACACTGAATATTCATGACCAAATACGCAACATTTAAAAACAAAACAAAACAATAGTTTAATAGTCAAAAACTCAGCTAGTCTACTTCAACTGGTGTGGTTTGAGATTTGGCTGACAACAACCTGCCAAATGTCATCAGATTCTGATCTTTCAAATATTGCTACATTCTGATTGGTGCAAGGTTGTGTGACATCACCTTTTGGGCTCATGTAAGACCACATACCACTGCTAAGGAAGCCAACTGATGACATAAGTTTTCAGGGCCTTCAAGCATGACTCATTGTGGCTCCATGTCAAGCCAGTACCGAAGGAGGAGGAGGAGACTAAAGAGGAACCAGGTGATAAAGCTCAAACAATGCTGGCCAACAGAGAGAGGAAGGGGATGAAGATATGCTGAGACAAGATTAGCAGGAAATAAGAAGTGGATTAGTGAGGGCTTGACTCCTCTGAACACTGAGACCTTTCACTTTTCCCCACTGTGTTGTGCTGCCTGACACTAAGCCTGGCTCTTTATCTTAATCCTCTTTCAGCAACTGTTGGGGGGGGTCCCACAAGCAGGAAGTGGAGAAGTTGTTTTACTTACCTCAAGACAGGCTTGGTTTGGTCATCTTGGACACACTAACAGGGCCAAGTCTGTTCCAGTGATGTTGAATTTCTCCATGAAGTTTGATGATGACAACATGCAAAAGGCAAAAACATGAAATGGCAGTTCTTGTTGAAGTGATGGTGAGACTTTTATTTTGAAAGAGAGTCTCACCTCATCAGTTAGGCGTCAGCAGGTCTTGTGCAGAGGGGACAGGAGGGTGATGGACGATGAATGAACACATACACCAGACAAATGTGTCGATTTCCCTAAATGCAGGGAAGGCTACATTGTTTTATTTGAGTGTTTATTAATAGGTCAACAGTCAGCCAAGCATCCAAGCATACAACATGTTACTCTTTAGCTTTTGCTTTGTTTCACGTTCTGAACGTAAAAGGAATTACAATAGGAAAAATTAACTTGAACAAAAACAAAACAAAAAAGATATTTACATACTGCATTATAAATATGTCAAATGTACATCATTATACACAAGTACCAAAGATGGCCGATTAATGTCGAGACCAAACAGAAGTACCTTAAAAATATGCCTAAAGAGAAACAAAAACAACATATCAAAATATGGTTCGTGGGTCAAGGGGACTGTTGACCTAAAACCTGTTTAGCTTGTTTCTCTAGGAGGATTTTGTCTTCAGATAAAAGCATTAAGCTAATATGTACACTTCATGTTGCGTTTGGGGAGAAAAAACAGGCAGGTTTATAGTGTTTTTTCAGCATCTACCGTATGTAAATAAGGGTTCAGGTAATCACTATACACATTAAACTCCTCTCAGTAATCCCCTCGGACACTGAAATGTACTTATTGAAATAAGTTGGTCAAGTAGAAACCAGAAATAAGGCCGTACCGCTGTACAGTGCAAGTAAATTCAAAAGTATCTGGTTGAATATGTGGCCGGTTTTGGATGCCTTGAAGAAATTGTTTGACATTTTGAGAAATATGCTTATTGCCGTCATTGCTGATTAGATGAGAAGATCGATACCACTCGTGCCTGTGCGTTAAGTATGGAGCTAGAGCCAGGAAGACATTAGTTTAGCTAGCATAAAGAATGGAAACAGTTAGCTGGGTTCTCTCAAAATTTTGGAAACCTGCCTACCAGCACCTCTAAAGCTTACAAATTAACATAATATGTCTTGTTTCTTTAATTCATACAAAAACAGAAAAGCAAAAATGACAATTTGTGTTTTTAAAGGAAGTTAGGCGGTGTAGCTTTTTGCTAAGCCAGGCAAACCGTTTGCTAGACTAGGCTAACTGTGTCCTGGCTCCAGCTTTGCACTTTACATACAGACAGAAGAAAAGTATCAATCTTCTGGTCAAACTTCTGGTCAAGAAAACAAATAAGAGTATTTTCAGGAATGTCAAGCCATTCCTTTACGATATCGCTATCTCCTGGATTTACAAACATCTTCCTCTGGCCACATATTCACTAGCTTGGGCTCTGCAAACAGGAATACTGTAAAGCAACAACAGAATCGTGAAACTACTGTACCAAGTTCAGAACTTGCTCTGTAAACATACATCCTGCCTTTGTAATCTCAGAAAATCAAGATGTTTAAAACCTTAAAAACGGCAGTTGAGCAAAAGGGATAACACATTGTAGACATTGTGCCAACTTCACCTGAATTCAATTTCTTACACAAGTCCTATTTACTATAAATGAACTGGCTTATCATGTCTGTGGATTACTGTACATTTGCATTAATGCAAAGAGAGTCAAACTAATTAAGCTTCCCTCTATGAACCTCCTTGCTCATATTAATCCCTAAATGTCACTCTCTCTTGAATGTATTTTGTTAACTCCCTGCTTTTAGACTGACAGGTTCTCAGGATGGGGGAGGGCACACAGGTTTAAGGAAAGTTTTTTTTTTTTACTCTAAAAGTCAGAGTTAGTTTAAACTGTTCTTATAAGCAACAAGGTGAAGGAACAAGAACTACTTTTTTACAGATGTCTGTACATTAAAACACAGTTATGTCCCCAAATCTTCACTGTAGGTCTATTCTCTCCAGTGTCCTTTCTCCAATGTGTATGAACAGAAATGCCCAGCCGCTCGCTGCTGCACACGGTTACAGACGAAGACGTAAGCACACACAGGTCATACAGTTATGTATGGGGACACACACACACACAGCACCATATTTCACAGCAATGAAAGGGGAAATGCTCTTGAGAGTACCAATTTTTCAGCCTTTGGCCAAAGGAGGTGAAGAGATATTCCAGTATGGTTTGAAATTGTGTGAATCTGTGTCAAATAATTATCAAGACAATCTGGTCAATCGGAAAATTACTCCACAAAGACATCGTAATGGCACAATTTCACTGTTTCAATCAAACCTTTGAATTTGAATGAATTCTGATTGAAGAGGCACGCTTACAAAGCCATGTGGCTCAATGGTCATAAAACATTAAGTCCCTTAATTCCTTTATAGTCATGGACACTTTTACTGGAGGATCACGATAAGGGTGGCAAAGGAAATGACTCACTTTAGTCTGAAAGGAATTCTGCAATCAACTCCTTTATGATGATCCGAACCCATTTTCCTGTGAATTAAGTATCTAAATCATTTGGACTCTTCAACTATAATTGCTTTGCCTTTGTATATGAATAATATGTCAAGAGTTTGATAGCTGTGTTGAAGACATGCATCATTACTAAAGCTGTAACAGCCACTGATATCATGGAAGATTTAGTTTCTTTCCCACATCATTGTTTTGTCACTTGTAAAACTATTCCTCACAGTTTTATGTTATTATGCTTAGGCTTGGAAATTTGAGGGAAGTTTCTCATTCACGCTCATTATAAAATCAGTTCACATCGCAGAAGGGGAAGACATAAAAGGAAATGTTCAAGCATTAAGGAAATGCTTTTCGTAGGGTTAGGTATGTACGCCATTAAGTCATTTGTTTGGTTGACGCTTAAAAAACAAAAAGCTTAAAGCCGATCGTGATCACTTCAGGCCAAGATTGAATGAATTTAACAAACAAAACATAAAAAATAACAATACAAAACAATGTACAACGTCCGAACGCCAAACGCCCACATCTTTCGGCGTAGTGGAATATCAACGAGTCCATCCCTCCTGAGATCTCTCCATTGGTACTGGATCTGGTTACACAGTGTGAAACAGAGGAAGTGCTGGGAGGAGACAGGGTGGGTTCGGGGTTCTGTGTGTTTGTCTGCAGCAGCTCTCTGGCTCCTACATGATGCTGATACTGCGGTTGAGCTCACACTGGGCGTTGTTGTTGTTGATGTTGGGATTGGGGTTGCGGCGGCTCATGTTGGGCGTGGGCACGGACGTCAGGCTGCCCGTATCGTTGGGGCAACCGTGCTGAAGTAAGATGTCCGCGCACTCCTGGCTGCCGGCTCGCCGAGCGTAGGACAGCGTGGTCTGGCCGCGGGCATCCCGACTCTTCACGTCCACACCGTACTGCGGGATAACATGACAGGGACGGAAGGCAGATTAGATATTAGATTTTACATATTTTAGAGAAATTCTGAGCAATTTACAGGAATTCATCAGCATTTACTTTGCAAATTAAAAACGGGTGATATGAGCAACTGTGTAAAAATATGATTTTTTAAATACCATAAGGTATGCAAAGCAAGCACTCTGTAGCTGAACTATTTTTTCTATTTCTACTCAGTGCAGAGTTAGCAGCTCATTTGAATTTTCCCCATTTTTTCCTAATTTTCTTTCTCTTCACTCTCTACAATTAGAAGCGGTTTTAGAGCTGTGGTTGTCGCAAGAGCTCTTTATTCACTGTAAACTACAGTGATGGCTCTCTTCTTAAACAGGAAACACAACAACTTCTGGATGACAGTGCACATCAGTTTGAATCTCCTCCTTTTAAAAGGTCTGGGTATTTGAACAATGAACCTTATTCTTACTTTAACTTCTTATACATTAATTTGTTCCCTTTACATTTTCTTGAGGAAGCAGTGAAGTAGTTGTATGAAAATATCAGATATACAGTATATTCTGTATCTACTTGTCCCAATACTTCATTAAAACTGCAGTATATAGTGCTTATATATGGCAAACTACTCAAACTCACATTTCTTTTTATGGAGGGTCCATAACATTATGTGGAAATATCCAAGTATCTTGTCCATTTCACACACATTTATGCAAACTTTCCATACTTAGTATTTGGACAATCTTCTCTTGAATCTTAACTTGATTGCGATTTGTAGTGATTGAACAACATTTTCACAACTGTAGCTACCATTCATGTGATTGTATTTGAAATGCTTAGTTTAAACGGCCTTGGGGGAAATTTCACACTTGAAATGTCAAATTTCTAGACTTAAAACAGACTCCTGTCTGAGCCAAGAAGATAAATAAATAGGTGATTCAGTAGTTCTCCAGTGGAATTTATTCCAAACAGCATGCAGAAGACTTTAAATTAGCATTCAAGCTGTCATGTTGGGAAATCAGTGGTAACGCTTTATTTTATTGGTCTGTAGATTGTCAGTACTTTTCGCGTTTTTTCTTGGAAAGACATGTGTAATCTAATACTAATTCCAGCTGAGAGAATTATTTGTTTAGAGTTTCCTTGAAGAAACTGCCCCTTTTAAATTAAACTTGTAGATAATGTAATTGAACTATCTGAGAAATAAAACTCCAAATGATGAACATCTGCCATTAGAAACCAGCACATCTGGCAAGGGGTTAAAGATGGTGGTGGTTGAGAAATCTTTCACTTCCCAATCACTTGCCCAAACACTAAATGCATACATGTTCATCCACCTCTGACACAACTCACCCAGATGAGCAGCTGTGTGATGACCACGTTGGCCATTGCACAGGACAGGTGCAGAGCGGTGCGTCCGTCTCCGTCCCCGTAGGTCTCGTTAACCTCCTCCTTGGTGCCGTGTGCCAGCAGCAGCACCACCAACCTCAGGTCATCCTCCACCACCGCCCGAAGGAGCTGCTGCCCCAGGGGCACGTCCGACTGGGGCAGTCCCACCAGGAAGAGCTTCTGCTCATACTTGGCTCGGATCCAGCGCTCCTTCTCCTCCCTGGAGAGAAGGAAATGACAGGGACGCTACAGGTCAGGCGGGGTGAAACATGGTCAACATGCTATGAGCAATTTAGCACCTAAGTTAAAGAACTTCCAATGCATAGCTCATAATTCAGAGGCAGTGATTTGAACACAACGCCATGTGCAAAAAGCAGAATGTAGATACACAAGGGAAGTATTACAGTAATTGGCCGAAAAAGACTCACTGGTGTAAGTGACAATTCAAAATTATTAGAGCACAGGAAAACCACTAGCCTCCACTATCACAGTGGGAAATAATACAGTGAGATTGGCTGCAGAGATGAGAGAATGCCAAAGGGTATGGCGCTCTGGGCAATATTCCACTTTCCAGTGATTACAGTCGACAGCAAGACGGTTAGAGCCTGGCCAGCTTTCTAAAGGTTACACATCTTGAACAGCATGTCTGCTGTGGACAATACAGGAAGGAGGGGGATGTATTTTTATCAGCGCTGTCGGCTGTCAGTCTGAACTGGTGGATCCCCTCCACAAAAGAGGCAGTGTGTCTCCGAGCCCCAGTCTCCCTTGGGGTGGCTGGGCCCTGAGTCAGATCGATGGGGCTGAATGGCAGCCAGAGAGGGACGGTGGGATGTGGGGCTGCTTCACTCCAGCATGCAGCAGAGAATAGAGACTGAGGGATGGCTCCATCCTCTATCGCCAGGCAGAATTCTATCTATTGCTCTCCATCTTGACCCCCCCACCCCACCCTATTTCATTCTCTGCCCACATACAAACTGTCCAAATAAGAAAGAAAAAAAAAAAAAAAATCAATATCAATATGTGAATGACTGAGCATGCCCAGTGTGGCACTAACCCCGTGACCCTGTCAGCCGGTGTGATAAGGGGAGCAGAAAGAGGCTGTTGTTTGGATTTGTGGCTGAGTGACAGAGAGGAGAAGGTTTGTACGGATAAGTTGAAGCGGCGACGCTGGCTGGAGTGACAAGGCTCTCGTGGGACTCTCTATCAACGGGCCGAGGGTTAGCAGCAATAGAAACTGACAATCTAATTTCATTCTCTTTCATCATAATCACAGTGACAACAAACTGAAATAGCACAACTTAATTACCAAATTCAACCTTTTAGATGAGCAACACAGCATCACATCTACACATTATATTTGTAGTGACAGAAGTTGTATTTAGACACATTTGGTTTTATTTGATTCTATCGATCCTTTTTGTGTCCACGTCAATACAATGGAGATGAATGGACTTTCATTCGTGGTGCTCACAGGTTTGCCAAATGACATTGAAAGGATGAAGCTGATGTTATTTTTTGTTGTCAGTGAATCCCCTGGAAAGACCAGAACCAAGAAGGTGTTCACACTTCTCTCAACAGTTTCCAACTTCCCTACCCTGTCTGTGGCTCTCTTAACTTCAATCCACTTAAAGAGCCCACAAAAATATAGTTTGGCACTGCAGTTTTTAACCAAACGTTACTCAGACAGGAGTAAATAGTGCATTTATTAGGTACCATTTTCAGCTGTGGATGAAAACAGATCTGGACGGTGCATGTGGGTTCAACTTAAGTAAACCTCAGTGCCTACATTCATCATAATGAAAGACTGTGTCACCCAGTGCATCAGTGTGGCTCACTGATGTGTTTTTAACAGTTTTAACAGGTCTGTGGCACGGGGGAAACAATGTCCTGGTCACTGTAGAAAATGCACAGGTATCTAGTTATCTCAAAGCCTGCTAGAGTAAAACCAGAAACCATCTGCACTACAAAATACCAAAAAGAGGTTATTTTGTAATTTCTGTGAAATGACCGAGAGTATATCCCCAAAATAGCTTATTTTCAATTACAGCGGCAGCTTTAACAATAGTAACCAGTTCAACATTAGTCACTCTCCTTTATTACAACCTTAGCAGCTAGGTGTCAAAGCTGCCAACTTACCACAGACAGCAACCATTTTCAGACTCATATGTCAGCTGCCAGGCTCACTAGCACAGAAGAGCCTGGCACTGGCCCAAAGTACAGGAGTTAAGGATATGATGGAGGAGGAACATGTCTTTATCAGAGCCTGAGCACAGATTGATTAACTGTAAAACCCCACCAGACGCTCATAAAGCAACTTAGCCTCCTTAAAATAGTCTTAAAGCTATTACGTCTAGAAGCATATGGCTACATTTCTGTTATGACCTCAAAGAAAATGTAGAGGAGAAAGTCTGTCACCCTGTGGAATCTTAAGAAAATCTTTTCTTAAGGATGAGGGTATTATGTGAGCAACAATACAGCCCTAATGGCAGGCAATTGCACTGGCTTAGAGTTTTATGGTGTAAGACCTCCATCAATCCCTACTCAGTCATTATGTGTGGACAAGCCTGTTAGCAAATCAATTGGCCTTAGAACCAGTGTACTGCTCAGAGCAGGAAGGGGCCGTCCTGCCCTCCCCTCTTATTTCCGGTGGACTCTTTGAGAACAAGTGTTTTTTTTTTTGTTGTTGTCTTTACTGCCAAAGAGGATAAAGTATGTCCCAAAACTCTGTAAGCAACTATAATCCCCAAGGCAGAAAATGTACAACCTTCAACAAAAATCTGAGCATGGTTAAAAACAATCACGGAGAGCTGTTGTCCAAAGTTTGCTTCAGAAAGCTAGACCATGAATGAGATGCTGAATGTGTAGAGCCCAGTGAATTGATATGAGCTAAATGAGGCAGAAAGTTAGCACCAAGATGTGAAACAAAAAGGCTGAGGAGAGCCATTAAGAAGACGTCAACATCTCAGAAAGGAGCCCTGAGGACACTTTGTTATCCTCTGCTGCAAAATCAGCCCCAAGGACCTGCAGGAAAAGGCCTCACTCACTGCTGATGCTAAGCTCTAAATTCAACCACAGTTCCCTTTTACATGGCCTGCTTTAGAGGAAAAAAAGACAAGCAAAAGCAGGCAGGCAGTGGTTTTCAAAAATTCCTAAGCTGCTGCCACTTGAAACACAGAGTGTGAAGGGAAGTGAAATGGTAATCCCGCCTCTGTCCTTTGTTTGAAATAGAAAAACAATCCAAACAGAGGTAGGGTTTAGACAGTCAGGGGGAAAACTGAGACCCTTGAAAAGGACACTTCCTCACCGCAGGAGGAAGAAAAATAAAATCAGCAGATTTAGCATGTCAAAGCACCAGGACAGAGAAGGAGGGGAGGTGGAGAGGGAGAGGAGAGTGAATTTTCACAGCATGGGGGGATATTTAGGAAATTGAAGTGATGGTTACTCTTACACACACGCACACACACACACACACACATCCAGGCATGGGCACCAACAGACACCATTTCCCCACCCTTGCTTAAGCACATACTTGTTCTAAATTTCTCTGTTGCTTAGGGGACAGAGGGGAGCTGAAGGTTCCCAATAAAAATGCCTGTGTCTCTTTTCAACTAAAAACAAGCGGCGCTTGCTTCGCCACAAACTTCCTCCATCATTCACACTTATATCTCACATCTTGTTTAACTTTCTGTCATTGAATTTTATTTGAAAGAAATCTTGGGCAAACATCAAAATGCTGGGTGACTCTAAAGTGGAAATGGGCTCCTGTCCAGAGCTGGTGTCCCCTTTCATTTAGAGCCCACCTAGATAAAGGCAGCCTTAACAGTAGAGAAAGGCCTCTTTTATAATTCTATTAGAGCTCTGTCCTTTCAGCTCTGCGTTGAGCAATGGATCCTGACCCTGACTTAATTAAGTGGCAAATGGCGGAATGATTCTCCTAAACCCAGCCCACGGAGTCAAGAACACATGACTGAATTCAAATAAAGAGGGACAAACAAGGATAATTAGTCAAGCCTGAAAGACAAAGGCGAACGGGAATTTATAAGAAGGGAAGGGAAACTGAGACGGCGGGGGTGGAGCCAGCGGTGGAGTAGCCACAGAATGACCAATCTGACTGCCTGCAATAAAGGTGCATTGGTCCATAGGAAGAGGAGGATGTCCGTCCCACCACTCGCCCATCTTTCAAACACATACTGAGTCCTCTGAGTCCTCCTAAACAATCAAAGCTTCTAAGGCTCCTCCTACTCTTCCCCGGGATCCAGATTCACTGCGGACACATCAAATAGACGCAGTGAAGGGGAGAAATGGCGGTGGTG